>CAKLNU010000542.1:0-1200000 GCA_922788865.1 Poeciliopsis turneri
CAATCTTAAAATTCTCAAACACCCAAAATTAATCTGCACTGTGTCTGATAAGAGGGAAGCCCTTTGTCATTCCACTCCAGAAAACAATGAACAAATAAGCTTTTTGTTACATGCGTAGCAAATAAAAATGAACTCATGACACAAGGGAACATCGGATACACAAGTCAGTGTGTGAAAAACCAGAAAATGCCAGATAGAAAGTGGGAAGGAGAAAACAAGGAGGCGGGAATGTTGGCTGAAGTTTGGATCACAAGAACGGGAATATTTACTGGACAGAGTGGGTCTAAACAGATAGAAGATGATAAAGAGGGTACATATGGACAGACTTGTGACCAAAGAGAGAAAATAGTCTTCAGAAATATAAACTATAAACTTTTCTTCAAAACTCATAACAAACTAACACAAAATGCTTTATTATCATGAAGTGAAAGAAAAAGGTAATATAGTTTTTTTGTTTGTCAATTCTAGTTTGCATGATAGCTCAAGTTCAGCTACACCAGATAGTTTCTAGTGCTTCAGATTTATTAGAAAAGTTGAGGGCGGCAGAGATATATGTACGTTTCCACTTTTTAAAAAAAATTAAATTTAATTAAAGTGAGATGCGCTCTATAGTCCGGAAAATATGGTACACATTCTCCATTGCTTTTTCCAGTAACTTTGGTGCAATTAATACAAATAGAGACATAGAAAAAAATTATTTGAAGTACTTTTCTATCACATCAAAGGAGAAAATATAATATTTCACAGTGAGTTTCGGTCTGCAAGACAGACATCTACTGGCACAGAGAGCTCACATTATGTTGTCCAGTCCACTAAGTGGAGAGATGGTGTTCCACTTTAACATGATTAGCAGGGAGTGGCTCCTTTCCTCGAGCACATTCTTTATGTTCAGGTCTGCACAGAGGCAGCCAGAGATCAAGTCAATAAAAACCTTTTGCAAAGCTTCCATGCATCTGCTCTCCAACTTATGCAAGATAATTACAGAAAAAGGCAACAAAAGCAGCAAATTCACTCCAAAAAGCAACACAGCTTTCATGGGAATCCAGACTGCTTGAATGTTTGCATGTTTGAAAGAAATTACAAGTCTGTCTCCCATTTCACAGCTGATTTTCCACAACTGTAAAAATCAAGAGGAAAGTTGGAAGTTGCGCTTAGGGAATCTGATTATCACAGCTTTAATCTGGAAATCTGAATTCAGAACGTTTTCATTTTCTTTTTATGCTCAAGAACAAATCAAAACAAATCCGTTACAGCTAGGGAGGCAAACAATCAATCAACTTATGATTAATTATCCATAAATGGCTTTTAGATTAAAATTAGTTCCAGAATCAATTGACTCTGGAACAGCTGCCATCCAGCAGAGGGCGCTACTGGTAATCCTTGAGCAGAATCTTTTGCTACAGAAACAAAGATGGCGGCTGTGCAGGAAAGAGAAACAGGATGCAAGATGAACTTCTGTTCTGAAATGTCAACACTTGAAAAGCTCCTTAAGTTTCACCTTAACACAACTAATTCTAGGAATTACTGAATATAGTGGTTTGCTTCTCTTTTGAAATTCAGCATATTTTGGAAAATTTAACACTTTCGCTAATGGACAGATGGTCAATCCTGACAAAACTCCAATTTTTAAGAAAATGGACAATTACCAATTAATCCCTAGTGGATGGATAAGATCAACCAACTTTAGGTTGACTCATTAAATCGATAAGTTTCATCCCAAATTCCAGCCAAAACTGCAAAATAAAAAGCTGCTGATGCTTTCTGCTGATGCTGCCTCCACCAGGAGGCCGCGGCCGAGTCCTGAGAGGAAGAGCCAGCTGGAAGGCTCTGCAGAGCAGATACATCTGGGTCGGGATGCGTGCACGCCATCTGAACAACATCAGGAGGGATGACAACATCTGGAGAAGGAGGAGGAGGTACAGCGCTGCCCTCCCTGCACTGCACCTCCTCCTCCTCCTGCTCTGTGCTGACCACAACCGCTGGGAGCAATCAGAGCGTCACGTCTGAGCTCCGCTGCATTAGGAGACCCCACCCCTCTGCTTTTTCTCGTTTCCTTCTCTTTCTTTAGAGAACCGCCGGGCTCCGCAGGCCGTTTCACAGGGTTGCCAGATCTGACTTACAGTTTCCAGCCCAAGAACAACGTAAAACAAAAACCAGCCCAAATCCCTACCTCTATTGAAATTCATGCTGATGGCGCCAAATATTTTTGGATGTCCTTTATTGTATTCCGACCAGAACCAGGTAGCATTGGGACTGCAAAGGATTTGACTCTTTGAACACATGAACCACATTTCCATTACAAATGTGAGCAAAGCTTTGTTGCTATTTTTCCTAATCTCAAAATAATACAGTTACACTTTTGTAAAATACACTAATTTTGATATGAGGCAAAAACTTTTCACCTAAAAACTTGATTTTTTTCTTTCTTTTTAGAAATTGCCATATTTTCATTTAAGGAAATTATTTTTGTAAATCAAATTTGCACAATTATGTGATGAATGAAAGTGCAGATAGTGAGGTTTGACTTTTTGTAGATATAAATCATGGTTCTCATGTGACGTCACACTTCTGGAAACTTTGTAGTTTACAGCCGTCGTGGTAGGTATCCTAACTAAGTTGCTATGGAGATGCTATGACAACAATAAACAAGCCACACATTCTCTGTCTCTTACGGCTTTTTGTTGGGATAGCTTTCTCTTGCACATTGGTCAAGGGTGTCAATGTCCTGCACTTGCCTACCAAGATGGCGGTTCAGTGGTGATTTCCAGAACTATGTATGCTGCTACACAGGGACACCTGATGAACCAATGATTAATCACAGATTCTAGAGATTTCAAAATCAATTAACTAGTAAGATAAGTGCAAGAACAGGGCACTTTAGTAAACATTTTGTGCTTTTCTGCCACACCATTTGAAATCATATTCTTCTGAATCATTTCCAAAAACCCACAAATTGTTGTGAAAAGCAGCCTAAATTTTAACATCCTGCTTTTATTAGCGAAATATTTTCAAAAGCAGTCCAATCGGGCAGAAACTCGCCCAATCTGGCAACACAGCCGTCAGACCCTCTTCCCCTCTCTCCACCCCCTTTGCCTGGGGAAAAACGCCACCTTGCCCCCCTCTTCACAGGCCCACGTGTTTATATTTAGCTCAGCTCTGCTTCTGTGTAATTAGCATGAAAATTATAACTTTGGGGACTTAGAGGTGACGTCATCCTTCATTCTGGGCCACATCGAGCTTACATCTCGGCCCCAAAAGCAGGCGGCGGTGCAGCATCTGGGGCACGGCGGAGCCGAAGCCAAGCCGGATCAGGAAACTCAAGAGAGCCTAGAGGTTTAAAAATATAGAAAGAACAAAAAGGAAAAAAAAAAAAAATCGGCAGAGCTTGAGTGTTTATTACAGCCAAACTGGAGAGATGGTCTGCTCACCGCCTCCATCTGCCCTGGAGTTTCCATTTGAGGTCATCTGGTTTTTACATTCCTGCCATGCACCACTGCTCACCCAACACTGAGGAAGTCCCCCTTTGCTCTGTTGGTGCAGGATCGTACAGTCCACAAATCCTCAAAGTGGAAGATGTGTGCAGAGGAACCATTTAGGGAGCTGTTGGCGGCTGCTACATCCAAGCCTCATGGGATGAATTCAGTGGATTATGTTGGGTTAAGAGTCTTCTAGTAAATCTCACGCAATTAGGAAGACCAAAAGAGATTTTTAAATATCTCATTTGCAAAATGAAGAAAATGTATCCTATGATGCTAAAAAGAAATCTGAAAATTATCAGAATTTCAAAAGACACACAATAATTGTTGAAAAAATGGCAAGAAAATGAAAAAATATTAATTTAATGATAATAACAATAACAATTGTTGAAGAGTTATTTAACAACCAAATATATACAAAAATATGCAAGTTGAATCTTTTAATTTACTAGAATAAATTACATTCCTGGTGATATTCTCATTTATTGAGACACATCTGTCTCAGCTTTTCCTTCCGTTCAGGATGAACTTTCCAGTTTTTTCTTACTGTAATCTAAATTCTCTCCAGCCCATATGATATCATGGCATATTTTGAATACAGGAGGATCTTATTATCTGCTCCTTCCTGTTGACACACTACAGACGGTGACACCCAGCTCAGACTGGTCTGCAGAGGACGGCGGATGCTGGTGTCCTTGGTTTTTCTGCCTGATCCCTCCCTCTTCTCTGTGTAAGATTAAAATGCCCAGCTTGTGATGAAGATGGGTGTGCTTTGTATTAGCGTTTCAGTGCGTTCACCCTGCAGATACAAGCAGGGCTACAAGACCTGAAACGACGTAAAGTTCGTCCAACTCCAAAAAAATAAAAGATCGCAGCCCAAATCTCAACCTCTAATAAAATTCAGATGGACAGGATTATATATATTCATATATACAGATGACTACAATAAAGGACAACATTTTTTCTTGGCACTCAAGACTGCAAAGGACTTGACTCTTTGAACACACCAGCTTTAAAAACTTTCTCAAACCCGTTTTCATTTTGGATCTTATCAAAAATCTGAATGTTCTTAAAGGTCCAGTTGGACCAGAATGTTTTGATAAATCCCATTAAGCTGTTAAAATATCAATAAATAGTTGCTTGTCTCAGCTTTCAGTAAGTGTTTCTTAAAATTAAATACTATTGAACATCTTTTCACACTGATCAATCCCTCCAGGATCTTGTGAATGTTTTTGCAGTTTTTTAAAAATCAAAATGACATTTTTTTTTTTTTTATATTTGTGAGGAATTTTTATGATATTTGTGCTAATGTATGCTAGAAGTGACTTTTTATTATTCGCCATAGCAGTCGTGAAGTATAATGTGACATCAGGCGAGGCTGAGGCAGTAGATACTAAAATCCAATGTTTTTGGCCAATTTTGTGTCACCTTGGGACACTTTATTAACTAATGATTAATAATTGATGATTTATTATGTGGCAGAAAAGAACAAAACTTTAAAAAACCCTCCCTGTTCTTGAACTTATGTTATTAATTTATTTCAAAATCACTGGAATCTGTTGAACGTGACAACTATTTGGACATCATTTTCCAAATAGTTGTCACGTTTTGCATTTTCCGCCAAATGTTTTAACACACCCAAAGTTGTTTTTAAGCCAAACGTGTTCAAAATCAACGCAATTGAGAAACACTGGACATAAGCTGACCTATCACAAGATCAGACCCTCATTCTCAACCGGAGAGGGGTCTCTCTGTTTTAATGACAGATAAAGGGTTGCGACACAAGAGGCCCACCCTCACATATGGTTCCACTCTGTTTTGGAGATGAAAGCCAAGCTGGCATTGCTCAGAGGGAGTGCACAAGCAGCAGAAACATACTGTACTTTTAGGATTTTGCAGCCTATCAATGGAGGAAGTGAGGTAGAGAGAAAAACCTTTTATGGCACAAATAAAATCAGGGTGACAGCTCAGGGGGAAACAGCGCGCTCGGACATAACGTTCCGGCGAAACTGGAAAAATGAAAGCAACAACAGGAGAGTATCCTTAAGCAGATGACCAAAGAAGGTAACAAAGAGGGGGTCTGAGCAGAAAGCAATCACTCAAAGACAGGAGGGGGGATAAAGGGGAAATCTGAAGCTTTGAAGAAGTCAGCTGCCATAAAAAAAGAAAAACTTCCCTCTTAAACAGCGCAGCGATGCAGATAAAGCTGTAATAAGGAGGAAGAAGCAGCCACAGATATGAGCGAGAACACGACTCTGTCAGCGTGTGCGGCGAGCCTCGCTCTGCTGCTATTTGAGACGGTTTGTTTTCAATCCAAGCAGATCCAAAAAACCCACAGAATCTGCCTACTGAGCAATTAAGACTCATTAGCTACTGCAGAACCACTTAGAGTTGAGACAGGTTTAAAGATTTATTCTGACACAAACTGAAACATGATGCCGCAAGTTTCCAACTGACATGAATTTATAGAAACGACACAAAATGTTGCCAAGTTGTAACTTTTCAGCAAGATATCGGAGCATCTTTTAAGTCAATAATTTCTAAATATTGATGAAAAAGTGCTTCTTCCATTGGCAGATTGCTTTCCAATAAGTACTTTTTCACCTATATTGAAGATTTATTGACCTAAAACAAGCTTCTGCATCTTTCCTAAAAGTTACTTGCAAGTTAGTATAGTTGAAATAAGATAAAACTAAGATATATGCAAAAGAAACTAGACCAAAAATAAGATTCTGTGCTTTTGCAGTAAAGATTGTGCATTTAATTCGCTGTCGTGTCCAAGTTCTCTTATCCCCGAGACACAACATGATAAAAACAATCTGGTTTCTACCAGGTTCTAGCAATGTTTAAATCTAAAGTCAAGTGTATGAAAACACACTTTCATTCCAGACTGTCACTATTTATTAAACAGAAACAAACCCAAAATGGTAAGGATGTGTGTGGAAAGAAACTAAGTCCGGCTTCCCGCAAAATTTGGTTGGAAAGAATCACAGATGCTGCAAATCAAAGCTGATTATTGACTGATTAACAGTTTTCTGTTCTGGAAACAGCCTGGTGCGTAAAAAAGAAAGACAACAGCAAAAACTTTAGAAGCAGCTCCATATCAAAGACCGATCTTAAAGTTCATCTTATAACAGCTTAAAAAAGATGCAAAGTTACATGTGAGTGACGACTGCTGGAGAGATAAGGCCAAAGAAATTTGAAAAACGCAAACACTGTAAAAGTATTTTTGATCGAGTTTTTAGTTCAAATATCTTAGTACACTTGGAATAAGACAAAACTATCATACAAGTAACTTTTCAGCAAGATATTGAAGCTTGTTTTAATTAAACAATTCCTTAATATTGATATTAAAATAAATACTAGCTCCTATGGCAGATGATTTCACTCATATAGAGACAGTTTCCTCATGTTATGAGTGAAATAATATGCAATATGTCATTTTTCATCAATATTAAGGGATTATTGACATAAAACAAGCTTTGATATCTTGCTGAAAAGTTACTTGCAAATTAGTTTTATCTTATTTGAAATGTGCTACGATATTTGCACTAGAAACTTGACCAAAAATATGTGGTAAGATTTAGTGTTTTTGCAGTGCATGAGCACAAACACTTCATGAAGGGGTGGACTGATGAAGATTAGGCTTTATTTTCTAGCACAGAAACTTTGCGTAAGCGTTGACCATAAATTTCAAGTTAGACTGAAATATTTTAAGATCTTGGATCAACTTTACTAAAACACCAGAACTAAAACAGAGTATGATACTTTTTTCCACCGAGAAATCACAAATAGAAAAGAAAAAAAATCAAGGATCCTTTGGTTTTTCTTTGAATTGCTTCAGAAACTGCTGGTCCAACTCTAGGATTGTTGCTTTGAACATGAAGAGTGCAAAGTTAAGGGTGAAATTGTTTGAACTTCTTTCATTCAACTAGAGCTTTAAAAGCATGAACGTGGGCAGCATCAAACTGCAAAACCTAAAAGGTCTGCACAGTAAAAAAAAATAAAAAATAGGAGCAACATTTTTGAACATCAGGTCATACCACATTAAACACATGACCAGCGTTATCCTTTGAGAAAATCTGAGCAAGCATGTAAACAGAGGCCGCGTTGTTCTGGAGCAGCAGGCATCAGGAAAAACCGCAGCTCTCCATCTCCTCCCAGCATCCTCGGCTCCTCATTAGCCTCCCCGATAATCTCTGTCCCGTGGTTTCGCCTCCCTGTCAAAACAACCTCCTCCATCCCTCTGCGGCTGCTTGCAAACAGAAGGACGGACTGTCCCTGAAGTGGACGGCGAACTCTTGCAGCTCTGTTGTTGTGAAAGCGGGGATAGAGGTCAGAGCGTCGGGTCCGTGACCCTGACGAAACTTTGCTGCGTGTGACCTCCTGTTCGTAGTTCATCACATCTCGAGCGGAGCTGAGATGGATGGAGGCTGGCCGGCTGCCATTTACAGTACAAACAAGCCCAGAGCATTCTTTGTGATGTGGCAGTTTAGCAGAGAAAGCAAACAACATCCATCATATGGTTAATAAGGTGAAAATTCTTCTCTTTGTTGGAGTTTTCAAATGTAAGCACTGAGGGAGGTTCTTTCAGGGACAAACATTCAAACTAAAACAATCTTTTAATGCTTTTTAATCAATTTAGTTTGTTAATTTAGCTTAACTCATCTTTGATTTGCACTAGTTTCCACTAAACTGAATACAATATATAGAAATCTATACTTTTGAAACACACAGAGAGAAAAATTCCCATGATAGCATTTAAAGGGGAAGATTTATAAATTTTCCAGGCAGATGGTGCCATTTTATAGCACAATCATGTCAGTATTTTAACTCCAGTTGTTAAAAACTATATATATTAAATATGACTTAAAGAAATGCTACTTTGTAATGTAATGCCTTAAAATTGTTCCTCTGTCACTTTACAAACTCACTTTTTCTGAAAGTCATCACATCATTCCTCTATTTATCCTCTAATGATGTTTTTACCAACGTTTCGCTCATCTATCAATGTCACCCCATGTTTGCTAATTGTTGCCGGCTATTCTGAAGGAGCTCCCCTCCTTATAGGTCAGTGTTTCTCAAACTTATTCAAGCTAAGGGCCCCTTATTCTATTTATAAACACTTACAGACCACCTAAGATGTTGTGACTCCCAAAATAACACA
This sequence comes from Poeciliopsis turneri, assembly GCA_922788865.1. Lineage (NCBI taxonomy): Eukaryota > Metazoa > Chordata > Actinopteri > Cyprinodontiformes > Poeciliidae > Poeciliopsis > Poeciliopsis turneri. Next base: position 8,644 of record CAKLNU010000542.1, read on the forward strand.
TCTTAATATGTAGGCCAGAAATTAAGATATTGGTTTCATTATCTTTTTCCTCCTAATGTAAAGGGTGGTGCTGTTTTGTAAATGTTACTGGCTGCAATAATATCATGAACACATCTGTTTAGGCCTTTTTGAGTTACTTACAGATTCTGAAAGTATGAATTCAAAGCTTTCCAATGATGGAAAACACACAGAAATCCAAAAAGTTTTTTTTACAAGTCCTGTGTGCACTAGTAACGTTTAGGGTTATTTGTAATTTAGAAGGAAAATAGACTTGTGTTGGAATCCTTTGGTAAGCTAGCAGTAGCGTCAAACTTTGAGCTCACGTCACAGTGAATGAACTGTTGTTCACATGCAGTACCTCGCTGACCACTAGGGGACACCCACGGACCATCAGGTCCTGTATTTTCACTTTTTATGACAATGAATTTAATATTATGTATGTTATTTATGAGTCACTACAGTTTTCTCCAGCAGTATGAACCGCTCTGCCAGTTCCTCGTCGCTGTGAATCTTATTTACAAGACAAAAACTTGCCTGTTTGGAAAGTAAAGGAGCCCTACCCACCACTGTAGTTTCTGTAATGCTGTTCTGACAGTACAGGTGAGATGTAAATAGGCTACAGCACCAGAAGTGTTAAGGAGCAGACTGCAGGCTAGCTAACCAACAATGCTGCACAATGTTAGAAAAATGAAGTTGGTGAATGCTTCAATAACAAAATAACTTCCAAAAAACAATCAAAATAACACTTCCTTCAAGAATGTAGAACCCAGAAGGTGTTTTATCCAGCTACAAGTTCAACAACAAGGTTTTACTGGAAACAATGCATTTTTTTCTGCTGTTTGGCAAATTAAAACAACTGGAGGCTTGTAAAAGCTCCACAAGCACAGATAATCTTCTTTTTATTTTACTTTAGGCTGCAAGAATAACAACGAACAGTTCAAAAAAGGACAATTTATACATTATAAGAGTTAAAATGCAAAACTCCTGGGAGGTTATTTATGGTCTCACATCCATATTTTCCGGAAATAAAATAGTTAAATACACATCAAGAACAGGAACTACATGAACTCCCAAACTAGGGTTGCAAAAACAGAATGATGTAATTTTGCTCCTGCGACCCTGAAAGAAAACACATTTCTCTGTTCTGGTGGAGAATGTAAAGAACTTTAATAATATTTGCTTTAGATTTCCAGCACCATGTACATGTGTTCAAATGTCATTTTAAATAACACACTGCTCTAGCTAACAAGAACTGTCAATTCATTTCAATACGTGTGTTTGAAATACAATTTACCTCTTGATTTTTCAACAAATCATCTGAAAATTTCATTTATAATTCATTAAGAAACATCTTGTTTAAATATTAAATGGACTGTAAACACTCAATGTGTAAATAAACACAGCAAATGTCTTAAAACAACATCATAACTGAAACTCTAGTAACAACAGATATGTAATATTAACAGAATTAGCTCAGATTCAGCCTTTATGTTTTGTAATTTTGTGTTTATATCAAGAATTTTGGGTTTAGTTTAGCTAAATGTGAATACGTTTACAAGGCGCAGTAGGACGGGAGTCATGGAGGCCAGTTTTGTGCATAACTTGTATCTGTTTAGACACGGACTGCTAAACGTTTCCCAGAGATCATGTTCACGTGTAAAAATCGCAACTCAAGATATCAAGTTACACAGTGAGGCAACATGTTGAGTCTCTGTGTTGTGCCATCTAAAACTGATCACTTTTTTTCTTTATGTTTTCCTATTACTACTTTGAAAACTTTTTATTACATCCGTCCCTCATTCTGAGATCTTTAACTGAGTCAATGAGCAAAGACTGAAAGGACAACATGCTTCCTACTTGTTTGTGCTCACCTTTTATTTCTTCACTGTGGCCTCATTGTCTTCTGATGACTCATTGTGATTCTCTTTATTTAATTTTCCTGTTTTCCTCCTCACTCCACCTCTCTCTTTCTCTTTTGCATTCCTGAATAATCGCCACTTTTTATTTACAAGAGCGTATGCATGCGCTGCTGCAGAATCCAGTTAAAAATGTGCATTTATCGCATTGATTTAAAGACGAATCAATGTAAGTAAAACAACAAGCAGGGTCAGATAGTCTGAATGCAAATGAGGCAAATAACAGCCCCGTTTAACCTCTGTGGCCCCCGTCGCCCACGGTGACAAGAATCCCCTCCTGCCTCCTTTGCTGCTTCACTGGAGGCCAAGTGTGCGACAAGTGGGGGACGTGGGGGCATCCTAACCTTTGAACTTTGACTGATTTCAGCCGTGCGTGGCTGCCTTAAAGCCAATACATCGAACAGTCTGCATTTTTGAGCAAGACCGAACTTGCACTCTGAGATTACTATACGCAGGGAATCCATGAATTGTACCTAATCCTCATATTTTCCTCAGCAGAATCCACAAACGGAGACACTCCCAGGGTTCTGCAGGAACAAAGGAGGCACTAATGCATGCTAGGACCATCAACAGGCGCAATCTGATCAGCTCTAATATGCTTCTGAGAGAGGCTTTTGTTTCACAATGTAACCTTCACAGCACCTCCCAGTGAGACGGCACATGAAAATCATCAGAATATCAGGGAGCAAAAAGAAACAATGATCAGAAACAAATAAAAAGGTATCACTTCAAAATGACAACTGGTTCATTCCTGGACACTTTTTAAAATGGAAATACAGAAAATCACTGTGGAGCCATGGCAGATATTTCTGTCCGTATGAACTGATGGATGGATGAATGTATGGATGTATGGATGGATGGATGGATGGGGATGGATGGCTGGAGGAATGGATGAACAGATGGTACAAGAGTGTATGCATGTGCACATAAACACATTTTCAGGAATTCTGGTTCACTGTGTGGAAAACAGAACAAGGAATGTTTAAGAGATGAGATCTGGAAAATACTTCAAACTCCACACTTTTCTGGATGCACCAACTTACTAATTAATTTTACATCATTTCTTTTTTATTTCAGGTCTTTTTCTGAGTAAACGGACCGACTAAAGAGAATCAATAAAGAGCCATTAGCTAGACAAACAGCGCCTGCTCAGAGCCGCGCTGCAGCAGCTGCTCTCCTCTTCCCACAGTAAACAAGGTCAGTGACGACTGATGTCCTTCGCCCACCTATATACTGGCAGCCCCGTGTTTGTACAGCATCAAGGACTTCCTCATGTAAACACACGGCGAGAAGGCCAAACAGTAAAACTCTCCACAGAGATGATTTTCACTCAGATTTTCATTCGTGTGTGTTAAAGTGTGTTCGTTTCCCTGCACCTGCATCAAGGTCACAAGGTCTACACGCAACTCCAACCCCGAGTGAACTTGCTGGAGTCCCGGAGTTTGTGTTTTAAGCCCCCCACATAGTGCAAGTTAGTATTTGTGGCTGAGTGTGATCGGTGCTGCAGCTGCTGTCTCCACAGTGGAAAAATGAAACTGAAACATGGGATTTAAAGTGTTGAACTTTTATTAAAAAAAAAAAATAAAAAAAGTTTTTTACATATTTGTTAAAACTATCGCCATGTTGTAACAGTACAATATGAGAGCTATTGCTGTTATCTGAAGAAATGCACCGCAACCAATCAGAAACTACCAATCAGAGCCAGGAGGCGGGTCTTAGCGCCGTCAATCAACTGAACCCACAACCGCCAATTAACGAAGAAGACAACTTCACATCCAAATGTTTTAAATGTGGCAGTGTTCATATAGCGATCATGGTCAAATCGAAACTGAATTGGAAAATACTTAATCAATACTTTTGCTTAGAAGTTAGATTCATTTTACTGTATTTTATTTCTCAAGATCTGGAAACTTCTCCAACAAGATCCCACATTTTTCCATTCTTTTTCCAGGCTGTGCGGGAATCGCCGAAGACAGAAAGAAACGATCCCAGGGCAGCTGGGAACCCTAACCATTGCACTGCAGTATGAAGTCTGCAGTGCAATGATCTGATAGAGGAGATGCAAGACTCTCAGTGCTCAGCAGACCCCATAAATCTTTGGAAGATTAGAGACTGAAACTGTTCACGCATCAACAGAAAGGAGTGTAGCACAGAATCAGAACCTGATTTAATGATTTAAGCATCTGCTAGATCAGCTCGAAGCAGAACGTTCATAAAAACAGCCTCGTGTTTCCCATCATCGAAGCGCTGAGGCGGCACGTGACACAATGCAGCACTGGACATCAGATGCACTCCTCACCCTGCCCTCTGCCTCTATTGATTCCCTCATAAACCACAGCACTGCTACATTAGAGCCGGACCAGTAACAACGTTATACAGGTCCCACTGGACGCCATCAGAACTGTTCTAGTTGTCTCCCTTCCTCCACAGGTTTGGAGGAAGAGCCAACACCCTAAAGCCCGACTCACTTTGTAACAAACATGGGAAGATTCTTGTGCTGTTCTGCATCTAACCTGATTTGTTCCACTTTATCCACAGTATTATCAAAAAAGTATGCGTCTTCCAAGAGGTATCCTCCTTTTTTTGCAGCTTAAAGTCACACGTCAATTGTTTTTAAATCCAGACATTTGAAAATCTTCATTTTTTTGTGTTTTTTAGCAATTTAGAGGTGAGTCATTGTCCCTCTGCATGGATGACTGAAGCGAACTTCAGCTTAAAATCTCAGTTTCCATTACAAACTTGTGAAAAACTTTGTTGATATTTCATTATTGTTGAAGAAACACAATTTCACAATTGTGGTGTTTCCATCTAGTAAGAAATGCAATTAATATCACACGTGAAAAAGTTTGTAAGTCATGAAAAAAAAAACATGCTAGGCCATCATCCTCTTCTTTGTCTTTTCCACCAGCAGTAACAGCAAAAGAAACGTTTCCATAGCAGTTTGGCAAAATACACTTGCATAAAACCAAAATCAAAATTGGTGTGTTTCCATTACGGTAGTTATTTTTGTGATTCCAGTTTTTGCACAATCAAATACGGATTCAAACCGATCCAGAGTTCACTTCAACCAAACCGAGTTTTCGGTTTTTACGCAAACCAGAGTTTGGTTTTTGGTTGTTCAATTACGCATTCACACTTCCACAAACAAAGCAGACTTTTTAGGCAAACCAACTACAGTTATTATTTGTTAAAATACCACAAATGAATACAGTAAATTAAATAAAGTGCTGAGAAGATGGATAAGACTACAATATGGGGAATTAGAAAACAGGGGTGCACCAATTTATAGCCACCGATTTCCTTAATTTTCAGAAATTGGTGATTGGCCCAATTTCACCCCATTGTTACCAACTCAGCAACTTTCATGCTATATTTAGCAACATTTCAGATCTTAAAATTGGCATTGGCCAAAAGAAGAATCAGGCTTTCAAAAAGTGGGCCAGAAAACTGCACCCCTACTTTGAAAGAAAGCTTGAAAACTTCTTCCTAATTGACAACGACAGCTTCTGTTTCCTACAAAACATTTCATCTTTACCCAACAGGCAAAGTTGAGTAGATGAAAGTGAATCTGGCGCGTTTGAACGAACAGCTCAATCAAAGCGCCCACAGTGGGTTCAATTAAAGCGTGACCACAGAGGAGGAAGTGTTGGTCTTTGCTGCAGGGGACAAACTTTGCAACAACAGATAAAAAGGAGGTGACTGGCGAACACAGAAAGCAAAACAGACAGAATCCTAATTACAGCAAAACTGTGCAAACACACAGGCAAGGAGTGGTAAACATAACCTCCTTTACCCGGTCAAACAGCTGAACGGACCCAGACAGCAGACGACACAAAGGAAACTATCTCTGCATCTGCCTTGCACATTCACTTTATTCTAAAGAGAATATATAAGCACCAGCAGGCCAGGATAGCAAACCACATGGCTCCCTCAAAAGCACATCAAAGCCCAGACTGACATGTTGGCACATTGCTTCACTATGACACATAAACTGTTCGCTAAGCATTCCTCAAGCCCCGAAACGCTCTCTAGTACAGGTTTTTTTTTACTTTGAGAAACAAATACTTTAAGTAAATATTTAATAAAGATGCACCAATTAGTTGGACACTCAAAATGCTAATGTGTCATTTTAATCCGGTCAGGAACATGTAACTTAAAAAGTTTCATCAGATAAGTGTATATTTGCAGTGCTGTTACAGTAGGTGGTGCTTTCTGCACATTTCACAATACAAAACATGCAAAAGACAGTTTAGAGATGCCAGGTACAAATTATGATGCAACAAAATGTAGATAATCTAGCTAATAAAGAAGATGGTTCGGTATTAACTGATTGAGCTAATCGTGGATTTTTCTGTGGAATGTAACACCAAATTATTTGCGCAAAATCTAACTAATTGCTGATTTTTCATACAGTATATTTAAATATTTTAAAAGGGACTGAAATATCTTGGCACAATGTTATTGGTTGTAGCCCTAAAAGCAGAAATAACTACTCTAGATGTTAGTTTCTGACTGTTAAAATGGTTTGCAATGTGCCGATTAATGCATATTGCTGTATATTTGGTGTTTTAACTAATAAAACAGGTAGTTATGAGTGCTGATCCAGTGAAATAAATATTGAAGGTTATCGCTGCTCTATTTCCCTCACAAATTAAAGCATTAAACTGGGACCTAACACTAAATTTAACCCAATTCCAGTTGCTAACATTTTATGCTTTTCTATGTATTTAAGTCAATATCACCCTCTCTTAATATTTGGTAAAGTGAAAAACAAAAGACTCTGGTTTGAAATCACATATTTGTTTTGCCAAATTCAGTTTAAAAAAGCAGAACATGTGGAGGCATTTTTGGCAACACCAAATGTGATGTAACGTTAAAAACAAAAAGCTATGTTTTGAAGTTGCATATTTATGTAGCCACATTCAATTAAAACACGAAATTAAGAAAACCACCTGAAATACTACCTGTGATGTTTTTATTTGAGTATTTTTGACAATATCGTTTTGAATTATAACGCAACTTTTAAGAAAAAGACTGAAAATGTGAAATATCGTTCGTCGTCGATATCGTTATCGAGGTAAATTTAGTGATATCGACCATCCCCAATGTTATGTAATGTTAAAAACCGAGAACCGGAGATCGACGCCTGCAGCATCCCGGTTCGGGACGTCCCGCCTGCCTCCGAAAGCAGAGACAAAAGGCTGACCCAGCCCGGGTGGAAAACCTCTGGACCAGTTCTCAACATAACAGCGGACCGAAAACTGCAGAAAAACTCTGTTCAAACACATGGTTTCTGTGCAGCCTGTCGATGAGTGTGTGTACACAGCGTAAGAGTAAACTGGAGTTACTTAAGCCTCTTAGGAAATCACGCTCTCTGACCAAACCACGGCGCCGCGCTCCGCCGCGTCCCAACTAAAACCAGCAGCAGGACGGGAACCAGAAGCGGGTACTCACGCTGTTCTCTGAGAAGGGTGGTATTCCAACAAGGCAGAAAGCAACTCCATTCATTGGACGGCAGAAAGTGTTGTTGCTGCAGCGAGGAGACGCAGTTTTGTTGCAGCGCAAGCGGTAACAGAGGCAGCTCGGGGCGCGGTGGAACTGAACAATGCGCCGCTCAGACGCAAACTTATATGTTCAACACTTTTCCAGCTTCCTTCCTCCTAAAAGCGGGGGGGGGGGGGAGAAAAAAAAATTTCCAACTCTGTTCCCGTTGTTTTCGGGACGTCCACTGCGTTGCCCTGCCTCCCCCTCCTCTTCTTCTTCTCCTTCCGCCAAACCGCATCAGTTGTGCATTTCTAAATCCCTGCCTGGAAAACGGCGGCGGCCTCGGGATGCAGGAAGCGACGAGAGGCGGCCTTCAAAGTAAAGTCATGGAAAGGAATCTGTCTAAAGCTCAAGAAAAAGGGCGGAAATAAATGTTTATACTATAATGAAAAGTGTAAAAAAAACAACAAAAAAACAATGAAGTCACTTCTGGTAACCTTGCTTCATTTGTAGTATTTATAGACTTGAATCGTGTGGATTGTTTTGAGAAAACAGGATTCACACGGGAAGAAGCAGCATCTCTAAGAACTGCATTTTGAAATGCTCTTTTAGCAAATTATTCCCCGGAAATGTCATTTTCTTGCAACGGTTACCTTGACGCCCGAGGACAGAAAGTAAACGGCATGAGGTCCGCGCTGCAGAGCTGCAGAGTGCGGGCTCCCTCTGGCTGCACCAAAACCCGAGAGCAGGCTGCAGAAAGCAGCTGCTGCGATTACATTACTTATGCAGTATTCTGTTCGTGCAAAAAATAATAATAATAATAATAATGCTCTATTGTTGTTATTTATAGCATCAGGTCAAAGCAAAACTCCTCAAGGCAAATTAGCAACTTTCTATGTGCAAAATGAACATAAATATTGTTGGTGGTCGTAAAAATAGTAGTAGTAATTTGTTTTCATTACTTTATCATTTAAAATATATTTTTTAAATAATTCCACAAAACTATTCTTGAGTATATTATTATATAATAGATTTATTTCTGTGTTGTTTATCCTGATAATTAGGTTTGAAAAGGTGTGTTTTTCTACTATTTGAAAATCTTGAGAAATCTTGAAAAGAGTTCAAAACTGATTGGTCAGTTCTGCTTAAAAAAATAAAATTTTTCTATTTAAACTTCCCCAAATTTAAAGAATAGTATATTCTGTTATTCATAAATAGTTATTTGAAATGCAATTTAAACAAGAATTTCAGTTCAAGACTGAGCAACTCAGCGTTCACAGAAATGCTATTTAATCTATGATCAACGTTTTGACAGCAATACTTCCAGTTAATTTAATTGTTGCAAAATTAACTATTAATTAGAGTCTTTTCTAAATTATTGAAAGGTAAAGTCCCAATGTTGTAATGTACCAACATCTCTATTTTGAGCAAAACATTTTCTCATAAATGTTGAATTTTCTTCTGTGTTTTTTTGTTGTTTTTTTTCCCCAGATTTAGAGATTGAACCCTTTCGGATTGAAAATTTACATCTGTTTTCCCCCACAGTCACAAAATACCGTAACTTGAGAAACCTAGGCTGAAAACAATCTTGATACAAAAAGAAGTTAAGTAAGTAAAATGTATTTCCAAATTTTATTGGAGTCTATAATACGTACATATGTAACTATGTGCAACTCTTGTACAAAATGAGGAATAGTTAATACTATATTTGCGATTACATTTTCATGAAACCTTACAAAACAAAGTAAAATGTAGAAGGCTGAACTTTCTTTTCACATTTTTCTATATCCTGGTTAAAATTTGCTGAGAACAAATTATTCTACCATTTAACTAATACAAATAACTTTAGTAACCTTAACTACAGTTTTTTTTCTCTCTCAATTAATGTCAGACTTGGAATTAAATGTTATGCGTCTTCTTGCACTAAGCAGCTGCTTAATTTGCTTATGCTTTGGGCCAGCTCTGTTTAAAGACCCTGCTTTATTAATAAACATGTTGCGTGTAAAAATGAATTTGAAATCTGACTAAAAGTGGTTGAACAAGCAATTTCATTGCACTTTAATAAAATGTGATTATCTTTAAAGGATTAGAAAACATTCTCATAATCCCATAAAGCTTTTTCTGCAGCTGCTCCAAAATCCCCCAAATTCTGTTTGAATTAACTCCGTAAAAGAACCAATATTTCAGTTAAATTGTAATTTTCAAATAAATAAGAGAGACTAATCTTCTCACACTGATCAGCCTCATAACTCGAGATATATTACAGAAGAAACCGCATGGTTATGAAATTGGGCGTATCAGACATAACTTTAGGATTACAATGACTCCCACCACCAACCCATAAACTGTAACTCATCATAAACAGATGGATGTAGCTGAAAAGGGGCCGAACAATGAAAGAAGTCAGAAGAGCTTTAAAAAGAGACCAAAGAAAAAAAAATAATTCATACGTTCTCGGAAAAGTGATGAGAGACGTGCTGAGAATAAATTCTGTCCATGAATCAACACGCAGTCAGGAGGGGAAGTTAACTCACCACCAGAACAGGAACTTCAGTCTGCTGCCAAGAATTTACATTACATGACATACTATAAATAATCTTCATTGCTGCCCAGCTATTATGTGAAGTGGGTGAAAACAAGAACAGAAAGAAAAGATAATAAAAAAAAACAAGGAGTTGCTTTATCGGCTCATAGATGGAGGCTCATGTGGTTGCCATTACCGCATGAGGTAACAGAAACTATGGAGCTACATTGGGGCCATGAAGTTTGTTCAAAAATAATTTAAAAAAAACCATTAAACTGAAAAAAAGATTTGAAACAAAAAGAAATTAAACTACAAAAAAAATCTAATCTGGAACTGAAAAAAAAAAACTTTGAATCTGAAACATAATTTTTATATTTTTTTTATAATTTCAATTTGTTGAGTTTCAAGTTTGTTTTTTTCAGTTTCAGAAAAATTTTAAAAAAATTATTTAGAAAGTTAGAAAAAAACATTTCAAGTGAAAAAGGTTCAGAATAAAAAATTTTAATCTGAAATGTAATTTTGAACATTTTCTATTTAAACGTATTTTCCATTTTCAAATATTTTTCAGTTTCGAAACATCTTTTCGGTTGTGAAAAAGTTTCAAAAATTATTCTTGAACTTAGAAAAAAGTTTTAAGTAAAAAAGGTTTCAAATTAAAAAAAAACTTTAAACTGGAAAAAAAAAGGTTTGAATCTGACATGTAATTTTGAACCTTTTTTCAATTTTAAATGTTTTTTCAGTTTCAAAATATATTTTTAAAAATGAAGATAGAATAAAAAGATAACTTCAGAAATTAGTTTGAATTTTTTTTAGAATGAAACAAATTTGAAATAAAAAATTGAAACTGAAACAGATTTGAAACCAAAAAATATTTTGAAACAGGAAAAAAAAGTTTGAAAAAATATTTGAAATTTTTGAAACTAAGAAAAAGATGTGTAACTAATAATAGTGTTCAAAACTATTTTTCAGATTCAATTTTTGTTACCTAGCAACAGCATGTTCAGTAACACCCCCACCACATCTCATAGCTGCTTACAAATAAAAACCAACAGCGTGGAGTGAAAAATGGATAAAATAGGAAAGGTCACTCAAAGCTTTTTCTTCAGTTTCATTTTTAACTTTTTTTTTTCTTTAACAAACATTTTGGCCTCAATGTGGCTCTGAAGAGCTCCAGGTCTTCCCACGCCCAGAGGAGCAGCTGCTGACTCAGCTTTCATCTCTTTCCTTGCAGAACATAAAGTCAGTTTCTGTCACACTAAAAGGTATAAAACCTCCTTTACTCTGATGCCACTAGATAAAACCCAGTTCAACGTCCTGTCTTCGGAAAAATGAGTGAATGAAGTCTTTTTGTGTTTCACACAGTGTGCAGGTTTTCCACACTGTGACACGGTGTGGAAAAGTTCAACAGATTTACTTTTGCCAGACATTTCGCAGTTCAGCCAGAGATCTCATGTGGTCTGGATTTGAAAACACATCCTGGGTTTAAGAAGGGTTGAATTGCGATACAGAGAGATCACAAAGCTGCCTTTTCTTTGAGGGGTCAAACAGTGTGAGGGGACGCCACAGATGGACATTTTATATCCTCTCTGGTCGGAGTCTAACTCTTCAGGCTGTTTTTTTTTTTTTTTACAGCCAGAGGGTTTCATATTGCTGGACATAAATCAGCTTTTATCTTCTTTTTGTGATTTATTCAAACCTTCTGTTTTTGGTGGATTGTTCACATTATCTGCTCAATTAGATGCAGATTCAACATCTTTCCCACACAAAACGGGATAAAAGCAGGATTTCTGTTACTGATACTTCAGCTGAGGAGGAAAGATGGTAAATGGTCTGACTGAAAGATGGATCAACCGATTTCATAGTGTAAAAGTCTTAAACCACTTTGTTTCTTTATATTTTTGATTCTAAAACTTCTTGAAATCTCTCAAACTCACGTTTTCTGAACGTTTCTTTTGTTTGGACATTACTGTATGTCACTCGACTGCTAACTGTGTTGCTCCCATCACTAAATTTATAGTGTACAAGTCTAAAACTGTTCCTTATTTCTTTATACATTTGCTTCCAAATCTTCCAACTTTATAAACTCACATTTTCTGAAGATTATTTTGGTTTGGACTTGACAATATGTCACTTTGTTGTTCACATAACCAATTTTAGAGTGCAAAACTCTTGAGAATTTTTTATTAGTTTTTATATTTTCTCCTTGAAATCTTCTAAATTCATGTTTTCCTAAGGTTTTTCTTAATCTTATTCAGACATGACTGTATGTCACTAATATTATAGCTCAAAATTCTTGAATCATTTCTTGTTTATTCATAATTTTCTTTCTAAATCTCCTTGTATTGCTTCAAACTCACTTATTTTCTGTAGATTTTTTTTGTTTTGGACTTGACTGTCACTAAACTGCTCATTTTGCCCCTCTGGTTGCATCTCTGGGTCAGGCTTCTTCTCTGACACACACCCTGGGGGTGTTGGCTACGTCCCCTGTGGTTTACAGAGTCGGCCCCCCCTTCGGTTTAATAATGCTGATGTGAGGCGACACGACCCGATCCTTTTCCCCCTCCAGGGCCACAGCCGGCTGGGGATGAGCAGGAAGCATCCAGAGACTACAACTTATTACGTAATCACACACACACACACACACACACACACGCACACAACCTTATTTCCATCCCGCCTCCCACTTCTGACCTGGTTAAGACCAGGCTCCCCGTTTTCTGGGCATCCCTCGTATTTTTCTAGGCCACTTCACAGATCTTGTGAGCGAGATACTAATTGTGATCACTCCATTTCCTCCTTCAGATCTCCTCTGTTTCACTCCACTTCCCCTCATGTTATTAAGTCTGTCCTTTCCAGAAAACGTCTGAGGCGCAGTGTAGCTGGCACATCTTTTTTAATGTCTGTACCAACACTTAGCTCTCTGTTCAAGCAGGCCACACTATCCCTCTACTTGATCCAGTGGCATTTAATGAAGATTTTCCTGCAGCAATGAGAGGGAAAAGGACACAATGTGAAACCTCTGCCAAGCTATGGTATCGTTTTCCCCTCTCTCTGATCTGATGTAGGAAGCAGTTCTGTTTCTGGAGGAGCTGCAGATGTAATAACAAGCTGGGCAGAGATATAAGATGAAGATGAAGATGAAGAAGAGGAAACCTGCTCATTAACATGCACACTGCAAAAACATGAAACCTTACCAAGTAGTTTTACGTTTGAAATAAAGCAAAACTCAATTATGAGTAACTTTTCAGCAATATATGAGTTGTTTCAAGTCAATAAACTCTAAATATTGTTTATAAATGGTTCTAGTTTCTTTGCAGATTATTTCACTTATAACAAGATATATTTCCATGTTACAAGTAAAATATTCTACCAGTTGAACAAGCAATTTTTCATCAATATCAAGGAATTATTGTCGTAAAACAAGTTCACATTTTTTGCCGAAAAGTTTTTAGTAAGTCAGTTTAGTCTTATTTTACGTGTGCAATGATATTTGGACCAGAAATATTTGGCGATGGTTTGTGTTTTTGCAGTGTAATGAAGCATTTACGAGAAGTTCAGAGTATAACTGCAAAAACAATGACACGGTTTTTGCAGTGTATCATTGGAATGACAATATCTTGTTATATGTGTTGTTTTAAGTCAGAAATGTCTTCATTTTGATGAAAAAGTACTAGTTATAAGTGAAAAACCTGCCAGTGAATCTACTACAGAATTATTGACTCAAAACAAGCTCACCTTCTTACTGAAAAGTTACTTATATGTTAGTTTTATACTAAGATATTTGCACTAGAAACTTTGGTTGCAGTGATATGTCAGAGGTTGTGTGGCTTGGAGGCTCCTGGAGGTTCACAGGAGGTTATGTTGCAGAAACCTGCAGTCGTTGTGTGGATTAAGCGGCGCTGCAGCCCCCCTCTCTATGTCCCTGTGTGAAAGAGGAGCCTTCTTTGTCTTGTTGGACAACTGGCACGAGAGGAGGGAAACAGCTGACCAGCTCGGACCAGACAGGAAGAAAAACTTTGGATCAGACATTAAAGTAAAAAACTACTGAAGTAGGAGTTGCATTAATTCAGCATATTTTTACTCAAGTAAAAGTAGAGATGATACACCATAACAAAGATACTCAACGTATTACTTACTATCCAACTCTGCATTTTATTCTTCTACATTCAAACCTTTGAGTTGTTTTTTCTTTTTTTTAACATTTTGTCACATTACAGAATTTTTTGAGAACAGCCTAGTCAAAGTCTATCATCATGGTTACCTAAGGAGTCATTGGGGATATTCTGGACCTGAAACCCAGAAAGAAATGGTTGATAAACGGGCCTCATCTGAGCAAATATTCTAAATATAGAAGGAAGGAAGCAAGAGAAAATCCCTTATTTAAATTAATTTCCTAAACAATTTTAAAAATTTACTTTTCACAAAGCACCAGGTTGGTTGGGTTTCTTCTCTTAATATATAAAATAATTGCTTCAAAAACGACGTTTTGTGTTTACCTTCGTCTTGTTTGGCCACATTTAGGTCGGACAAAGGAAGCAAAATCAGAGAAACGGGTGCAAACACTCATTCACAGAACCATATTGCATCCAAAAACATGAACTCCTGAACCTCCAGTCTGTTCAGGCGTTTTTTTTCTGGCATGACTCAACATGAAGAGAACAGCTTAGAAACGTACATGTGGAAAAGATTTAGACAAACAACAAAGACAAGGAAATACCCAGAGACTAAGTAGGACAGTAATGGACATTCAGGTGTCGCCTATTGCAAAACGGCCGCTGATTCAACCACGGTAAAACGCCAGACTGTCCTGAGCGACAAATGCGCTCATTATTAGAAACTCCAGACAAACACAGAGAACAAGTGAATCACATCCAAGGAATTCCACTGTTGCTATAAATGTCCATTGTTACTATAAACGCTTGGCACACATTTCTTAAAGGACTTCCCTGCAGGCAGTGCCCAGCTCCACCTTGTCTCTTCTCCTAAATCTCCATGAAGAGACACAGAGTGATAAAGTAAACAGAGTCTGGAGCTTCCAGTAGCAGCTCAGTGGGTTTCCTTCCTGCTGGCCGTCGCTTCACAGGGCGGCCTGCTTTACCTTTCACAGCTCTGCTTCCTCATGGAGCAGTTTGATGGAAATAACTGATGAATCAGTTGTATCCTTAAGGCACTTCTGGGAAACCAGCTATTACAAGAGGAAATATTAAAGTCAGACCTTTCTGCTGGTGGGTGGTGAGTCAGGAATGTCCTAAATATACCCACTTAAAATCTGAGAAAATGTTTTCTTTTCTTGCACCTTCTGGACAGACTTTAATTTACAATGGCAAATTAGTGCCATTGCTGGGAAAGAGTAGTGAATACCAGCCAAAACACTCAGAAGTATTGAGATTCATTTTTGAGAAAAAAAAAAAAAGAAGAAAGTTTCGGAGCTGAAAAGTCTCAAATTTGAGAGGAAAAAAATGAGATTAACCTCTGAAAATGTCTAGAAAAAACCGTGGAAATTTCTGAGCTCTAAAAGTCGAACATTTGCAAGCGGAAAAAAATTTATCTCCAAAAAACCCCGGGAAATTTCTGAGCTCCAAATGTGATAAATAAACTCAGAAATGTTGAGATTAATACCAGAAATTTTCTCGAAAGAACTTTCTGAACTATAAAAGTAAAAAAAATTATAGAATATAAAGTCAAAACTTGTTGAGGCAAAAATAATTTTTATGCCAACAAATCTTCATTCCTAATGAGATCTAACTAGACATTGGCATCGTTGAGTTAAATGACATTTGAGGAAATATTTATTAAATATTTATTAAGACTAAATATGAAATTCATGAGGTCATTTATGCAATAATTAAGCTCCTAAACCAGCTTTCTCAACCATTCTTCCTCTCAAAATGACTAAACCTTTGAAAAGATTTAAATGCAACAGATTATTTATAACAACAACATATGCTTTGAGCCACATCGCTGACAATATATGAAGCTAAATCAATAATCTTATTCCCCTGAGGAGATCATTCCCTAATCTGAGCATCTCTACACTCTTTAAGCTCTGAGATAAATTCGTCTAGACATGGCCTTAGAGCACAGAGTTTTCTTTTTGACGGACAGGAGCTGTTGGCTTGAAATGCTCCATTCAGAAATGTGCAGAATTTCCTTCGGTGCAGAAAATAAAATATCACTCAAAGCTGTCAGTCTCAGAAAGATTCAAAATGCTTCTTTAAACTATTTATTAACAGTTTCTGACTGAAAATCATGCAGGATCACACATATTTATTGTTAATTTATTAATAAATCTGCATTGTTTTTCAGTAATGTTGAACATTTTCTTATTATTAAGGGATGAATCCTGCTAAAAGGATGACCATCTGCTCCTCTGCAGCACAGATTTATGTAAACAAATAATCCTCAACCCTCCTGAAAGCACAGACCTGCAGTTGCATGAAGTTACCACAAGAGGGCTCTGTGGCTGGACACAGATGAGGTTATTGAAACATTACCTCAAAACTATGAGATTTAACAGAATTTATGAGTGAACAATGGTAAATACATAAATAAATGTTTCAGAAAAAGGCAGAAAGTTTTAAATCATCCGCCTTTTATGTCTCTGTGAGCTTTTGGAGTAATTAGGGGTCTTCAAGTCCAAAAGTAATCATGTTTATTGGAAGCAAAATTGACATTTGTGCAATCCTGCATCATTTGATGTACAAACTGGGTCAATATGATGCTGAAATAAGGCAATCAGAGAAGCAGTGTTCGCACTAGGATGCAGAAATGCATGACAAAAGTCGCTCTAATGATCAAAGCCAGGGGTGTCAAACTCAAATACACAGTGGGCCAAAATGTAAAACTTGAGCAAAGTCGCGGGCCAGCATTGAACAAATGAACCTTTTAATATCAGAATATCTGTTTACATATATAAAAGACTCTTTTACATATGTAAACAGATATTCTGTCTCCCACCTGTCCAGAAAGCTCCTGTTGTCTGCCTTTCTTTTCGGTTCTACAGTGACAGTTGTAGCTTGAGATCGCTATAACTACTGTCACAGAGGAGAGGGCGTTTCTGGGAGCCGTCCTGATTGACGCGCCAAAACAACAGCAAGGCATTATGGGATTTGTAGTATTAGCGATGAATGAATGCGCTGTATCATACCGGTGGGCCAGCTCGCGTAGTCATTTGGTATAGCCTCGCGGGCCAAATATAATTACACTGCGGGCCAAATTTGGCCCGCGGGCCAGAGTTTGACACCTATGATCAAAGCAATGAAACCACAGACCTCATCTGTTTGCACAAAATACCTGGATGCTGATTTCTGCTGCTCTCAAACTCAAACAGACTGGAAAACTCCTACAAGATAAACAATTTGGGTCATGAGCTGTACATTAAAAAAGGCCTCATTTGGATAAAATGGGCTCCTAATGAGATTAATCTCATGAAGCTCATCCTTCTGTTGTCCTCCTGCATTTCCCTGACATGGCTAGAACTGCTCCTAAGAGGAGGTGCTTTAACCAAATGGACTGACCTTTAACCCTAAGGAAGAACATGGCCCCTCACTCCCTCCTTATCCTCTGCCATCTGCGCTTTTTGCTGGTTTGTGCCGAGGTTAAGCCTTCTAAACAGCTAGTAGAAGATGTTGACCTCCAGGGTTTGGGTGTCCTAGTTTCTCCCATGGGACAGCCTGCTCACTGTTCACTTGCAGGCATCTGCATATTAATTTGACTGCATCACAGTGAAGGCTCTAAAATAAATCCTTTGGTACATTTTTTTGCATGCACTTCTAGATGCGTATACAGTGAACTTGCAGAACATGTTTTACTATCTGACCAACATTCCTGCAGGAAGAATTTATGAGTTTTCACTGGGAAAACACAAAATTTTACAAAGTAATTTTGTCCAGTTTCTAGTGCAAATATCTTAGAAATAAGACAAAACTAACTTAGAAGTAACTTCAGCAAAATACAGCAGCTTGTTTTAAGTCAATTTCTTAATATAAATTTACAGATTATGTGTCTTATAATAAAACATTTTCAGAGACATGTTCTCATGCCAATAGAGCTAGTATTTTTTTTAATTAATACTAAGGAATTATTTACCTAAAAAAGTGCTTATAGCTTGCTGGAATTTTACTTATATATTATTTTATCTTATTTTAACTTTACTAAGAAACTAGACCAAAATTACAATGTAAAAATAGAAAATATGAATCAATGAAAACATTTAAAATCCCTTTTTCTACCTATCTCCACATATGTTGGACATATGCAGCTCAATTCAACTAAAAAGCAAACAAATCTGTAGGAAGGAAAACTAAAGAAACCTCAACCCAAATCTTCTTCAATCCTTTAACTCGTTTAGAAAAAAATAATACATATTTTTAATTGGATATATCAATTGCTATATTATGTTGTACAAGGAAGAAGCTCATCAATAAAGTAGGTGACTAATTTTCCTCCCTTCATCCTGATGTAAAAGTGTTGAATGATGCTTTTCCTGCATGGCGGAGCAGCCTGCATGCTTCATCTCCTACAGAAACATTTTAATGGTGGCCAAGGTCAGAATGTGTCCCGCAGAGACCTTTGAGTGTTTTCCTCTCCCCATAGAAACCATTTGCAATGATTGAAACTCTTTTCTGTGGTTTCTAATGTTTTCTTCTTGTTCTTTTCCTTGTCGGTCAGCAAAGTCGCTGTCGGTTTTATTTTAGAATTCTCCTACTTTGCGTCCTGCTCTGGAAAACGAAGGAAGAAATTCCTAAAATTCTAACATTTGTTGTCAGATTAGGCCACCTGTTGCACACCCGTTCCCTCCTTTTGTCCGTCCCTCTCACACACTCGCCGTCTTTCACATTCCCTCTCACTATCTCGTTTGTAACTCAGTAAGACCCTTTCTTCTCCAGCACACACACACACACACACACACACACACGCACAATTTTACTCCTATAAAACATCTCCCTGCATGGCTGTTTCGCTCTGAGCTAATTCTGACTGCATTCCTTTTCAGTCACATCTATGAGAAAAAGAGAAAACAAGGTCTAAGATAAGTCTGGGCGAGAGTCGTAGCGACACACACACACACACACACACACACACACACACACACACACACACACACACACACGCAAATTCAAAGATACACAAATACACGAGTCAAACCAAGCCTCCAGGGAGTTTTGTCCAGACGACAGCACAAACACAACAAAAAAATCCTGCTTGTTCCCTTTAAAGCGGCTCATATAAAAGATGATGCTGGGACACACTTTCAACAGAGACGGGTTGTTTAAATATTTTATTTATATATTTAGACTTTTACAGCAGAGGATGTTTGTTGTTTTTCTCTGATGGATGCGGTCATGAAGCCAAACGCTTAGAGTTGCCACATCCTGATTTATCACTAATGACTATTGATCACGGAGCGTTAATGACCCCAGATTGACGCTTTAATCGTTCTTGGGAAAAGCTTCTGCTGTAGAAACTGTTACAATCCTGTGAAAACAGGCGTAAAGTGGAAATGAGCTGCACACAAAAATCTTACCAAACCCTTCAAGTGCAGAACTAACTCACAAGTAGCTTTTCAGCAAGATCTACAGGCTATTTTAAAATAGATAATTCCTTAATATTGATAAAAAAGTTCTAGTTCCACTGGCAGATGATTTCATTTTTAATCTTGTTCGTCTCGTTATAAATGAAATAATTTGCCACTAAAACTAGAACTTTTTTTAAAATAAAAATTAAGAAACTGTTGACTTAAAACCAGCTGCTATATTTTGCTGAAAAGTTATTCGTAAATTAGTTTTGTCTTATTTTAGGTGTAATAACATATTTGCATTAAATGCATTTATAAAAGGAATAGATGAGACTGGGATTACACAATGCAAAAGCTGATAATCTAAGTATTTTTAGTCTAGTTTCTAGTGCAAATATGTTAGTACACTGGAAATTAGACAAAATTAAATTAAAATGAACTTCATTGGAGTTCAGTTCATTGGAGCTTGTTTTAAGGCCATAATTCCTTGATATTGATGAAAAAGTATTAGTCCTCCTTACAGATTATTTCACTTTTTACATGGGAAGAATGTCTTTTTATAGTATTAATATTACTTGTATGTTAGTTTTGTCTTATTTCAAGTGTGATAAGATATTTGCACAAGAAGCTAAACTGAAAATAAGACTTCATGTCTTAAAAGAAACGCGATAAAAACATGAATACATTGACAAGTTGTCAGTATTTTTGCTAGTTCTGTTTGATCTCTGCAATTATCACAGAACTTTGCAATCAGCAAACATTTTTATGCTTTTTATGGATCCTGCAGTCTGTGTTTTGCAACATCTTAATCTGAACTTCATAGATAATTGCCTCTCACTGGGAGTTTATATCTGTAAAACTAGAGGAGAGGAGCTTTGATGCTGCATAACAGTTCGCTTTAAACTTTCTGTAGCTGCAGTAAACACCCCATGCCTGTGTTTACACTGACGCATGTTTGGGCTTCACATCTGACAGCTGATCCTTGACTGTTTCTCGGACACTGCGCTGTAATGGGCCCCGAAGCAGGAAACACACAAAAAAAGAGATAAACCCTCGCAGCCACCGCGCACAGACGACAATAACACAACGCCACGTGACGAACAGGAAGCTCTATAACCATATCATATCACAACAACGTGCTCCATCCGTTAAAATGACACCGACCCGGCGTCAGCACTGCACCAAGGCCGTGCCGTGTCAGCATTTTGCAGCATTAAAAATGGCTCCTTTTTCCTGTGGGCTACGCTGGGACAATATCTGCTCCCTCCTTTCGTTTCGGATGTTTTTAAGGTAACAACACCTTAAGACTCACAGAAACTGGATTCTCATCACTGCCATTTAGGCTAGAAGCATTCAAAGCGCTAGAACTCTTTCATATTCTGTCAAATTATAACCACAAACTTTATAGTTATTACGTGGAAGGGAAATTATATTTTTTTAACATTAACAAGCCATTAGTCTGTAGATTCAGACTTCAAGAGAAATTTTTTTTTATCCTTTCTCCTTGCAAAAATACCTTAAACTCAGATTCTGACCTGTGGACTTTGACTAGACCTTTCCATCATGTGGACATGAGTTGATGTAAACCACTGTAGCTCCATTTGGATATCTAGGAATGCTGTCCACCAGTATTCCCATAAACTTCAACCGGATAGAGAGAAAAGCATCCCCAAATCACCATACTGCCACCTAAACAACTGATCAATTAATCGCATCACAAATTAAAATGAGATTGATTAAATCCATTTTGAAGATTAACATTTTTTAAAAGGTCATTTTATTTACAGAGACATAATAATACATGTCTTATTTTGGATATCTAAAATGTGTTTCAGTTCCAGGATGAAGTTCTCTTTCCAAAATTAAAGTTTATTGGTCTTTGAGAGCAAATTATGCCATGATCAAAACTATTAAATTATTATTTATCACAATAATTATTGGGACAATTTATCCTCCAGCAAAATTTGATTCACTGCAGGGAAAGTGGAGTCTATTCACCAATTACGTGACTTGACTAACGGTTTTAATTGAATTTTATTTAGTGATATCAAAGTAAAAGGGGCTGGATACAAATGCAGGCAACACTTGTCATGTTTTGATGTGCAAAATGTTTCAAAATGAACACTATACGGCGCTGTAAGAAGCATAAAACGTAATTGAAATGACACTCATTTAACTGCACTCAACCAGTCAATGGGATGACATCATGTCCATTCTGAGAGGCTTGCTCAGACCTCATCAGGTGGGACAGAGTGGAAGACATGAATTATTGATTTAAATCAAATGTTTGGGACGGGTTGCTTCATCCCCCTGTTCTGTTCGCTTCTACGTCACAAACACTGCTGAGAGCATCAGGGGAGGAGGAGAAGCTTCGGAGGAGACGTAGGGAGGGAGTGAAGGGGGAGATGAGGTAATCTCCTCCAAAACATTCATGAGTTCAACCTCCTGCTTTTCCCCAGCGATGGGGAGCTGTTTGTAAAATTACACTGTAAAAAATGAAAAACAATCATTTGGTTTATTTAACCTGTCAAAAGCAAAAATGTGGGTGTTCAGTTTTTAAAGTCATAATTTCACTGTGTTATTATAAAGCATTACAAATGCCTAAATCATTTATTTAGTTTACAAGCTAAACATTCAACTTTCAAATGAAATATTTAGTGAGGAAGATAAAGAGTTAGTTTACAAACAGGTATTTAATTTGGTAAATATTTAAATGCTAAATGTGTGCCTTGGAGAATGAATATTTTTTTTAATTAAAAGTTTAGTTTGGAAAGTAAATTAGATTCAAACAAATAAATATTAAATTTAGCTTCCTAATTAAATATTTAAATTGAAAGCTAAATATTTAGTTTGTTAATTAGATGTTTAGTTTGGAACTCTGACATTTATCAGTATGACATTATGACCTTTTTTTCCGCTATTACAGCAAAAAAGGTCATGAGCAAAATTACTAAACAAAGTGACTTTAGAAAACTCCCAAACACCAGTGGACGGATAAATGAGCCAAGTGGAAGTGAATGCATCCTCTCTGTCACACTGTAAACAAGCGCAGCTGCAGGAGACACTTTGCCAAAGTCACTTTTTGTGACTTAATGAACCCACGACTTGATGACAGCCACACCCCACGCAGACTTCATCTCTCCTGACTGTGGAGGAGCAAACCAGAGGATGTTGTGTCACCAGCGGCCTGCTGGCATCACCTCAGATCTGAAAACATCCCTGCAGGATGAGATGCTGCTCACCTCGCGGGGATGATGGATCTTATAAAGCCAAGGTGTGGCTACGCGGATAAAAGGTGCTCCCGTTTACTTTGCCCATCCTCACCTGGTCCATGATTTCACTGAGCCTCCTCCCTCCTCCTGCTCCCGGTCATCTCCAGCTGCTTCTCTGCTCTCCTGTCTGTCCTTGTTCAGTATTCCCTGCAGAAATCCAGCCTGGCTGTCCTCAAACAGGCGAGGCAGCCTGGCAGCCAGAAGCCGCCGCTGCGCCTCCCCGCAGAGGCATGACTCTGAGTCTCCTTGACAGGGTGACACCTCCGGCTACACATCCATCCTCTGCCCTCTTTGCTGTTCCGGAGCGGCGGCTGCAGGGGGAAACAGGGAAACGTCTCTCCTGGACAACACAAGCAAGCAGAGACTCCCGCTTTTCCTTCTCAAGCTCTTTCACTCCTTCCTTCTGTGAGCTCGGCCCTCGCCTTCCTTCCCTCCCTCCCTCCTGCTCAACGCCACTTCCCTCCTCTCTTTCCATCTCCCCTCCCCCTCCTGCTGCTGAAAGGGAGCCAGAGCGAGCGAATGGGTGCAGGGTTGCCAGATCTGACTGACAGTTTTCATCCCAAACGACATAAAATCTACCTAAAAAAAATAAATAAAAAAATACAGGCCAAATCTGAACCTCTGATGAAGATCATATTGATATCACCTGACTCCTGGGTTCAAACTTAACTTGTGACATTTTTATGGTCAAGCAGCTGGTGAGACTTGTGTTTTTTGTGGGAATATGTCATTTTAAATCTTGATGTTGCACTCAGATTTCAGTTTTACAATATTCTACATACTTGATTAACCAATGACTAATCATTGATGATGTCACTTTAAGCAGATTATGGAGATTTCGAAATAAAATGCGAATATAGCTGCAAGGACAAGACATTTTATTAGATGTTTTGTGCTTTTCTGCCACACAATGACAACTATTTATAGTTCAAATGACACATTTAGGTTGTAAAAAGCAACACACCCAAAGCTTTTTTTTTTTTTTTTTTTTCTTTCAGCCAAACATGTCCAAAAGTAGCCCAAATTGGCGGAAACTCGCCCAACCTGGCAACACTGAATGGGCGCGAAGGAAGCGGGTGGAGGGTTGGGATTGGCCGCCATGAGATCACATGACCCCTTGGCAAGGGGAGCAAGGGACCCTCAACCAGCTGTCCAGCTCATGCTTCTCAGCAAACCTCTGTTGCCATTGACAACAACTGCTGTACGCAGCTCACCAACCGCAGATCCCCGCACGAAGCCATTGGCTGGCAGGACCTGCGGCGCCGCCTCCTATTGTGCGGGGCGCTTGTTGGGACATGTAGTTCAATCTCTGCTGTCCAGGAAGAAACATTTGTTTCTCCCTCATTGCATGAATCTGAAAAGCGTCAAGGTGAAACCGGTCAAGATCCGAGAAAAAGGTGAGATGGTTGCCATAGGAGAGGCAGCAGGAGACGTGGAGGCCAACAGGAAGAAGACATCCTCTGCTGTTTCCCTCTCAGCCCATATGGGGAGGCTCCCACCACTGAAGGCCATGGCTGCAGAGGCGACCCCGCCCTACATTTTTAGTGTTTCATTGTCAACTTTTTCTTCATTTGCATTTTCTCTGACCTATGAGAGGGTCATTGTTTAAAAGGAGGGGTAGATTTCCGCCAGAGAATCTCAAAAATGTTGAGATTTATCCATGAAATGTTCTGGGGGAACAACTTGGACATTTCTGAGTTTCAAAAGTCAAAAATGTGCGAGAAAAAAATTTTAAACTAACAAATGTTTTACTTTAGAAATTCAAACAATTTCCAAAAGTTGAAAAAATTTTCTAGAGAATTTCTGACTCTTCAAACTCTATTTTTTTTCTATAAAATTTCTGAAATTAATTTAAAAATGTCATATTTTTGACTTTTCAAGCTCAGATTTTTTTTCTAGAAACTTCTGAGTTTCTTCCAGTGAAATTTTTACTTTTCAAACCCAGAAATTTCCTTGCTTTTTTACTCTCAAAATTAATCTAAAATTTTCATTTTTTAAACTCAGAGATATCCTTGTTTTTTCTCATAATTTCAGATTTTTTCCCAGTAATTTTTTTTTGACTTTTCACACTCAGAATTTTTCTTATTTTTTCTAGAAAATTTCTTAGATTAATCTCAAAACTTGAGGTTTTTTTTCTTGTTAATTTTTTGACTCTTCAAGCTCAGAAATTTGAAGCTTATTCCACTGCCTGCCATCTTAGGCTGGATTGCAAATATGCATCACTCCGTCCGATTCCTAGTTCTTAAAATGCTTACAATTTTTTCTTTTTATCAAAACTTTAACACTGACGTAATTTGTCTGACGTATCCTTAGAAATCAAATTTAGGTCATTCGGTTGATTAATGGTGATTATTTTTTACATTTCCCAACAATCCAGAAAATGAATGTGACTATTAGAGCTAACTAAATGTTCTTAGAGGCATGAGGAATGTTGCCACAAGTTTTAAAATAGCTGGGAAATTTTTTCTTTTCAAGTTATGATAAACACATGTGCTACTTATCACAGAGTATAGTCAAAGTATGGCTACTGGAGAAAACTGAGGTTGGCTGTAATATCATCTGATTCAACCAATCAAAGATCTTTCTGCTTCCTACGATTCAGACTTCTTTTCCTCCAAATAAACACCCTGCTAGCAGACAGTCAGCTTGCTTCATTCGACCAAACTAATGGTGCTTGAAGTTTGATGACTGGATATCTGTGTGTTTGCTCTTAGCTAGAACAGTAGAGATTATGTTATCAGCAAAGGAATGTGGATTATTTACCATAGCGTTCCTGTCTCCATACATGTGGGAAAGCTTTAGAAGAGTCGTTGTGGAATAGAAATGGAAGTTTTAACTTTTTGAAAAATATGCTGGTAAAATTGTCTTCTCAAATTTGTAGTATAAGGTTTTATATCAATAAAACTTTTAGCTGATTAGCAAGAGTGAGACAGTTAATCGGATTATTCATGATTAGTCGATTACTGAAATAATTATAAACTAATAAAAGTTGTCAGATAAACATTAACCAGAGTATACAGATTCAATCAAAAGCCAGTAGCTGAAAGAGCAACACCCTCAGACTAATAATTTAACCAAAAATGTACAAAATGTCATTTTTCAGATGAAAGCCTTTCTATTTCTGTTCATTTTCTACCCCAAAATCAACAGAAACAGAAGGCATAGTCTTCGCTTCAGTTCCTCAAACCTGTCGAAACCATTTGTGCCAAAGGATTATTTAGAATTAACGGCAGACATTATCGCCCCCTGGTGAAGACTCACGGTATAGCACTCAACCATGCGCTTTCACATGGTTTTCACTAATCGATGAGTTTGGCACAAGGCAAACACACACACACACACACACACACACACACACACACAGTCTTCTTTAGAGTCCTTTTGGACTCGGTTGAATGTTGTATAATAGAACCGGATGTGTCCCTGGTCCAACACACTGAACTCTAATAGCTGAATCACTTCCTCAGTGCAGTCGGGTTCTCCAGAAAAACATCCTCATTATTTGACTCAGGTGTGTTGATATAACATTCACTAATTTTAATTAACATTAGCTAAGTAGCTCCCTAGTTAGCTAAGTGGACAGCTGTCTACTTAGCATTAGCACTAGCTAATGTCTAGCATTAGCTCAACTCAACTTTACCTTAAAATTAATCAATAAAGAGGCAATTCATTGTATTTAAATCATCTTTAATTAACACCATGTGAAACATATCTTAGCTCATTATCAGTGCATCTGTAAACACATCATGAATACCAATAAACAAGGATTTTTCTGCCAGAAAGAACAAAAACAATAAATTAGCTATTTATTGAGCATAATGAGCAATTTGTTGCTAATACTAGTAAAGAAAACATCCTGAATTCATATTGATGGATTAACTGGATTGTAGGAGATGAGGTGAGGCCACAGATGTTGGAAAAATGATAAAATTAGACAGAAAGATGTTGTCCATTCGTCTCCCTCTGGGTTCCTCATGTTCCATCTGAGAGCTGAGAGGGGAAACATCATGACCTGCATGAGGTTCTTCAGTCTGAAAATTACGAAAAAGATCAAGCTTTATGTGAGAAAACAAAGCATCGAGGTTTGTCATATGATACATAAAATTGAGTTGAAAACAAAAGAAAAATGTAAATATTTTGTTTAAATAACAAAAATGAATTAATGCCAGTTTTTTGGTCTCCTGTAGCTAAAAATGTAGAAGAAATTTAAATTGAGTTATCTTTTTTCATGTTTGAAATCTTAAAAAAAACTTCTTTTCTTTTTATTTCCATAAAGCCTTTCTTTCTTAAAGAAAACATGACCTTTAAAATTAGGTTGTATCACAACATTAAAAAACACATTTAATACATAAATGTGGGCTTAAAGTATGGTTAATACCTTTCTAAAGTTATTTTCAAAAGGCACTATTAATCTGACAAATTAACCTAATCTGAATTGCAGACATTAAAAAAAGATGCAAAAATTAGCTAGAAAAAAAATTCAATAATTTTGAGATTAATGTCAGAAATTTTCTAGAAAAATTTCAGAGCTTTTAAAATCAATCTAAGATGTTTTCTATGAAGAAAACTTGGAAATTTACGATTTCAAAGTCAGAGAAATTCAACTTTTGGAAAAAAAATCTCTAAATTTGAAAAGTCAACATTTTTCTAATTTAGAAACAGAAACTTTAAATTTCAGCTATCCTAGAAAATTAGGGACTTTTCAAACTCAGATATTTACTTGATATTTTTTAGAAAATATTTGAGTTTTTTTTTCTTTATTTTTTGGAGGAAACTGACTCATTTTTTCTATTTACTACAGCCCTAATACAGCGTCATACTTTAAACCCAAATCTGCCATGTGCATGAATGTCTAAAGACACAAACTACTAGTATCTAGTAAAATCAGTGATTTAAGGTGTAATCAGTAATTTATATCAATAAATATTGGCCTATTCTTTTGATTTTTTAGGTAGCTCTGATAAATATTATGCATCAATAACATTAAAACAGTCAAATAAAATTAACCATTCAATACAGGGGACACTTCTGGGCAGCTGCTTCAGCTTTTTGAGAAATTTATTGTGGAATAACATTATTTTTAAATATCTATGTTAGTATTTAAGCGATTTAGGCCTTCTACATCATGCATGCCATTTGTTACGCCTTTTTTAAACAAGCGAAGCAGCAACTTGCCTTTGTGCATGACGGGAAGCAGGAGGGACAAAACTCATCGCCTCATCAGAGCATGTAGATGATGTAGGAGAGGAAGACGAGACCCATGACGGCGAAAAACATCAACACCAGAATGTCCACCATTGTGGCAGAGCTGCGGGATGGAGAGTGGAGATGCGAGAACACGCAGCTGCAACGCCTGAGAAGGAATCGGAGAAGATCGGAACACTTCGGGTGGAGCTCGGGAAAAAGACCACGCCCACTTCCGAGACAAAGAGAAGCGTTAATTTTTCTTCTGTGGATCAAAGTCCGGCTCCTTGTTTTTAATATTTATTAAACATATGAACAAATGCTTGAAAGTTTGACAAAAAAAAATTAATAAAATGAATAAATATGTGAATATTTACAGCAGAATTGCTCAGAATTCATAAAAAAACCTTTTGATTAAAATGTTTTTATATTTAATGTGTGACATTTTAAAAATAATTCTTATATACTTTAGCAGCATATTTGAAATACTTTCCCACAATGACTAAATAAGCAATAACCTTTAACAACAATCCATTATTATTGTTATATTTAATGCTAATGGAAAACAAAATGAATCGTACTTCCATCTGGGTTTTTAATTCAGTTTATTTGGAATGCATGAGTTTTTTTCAGTGTGGCTATTTTTACAGTCTCATCTTGGACATTTCTGTGAAAAGATAAATTGGTCATTTAATGTTTTCAGTATTTAATTAAGTGATTGTTTTAACTATAACTACATAAAAACAAAAACATACTAAGTAAAATACGGAAGTTGCAAGCAGGCAAAACATTCCAGTGACGGTAGGTGCATGAAAAAACCTAAGATAAAAAAAAAAATAAATCACGTCTAATGCAGATTTTATCTGCTTAACCATCAGAAGAATAAATTAAGTAATCGATTACTAAAAAATAATCATTCGCTGTAGCCACATCTGTAATATTTGCAGCTGTATGGGAGTTTTATTTGGCTGTTCTGGGAGCAAAATGTCTCTAGGTCGTAAAGTTTGCAAATCCTTCATATAGAATGTTTTATGCTTTGCAAAATTTAATTCATAACTCAGAAAAAGCTTCAAATTTATATTTTATGGGGGAAACCAATTATAACTGAAAGAAATCCATCAGTTGCTCTGATCAAATGAGACAAAATTTTGTCCTTTGGCCTACATGCAAATTGCAAAAAGATTTGTTTGTAGGAGATTGAAAGTTGTGACAAAGCATAAACAGGAGTCTGAGAAAAAAAATGACATTTTATTGAATCTGCAGAATCATAAGTACAATTTGAAGTGCTGTAACAGGGCAACAGGAGATGAGATCAGGTCCTTAATCTGAGTATTTTGACTTTTCAATACACAAGTGTATGACAATATGCATGAGACATCCTTTTTTTTTCCCCATTTAATAACAAAATTATACCAAAACAAAAACAGTTTAATATGGAATGCACAAAACCTGTCCAGGGTGCTAAACCTGCAACTGTGGATAAACATAATTTCACTCTGAGAAGTCTACAGTATATAACCAGTATGATAGACGAAGGCTGAAGGAAAGAGGCTCTGCATCAGGAAAGGAGGAAAAAGATACAAACTGGGAGGAGCGGCGTACGGATCAGTAGTGAAGTCAGGGTGCAGGAGAGGCCTTTAGCTCAACTTGCCCTGCGCCACGAGCTGGGAGGAAGAGCGCGTCTGTCCCCTGTCAAAACCCCAAATGCTTCCATCATAACAACACTTTGCAAATCCAACCTGAGCCACATTCAAACAACCCCGTCATCCAAACCGACAGTCGCACCCTGGGGACAAAACAAGCTGGACTCCACGTAATCAGCAGAGAAATGGAGAAATAACCAAGTATCTATTAGGCCTGAAATCATGTCCTCCATTTTTTCTTCAGTTGAGGAAAATTTGAGTTCAATCACATGATCTATAAACACGGTGAAGATGTTTTTATCTGATCCAGTGCTCGTTTTTCACCTGAAACGTCATGTCGCAGATTTGTGAGATCTCGAGGATGTTCGTCACTAACTTTTCCATGAGTTGACTTTTAAAATCAAATTACTGCCCGGTATTTGCAAAAAAATATATATATAAACCATCTTCTCCTGCAGGCAAGCCACTTCCCAGAGCACTTTATGATGCATATACATTTATACAATGTATTCTAGCTACATAATGAAATCGTCAACAAAGCTGAACAAGTTTGACCCCTGACCCCTTCGCACCTGCCCCACTCTAGTCGCTCGAATCTGTGACGCTCACAGTGCATTATGGGCGAGAAAAGGGGAAGCCAGACGCAAGCGAACATCTTTCTGTTAAAGTTTGAGTGTGAAAGGCTCAAACTTGAGCTCATAAACAGAAAATCTTAATTATTTCATTCACAGGCAGAAGATTTTAAAAATAACATTTAAAAACAGGTTTAGGATCGACCCGCAAGATAAGAGCTGAAAAAGAACATTTAATCAAAAATATCCCAACTCCA
This sequence comes from Poeciliopsis turneri, assembly GCA_922788865.1. Classification (NCBI taxonomy): domain Eukaryota; kingdom Metazoa; phylum Chordata; class Actinopteri; order Cyprinodontiformes; family Poeciliidae; genus Poeciliopsis; species Poeciliopsis turneri. Next base: position 39,013 of record CAKLNU010000542.1, read on the forward strand.
ACACCTGATCCAGTATCATGATAAACTCTATTGTTTTGGGTCCCAAAACCAAATTCTTTACTTTATTTAAACATACCAACCGTTTCAATTTAAAAAAAAATAAGACGAGCAAAGGAAGAACAAAAAGAGATAACATTTAACACAGCAAAGATTTTCTCACATTAAATAGAAATAAATGACTGGAATGTTTCACACAAACAGTGGAGAACAAAAATAAAATAAAGAAAATCACAATACAAAGTTGTGCTTGGCCCTCACTTTTATAAAACCATTTCTTTATTAGTGATTTTTCTAATATTGGGGAAGTTTTTTCTTCTTCTAACAAACAGATAAATATGTGGAGCTCCAAAAACAGGAATAAGGGCGTATGCACAGTATAATCGCACTAAGTCGAGGTGGATTTGAGAGGTTTTGTCCCTGATCCCTCCTGTGTGTTAGCGGCAGGAGGGGCTCTTCAGTTACACTAATGTTCCAGTTTCACAGCAAACACCCAGCAAACCCGATACGTTTAAGATACTTTTACGTTTAAACCTCTCTGTTCTGTGAGGCTGATTGGTGCCACAGAGCTTGAAGTTAAAGGAATGTGCACAAGTGAAAAAAAAAAAAAAAGTTAAATAAAAAGAAAAAATATTCAAGCTTATAACTGACAGACTGAGATAAAACACTGTTTCCAGTCTGACAAAGATTGACCTCCATAATAAAGATGAAAACTTTTGTTTTAACAGGATATTTGAAGTTTGACTGACTGCTGGGAACTTTAGTTTGTATTTTTCTCTATTTATGCGCGTCAGGTTTGGTAAGTGATGTCGCCGTGTGACAATGCTTTTTTCTGTAAGTGATGAGTTTATCTCAATGTGAGCGGACAGAGAGGAAGCAGAGACTTTGGCACAGACGGACAGACATGAAGCAGGCTGGCGGACAGTGAGAGCAAAGCAGGGATGCAGAGCGGAGGAGGGTAAAGGTCGCAGGACAGGTTTTTTTTTTTCTTTTTTTTTTTTAAGGGACCAGAGTAAAATTAAGATAAAGCGGTGTTAAGATGAGATGGCACTGGGCTTTTCCTTTCCTTCTTTCCCTCCATCCTTTTCTTTCCTTCTTTCTCTCCTCTCTTTTACTTTACTTCTTCCCCCCGATCATTCAACATTGATCCACGTAGTTGGAGGGCAGCATGCCCTGCTGGCCGGTGCGCTCCACGCGGCCGTACATCCAGCCTTCATCTATCTGCTGCACATCTACGATTATGTCGCCGTCCATGAAAGACACCTCGTCGTCATCGGCAGCATTGTAGTCGTACACTGCTCTGTATCGCTTCTGCAGGCAAAAAAAACAAACTAGTTTTAATTGTCAGGATAAACGATTAATCGTGAGAATAGCTGATAGATTAACTGTTTAATATATCAGTTACAGTCCAAAGCAGAAATAAAACATTTTTAAATGAAATGCGCTAATGCTCTCACCCCAGAACTGGGAGGAGGAGCAGCAGCTGCCGCCTGGCGCACTGGTTCAGGAGTAGGCTCATAGTGGTGGTAGTTCTGGGAGGCTGCAGGCTGTTGGTAAGATCCTGATAAAAGGAGAAGAAAGGTGAAGGAGGGCACATTAATGAGCTGCAAGCCAAATCCTGAGAGCTAAATCTGAAGCACAGCACCTGCTGGGAGCTGTGCAGGAATCTGCTGTGGTCGGAGGCTATAAATGTGCACATTCAAAGAAAAATACCTTCTAAATGTCTTACAGTTTGGATTTACTGCTTCTTTTAGAGAACGATGGATTGGAAAAAAAAATAGAAAGACGGCAAGTCAAGGCAACCTGCTAACTTTCCTGTTGCTCAACATCTAAACAATACATCTCTGTTTGAATTTGCAAATCAAGCATGTAAAATAAACCAGCCGTCTGACTCATCATGCTGGATCTTTTCCACTAAGCTGCTGCTGCTGCTGCATTTTTTCTTTTGCGTTCCTTTGCAGTAAATGAGCAAATGCATCCTGGTCTGTTTTGTATACAGCCATAGCAATAACAAATGCCAATTTAAAATTGCACAGATGTTCACCTTTAAAAAGCCTCTGAAAATGTGTATTTACAATCTTAAGTCTTTGGTGCAGAAACTGGTTGAAAATCCATCTATTAACTGTGTTAAGGTTTGTGTAAGATGGAGATGGGATTGTGCATGAAAACGGACCTTCATTAACCCTTTAGATTACCAATATGAAAAAGACAATCAAAACTGTTTTCCTTCTTACAAATTCTGTTTATGTCTGAGACATGACTGACCTGTTTTGATTTTTGCACATAAGATTGTGGCACATTTAAAGATCTGACACTTCAGATATCTCACAAATTTTAATGTACACAGAAAAAAATCTTATATTGCAGCGGAAAGACTTTCGGTATTCAAGATGCTGCATGAATGAACGAGTAAATTATTGTGTGGGAAATACAAAAAATTAGCAAGGAAACAGAAGAAACATTTATTTTCTGCCAGATCACCTAAGGGGCTCCATAAATGACTGGTTGTGTCAGTATTTTTTTCATGTTTATTATCCCAAAGTTTCTAACTGAACACTTGAGCAATAAAAGTAGATGTTTAAACAATTTAAAGTGGTACTATGATTGCCGTCCAGATTGTGAAACGAGTGCAGCAATGCAGTTATTTATAGCTGGGCGATGAACAAGTTGGAACAAAAACCCCTGAAAGGGGGAAAGTGAGCGAAAAAAAGCAGTAAATTACTCTGAAGCTAAACTTCTGACTGCTTGTCTGATTATTTATGTGTGGTGTTGCAGGATAAATACCTTGGTTGGGGTTGCTAGGCTGATATGGAGCATCTGCTCCAGTCTTCATCTTCTCAAAATCCTCATGGTATTTGATCTGAAATACACAAACAGTGAGTCAGCTCACATCAGCAGTGGACAATGCACCGTCAAATTCAATCTTTCATGGAGTTTTTTCCCCCTGCACAGCCTGTCAGTTTATTTTCCAGCCACCAGAGGGCTCCCATTTCCTGTGTTTTAGTTTCTCCCTCTGCCCATAGGTGGGGTGCGCTACTGCTGCCACGGCTGGGGAAGCAGCTTGATGCTTAGAGGAAATGACATCTCCACAGCCGGAAGTATTGTGAGGTCAGAGTTGCACGACAACCCACACATCATGAAGCAAAAGCACTTAAATCCATGAAAGAAAAGTTCTCATCATCTCTTATCTCATTACGTCTTCTTTACAGATAAGACTTAATGCGGCATGCAGCTTTGCACACCCAAGATGATTTTTAGGTAGATTGAGGTCACCCATCATCACATTTCAAGAATCAATTGGATTATTTAATTAAACAAGGGGTGTTCAAAGTGCAGCCTGGGGGCCATTTGGGGTCCTTGGACTAAGCTTTTGCGCCCCAACCCCAACAATAACGATGCAAATTTTGTTATTAAACATTTTATTTTAAAATCAGGGTAAAAGAATTACAGATATGGTTTTTGTGCGTTGGAAAATGTTAAGTATTTGTCTTTTCATAACCAAACTTTGATAGTAATTACAACCACGTCTATTCTGAGACTTTTACTGAGAAGCTGACTTTTCTGCACCCAAATCAGCTTTAATTTAATTTATTAAACTTGGCTAACTATAGAAAGCATTTTGAAAGAAAGTGACCAAATAAATTTATCAAACTGGGCCTAAAAGAATTTGAAAATGACATTCCTTTCTTATAACACAGAAAATGTGCAACATTCTAGTCAAGTGTGGTTGTATGATGAAAAAAAATCTGTCTACTTTATTTGGTGTATCTTATCTGTTTTTTATTTCCTTGGCCTGGAAGTAGTTTTCACCTTCTGATTTTGGCCCAAAACGTTTGGACCCTCCTGATCTAAACCAGTCTGTTTTGGAGGTTTTCCAGCCTCCATTACGGTTTTCTTCCAGGGTTGCCTTTTTATTTATCTCTGGCTACACTCACAACTCTCATCAAATTTTATTTCACAGTGAAATAACATTTGCAAAGTCGTTGGTGTGGCTTCAAGCAGAACTTCATAGGGTTTTTATCTTACCGCTCCTCTATAAACATCAATACCTGTCCCATTGATTAAGCCTGTCACAATAATCAATTAATCACATGCCAAATTAAAACAAGATGGATAATTTCCATTTGCATAATTGTTTTTCTTCTGTCTCTCTTTACCAGGACGCAGATAGGTATGCACTTTCTGAAAGACATGGACATGTAATTGGATGACAAAAGCTTTCAGTTCGGTCTCAACTAGTCCCATTTTTAAGGGAATTTAATTTTATTTTGAAGGGGAATTTTGTTCAGAGCATTTTATTTGTCGTTTCTGTTGCATTATTCATTTGTTTTGGATAGTTAAAATGTCTTCCAGTGTTAAATTTTTGTTAGGAATTAAAGTGTATATCTTTCTGATGGTGTACTTGCATTATTATGCCATCCCTATTACATTACATTAAAATGGTAGGAAAACAATGTTTATTGCTGTAGATTCTGGGAGAATTTATTGTCAGAGCTGCAGTTTCCAAGCTTTGGAGCTACTGCCTCGTAGAGCAACCCTCTCCTGCAATCCCTACTCAGCTCCTTCAGACTAGCCAGAAGCAATTAGCAAACACCTGGTTGAACTGCACAGCAGCAGAACTTATCATGTGAGCTACTTCAGTGCAATGCTGGTAAAAACATTGTTAAAAGGTTAATGTAGGAGCAATGTTGTGATGACTTCCTGAAGACAGAGTTTCAGAAAGAACAGGAGTTTTTAAAGAAACAGAAATCCAATTTGAGGGTGTTTTATCATTTTAAATTGTATTAGATACATATGGCACTTTTAACAACTGAAGTTAACATAGTTGATTATGCTATAAAATGACACACGTAATACTGCCCTTTAAAATAACCCTGCCCTTGTCCAGGTTTCTAGGCAGGAATTCACGCACATGATTTTATTTAATTGCTTCAGTGTAAAAGGCAGTAGAGTGAAAATGCATGAGTGTAGTTTATGATTAAGGGTTAAAAAAAGGAAGATGCGCAACTTTTTGATTTATCACCGAAAATCCCAATAAAAATGCATTGAAGTTTGCTTGCAGCATTCTAGAATGCATTAATACTTCTGCAAATCAATAACTGATTAATATCGGCAACCTCTGCTTTGCATGATAAAAACACACTAGAGTGATGACACTGTGGCTGAATAACCCACCCCTCTTATTACCAGGCTGGTAACAGACTGACTCACAGTGTCTGGGTCAAGATTCAAACGCCCCCATCTCAAAAGGCCCACTGTGCTGCCGGCATTAGCAACGAGTGTATTCACAGACTGGATGGGAGGACAGTGTTTGTCCAAGAACAGTGAAGCTAGTGAGTGAGACAACACAGTCACTGTTGTTGAGAGCAATATGCTAAGAGAGTGTGTGAGGGAGATTATTCTAGCTTATTTTGAGGGAGCAGGTTGAACAGATCGTGTCTGTGTGGATTTAATGCAATAAGTAAAACTCCTCAGATATATAGTTCTCCCTTTTCACTGTTTAACAACAGAAAATGTGTTTTATGGAAGAAAGGAGAAAAAACTCACAAAACAGCAGGAAAGCGTAGCTCTTCTTTAATGATCGGCTGCAAATGACAGACTGATTGCAAGCAGATGTCTGATCAGTTTTAACTAAAAGCACTTCACTCAGAACCCCATCAGTGTTTCTGTTAAACAGATGTGGCTTGTGTGTGTACATCCATATGTAATATATATGTGCATCGCTCCCACCCATAAACACTTCCTTGATCTCAGACAAGCAGGATCTTTCATTGCATGAAAGCAGCAATTACCCATCACCCTCAACACTAATTATGTCATTAGTGAGGCCGGTGCAGAGCCGGTTGTGTGTAATGATGTGTTTTGTGTGCGAGTCTGTTTCACATGAAAATAACGGTCTTTGTGGAGGATTTTGAGGAGAGACTCAGGAAATGAAGTCAACATTTGATGCATTTCCAGTCCTGTTTTCACACAAAAATGGTAAATCAACAATTTTAGTGGAAGAAAAGAGGTGAGAGAAGGTACAACCATGAAAAATCCTAGATTTTTATCTCTTGAAGCAGTTTCAAAAGTACTATAGTGCAATGGGTTCCCATCCATTTCTGGTTCAATAATTGCAGATTTTTCTGTGAAACGTGACTAAATTTGCAGAAAATTTGTCTTGTTGCTCCCTTTCTTTTGGAGAGCATATATAAAATATGCAAATACTTAACATGCAACTGGTTGGCGTTTGCAAACGACCCAATTGAGAAGCATCATTGATTTTCCCTGGTGTTGATTGGCTGAGCAGAAATAAGAAACACTGTAGATTTTAGCTTTTGAGGTAGTGTTAAAATGGTTTCTACTTATTTTACTTGTGTTAAATCAAGTAAAATAAGCAATATTAAGAATTTTTAGAGGATCTCTCAAGTATTCACTGATAGAGGGTCCACTGTAAATAAAATCTTGAAAAACAACAATAAATGTGTGTTTCTGCAGTTTCCTCTGATGACGCAAAGAAATATAACACTAACAAGCCTAATTTGACAGAAGACTAAGCTTGAGGTTAGAATAACCTCAAGTTAGAATAGAATAAAAGAAACCAACAAGCTAATTTTAGCTTCAATTTTGCATAAGAAATTTTGCTGTCAAGACTTACATTGCTGATCTGGTCCTGCGTTTTCTTAATTCTCTGCAGCTCTGGCGTGTCGGCGACCACGCTAAAACCTTTGCCTTTATTCTTCTCAAAGTCCTCCTTGTAGTGAACCTGCGCAACAAGATGTCAGAAAGGAGGAAACGATTAAAAATCAGCAAGTGTGGAACATACGTTTGGAGGGAAAAAAAATTGCTCCAAATGGATGCTTGTGTGTAAACAAATACAGAGCAGATTATAATTTATGGATGCTTTGACCTAGATTCTTTCAGCAAAAGAAATTTCTAACAGAAAGCAGATAGTTGGGATTAGCTTCCACCTCATAACCACTTGGTTCCTGTGTTTGTAATGGGTCAGATCTGGGTTTTATTGTGCTAATAAAAGACTTTTATAGATGCAGGAAAAATGTTCTCCGGCTGGATTTATTACAGTTTCACACTATTAGAAAACAACAACAATTTAAAATGTTACAAAGTGGAACACTTGGCAAAATGTACAAACTAGCAGCTGTTTACAATGAACAAAGCAAACTATTCAAATTGCTTAGCAGAACAAATATTACAAAGTGTTTCTCCAAATTAAAACACAAAATCCTATCGTCTTGGGGTTATGTGGGTGGCAGAGATTTTCCTAAAGTTTCAAGTCCAGGACTTGTTCTGAAACAAAGTCTTCGTTGCCTTGGAGATATTTCAGCTGGTGTGGTTCGTTTTCACACTGCACTGCGAGAAACGAACCAAAAACGTTGAAAAACCTGTTCCTCTCCTCGCCTGCGGAGGCGCTGCAGCGGAAAACGACAACAAAACTGAAGAGGAATACATGAGCACAACTTCCTTCTTCATGAAATGTAAATTAAAATGGAGTAGATGTCACATTTTAGCAGTTGTAGGATTTCTTCTTTGTCTTTAGTAAAACAAAGACAAAGACAAAGAAGACAAAACAAATGCTGGAGAACCATTTCTCCAGCATTTGTTTTGATTGCATTTACCCAGAATTCCCTGTGCCGTCTTCCACTTCCCACACTTGGAGCAGTGTGTATTCATTTTATTTAACTAAACTGTCCTTGTGTAGTTTCCTTAAAACACACATCTCTTCATAAATGTGAATTATGGTAATAAACCTGATTTGCAGTGGGGGTTTGAGTAATTTTAGACAAATTGAAACTTACATATATGCTAAACTAACATTGTTCTGTGTTTTGTCTTTGCTTACACACATCCATTTTTATGAATACCCTGTTTTTTTGTTCATTCTCTTCTCTTAATGGTTATTTTGTATATCAACACCTTTGTTAGTCTCTAATCTCTGTTATGTATGCACTAATTGGTCTTTAATAAAACAAACAAAAAGCCCCACATTGTTACTATTATAGTGCAACATTACAGTAAACATGGTTATGACATTTCTATTAAACCAGGAAGTTGTGCTGCTAAAACAGCTGCAATTTATGTTCGATATAAAACGCAGATAAGTCAGCTGTGTGTGCCTGATGTGCAAGCAGAACAAGGTGGGTCCTGCATGTATCGCTCAGTTTTTCTGTGATGACGTCAACTTCCTGTTTGCTTAGGAGTGTAGGCCTTCCATACAGGACATGTTGGCAACCATATATGGTCAAAACGAGAGGTAGTGAGTGAAACGGTGTTTGAGTGAGCATTTCCAACCCCACCCACTGGTTTCTGACCCTGAGGGCAAAGGAGGAAATGTCCAGCCCATGCAACTCCACCAATAAGACAAACAGTTACCAATGAGTTTTCTCTGCCTCAAAACCGAGAGCTCCAGCTGAAGATGAAACAGGAAGGCATTACCAGGTGTCATTTTTGAAGCACCCAGTCTTGATTTAACCTCCCTGCATGAGATGGCTGCAGTTTGCAACCAGGAAACAAATACCTTCCCCCCTCTCAGATATCCAAATAATTGTTGACACTTCCTAATAGAGTGCTGACCAATCCCCCTTTAATCTTTTGACACCTTGTGATGAGATGACACGGCTGTGATTCACATATAATATGAGCGTACATGATTCAGCGCGATACGCCCATGCTTCAGTCAGTATTCTGTGACGTCTAGAACCACGAAAAACCACAAGAATATAACTACAGCAGAAATTCAAGCCCTGAAAAAGGGACACATTAGGAATAAAGCGGTCTTGACCCAGTCTCGTTTAATTTCCCAAACCCATCTCCTTTGTCTTTCAGGGTCAACAACCCTGCTCACTCTGCGGCAATCGCATTTTTGCCTTCTTTCCCCACCCACGACTTTTCCTCTTTCATTCATTCATTCATATTTTAAAATATTACCAGCATCAAAAACTCCTCCTAGAGATCTAAAGCATTTATTTCATCCTTCCTCCTTTCATTTGCATTCCTGCAGCATTCTCTGTCTTGGGATTTTGCTTTTATCTCCTCCTTTAACCTGCACACCTCTTTTTGCCTCGTTCATCGCTTCTTCGATTCATTCAGTCTGCTTTCTTCATTTTGCTCTTTCTGTGCCCTTTTTCTTTCAGTTTTCTCCCACAAAGTCTTGTAATGAGGTGTGACAAACCTCTACCCTGCTGCCATAGCAATAGGGTTCCTCTAGCAACACAGCACCATGAACGGTGGGGATGAGAATCTGAATACAGTTACTGTTTTCTTCAAGTCCTTTCAACTTTCTTCCAGTGATACAAAGGCAAGTTAAAATATTGTATGTAATGAACCCTTTGAATAAAAGAAAAGGGGTTTTAAGAGTTGTTATTCCGATATTTTCTTGGCCGCTCCGCACCAAAGAGGAAGCTTTTCAAATACAACCTTCACTTTTATTTTCAGAACAAATGTATTTTGACACCTCAGCAGAAAATGAAGTTCCTTCTTTTAAGTGTTGGCACTGAAAACATTTCTAAGTATCAGTTTATGGAACACCAAACATTCAATAACAACAAAAGAAAGCTTTGCAATCTTTATATAGTTGAAATCAGATTTTACATAGAATGAATAAGAAAATGCACATCTTTTTCTCACTGAAGTTAAATAAGAAAGCTTTTCAAATGTATGCAATTTTTTTTTAATGTTTGCAAACAGAAATAATTTTGATAATTCTAACTACGCTACAACAACAGTTTGGTCTGATTTAACATCAAGACAGTGAGAAAAACTACAACTGGTGAAGCCCTAGTTTGGATAATTTTTTTTTCCTTTATTAAATGAATTTTTGTATTTACTCTGATAATCTTTACCCAATATTTAAAAATTGCTCCATAATCTGAAACATTTAATTGTGACAAAAACAAAATTCAGAAAAGAGGGGCAACAATTTATCAAAACACTGCAAGTTGTGGGTTTGTTTAGCTTTTGGTTTAGAAGTTGAACACTTCCAAAGTTTGTTAAGTCTCAACACTGAGACTGGGAATGAGAAATATCCAACAAAGCATTACTTCTTAGGACAGACATATGTGAAAACACTCAACCCAAACCAACCAGCAACTTGCAAATTCCTAAAAGGTAAATAATGAATACTTTGCTTGGCTAAGTTCCAGGTTACCTGGCTCTGCATCTTGGTCTGCTGTTTGAGGCGGAGGTTCTCTGGAGTATCAGCCACACAGGTGAAATTTGTCTTGGGGTAGTGTCTGTAAAACAAAACATGGAGGACACCAGTGAATATCAATGAAGTTACCAGCTTCCACTCTGACACACAGCAAGGCTCAAACCTCGTCTGCTAAGAGAAAAACGGCATAAATCAAGCAGCGTGCAGACTGTGGCCCCAACGTGGAGGCATTTGTTATTCAAGGTGATCCTGACGTTGAATTAGGAGCGCCTGTAAACAAAAAGCATGTCAGCATTAACAATGGTTTGTCAGTGAGAGCCAAAGAAGCCTGAAAAAGCAGAAATACAAGAAAGGGGCTGAGATGGGGGGGTGGAAACCTCAAGGTTCCAGAGTTTGGAGACAAGCCATAGCAGGTGTAGAAAAAGATTTTCAGAAACACAAAGCACAGGAATACACTCTCACACTTGTGGGCACGGTGCTATGGGGATAACAGGAAGACAGCAGACACAGCAACGAGGTCAAACAGACAGTGTGAATGATGCTGTGGGCCCCTCCTTTCAGTAGAGCATGAAGGAGACTTTTTTTTTTTTAAACGATTTTAGATACATCTTCCTTTCATTCAGAGAAAATACTGTCTGAAATACACATGATTTAAACAGTACGTGCAGACTAGCTGTGTTTCCATTGACCATATAACAGCAAAATTTCATGTTTCAAAAATAAATTTGCTTAATTGAAACACACCAATTAAAAAGAAATCTCTCTTGTCTCGATGCGTTTTCTTCTTTCGATGAGGCAATATTTTTTGTCTGCATCAAAATTTTAAAATTCATTTCACAAAAATGCAATGGAAACACTTCTTGCGTTGCACGAGTCACATGATGAACAGCAGGATGTTACTACTGGTGGAAACCATGAAGAAAAAGGAAGTAATTGGAGGAGGATGGCACGGCTGTTCTTTAATGACTTACTGCATGGACAAACATATTCATGTGTGAATCTAATTGCGTTTCTTTTTTAATTGAAACAATTGTGAAATAGTATTTTTTTTTGACATTAGCAGAATTTGGAAAACATTTGTAATAGAAACGCAGCTACTGAATGCTGTGGGCAGAAGAAAAAACTTTAGGACTTCTCTCATAAGTTTCTTCAATAGGGAGTGGCTTGTGTGGAATACAATTTGCCAGAGTACTTTTTATTTCCACTAAGGCAGATCAAGTATACATTTACAGAAAAAAAAAAATTCCAGTGAGTGTAAAAAACGATTCTGTATGTTCTTTGATTTAGTCACCATTCAGCTTTTATTCTTCACTGGCCACAGACTGCCTGAACTCCCATTAGTAGGCAGTATATGTGAGGCGTCTGACAGCGCTATTCTATAATGGAGGCTTTCAAGTAAATGCAACCCTGGGTCAACAAGTAATGGTGCCTGCCAGCTCATTCAGTCCTAAAGGCAGAAAACCACATGGTGCATGTCTAGTGGGAGACGAAAACCCCCAACAGTGGATCTAGTAGCTTATCTGGACTTCATTTCCCAGACTGCCTCAGGATACTCGGTGTCCCTAAAAATCTTTTGACGCTACCAATGCCTCTGGGTGGCCCACTTTGCCCACTCAACTAACTCAATGAGAATTTTCTCAATGCAATAACCATATTTGATGAATTGCTAACAAATTATTTTGGGAAAAGCTTTATACCAAACTTAAGAATAAAAATACTTTAAACCTAGACATTCAATCTTTCTCTGCACCCGTCTCTGCTCACTCTGGTCTTTTTATGGCAACCAGTTTAACTAAAGCAGCTGCTATCTGTGACATTCAGATGCAGCGGTTAGCAAAGCTAGTAGTTTCATAGTTCAAATATCTATTCATAGAAGCACAGACCTTTTGTACACCATCACATCAGTATTTTATTCGTTTATGACAGAGTCTTGCAACTCTGTTAGCTAATCAGGTGACTTACTTAGACAACTGGTTGATTTGGATTCTGTTACAGCGAGTAAATGAGGCCAAATATGAATTAACACCAGACTTCAGATTTCCAGTTGTAAATAAATGCAGTAAACATTCCCATCCACTTCACAATTACACCCAACTTTGTATTGGTATAGCACTGAATCTAGAAATAATGCATTCAAATTTAGAAGTATGTGTTTAACACTTTTGCAGGGTGTAGAAAATGACGAGAGCTTTTTAGATGATGTTAAACTCTCTGACCTTTTATTTCATACTGTCAGAGTTGTGGAAACTGATACAGCTACAGGACAGCAATTGCACCAACAACCTCAACCTCTGATCAAAGCTGACGATTGTAATATTTGTAAAATTTTCTCTGAAGCTGGGTGGGTCTAATTTATGATGAAAGGCTGCTTTTCATAAAGCGTCACAGTCACTAAAAATCCCCTTCTTGTCAGAGGTAGTGGGTGTGTAGCTGAGCTCATAATCAACATCAGTGTTTCTCCCACATTTGATGAGTCTTTGGAGCCTCCCGTTGCACTTAGGGGCCAGTAAATACCTTACATTTGCAAAATGCTTGGATATTAGAGTCATACTGTCAGATCCTGTAGCATTTGTCAGTGTGAACCAAAAATTTTTTTGTGTTTTCACATCTGGTTAACGGTACAACCAAGTTATAAGACACTCATCTACCTGCCAGGCAGGACACTGGGTTAATAAGCTGCACACAGGAAACTGGTGCGAACACAAAGAGGAGTGATAAAAACAGAGGGGATGTGAGGATGGGGGATGACGGGGGTTCATGCATGTGTAATCACAAACACAAGCAGCCTACTGTGCGGGAGGAGAGGCCTGTTTGCAGGGAGGAAACAGGAGATGACGCGGTCAGCTCGCCTCAGACCTGGAAAGGTTGTTACATGTCACTCAGCTGCAATATCTCATAATATTCAACTGGGTGGAAGAATGACGGGGAAGCAACACGGCAGGAAATGTAGAACTGGCTTTATCAGCTGCTACAAATTACAGGCAGAGCTGGGTGTTTTATGAACCTTCAGAGTGCACTTCATAATTCATAGACTGGACATGGAAAATGAAAAGTACCCACCAACAAAGACTTGAAAGCTGCAACAAAGTATGAGGAGCTGTTTATTAATAATTCACCACAAATGCTGTAATGTTCAGATCACAAACCAAAAGCAATAAATCAACACAGTAAATCAAAGTATGACAAACAATTAATTAATCAATTACTGTAATAATTGTCTTAGAATTTAGTAATTGACTAATCATTAATTGAAGTAAAAAAACATAAGAGCAGTAACTGTACAAAAAATTACCTACATTAAATGCAAAATTACATTTTGCATTTAAGATAAAAACACCATCTGTAAATATGTTCTACCCAGAACTCCTCAAATGTCGTCACTCGGTTCAGATTTACTAGGTTATTGCTTTTTGGCAATAAAATTTTTATTTACTTATTTAAAAAAAAGGCGTTTAAAAGAAAACATCTTTTTTCATCCAATTAATCATCAGAATAATTGATAGATGAATCAATTACAAAAATAATCATTAGTTGAGGCCCTAAACTAAATTGATGCTCAGCTTAATAGAGACTTTCAGTCATTAAGGTAATTTACAACCATCAGAGACCGAAGACCATCAGAGTTTTTCAAACAGCCTATGGCCTTTCTCCGTCTTCCACAAGCCGCGGCGACTGCATTATCTACCAAGGGAAGAAACTCTCAGGGAAGAGGGTGGGAATCCAGAAAAAACAAACAGCGCCTATATCAATTACCAAGGTCAAACATAATGGAGTAATGATAAAGTAGTTATCCCACAGGCGGACGGGAACAGAACGTAGCCTGCATTCCTTTCCTGGAGCTGCAGCCTCTTCAACTGATGATGTTTACTCTCACAAGGCTTATATTAAACAAACAGAGGGAGGCATAATAAGCAGACTCTGAAGGGCCTTGCAGAGGGAGATCAGGGAAGGAAGGAGGAAAAGCAAAATGAGACAATTTCTTTTACTTTTGGATAAGTGTGGAGTATTTGACACCTGTGTGAATTTTACACTTTAACGTAAATCTCCTTAAATTTTAAATGTCTGATTAGGCCATTATGGGTACAGCACTGAAATTTACATATTTATGGCAACTAACTGATTAAAATATGCCAGCATAACTTAGAAAACCTAAGTTATGACTTAATTTTGTTTGCCCAATTCAGTTTTATGATGTGTGGATTGCATGGAAGCTCAGGACATGTGTATGCTGGAACAGTAACAGTTTCCAACGAGAGTATTCTCAAGTGTACACCAGTTCTGACTGGGTAACATGCAAATGAAGACAAAATTAGCACCTGGGAAAACCACAGAGTCATCTACCTTGGAAACAACTGGAAATTCATGGAAGGAGATTTTGTTTGTTGGTTGGTTTTTAATCTATTTTTTTTCCTTCAACAGTATCATTGGTGTATCTAAATGTATGTGGTATGAAACTAGCACTTCCTGACACTCTTCTATCTGGATCTTTCCTTTTAAGACTTACAGGCAGTTCTTCTGAAAGCTAACATTTTCTTAGGAAACATGACTTGCTAATAGAAATACTAAGTCACAGAAGTAAGTGACTCAAGAAACCTGAAGTTTCTGAGTTTAAGTTACAAAGCTTAATTAGTTTCTAAGCAGGTTCTTAAGATTTAAAAACCAGTCATCCCATTGTGTATATATATACATATATATATATATAGAATAATTACTAAACTGACGAAAATAAAAGTTTTAAAATCTTTTTCACATAAGAATTCACAGAATGGATGGAAATAATCTGTAGTCATCGGATTTGAACCGTTGTTTTGCAGCTCTGACTGCATGTTTACGGTCGCTGGCCTATTTTGGAAAGTTAAACATTAACCTTCGTTTGCATTCTTGTTTTTATCTGTGACT
This sequence comes from Poeciliopsis turneri, assembly GCA_922788865.1. Classification (NCBI taxonomy): domain Eukaryota; kingdom Metazoa; phylum Chordata; class Actinopteri; order Cyprinodontiformes; family Poeciliidae; genus Poeciliopsis; species Poeciliopsis turneri. The sequence continues at coordinate 54,056 of CAKLNU010000542.1, forward strand.
TCCCTGCATTTAGTGCCATCAATTATTTGGTCACAGCTTCCAGCATAAAAGCTATGACCAGTTTCTATGCCCTTGAGGAAGAATGCCATCCACAAAGCACAATGTCTCCATACCATGCTTAAAGATTCATATGCAGTGTTAATCTTAAATGGGTTTTTCTTTTATGGTTTCTTCTTAGCAGTGATTATCTTCCATATAAAGCCTGATTTCCAGAGCAGTGTCTGCAGCTCCTCCAGAAATACTAAGGGCCTCTTGGCTGCTTCCTTGAACAATGATCTCCTCGACCTGCCTGTTGTTTAAGGTGGGCCGCCATGTTTTTGTACACTAACCTTTTTATTAGTGGAATTAAGACAATTGTTTGAAATCAAAATGTCTCTTTTTTTTTTAATTTCACAATCATTTACTACTTTGTGTCATCACAGACCATAGAAAATCATATTAAAACAATCACTTTAATAGTAATTAATTGATTATTGAAAAATTTCGCTATTTCACTAATCAATTAATGATTAGAGTACACAGACTCAAAAAAGGCCAAATGTGAAGCAGTAATTAAGCCAAAACTGTTTAAAAATATATATGTTCTGCATTAAGATTAAAAACTAATTTTTCTGTAAATATGTTCAACCCCTAACTCATTAAGTACACTCTATTAACTTTTTGTTTTTCAATTTGCTAACCCAGAAAGTAAACAAATTAGTTCCACACTACATTAATGTGAAGTCAAGCAGAAACAGCTGGGCGTTTTAAATGTTGATATTAGAAGTATTTTTTTTAGCTGCACATGTGTGACCAAGTGTTCACTAAAGGAATGTTGTTTTTGCATTTTAAGCAATACAATGTTTATATTCTTATTAAAAGATAAAAACAAATTTTTATGTATTTTGTTTTTTTATATATAAAATAAAATGAAGTATTTTAATGAAAAATCAGAAGAATGTGCCAATTAATTTATCTAATTAATCACCAGAATAACTCAACTAATCACCAGAATTAATTGTTAGACACAGCCATAGGAAATACAATAAGCATTTATGTTTTGACGTGACAAAATATGAAAGGAAAGAAAGAAAAAAAAATCAGTGTGTACTAACAGTTGTCACATAAGATGTTGAACTTGCAGCTAATCTTTGGCCTTGCACAAGAAGGGGGGAAAAAAAAGCCTCAAACCTGATTATCTCTGAAATTATTTATGACAGGAGAGAAGTCGCACATTCTACCACCAGCCACAAACTAGCACCAAAACACGAATGTCTAACTGGGATCAAGCCGACAGCAAAAGGACAGCTCCTTTATTAATTTCTCACTCAATAAAATGGCAGCTCAGCAAATGAGCTCGTCAGGACACGAAGCAACGCCTCTTTCCCTCGCTCCCTCTCCGAACGTGCACACACTCTCCCGCTTTCACACACGGCCTCAGGAGGAGGAGGAAGTCATTATTTGCAACATGAGAGGGGAGGGGATTCCATGGATTCCTGTTGGGAACTTCAGCATGTACTGAAGCATGAGGGAACATGCTAGTTTATAGAGTCCACCTCTGTCACTGTAGAGGAACTTTAGGAATTTCCTTTGTTGATACCGTTCTTCCCTATTGAGAAGGGGGAGGGAGGTAACCACTTTCCCACACAGGCCTTCACTTTGAGGGGGGAGCTGGAATAGACACAGATAAATAGGAGAGGAGGAAGAGAGGGGCCGTCGTTGGGTTGCACCACTCACACAAACATTTAGTCCAATTTCAGAGCTAAATACAAATTAAATGGAGTCTTCAGGCTGAAACCCTTGAATGTAAAGCGTGCGACATTCCCCTCAACATCCGCAGAAAGATGATTTAGCTACAAAACTTACGCGTTGCAGTATGGTCTCTTGTCGAAGCCTTTGTAATTCTTCATGTTTAGAGTCATTTTGCAGATCTCGCAGCTGAAGCATCCTTTATGCCAGTACTGTAAGAAAGACAACACAACGCATGGAGTTTTTATTTGTAGTCAGGACAAATTTATTACAGGCATGATTTTATTGCAATGGAAAATATACAACCATGTTTATCCAGAGATTTTAATTGAAAAGCCCATTTTGTAGCACCCAACTCTACTTGTTAAACTTTACTGAATGTAGCAAGCATCTTGAAAGAAAGTGACCAAAATCCTGGTCTTACAATCAGATATAAATTTGCTCAGTGTAGCTCAAATTATTTAAGATATAAATGCCTTTTTACTATAGCAAATGTGCAAAATATATTATATGATATGAATCTGCAATAACAAAACATATTTTTCTTTTGTCTTTCCTGAAAAAAAGAAGTAAATATTTTAGCTACTTTTATTTTTTGGGTGAGATTACTTTTGACTTTCACAGTTTTTGCATGTGACAAAAAGTTTGGACAAACTTTTCTTAAAGGATTTAAACAGACGAATGACTTTCTATCCTTATTCCAGAAAAATGAGAAGCTTGAACTGTGTGTGATGCAATCACTCTGGCATTGAAATCTTCTTAAGAAACCAACTTCCTCTTTGGTTAGCAACAAAAAGCTGCCTGCCAGTGGTGTGAGAACCAGTGAAACTGTATTTGATGAGAACATATCATGGTTTGCACATTAGTCACAAGGTTCTACATTTTTACTGTTAATGTGAATAATATCAAAGATCTGAAGAGGAGCTTTTAACCAATATATACACTATAGAGTGTTTTCCTCATCCCCTCTTCCCACCCTCACACCCCATTTCCTGTTCTGGCGTTAGCTTAATCTGTAGCCTGTGGTCTCAAAGGGAGATTGAAGGAGAGGGAATTGGACAAACCTAAAAAGAAGGGAGGAGAGCATGAAAGTAAAGAGTTGGACAAAGCAAGAGGAAAAGCTGCAGCCACCAGAGGGTGGGTGCGAGAGAGGAAACGCCGGGGAGTGAAGCAATGATCTGATCCCGCTGTCATCGAAGAGAAGGAGGGAGGAGAGCGAAGACACAGAAAGAAAGAATAGGGCAAAAAGAAAGGGAGTGCTTATTAACATGGCCTTAGGGCACCCTGTCATCCGTCCCATTCTTTCTCCCACTCTTTATCGCTTTCCATTGCCCACACACAAAACGAGAGTCCTCCGAACAGAAAAAGGCGCAAAAAGATTAATCAAAACAGCAGAAACATGAGACTGCAACGAACATTTCTGAATGTTTCTCAAACAAGCCAGAGACAAACCTAACATGCACAGACATTCATTTATAATGTAGCATGTGTAAAGGAAATATAGCCAGAAGAATGACTTTTCGACTTAGGTAGCCATGAGGTATGAATCGAATCACAAACAAGAAGAAAAGACTCGATGGGAACATCTTTGGACCACCCAGGATGGTCTCCACTGACCAATGGCAAGAATGTGCATATGTTTGTAGCTGCAACCAAGCAATATTGTACTGGGACATAGAAGAGACAATGCTAACAGTGGAAACAAGGCCTTGGCTGTGATCTGGAAAGCTGTGATCCACAGCCAAACACACAGAGCCAAACCTTCCAAGTCCAAACTCCTTAACCACCCGCAACCCAGCCAGGCCGGAGGGAGCTACAGATGGACATGTTACTCTCAGTTTCTTTTTCTTTGAAACAGATTGCTTTTAAAAACACCAGGACGATTACATGCTGTCTGGATACAGTTGATCTGTATGGCCATGTCAATGAGTAAAACAACAAATGGGTCACTTGAGGGACAAATCCACACCTATGTTGAATGAAACAGAGCATTTACTGTTCTCAGGAGAGTCACAGAGGCAGGCATGGACTTTGATATTCATGTCAGCCAGGTTAAACATTGACTTTCAGCCTAAATTAAAGCACAAATCTGAGGAAGTTAATTGTTAAGCAAACTAATTCTATGCCTTCCCTAACCTGTTAATCCACATTACAGGACAAGACGTGGCACCCTGCAACCAAGCATGACTGGAAAATAATGTTGCTCTCTGATGATAGGACAATGTTTTAACCTAACCCTAACCATAACTTTTGAATTAATCATTAGAGGGCATACCTGAAAAAACATGTGCTGTAGTTGGAAGAGGTAAGGTGCTCCCATCGTCAGGTTGACAATTACAGAGTTATTTTTTTTTTTCCCACTTTTTGCCACAGACAATTGTAAAAACAATGGCCCCAAAAAAGGGGTATTTCTTTTCCTGATATAATTTTATTTTCCTTAAAAGTCTCCATTTTGACACATGTAAAGTTGACGTATTAGTGTCTGTACAGATGGCGCCAAAAGGAGAGGTCGGTATAAAATGTCTCAGGGTATATGCCTCCAGTTTTGTACCTGAAGAAAGTTGTGAATACAGCAAATAAAACTACAAACATATGGTTGATTTATTTGTGTGAATGAAACACTTTGGATCCCAAGACTCAGAAAACCACCCACGTAATCAACATTTGCTTCTGAAGGCGACAAATCCGCTCAACCACCTCAGTGATCCAAGAACAACTGACACAAGAAGTGACTGGAATACATACAATATATTTTGATTTAATTAATTTCCCATTAGATTATGTTTAGTTCTGCTACATCTGATATGTACGGCCATTTTAATGACTTAAGTAAATGACTGGTAGAAATAAAATCAAACATGTTCGCATTCAAGTAAATGTTGGTGCCATCATAATGATATTGTAATTGGCATTCTTGTTCATAAAAGGGTGAAACATGAGCTTGGTCAGCAAAAGCCTCACACTACTCCAGAAATGTGCATCTAAAATTCCTCCCATAAGTCATCCATCTCAGAGTGAAAGCTTATTTGTGTGTCACCTTTTCTGTTGTTACTATGCTGATTCATGACAACATTCTTCAGAAAAATAAATACAAATGATGTCTGCTTTTTCAGCCAACAATAGAACAGCTTGTGAGATTTGCTTGTCACTCAGATATTGTAGGGCTGGCAGAGGTGGCATGGCAACAGTCCCCACAACGTTCCCACAATGCACTCCTACAACATTGTACTACTAACTGGAGGTCTCGTCATGCAAGACGTGGCCTGGAAGACGGTGGAAATGTGCAAATTCTCAATTGAAGTATTGAGAATTTGCACACTAAAATAAGCTGATTCTTTTCAGCATGCAAGAATCAGCCTTTACCCTTTGACCTGTTCGGTTGCAGACATGTACTGAACAGTTAATGCTGCAGTATGCAACTGTAAAAATACATATCATTTTACATATATGCTGAAACTCTCACTATATCACGACAGTATGATATGAGACAAATAATTGCTGAAAAAAAAAAAAAAAAGCAACAGCCAATCACAGCCAGGAGGTGAGTGTTAGCGCTGTGAATCACCCTCCGTCTCATCCTCCTCCATTCCCCCGCTGTTACGCTGCAGCTAGCAGATTATGTTGTGGATGCTCAACATAATCCTGTAACCTAACGTTACAGGAAACTGTTACAGGATACACAGTTTCCTGTAACGTTAGGTTACATTAGCACATTTAGCAGCAAGTACACGAGGTTGATTGACAGTGCTAAGACCTTTCTCCTGGCTCAGACTGGTTATTTTTGACTAGGAGTATCAGACAGCAATAGTAGCTTAGAGAGGATGTTTTTACATATTATCTGTAATATTATACTGTCACAACAGTGACAGATGTGTAAAAACATTCAAAAAAGTGACATCATGCAGCTTTAAGCTTGAGACTCTGATTAATAGCTGTGGCTTAATCAGTGAGCCTGCCCACATCGTTTTTCCTAGTTTGGTTATAATTCAAAGCAGTTGGGGAGATATTCTGCATTACCTGATTGTGATCTGGCTGACATGTCAGAAACTGCACAGGCTTCAACATGTCAGACTGTGTGAGCTCAATAAAATAAAATTCTTAGATAAGCTTCTGTGACACAGTACGATGCAAGACGCCATTTTGCAGTAATAGTTGGTGCAACAGAATCAAATCAGAAATATAAGATTTAAGTCCAGGAATGATTGAACAGCAGGTTGAAGGTTTTAAAGCTTTTTCAGACCCACATTTTCTGAGAGTTTCTCACTTTTATACCAAATTTCAATCTGAATTTATAACCCACATTTCTATAGAGGTCAAGCTTCACAGAATAGCTAGAAAATACTTTTACTTCACATACATTTCCAGATTCTTTCAAACTGCATAGAAATCCTGTTAGACATAGAAAAGAGAGTCAAAGTAGAGGGAATATCGAAGTAGTCATGACTGGACAACATGGGAATAAGTCACATTTTGGCACTGATAATTGTTGTATGTCATCTTTAGTTCTGAGAATGCTAAAATGGTGATCAGAGCATCTTATCACACTGAATGACCACAGACTCTAGATCACAACTGATTTTCTCAAGTATCATGTACAACAATCCGGTCTGAGACAGCTGACCAAGTTCAGACAGCTGACTTGGGTGATTTAGGAACAATTCTCATAAAACATTTAAGATATTAATCCCCTGAGCTGCTATGTGAGTTAGCCACAGCCCAGTAATGACTGTCTTATGAAGGGTGGAGTGATATATTCATTTCAAGGGTGGGATGTACTTTACAGGTGTTTTGTAATGCTTCAACTGTTAATTGTGCATTCTAATGCGCTGTATTTTTTGTGTTTTTATGATGTAAAGCACCTTAAACTGCCTAGTTGCTGAAATATGATATACAAATAAACTGGATTTGACTTTGTAGTTTTTCAAGAAAAACCTGCTGGGATGGTGTTGGATCAAGGTCCCACACAAATAATTTGTCACTAACGCACATTTGATATGTTAAATGTTGTTTTAAAGCTGATTTGTGAAAAACATCACAAATTTAAAAATCTTCCTTAGTGATTTTTAAATGAGATATGCTTGCCTGTTTGGGTTTATACTAAACCTGCACATTGATCCAATATAATCCAAAGTGCTTCCCACTGAAACATCCACGACGTATTTTAACTCCATGCATGAACATGGGCTAATTCCAACCGCTCCCCAGACACTCTGCATTGTCTGTTAATGATGTGCTCATTGTGAGAGTTACACAAGAGGGGACAAACAAAGCTGTGGAAATAAATGTGTGTCAGAGGGGCCGTCCAGCTGTTAGCCTTGTCTGGTTCCCGGAAAACCTTGTTCTGTAGTGCCAAGGCAGAATCTGACAGTCAGCTGGAAAAATGAGGGCACTGCAGAGATGGAGCCCTAGAAATGAAATACTCAAAAAACTGACATCTCTGTCTGCTTGCAGCTCAAGGGCAAATGTGTATGCACATAAAACACGCAATTGTACATGTATGCAGGGCTGGATGTGGGTTAAATGTCTCCATGTGAGAGATGTGTGTGTGTCAATGAGGGTTCTAGCCTCCAGACAAGAGAAAATGTTCACTCAGCATTGGTCAAGTCAAGTAGTTTAGGAGGACGAATCTCAAATATACCAGCAAAAATAATAAAATAACAAAACTGGATTCAAAAGAATCGATTTCACGGCATAATTTAAAAATTAGGAGTTAAATTTATGATTGTTCTCACTGTACAAACAAATCATTCTATACTGTTTAGGACAGAATGTTTTGTGCAAACTAATATGGCTTTTAATAATTTTAGGATTATATGCCAGTGGTCATAAATTTAGCCAGAAGGACCATATTTTGAGAGATATGAGTGTCTTGCGTGCCAAAAAAAATCTATTGCTCTCTTTTGGAAAAGAACAGATAATTCAAGTGTTATATTTTGGTTCAAACAAGTGTTAGCAGCTTCCCCCTGGAAAGAACAACATGCATACAGAAAGGAAAGTAAGAGAAATTTGAGATAACTTGGACTTCATTTTATTTGTCAAAAATCAATAAAATCTTGTTTTTAAAAAACATTTTGAAACAAGTACATGAAAGTCTGTATAAATAAATTATTAAAATTGTAGAAGCTATTATTGAGAGGCAGTTATCATGCACTGAAAATCTCATGGAGTGATGCGTGAAGTTTCAGGCGTTAAGTGCGGCCCATCTTCTGGTGTTAACCACTTCCTGGGTCGCCGGGTGACGCAAAATTTAATTTGAGAACCGAGCAGTGTTGTGCTTGTATGCCTAAAGCCTCGCACATCTGGATAGTACTAAAAATTATGAGGAAACAACTCATTACCGAATGCAAGTTAATTAAAACTCAATGCCACTATTTCTGTTTCAACCCATGGCATTGTGGTTCAGCTGCAGGCAGACAGTGATTTTCACAGACTTGCTGGAAATGAGGTGAAAATTTACTTTTCTAACTTTTCCTTCCAGATTTTGAAAGTGGAATAATGTTTGCATCCTTACACAACAGTAAAGATGTCAAAAGTATGTCCCAGCAGAAACATAAAAGAGGAACATAATTAAAGATCTTTCTTGTCTTACTGTAAATCAAGCACATAATAACCCTGTCATGGCTGCAAATGTCTCTTTGCAATGTGAAACCATATTTGCACTGGTATAAACTATGCAGTAAATAAAACCCAATATGTAAAGTGGTTGCTTCTTCCTGATCATACACACCTGGCCACTCAGTGAAGCCGATGCCACTGAAATTTTTGATGTGGTTGGAGACATAAGAGGAAGGTGACTGGCGGTTACTAAAGATGTCTCACCTTTGTGGCATTTAGACAATGTGACTCAGCTCTCAAAATAACCTGACTAAACACAGGCTGCCATTCCTAAGACGAGGAGCAAAACATTCGAGAATGCCTGATTCAGGTCTAGAAGCATTGGCAGATAAAACTAAGTCAGGTGATTTTTTTTTTTTTTTTGAGATTTTTTTAATTTTGCATGCGTGAAAACACAAATGGGATGTAGGACATATTGTTTTTCAAACAGTAAAGACTGTACAAGATGAATATGCTTTGACCTTTAACCATTCCTTACTGCAGTTTCCTGTGATTGAGCAGAAGTAACACAATAGACGCTCAAATCTTACAGGAAAATCCTACAGTGGTACCCAAACAAAGCAACCACATTGTTAAATAACCTAAAAATGGGTTAGCCATAAAATGGAAGATAGGATAGAGTATTATGTTAAGCCCTGAGCCATTTTATTGCTTACTATATAGTAGCACTCCAGGCTCTCTGAAGGTTTTTCAACATATTAATGAACAAAAATGTATATAAATAAAAAGGAAAACTAGTGTGTTCACACATTATTTCTTCCTACAAAAATGCAGTTTTACATTAGTCACTGTTACAAGATGATTTCTGTAGATATCTCTATAGCATAAGCAACAGTCTGACTAGTGTGATCTAGCGACAGTTTAAAAAAAGGATCCTCAATGGTTATTGTAGCAAACCGCTTAGAGAGAAAATATGTTTTTATTTCTAGCAATGCAATCTTTAACCTTATGCAACCGTTAGCCTTATGCAACCGAAAACAGAAACAGGTGCTGGTCATGTTACTTGACTTGGAGCTGCATGGAACAGATCATTTTGTACTTCCCAAAAATGATCAGATGTTTTAGAATAACTTCAATAAAGTATTTTCATGTATTTACTGTTAAAAAAAATATAATAAAGATCAATGGGAAGTCAATTAGTTATGTTATTTTGATCAGGGGACCTAATCTCATACTTTTGAAGAGTGAGCTGACCCAACTAGAAATCAAATATTTTTATATTTATTTGTATTTGTGTGAAATTCATGTTTAATGGTTACGAGGTGTGGTATAAAAATCGTTGTCATTTATCCCAATAAATCATGAAAATACTTCAATACCAAGCAAACAAAAATGATATGCAACGTTTAAGAACATGAGTATGAAATTGTTTAAGATCAGGTTTCAGGCGTGACGTTTAACGCCTGATGGAACTAAATGGTAGCAGAAGAGCGCATTGTAAAAGCCAAAGGGAAATAATTACCTAAAGGTTTAGAAATAAGCAAACAGCATTTTAAATATTTCTTATTTGTTATGTGTGGGGACAAAATTATCATGTAGTTTATGTGCTAGAGTGAATAACTCAATCAAAATAAGTAAAAAAAATTAAATAAATTCTGTTTAAGTAGCAAAAAAGACATTCAAATCCAAATTTGGCTAACCTGAGGCATAGGTTGACCATCTGAACTTGCAAAGTAGGTGATAAATGGTTGCATAAAAGCCAATCAGCAGGGCTGAAACAAAGATCTCTTAACTGTTGCAACAACTACCCCAAAGCCGAGAAACAGCCGCACACAGCCGCACACCTCTTTTGCGAGAAAATCCACATGAGGAAGGAAAGCACAAGCCAGTTTCACAAACTATTTATAGACCTTTGAACAAGCAGCAGGTTAACCGTCCAACAAGAGAGTAACTACCCAATGGCCTATATATCAAATTAGACTATTAATAAAATGTGCAAAAGATCTGGAACAGAGTTGTGTAATCTGCAGGCCAGTTTAGAAAACCTATGACAATATGCATTAGCAGGAGACACAGTAAGCGTGGAAGAAAAGCTTTGCATTAATGTTTTTGTTTAAAAATAAAATCTATTAGTCCATCTTAAAAGTAGAAAACTGGGACACATCATTTGCTCACACAGCAATTTCTTTGTTACACATCTCATTGGCTAGATTTCAAAGCCTTTTTGTGAAACAATGCCACAAAACTGACAGGCATGCTCCGGATAAATGAGCTAAATATGTTCTTAACTTTATGCAACAAGCTGGTATGTTAAGCCCCAAATGAAAGCAAAATGAGACAGAGAACCAGTTGTAAAGAAGAGCCCTGGCTAAAGTTCACTTCCTGTCTTTACCTGCTGCAACTACAGGAATCCAGCACAGACAAAAGATCGGGTTGTTCACCTCCTGCTACAGAAGGTGAAAATGATCAGAACCAAAGCACAAGTGAAAGAACATTGAGCTACTCCACATGTACACCTGGGCGGATGGAAAAATACTCAGATCAGCCTTGAATGGTTTAAAACAAAGATGGAAGTGTGTGCAGGAGTCTGACACAGAATGGCAGAAAACATCAACATACGGAAAGCTGGCTTGCTTTGCTGGGTTCAGAGCAGAGAGATGGCACTGCAGGCCTGGAGCGGAGCATGCTACATGGGAGTGTCTGTCTGCTGGAATGCATTCTGCTTTAGGCCGGATTCCACAGCACATTCAGACTGCACTTGTGGCAATTTGATTTCTTTCAATCCAAGCTTTGTAACAAACCAACTTTACTTATCTGGAGATGTCTGATCCGCCCTATAATATGGGATGGCTGCGGGTATGGAAGGCTTCTGAGGTAAATCAATTCCAGTTGAAAGCACAACGGGAAAATACCATTCATGTCCGTTCTGCAGAAGAGTGATGCAGCCAGTCTGGGGATAATGTTACTTTAGATAAAGTGCTTTGTGAGCTTTTTCTGCCACCTTTTATCTGTCAACCCTGACAGATAAGCAGATTTCAACAGTGGTTGATTTTCTCAAGACTTTGAACCATACATTGCACAAACTATCTAATTGGTCGACTAAAATAAGCTTGCCACCTTACAGATTTTTCCTGTTTCTACTTATTTGTCACACCTAAATGCATCTGAACATATATTAATATCCAATTTGATTTTATCTAAAGGGGCAGTATTATGTAAAATACTTTTTTTGAACTATTAATTTGGTTATTTTCTCATCAAAAACACCTGGAGTGTTGCTTTAATTCAGGCATGTTTGAGAAATACTTTTATCTCCGTAGCAACCATTCAGCAGTGAAAAACACCTGGGTGGACAAAGCTCCACTTTCGAGACATAGCCCTCCTCCCGAATCAGCTCCTTCAGACTAGCCAGTAACAATTAGCAAACACCTGTTGAAACTGCAAGTCAGCTGAACTCATAAAAGCTATTTCTCAGTGCAACATTGGTAAAAATGTTTTTAATGGCTTAATAGCAGCACCATGTTGTGAGAAGGGGTTTTAAAGAGAGAGAGGCCCAATTTCCATGGGTTAAATTATGAAGTCAAATTTGATACAGCATTTTTATAACAACTGAAAGTTACAAATTCTTGATTAATTGTGCTGTAAAATGATGCTAGATGCCTGGAAAAAACATAATTCTGTCCTTTAATAGGAGAAGTAATACAAACCAACTCTAGGCTTCTGTGAAATAATATTCTCCTTTATTTTTTAAATGAAATAATTATGATTCACCACATATTTTTAGAAAAATAAGTTCCATTTCACAAACCAGACCCTGACATAATTACTGGGAGACATGTACAATCAGAAAATTCTTTCATTAGAAATGACACTAAAACTAAAGAAATTCATCAGCAGATGAAAAACAAAGACTTCCATCGGTCATGACTATAAATCAATTTCTAATGTTTTTGGATCCCAGTTAACCACAAGAAGACTCATCCAGAACAACCAACAGCTAGCCTCAGTCTCAGTTAATAGAACTGTTCATCATTCAATTATAAAAATGGCAGACATGGGATCTTTCCAGGGCCAAAACCACTGGAAAAGCCCATCTTACATCCACCAATAAACATGATCATCTGAAACTTTATGGAAAATATTCTGTAGAGTGACAAGACTAAAGTGGGTATTTTTGAAAGGGTGCATCTAGTATAAAACAAAGCCTTTCAGAAAAAGATCATCATACTCAGAGTCAGACATGGTGGTGGTGTGATGGGCTGGGGTTCTTTAGGACAACTCTCACAATTAATAGAACCAGTGATTCTGTCCTCTACCAGAAAGTCAGGAAGGAAAATGTCTGGCTATCAGTTGGTGAAAATACACAACTTAATCTTGAGTTAACAGGACAATGGGGAAAAGTACAGTACTCACAATTGGACCACATTGGTTTTCAAAACTTTAGTCATCATTTCAAATCTGCTTTTTGATTTATTCAGCTTACCCTTCTCTGATATCGAACTTTGTTTAATTTGAAACATTTAAGCATGAAAAAACTTTTTTTATTTATTTTTTTTTCAAGCAGTGAATGTGGTAAGGGTTATATTTGAAATTTTGTAAGTAATTGATAATCAGGTGATGACACCGAGAAACTAGTTAGTGATGTAATCAAAACCAAAAATCAGTTCCATGAACACATTTTTTTTTTTTTTAAAAAAGCTGCATCATTCTGTCAAGAAATGATCGTCATCACTATAATTATCATGTCCTGCTTAGCAGAATACTTCCACCGAATGCAACTTCAGTTATGCTAATCAGGCTTTGAATGGCTGACCACTATTCCTGGAGATCTGACCCACTGATTCAACTTCTGCTTTTAAGACTGTGACACATAGAGAAAACAAGAATGCTTTAACTTTTGGGAATGGTTTTGAATTCAATAAAAAGATTATTTTCTTTAAATCTCACTTGTTTCATCACCTGTGACAAATCTAAAATTGTGGAGATTGTTAGTTTTGCATCACTTAAGGAACAACAATCAGAACTAACTGATGCATGTCTAAATGTAACCGGTGCAGCTTATTTTAAGATAAATATGTCTTCAAGACTGCAAATTATATGTAATGGATAGATTTATGACAAACCACATTTTCACAATACAAGAACATATCTTGATTAAAAGAAAAGTTTAAGTCCCAATCACCAATCCCTGTGAGAGAGATGTTGAAATGCATATTCAAAGCAAAGAGACCCCACCCAGATGAGTACAGTAGGGACAGAGCATGAGTGATTTCAGCGTCTTGTACAGTTAAATAGTTGCAAAATTCTTTAACAAACTTGAATTTTCAAGTTTTTTTTTTTTTTTTTTTTTGCCCACCCATGTTTTTCTACGAGTTAAGAGACAAAACAGGAACAAGACTTGCACCATGAACACTTCCTTTAGTTGTTCCACGACTGCCAATGACTGACCTCGACAGAGTCATGGTGGGGAAAATTGATGAGATTACTCCCTGATCTGAGATTAGCGGTGTGTTTTGAGTGAATCCGAACGAGTAAACTCATCAAATAATCCCCGATTTGAGATTAGCCGGTGAAATTGAGACAATCCGCGCTACCTGGGAGGAGTTCAGGACACGGAAACAAACGTGTTCGGTCGTGGATAAAGTGCTGTATTGTTCAGAAACTGGATGGAAATATCTCCACCCGGGGGGATTTATGTATGAGGGTAAAAACGTACTTTATAATGAATAAAAACGCCCTGTTTGAAAGCAGTGGTGTGTTTTGTCGTTTCGGGCCCAGACAAGGCTCGGTTTGTCGGGAACACATCGAAGCCTCGCTTGCGGGCAAATAAACACCTTAATCCAAATTAATACACAAAACCAACACAAAAGGAGCACATAATTAACCAGGATGGGCACTATTTCCCTTTTCGACCACGTTGTGGTGCCACCGCATTCCCAGACGCTGGCTAGCTGCTAGCTTGCTAACGTCGACGTACCTGTTCCTCTTGGGCTCTTCAGTTCAGTTCATTCACCGAAATATGCGAACGCTTTCGCTTTTAGCGAGGCAGAAACAAACCCAGATAGGGTCCAAAACAACTCAACCGGGTTTCCTTTATTTCCCAAAAGAAAAAAAAAAAGAAAAAACAAAGATATTTCGAGCTCTTACCTTGTCCAGACAGTTCACTTTTTCCGTGGGGTAAACGACTTGATTACATCTGCCACACAACGGATTCATGTTGGAGGAAACGCTCTTCTAGCTAGTTAGCAGACAATCCGGCGATGATACGGGACAAAAGTGGCAGCGTGCTGTCGAGTGCTCGCTTTGAAACACCAGCTACAGAAGTCGGTTGGGATCGGCGGCTGACCAAAACCAGAATCTAGTTGTCTGTAGCAAAGGAGATTGTTGTTGTAGCCGCACAGCTGGCTGTCAGTCTACTAACCAGACACGGAAAGCACGCTCCCGACGCCCTCCTCTCCTTCCTTACAATGCGCGTGTCCGTGCAGAGAAAGGGGGGGGGGAATACAATTTGGGCTTTTTTTGCACCTAAATTTTTATTGAATGAGTAATTACTCATCAGATGACTTAATGGGAAATGTATAATTTGAAAATATACATCTACCAACTACTGCAAACCAGTGCTGCAACCCAGTGTTTAGTGATGTCTGATCGAGCCCAGTGCACCTCCGGTTTGTCCTATTCATGCTCCATCTGTTCTTGCATAGCAAACTAATGCAGTCATCTTGCAGATTTTGGGACTCCACCAATTCAGTTCTCCTAAATCACATTTTACACATCTGCCACGTTCACTGCATGTCCTACTTCATGTCCAGGTGAAACAATTGCGTAGGGCGACACCTGCTGGCAAACGCTACAGCAAACAATTTCATCCATTCATGTGTTTTCCATGCACGGTAAACACAGAAAAACACAATCATGTAGAAAAACAAATTAACTTAACGTGCATGGTTAGGTTTTGGACTCTATATTAGGAGTTTGGACTTATTTATAACATTTTATTCAGCAAAATAGCACCTGTCTTTCTGTTTTAACAAACTAAAAGGTACGCTCAATGACTCTGGGACTACATGCAATTCAAAGCTGTATTTTTTTTAATAGTGAGCTTTAGACTCTTTCTTACCATTGTGTTCACATAGTTGTAAGGTAAAGGTTTAATGATTTGATGTGTTTACAATATTTAAATATTACTACAAATTCTTGCAGCAATTTTTTGATTTGGTTCTTGTGTTTTTCCCATTTTGAAGCAGGCCTGTGTCACACAATATTTAGACCTCAGAGAAACAGTTAGTCACTGTTTGTTATTTGGACATTTCCAGTCAACTTAATAAGATGAGGGGAAAAAAATAAAGTGATCTTATTGTGAAGCACTTCTAGTAGGACAGTATCAAACAGTAAAACGGAACAGAAGGTTAGAAAACATGTAGCAAAACCCTATTTTTTAACTGTTTTTCTCTGGTCTTTTCAATCACAGTCATAATGAAATAAAACATATTTCATTCAGCTATTACAGTGTATCATATGGAAAACTATTTCCAACATTTTTCTGACACATTGAGAATCGTCATCGTTCTTCAGGAGTAATGTACCCTAACTAACCTTCACAGAACATCTCCTGAGATTAAATTACACACAAGAAAACTGTCTTTATTGATTTTAATGACTTCTAAATTGGTTTCAATGGACTTTATAAAGAGGAATCAGAATAAAATGAGGGTAATTACAATCCACACCACACTTCTCTTACCTTTATCTGCAAAAAATAAAAACAAATCAAATTTGCACTGTTCAACATACTCAAGATTTTGTAAAAACATTCAGTTGAAAGCACAAGAAACTAAAACTTCCTTTTTTCAAATTCTTTATTGGATCAAAGTGCTTCAAAGTAAAACTTCAAAGTAAAACTTCAATTTAAAATGTAGATGGTTGCACAGACTTGCACATTTCAACATGGCCCAGCTTCAACGATGCTGTATTTTTCATGACCTTCTCCCTCCACTTCTGTGTATCCAGGCTGCTGATTTTGGAACTTCATGGATGGCCAGTAGCTTTTGCGTCTCTGGCAATATTTAATGGAAAATATGACATAAACATAAGAAGGATGTTAGAATTTATTTGAATTATATGTGTGGTGTACCTGGATGAGGTAGAGCGGTGATAAGCCAGTGGGATAGCAATGGATGCAAATGGCGACAAATATCAAAGCCAAGAGTAAGACCAGAGCAGCTGCTATCCCCGCTATGATGCCAGTGTGAGACAGTTCTTTACTTTTGGTTGAAGACTCTGTTTTCACATCTGAAGCCAAGATAAACATCCGTGTTTTTAAGTCCGAAACAATGTTTTTTGAGTAATAACTTTTATTTATGACTCACCACTGCCCGTAATGAAAATCTCATCATCTGGAATAAATAAGTGTATTTAGCTTTTTAGTTCTGCTCCACAGTTCTGAAGTAGTTATGTTTAACAAATAAAATCATCTGGGAAACATTACCTCTTTTACAGTCTCTTTGTTCTGGAATTAAAGGTGTTGTGTCCTCTGTTTTTGGTGAAACAGAAGAAGCCGTGAAATCATCCTCCTTGAAGTAATCATCACAAGTTGCATCTTTGCTCTGTCCACACACACACAGTAATAAAACTCTGTTTCCCTTCAAAACACAGTCAAATTAAAGCAAACATCTGTGCCCCAGTCCTACCTCCTCCGAACAAGAATAATCCAACCATTCCTGCCTGTGACGGTCCATTCCATCTGAACACCTGAAACACAACGTTTGAATAAAACAAAGAGGGACATTTTTATCTGAGTTGTTTGGCTGCTCACCTCTGGAGAACGTTACACCAACTGCAACCAGACGTTTGGTTGGAGGAGTGGCAGCGCTCACAGCTGTCATGTAAGAGGCAAGCTGGGGAAAAAAAAACAGTAAAATGAGATTTAATTGTTTTAAAACTGATATTAAGATATGAAATATTTGTGAAAGATGAGAGATTTCACTAACTGGGGAGTGGTGTGAGCTCTACAGCAGATGAATTGGTAATCTTTGTCATGTCGATTTCAACTCGATGGTACTCATAGATCGTTTGCTGAGCTCCATCTTGAAAAGGAGAAATAAAATTAAAAGTAGTATTGACTAATTATGGCATTGTTCACTTCTATTGGTAAAAAAAAAAAACCTTAACGCAGGTGTATGTAACTTTTAAAAAATATATATTTTTTACATATTTGTTTAAACTGTCACTATGTAACAATATAGTATGAGACAAATAACCTGTGAAAAAATAGAGTTCTTTTGACTTTTCCCAGCGCTAACTAAAAACAACCAATCAAAGCCAGAAGGAGGGTCTTAGTGCTGTCAATCACCCTCCATCCAACCTTGTTTTCTTCTAAGGAGGAGCTTCTTTCTGAGAGAAGAGTCTATCATGAATGACTCTAGTTAGCATGGCCACTGATGGTGCAGGATAAAAAGGTTTCCTGAAACGGTAAGCTGCAAGTAAGTAACTAAAACTCTACTTATCACCTTTCAAGAAACAAAATAACAAATACACAAAACCAATTCAAGCAAAAGCAAATTTCAAAAGACAAGTTTGTCTGCCATTAGCACATTTAGAAATGAGTGCATGAGATGATTGACAGTGCTAAGACACCTCCTCCTGCCTCTGATTAGTTGCTTTTGGTCGGGAGCAGTGAATTTCTTCGGATGGCAGTCGTAGCTCAGGGAAGACAAAGACAGGTTGTCTTCTCAAAGATTATACTACAATATTCTTTTTACTTGTTTTCTGAAAACCCATCTTTTTTCATTGCCATCTATCCTTGCATGAGAGAGACCATGTTATTTGTCAAGTTGTGTATAACCTCCTTTGCTTGGTTGTTTTATATGATGTTGATCAGTCTTGCTTGCTATTATGAAAGTGCTTATAAATAAAGTTGGGTTTGGTTGATGTTTTGAATTCATATCCAGCTGCAAAACCACATATCAATGTGCTTTTTAGTTTCCTGGCAGAGAACAGCAGGTTGTTGTACAAAATGTCCTGGAATTTAACAACAGCAAAAAAGAAATCAGTGATATCTAACACAGAGTTTGTGGATAAGCAACAGACCCTCAGCATCCACCTGACTTAACAGTAGGCAGGAGATGTTTATATATTTATCCTATTTCAACACAGACCCTCGGAAAATTTGTTGCTGAAAAGCTCAATCTTTGTCTCATCTGACCATAGAACACACACTGTTAGTCCACATGTTTACATTTTTCAGGGAAGAATAGAAAAAAATAACTTCCCCCACAACAACTCCAAGCCACCAGCTGGCATGCAGATAACAGTTATTATGGAAACTTGCTTACCAGAAGATAGGTTTGATTTTTATTTCATTTAATTTTTTACCTCCCTTATTATCCTCGTAACTTTGCAAACTGAAATGCTAAATTTTGTTGCTCCTGTCATATATATATACATTAAAGAAGAATGCAGTTAAAATCACCAAAGAATAAGTTTGTTCATTTGATAAGTCATTAAAAAACATGCCAGCCATGATCCTTGTGTTTTGTGCCAGTAGCTGTGTTTCCATTACAAATGCGTGCAAAACTTTATTGACATTTCACTAATGTCAAATAAAACACAATTTCGCAATTGTGGTGTTCCCATTAAATAAGAAATACAATTAAAATCATGTGAATGAGTTTGTTCACGAAATAAGTCATTAAAAAAACCATGATCCACCATCATCCTCCTACTATTTTCTGTTGACATCTTTCTTCAAATTTTCCAAAAGCAGCAATGTCCAGTTGTTGATCACATGACTCCTGTGATGCAATAAAAGTGTTTTCATTGCAGTTTTGGGAAATAAACTAATTTCTATGTGGTCCAAAAACACTGTCATCCAGCCAAAACCTTTCATCAAAAAATTAAGAGTTTTCTTGGAAATTGTTGTGTTTCCATTAAGCAAATTAATTTTCAAAATGTCAAATTGTGCAATTATGTGGATGAAATGCAGCTATTGACCTGGTGATTGTGACGTGGATGACATCACCATGAAGGCATCTGACAATCCGGCCTTCACTGGATGTTCGGCAGAGCCGATCACATCCAGTGTCAGAGGAATCTGTTGAGCAGAAAACAGAATATCAAAGCTGGTGAATTATGATTACAGATCTCGGAGCGCAGGTAACTCACGTCTCTGTAGCTGAAAGAGATTCTTCCTGTCTTATAAAGAGCAGCCTGAAAAGTAAAGGCTCCAGCTGACTCTTTGCCTGGAAGTCGAACCCTCTCCCACTGGATTACGAACACCTCTCCTACAGACAAAAAGTTAATTTCAAACATCTGGGTGATATCTGGGTGCCAACAGGTGAGATGATGTCATACCATTGTCCAGGTATTGAACAGTGGAGTCTTTAGAGTAGCTGGGGTCAAAGTTAGCCATCAGTGGGGCAATGTACTGTGTGGTGGTCAGCATACGGTGAATAACATCTCCAGTGAAGATGAATCCTTTAAAAAAGACCAAATGGGACAATATGTTTAAAAAAATCCCACTGTGAGCATATGTGGATAGGAGGAAAGGTTACTGGAACATCTGAAAGGTTACTGAAGTTGTACCTCCTGTTGCAATGGTAATCTGCCTCAAAAAATGTCCGTAAAAAGGGAAGTCAAAAGACAAGGCGACTCTCTGCAAACAGAAAAGACATAAATTGATATAATGACAAAGTAGCAGTCAGTAAGTGCAAAAATATAACTTGAATTGTCCGAAGTTAATCCAATTAACTTCGTATTCTGAAGTTAATTGTAGATGTAATGTTAACTAAACAAAAAAACAAAAAAAAACGGGATTTCATACATTTGTTGACAAAAGGGAAGGAATTTTGGGATTACCGACAAAACAATTACTAATTTATCAGATTTATCTAATCATGGCATTTCTGAAAAATTCCTAATGGAGGATGCAATGGATTTTAACATATTTAAAGCTCAAGTCTGAATACTTGTTGGATGCAAAATAATATTTGCATGCATTAATTCAAATGAGTTAAAACATCCTGATCTATAAAACAAGTATGTAACAAATATTTTTCATGTCAGTTTTGTTAAATTCAAAAGAATATCAAAACATTCCTGTTATTACTCTGGATACAGGGTTTTCAGATGTCAGCTTGCTAAATCTCTACAGCGTTACTTTGGGAAAAAAATGAACTTCAAGTGTAACTAAATATTTTTAAATTAGGTTAAAGAGCATATACTTTAATATATTTGCTACATATAAAAGACTAGAAATCTTTTCAGTAAATCTTTGAAGTCATCATTGTATAAGGCAATGAAAACCATTTATATTGTGGGGGTATAGCTCAGTGGGAGAGCATTTGACTGCAGATCAACAGGTCCCCAGTTCAAATCTGGGTGCCCCATGTTATCACAAGTGTGATTTTTCTTTCTGTTTACTGTTGTTTTACTCTTACAAAAATGATTCTCTTTTCTCATGATTGCTGTGTCGCCTGCACAGCATGGTGTGATTATGACAATTGTATTGTTATCTCGCTTTATATCCCAACAAGGCAGTGAATTTAAACATTCAAAGAGTATGCATACTTTTGCAAGTTATTGCAAACAGAAATCAATTTCTAAAGAAGCTAAATAGAGAAGAATCAAACCAAGTGTTCTTGCGTGTTTGTAGCAATTATTTTATATAAGAGTGATCAATTCTAAGTTTGAATTTCTCAGTTTTGTTGATCAACACTGTAAATTTTTCACCAAATGTGCAAAAATAAAAGAGAACAGTTTTAACAGCAAAAAAAAATTATGCAGGTGGGAGAGTGGTGGAACAATTATATAGTTAGTGGCTTTATTTCTAATTCATTCAAACAAATATCAGTAAGTAAGACTCACCACAGCCTGTTTGTATGAATTTGACAGAATGCTGTGGACTCTAACTTGGCCATGTCGGACGTCTGTCATGTCAAACCACAGGTCCTGGGTTTGCTGGTCCTCAGGTCCAAACCTGCGCCACGTGTAATACTTGCCAGAATCCTCCTTAAAGACAAAAATGATGTGGATCACAGGTTGCAAAAGACCTCAGAAACATATTCAAGTACCATCATGTTTCATGCCGTTCCAAGCTTGTGTAGAGGAGTAAATATTTCTTTCCAAAAGAGGGCACTGTTTAACCTCAGCTAAAACAAATACATCAAGTTACAAACCTAAATACTATTACATGCTTTAAATATTTACTGAAGGAGAAACACTCTGGGAAGCTCTCACCACTACATGTGTCATGTTATTTGGCAACGTGTTGATTGTTAGTCCTCCACCCAGAACTGCCCGGCTTGTTCTCCCCAAAGAAGAACGCCGAATTCTATAGCCAGCAGCTGACTCTTCACGCTGATGCGGGATCACACTGTACAAAACATCTGTCAGAAAGAGATAAGAAGCCATTTTTTATGGGTCTATATAATGCATTTTAAAATAAAAGCAGTATTTCATCAAAAGGAAAAGAGAAAATCATATGTCAGTTTTATTGCAACTCTAAAATGTGATGTGGTTTTGTGTTCAGACAGTCAGTCTTGAGAGAAATTAAAACTTTTCCTTTGAATTTGTCTGCCTTGCCTTTGTTAGCCAACACCATTGTTGAATGACTGCAGAAACAATACAAAACAATAGAATGTTTTTCTTCTGCTTTGAATGAGTTGTCAAACCCTGCAATCAAATCAGACCATATCTGGTAAGCAAACTGGGGTAGGTAGGCTTTGGTTTAAACTTTTGGGTGTTTTAATTGACAACTTGCCCCTATTTCAAACCACATCTTTTTGGCTTATGTTAAAAGTTTATTTTTGCAGTGTGCTGTGCTTTTCATGGCGTGTGGAAAATTCATATTCTGCTGGTATATTTATCCTCATAATTTGATTTATATATGTAGACATTTTTGTCCTTACCCAACCTCAGCCTTATTTAGCTTCAAAAAACCACCTCTTCAGAGGTGCAAATTGGCACTTTTGACAATAATTATATAAAATAACCTCTGGGAGGCTTTTTAGGAGGCTTTTTGTGAGAAAAAACATAATTAGAGGAAATTGAAAAAATTATAAAAAAAAAATTCAAGTAGATTTTGATTTTGCTTCTGGGTGATTATTTATTCAGAATAAAAATAAAAAATCATATGTAGTTGCTGCTGAAAGTATTTAATTCTAACCTTAAATGTGCAAAGAAACACAATAGATTCCAGAAGGACATTATTTAACCAGAAGAAAGTTTTAGCAATAAAAGCTTTGCATAATCCCATTCTTTCCAAAATCGCTTTGTTGAGAAGTTCATTGAGGTTTGCAGGCATTCGTTTTATTCATTTTATTTACAGCTCTTAATGTCCCACAACATTCTGTGGATAATTGGAGTCTTGTGTGTGGGGTTGTTGTCCTATTGATGTCCGTATGTGGGCTAACCTTCAGTTGTTGAATCGATTGTCTTCCACTTGACTCTAGTTTTAATTCTTTAATATGAAGAGGAGTTTATGCATGAACAATGACAATGTCTACAAGACTCAAGGTGGTGTGGCTGCAAAAAGAGTCCAAATCATCACTTGTCCACTACAATGATTGACAATTTCTTGCTGATATGTTGTGTCTAATTTTCTTTTAAATATCTGATTTGGTCTCAACTGTCGTCAGGAGTTGGCTCCAGAAGTTACAAATTTAATTGATGTGCATAAAGAAAAACCTTTAGAAATAATAAACACTTGTCCAGTTTTTTTCTCAGTAAATCTGTCATAAAATGTAGTTTTAAACAAACTAACTGCAGTGTAAGAATCTGAGATGGCGATCTGGGGATTTTTGCCATTTCTCAGTATTAAAATATGTAGGAAAGAGATAAAAACAATTGCAAATGGTGGACATATAAGTGTCACAATTGTGAAAGCTCGTCAGTGATAAAAAATTTAGCAGTCTCATTAAGACTCATTTATGAGAACAGACAAATTGAGGTTGTTATAAATTCAATTGATGCTGCTACACTATTTTGGATACTGTTGCTCTGTTTCTTTGGTCTTTTAACCCCATTACAAAAACAGGGCTAAAAAAACAAATATAGTGTGTATGTATATAAATTGTGTACATATATACTATATACTAGATAGTATATACTATATTTATGTAGTACATACTATATATATATGTATTCATAGTATATTTAGCTATATATATTTGTCAAGACAAGCTGGTTTGAGAAGAAATGATTATTTCTTTGACAATAATTGGTCAAAGACATTATGGTCTTTTAGCCCCATTATTTCTCTTTTTATATATTGGTCTAACTATATATTTAGTTAGACGGTTTGAGAAGAATTAAAATTATTTTTTTGACAACAATGCGGGTAAAAAGACTAGAAACAAAGCAAGAGTATTTGCTTATAATACTTTATCACTTCGTTTTTCTCTATTCACTTTACCGGACACCGTAGTGACGTCACAAAGCAGCCTATATATATACCCATGCGAACGCTTGGTTTCCGCGGGGTGTCTGATCTAACCCTAAATGAGGGTCTCCTCCTGTACTACGTGTCTGCTGTTTTCTTGTTCGTGGCTTTCAGTAGATTACAGGAGGACGTTAGCAGGAGCGTTACCGGGGGAAAAAAGCCAGGAAATCACCCCGACGTGCTCAGCTTCCTCCCTGAAACCCCGGCTATGTTTGCCGTGGTCAGCCCGGCTGCCGCGAAGAGTTAGCCTCTGCTGCTCCGTGGGTTTTCATCTAGTGGGGGAGTCTCTGTGTCTGAGCAGATTAAAATTGAGTGAGGTGACCCTGCCGGACCTGCTGTGGTCCGGTGAGGAAACCTGTGCTCAAACATTCGCTAACAAGAGTCCGCCATTATTGCCTTTTTTTTTTACCGTTACAATGGCTAGCTTGCAAAGCTAGCTGAACGTTGCATGAAGCACGACGGTGGGAACATTGCCTCGAATATTTGGGTGCTAAAGTGATTAGAAACTTAACAGTTTGAAAACAGATTCCGAAGAAAAATATATATTTAGGGGGGCGCAAAATGAATATTCTTTTTAAGGACTGCAGTGTCTCACTCTTACTTTTTTAATTTGTACCCGGTAAAAATAGGGATTTACCATGTCTCAAAAATGCCATCACAACTAGACAAAACAAGATATAAAACCAGATGTGCTAAAAAGTCCCTTATTTAATGAGGATAGTATTGCCAAAGTGTCGACTTACTCATTCAAATAATTGATTTTAGGTGTATTAATCACTCTTGTGGCCGTAGTTGAGTTAAATCCGGCATAAGTGCATGCAGACTGTTTCTGCAAACATTTTTTTTGAAAGAACTGGTTTCATGGTCAATTTTTGTAGCAAAGTGCAAGTGATTGGGAATAACATAAAATCAAAGTTTCTCACAACTTTTAGACTCATCCCTGCCCCAGCACACCTACATTAAATGACTAAATTACCAAGTCAGCATGTTATGCAACTCTACAGAGGCTTGGTAATGAGAAATGTATTTGATTCAGGTGTGTTAGATAGAAAACATGACTCACTCTATTTTTGTACTCTATTGTTTGCAGGCACTACTCCCACACCCTCTTTTTACGTATAAGATGAAATTATTCAGATAACTGCGTGAGAAATTCACTCTTACTTCAGTTTAGCTACAATCCACTTTTATCTGGAAGTAATTTAAATGAATTTCTCTAACCATTTCATTTACCAGCTTTTTGGCTGGTAAATGAAATTTTCCAGAAGGGGGCATGTCCAGACCTGTTCCTCTCGTTTCGACCCCCATCCCTGTACATGCAAACACCTTTCAACCTCACTCAGAGGTACTCCTTAATTAGTTTTAAGACCATATTTATTGACTTAGCTCTCTGTTAGAGTATGTTCTCCACCCTGTGTTGTGTGTCAGATCCTTTGTGGCTGCCAATTATATCACAGTAAATCTAGACGTGTGATTGTTGAGCAGCGGACCCACCCTGATGTGGCGTCTGTTTGGTAAAAGGAACACTGACGTCTCATCATAATGGGGGGCAAATAAATTCTTATGGCTCATCTGTTTCAGTTACTATGCAGCTCATGTCAAATTTAGAGGCATAAATTTTGGAAACTGGAAACTTTCTTTTTGTACTAGCTTTCCTAGATGAATTGTTTGTGGCACACACCTTTCTTCTTGCTACAGATTGGCTTTAACACAGAATTTGAACTTTGATATTTAAAATATTAACAACAAATTGGAACTTATTGCTAATGTCTAATGCAAAGCAGATATACAATTTTTAAAGTTTTTTGTGAATTAGGTGCTTGTGTTTTTAGTTTTGAAAAGCTCACTTAGAAAATTCACAGCCATTGGGATAAAGTAACAAAATACCAATGTGGTGAGTCAGTGGCAAGATTCAATCTGAACATCTGTTCTTCTTTTAGGGGAAAGTACAGGAATTGGGTCTAATTTAGAGAACACTTTTTTTTTTTAATGGAATGAGACGAAATTAAAGATTTTGATGAACACCTTGTCAATAAAGGTGATGACTTACTCATCAATGATTGTAGATATGTTCCTGGTATTTCAGGCATAAACATCATATGTATATTTTTAATCAGCTGGTAACATTTTTCCTTGCACAATATATTAGGTGAACCGATTGCATATTTTGCTGATAACAGGCTTTGTGATTTCTGTGTTTGTATGTATTCATAATTAATTTATGTACCTAAGGGGAGTTTAGATATCTCTTCAAGGGCAAGAGCATCATAAATCTTGGGCCTTTGTTGATTTAATTGAGCCGTTTTTGAAGGGCGAATTTTCTATAAAGCTACAGTGAAATAATTTTCCACAAATTGGCTTGCATAATTCTGAACTGATTAAAATGGTTGGTTCTGTTCTGGTGAACTTATGGAGATGAATGTGCAAAGAAGAATTTTTTATAAAATCAGGAACACTATAGATAAACAATGAGCGTCTTCTTAATAGGATTGTTTTTATACTAAGAGTGTCTTCGGTCAGACAGCCATCAACACCCAAAAACTCTTTGAAGAAAATTGAATAATATAACTAACAACAACATTTAATTTTCCTTTGGAATAATTAAGTATTTTGGAACTGATTTAGAATGAATCTATCATAAATTCAAACTTGCACTCACAATTATTGTTTTTGAAAACAATTTCCACCCTGAAATCTTTGACAAATATTTAGATATTTTCTCAATAATGCAACTGTAGAAAGCTTGAATTAACTCAATGTTTTCAAAAATAATATCTTTTGGTAAAAACATGCAGTTGTTAAAGATTATAAATGAGGTTTGAACTACAATATTTCTTTAAAAATGTTGCGGTGTAGGATCACAAGCTTGTGGAAAAATCCAGCGGGTTAAAAAAAAGAGGGACTCATTTAAAGCAATAAAAACCCATATGCTTTGGCCTGAAAACTGACCCTTGCCTGTTCTTTTCGGAGCTAGCAAACCTCAACGTTTAGCTGCCTGTTTCTGACCATGGTCAGAGAGGACACACCCTTCCTGAGCGGAGGCCGGAGGAGTTGGCATCAAGTCCCAAACATCCAGCCACAATAAACATCTACAGTTCTTTCCAACAACTCCTGCAGAATTGCATTTCCACATTTCTTAAATTGCTTTCCACCAAAATAGTTGTCACCTAAAGTATGTCACTTTTTTCTGACATCTTTGGCTGCAGTTGGAGTACAGCGATACTAAACCTTTCTACTCTAATTAAATGTTGAAGACAGTGCTGCTTCTGTTGCCCTCTGTGTAATTTTTGGACAGCCTCCAATCTGCTGAAACGCCACAGCAAAAATGACCACATTTTAATGACTTTTAAGGAGACTCATTTGATAAACGACACCAATGAATCTTGAAAAGAGCCAAATAACATTCATCACAGTCTTCTTATTTTTATACAAATCTTCTCAAGGAAGAAACAAGTGATATTCTCACTTATCTTTATCTATCCAGCGCTCAACATGGAGAAGACAGCATATTCTGTTTTTCATTGTCCAATTAGAGAAACAGATGAGTTCAGAGTGTTCAGCTCAAAACTATTTCTCAAACAAACACTGTTTCAAATTCTCAGATATATTTCATTGTTTTCACACTTATCTCTTCCCGCCAAATCGCATGTGTGTTTCCCATAACAGGTCAAGCTGGATAAAACCAATTAAAGAAGCACAGATATTGGAATGAAAGACAATAACAATATTCTGAGTTTAGACTTATCAAATCACTCTATTTTTTATTACAGCCTCGTTCTAAAATGTTTGGATCACTTTCAAACTTCTTGTTTAGCTAACTTAATAGCAGAACAAGAGACAAGAGGCCAAAAAATCTGAGGTCATAACGGGGTGCACAATTCATTTTTTAGCTTGGGTCTCCCTGTTTTTACTGTCCGGATAAGTCGGCGTCAACGACTCTCTTGGGATCAACATTGTTTTTACAAAACAAAACTATCGAGTTGAATTGCATAGGAGACAGGAATGAAACAAAGACAAATGTGCAATTTGATTGGGTTATTGTTGACTTCCCACAGATTTTGTGATGCAGAAGAAGTGTCATGATCTCAGTCATAATTTCTCATTGCCTTACAGCGGCACTGTGTAACTTTTATAAACTATATTTTTTTTAGATATGTTGTGAAACTGACAGTACGTCATGACAGAATGGTATGAGTCAGATAAACTGTGAAAAAAATCAACCTCCTCTGCCTTCTCCCAGTGCTAACTAAAAACAACCAATCAGAGCCAGGAGGAGGTTCTTAGCACTGCCAATCAAGCCTGTGTTTGTGCCACTCGTTCTCTGCTATGATACAAATCTCCCCGTCCACAGAGTCTGCCACGAATACTAAGTCTAGTTTCCTGTAACGGTAAGTTGTTTCTTCACTATTAGCGTATTCATGACAGTGATTCACAGCGCGAAGACGCTCCTGCTTGCTCTGACTGGTTGTTTCTGACCATTTCTTCACACAGCCGTAGCAGCACAGGGAGGAAGTGGAGGAGCTTAATTTTTTCAAAGATTATCTGTCTCAACATGGTGATAGATTTAACAAATATATAAAGCAAATATAGTTATTTTTGATAAAAGTTTTGTACTACAGCTTTAATGTCACGGCATTTCAGCTTAATTCTGTCTACAACACTTTGCCCTCATCACAGACAGCTTTTTCTTATGTGAAATCACTAATTTAATTAAAGCACAAGAGGGGGGGAAACGATTTATCGTCATTCTGTTTCCCAACTTTTACACAAAACAAGACCTTTTGATCAAGATCAAGAAAAGCACCAAATAAACTATTTTTCTCTTCTGCCAGAATGCAGCAGAGTGGCAAGAAGAAAAGCAGGTCCAAATCTAATTTTAAACTTGCAACAGACTTCTTGTGGGTTGTTGCTTAGTCTAAGTTGCATGCTTGTGGGGAAGTTGTTTTTTTTTTTTTATACACTGCCCTTTATTGTAAACTTGTTCATTCACTTTTGTGAGTAAAACAGAAAAAGTCATGGTATGCCCATTTGCTCCTTTATAAAGATTCCAACTGAAGTTTTGTGGTTTGGAGCATGCTTAAATAGGAAACACTTTCAACAGTGACACTAACTTACATTTAAATTGAGAACTGATGAGATAAAGCTAAATATTCTGGAAATTCTACAATATTTAGAATTTCTATAATGAAACATTACATTATAAGAAGAATTGCATCTGCAAAAGAATTATTATTTTTTCAAGTCTTTAACACCGACCTGAAAATTAGCCATCTGACTCTGATCTCATGTATTTACATACTAACCTGAATTAATTTGCGTTGGAAAAATTTTTAGAATAAACGAAGGGCATTAAACTAAATAGGACATGAGTGAGTCGAAAGTAAAACTATTCACAACTCACCTGTCTGCTGTTGATCCCAAACTCTGGCCAGTTCTGTTTGGGAGAGACAGAAAAACAGCATCACCCAACCGAACCACATGTTACACTCTGCAAAAACACAAAAAATCTGCCTCCACTCTTTTCTTTTCTCTACAAAAACAAATTTCAGCCTGCTTCCACCCGCTGCTGTCTCATCCGTCCCTCTGAATCTCACTCGCTTCTGACTCAAACTACACCCCTTTCTCTCCTCCTCAGTGATGTTTTTGGGATGTAGCAGTGAAGACTGTAATAAATCCAGTCAACAAAAATAATGTTAACGTCCTGAAAGGTGTTTCTCTCCCTTTTTTTTCAGAATCATTTTTGCTGCCTTGGACTACTGCGACTTTCAGAATAATAAAATTATAAATGTGACAAGCAGCTGTGTGATTCCTCACTCTTTCCAAACCAGCTGTGTATCCAGTAATAAGTCTGACATCTATTGAGCATGCACGTTATAAAACCACCCAACCATGGTTTATAATCAGTGCTAAATATGACATTGCATATTCCCTGTTATGTCGAAAACATTGCTCATGTTTTTTTAACTCCAACTGAAAGGTCTCCTTGTTTCACTTTATTGTCTCATAAATGTGTAAAATGTTTTCTGTTCTCCTGTGCAAGAACAGAAAACCACAGCGGCTTACGCAAACTACTAACAAGGAGTCTTTTGCATTATTTTGAAGGAAGTTTGACCAGAACTTCCTTGCAGATTTTTGTCACATTGGAGAGCTTTTGAGCACATATGGCCTATTTAATGAGGCCATTCATGCAGAGCATCTCAATCAGATTTAAGAAGGTTCACGGATCAGCATAAACAATGCTGATATTTTGCAATTGATCTTCCTGTCGGGTCATAAAAAAAGAACCAAACTAAAAGCATTTTTGGATAGACTCCACAAAACACGTGCTATTCATGCTTTGCTGCGAAGATGCACCATGAGGAGCACAACATTACACAGGCCGATATGGCTCCAGTGATGATAATATAGAAGTTAAACATGTGAATTTTCATATACAAAACCAAATAACTCCATCAAAAAATAAAAGTAACGTCAAAATTCAACTAGATAAATATGGGTTATTTGTGACACATTAAAGAAGCAGTTACAGTTTAAGCCACAAGATGTCAGTGATGGTTGTAGTCTCAATTGAAGAGCTGGTCTGCATCAACCAAAGTCTCAAAAAAATCTGCAATGAAGAGATTATATGGACTTATCAGCTTCAGGGTCTTTTATTGTAATGCTTCCCTGACTCACTGATGTGAAAATTATCAGGCAACTTTCACCCAAATGCAGTGAGGGTTTCTCCACTTTAAACCCAATGCTAAATAAGTAGGCTTCAATTGATGTCTTACAGTTTTGACACTGCTGAAACGCAGGTGCTTAGGTTTTACTGTGCTTTTTTAAAACCAGTACTAACTGTTACTTTGAATTTTCTGGGTGTGGGCTTTCCTTTTGGACTTGTTAACTCTGCAACCTGCTGATAAGTGGTAGACAATAGCTGGGTGAATGGACAAATTATTATATATTGCGTCTTAAAGATTCAACAGTCAGTCTAATAGTACAATTTACCCTGAAATTGTGTTATTTTCAAACAAATCCCCTTCAAGCTGGCTTCGGTGTATGCCATTAAATCTGTTTTTTTAAAACACATTCAAAAATTCTACACTCCGTTCTACATAAGCTAGTCTATTTTTGAGAATTTAATATTTTGATTTGAAACTGAGTAGATGTAGTCCTGGTTTCTAAAGGTGGAATAGCAATTTTCTTAGCTAGCGTTTGAAGCTAGCCAGATTGCTAGCCGGCTAGGTACTAGCTTAACTGTTTGTGTAGCTCTCAGTTCAAAATTCCATTTCAAAATGAAAAAAATACGTATCTACTTACCAAGTGAACTTTGTTGTTGACACTACATATATTAACAACAAAATAAAGTTTCAATCCTATCCGTGACCGATACTGTTAAAACCCGTAGCTAGCCACCGTACTATACGGATGGGGGTATAGCTCAGTGGTAGAGCATTTGACTGCAGATCAAGAGGTCTCCGGTTCAAATCCGGATGCCCCCTTCGGAAGCTTTTTCTTGTTGTATTTTCATAAATCACAGTGTCTTTTTAATTGATTGTATCATCAAGCTGTAATCAGAATAGCACGGCTTTCAAAAAGATCTATAAGTGTCATTTATCTGTAACTGAATAACAGTATTTATTATTAAGGAAAAAAGCAGCCATGCTACTTTTGTTTCATTTTTTGTTGCACAAATTTCAGAAAAAAAAAAAAATATATATATATGTATTTGAATCTAGTATATAGTGTACAGTTAAATGTGGATGCCCAACAGTAGTCCCCAAAACCCACACACAGCAAGTTGCAATATTGTTATTTATTTAAAAAACAATTGACAAAACACAGTATTTACATTTTAAATATAACATATTTTCTTTAGCAGCCAGCTCCTTTTCCCGACCAGGAAATAGTTTTTTTTCTATAATATACAGAATAAAACTAGAGAGCTTTGATACATATAAAAACACCTTCAGATGAAAACTGATGGTATTAAGTGACATAAAATACAAAATTTACCTTTATAACTCAGATTTCAGCTTTTTTTATGAACATTGTAGAGTTACTGAGAAAGAAGAGGCCACAGGAATTTTTCAACATGTAAACATACATTAATTTCATTAGAGGCTAACTGTTATAGCAGGCATCTGCTAAAATGTGCATGAAAAGTTGCTTTTGACATTGGAAAAGGCAAGTGCTTTATCTAGAAAAGATTTGAAATTCTAAAAATGGAAAGAATATAAACAACTAAATAAATAACAGTCAAAGGTCAAAATGGGTTCATTATTATCTGCATTATAAACACAGACAAAATCTGACAAATCTTATTTATCGGTGCTGTTCAAGTATAGATTTAAAACTTATTGGCACCAAGTTGTAAACTCGACAAAATAAATTCAGGGCAATTAGTTTGCAGCTTAACAGTTAAGGCAGTAAGTGGCACCGCTAATGTTGAAGGAGTTTTTAAACAGTGAGCCATCTCTGCCACCATCTTGACTGGATGTGATGGTAAAATAATGTTGGGTGTGGTCACAGTTTGAGCTATTTTAGGCTTTTCATTTAGGCAAGAAACTATTTTCTTGCAGCCATTTCCTTGATTCTGATGATTGGCAAACATCAGCCTTACTTGAAATTTAATCTTCACTTGTTTTTCTAATTTTGCAGAGGATATGCACCTCTGTAGAGCTTCAGTTGCATTTCCTTTACAGGAAATATTGGGGGTGTCAAGTGTCATTTCGTCTTACGGTGAGGCACATTTTACTCACTGAATAAATTTCATCAAATTGGATTTTTTATGCAACTGCATTAATTAAAAACGTATTTAAAAGGCTTTCATGTATTTTTGCTAGGGGAGTGCTGTTGTCTCACAACAACACCTGAGAAATTTCATGAATGCATAAAGGGATTGCATTATTATGTATCTTTCTAAGAAGACACAGTCATAGTTTTTGTCGAAAAAAAAATCAAATATAAACATACGACACAGATCTTCAATAATAACAATAAAAAACCAGCCCTGAAACCTTTAAGGTATTTGTTCAATGTGATTCTAAAGGAACCCAAGCAGCTCTTTGCAGATTCCCACATGAAAACAAAGTGTGAGTGGTGAGTCGGCTCTGCCTCAGATCCAATTACACCAGCCCAAACACTGTAGATCATACTGACTCTGTAGCACCAGACTTTGGCTCGGTTTTCTTTTCTGAGAAGTTTGATCCACCCAAGGGAGCATCAGTTTGCCACCACGTGCGATTTCATCCAGTCCAGACTGGCAGGAAGACTGCAGGAGGAGAAAGGAAAGAGCCTTTCAATAAGAGGTGGAAAACTCATCTGGTATTACTGGTTTAAACTGAGGTATGTACTCACCCTTCTCCAGTCAGGGCGCAGCAGGCTTGTACATGCCAGGAGTGCGTTGTGATGGAGTCAAGCGTGAGGCACTGGGAGATCTCTGTTGCTGACATCGAGCCCTTTATGTCTTGTTTATTAGCCAGAACGAGAATGGCAGCATTTTGTAGATCCTGCATGAAAAACAAAAAACAAGAGAAGAACCAATGAGGAATGTTTTCAAATTTTCACAAAACTGCATTGGAAGCATTTTTTTCACATCACACAAGTCACATAATCAACAGCAGGATGTTACTACTGGTGAAAACAACAAAGAAGATGACAGGAAGTAGTAGGAGGACAATGGTTTGTTTTGGTTTTCTTGTATGTCTTTTGCTCTCACAGCATCGCACAGTTCACAAAAAGTTGTGTGTCAATCAAATGTGTCAAATTCAAAGCTCTTCAGTAAAATTGCAGACTACAATTTCTCCAAAACACAGCTCATGTAGACACTCCCAAATATATGAGGATTTTCACTCAAACACCTGAGTAAGACGCAAACATCTCCTCTGATGGCTAATAGATGATGAGTGCTAGCACCATGGCTGAATAAAGAATAAAGAATCTCATGTGTAACTGTTTATAATATCGCATGACCAAGCATATTCACATGTGACTTCAATTCCATTTGTTATTTAATGGGAACACCGCAATTGTGAAATTCTGTGGGTTTTTACATCTGCAAAATATTGACGAAGATTTGGACACAATTGTGGAAACGCAGGTGTCAGCATCAAGCCGTCTCAGTGGAACATTTTAAGACGCTGACTCAGATAGCCAAAAAGGAAACTTCCTCATCACGTTCTGTCATGGGTTGTCAGAACTTGTTCTGCTTTCACAACACAATCATCACTCACTCACTCACTCACTGAAGGCGGGGGTGTGTTTCAAACGTGCAGCATAAACAATAGCTTTACGTCAAGGAGTCAAATACAAAGACAATTTCAGATTTATATAAAAGAAGTTATTTTTAAACACCTGTTATTAAAACATTGCAGTGGAGCTATGTAGGGCGTCAGTTATTTCATAGATTTAAAGTAAAGTAATACCTCATGTGCAAGCATACGGTGAAGCTCTTCTTTGGTCACAGTCAACCTTTCACGATCAGTGCTGTCCACGACCAGAATGACAATCTGTAAAGGCAACCATTTATGGTGTGTTACATCACAGATATAGGAGCAATAATTTGTAAAGTAGGGCATCAGTCAGCTTTTGGTTTTTGCCCTGGATGACACTCAAGAGGTTAATTTTCAACCTGTGAAACGCAGCAAAGCTGTACCTCTGTGTTGCAGTAGTACGAGTACCAGCTGGCCCTTAGACTCTCCTGCCCTCCGATGTCCCAAACCATAAAGTGAGTGTTGCGGACAATGATCTCCTCAACGTTGCTGCCAATGGTGGGTGACGTGTGAACGGCCTCCTTCGTCAAGCTGAAATTGTAGACATTTCAAATTAGGCCCCAAAACAACTTTAAGAGTAGACTGGATCTGCATAAGGTACTGAGATCACTTACAACTGGTAGAGGATTGTTGTTTTACCAGCATTATCCAAACCCACAATGATGACTTTGTGCTCTGCAAGAAAAAAACAAATGCAGTCAAATAAACTTCTGCAGGCTCAGGCTGAATGCGTTGCACAACATTTGCCATTTCAACGTTTGACAGATCAAGATACGATAAGATAAGGTAGACATGCGTCATGTGTACGAGACTGGATGGTATCACAGTACAGCAGTAGTTTCAAATGTTTGGACTCACAAAATCAAACAAAATACACACACACGAAAAATAAAATAAAAAAAACACATACCACACCAAAAAACGTTTAATCACAACAAAATAACAATGGAAAATGGTATCTGTTATATTATAATAGGTAGATTATATGAATACAAAAATGGAAAATGTTTTTTTTACCTTTGTCTCCAAACACCGCCATCATCTTGGACAACAGGAACCCCATGATAATATGTTTAGGAAGTGTATGAAGCGCTGAATACAAAACAGATCTTGAAGAAGAGCAACTTCAGTTTCAATCGACACCTGACTGACTCACGAAGCTTTGCGTCGGCATCTTATACCAGTTTCTGCTTCGCTTTTTGCCATAGTGGGAGGCGCCTCTGAAAACCCCCTGGTGTTTCACTGAAGTGATGCGTTAAATTGCAGTGGGAAATATTGGTACAGAAACAGGTGAACGACTGTAAGATTACGCAGCTCTGCCTTAAGTTTACAATGTGATCAAATGTTATTTAAATACACATTTTTGATGATATGACTGGAGAAGTAACACCTAATGAAACTTTAATTCAGTGTTGAAAAAATATGCTTTTTTAAAAAAATAAATGGTGCTTACAGTTTGAGAATGTCAAAATATTATAAGTGACAGGCCTGCAAGCTTTTGATTTCATTTAATGTACTCTAGATAAAGATGTAAGAAGGAGAATTGTAGATTTAAATTAACTTCAGCTTAATTTAAATCGAGATAATCAGTTCAGAAACTGTATGATAGTGCTTGTCATTTAAATGTCTCCTCACCTTGTGAAAGACACTGAGGTAGGGTTTTCAGGAAACACAACCAAAGCATTTATAAACGTCAACCTGTTATAAAAGGTTGCTGACCAACAAAGACGTACTTCCCAAAAACAGTCATGTTTAAGCTTACATGCAGTTCCTTGAAATTTTGGTGGACAGATGAGATGAAGATTGAAGTTTTTGACTTCAACAGCAATCGCTAAGACACTTTTTAAAATAATTTTCTTTAAAAATGTAGCTTCGAACATATCTTAACTGTTGAATTAAATACAATTTACTAGCTTTATTGCTTGTGAAATACCAAAACTGGATTGTAATACATTGTATTTGTAATGGGATTGTTTTTTTCTTGAATTTTTTTTAACCAAAAAAAAAAAAGGATAAACGTGCCAAAACACCTCCCCAAAACTCGCACTGTAAATATCTGACGAAGTAGTCAGATATTTAACTACTTTGTCATGTAGTTAAATATCTGAGCTTGGCCGAGGGTCCGTGAAGGCACCTTCACGTCTCTGCTGTCGAGCCGACGAAATGAGCGACGAACCGACGTAACCCGTCAACGTAATGATAATTCCATCCCATATATGGAAAGGGGAAGTGATACTGTTTATCGCGATGGTGTTCTTGAGGAACTCTGGTAAACAGAAAGCAAAAACATATAAAAGAGAATTCCCCTAAAACTTTTTGAACAGTCTTGGCATTTCCTGGAGTTTACCTGCAGTTCTTCTAAGAGTTCTCCATAAAATGTTATCCAACAGATTACCGCGTTTTATTGTTTCCAACATTTACAACAAGCTAAATCAGAGTGTAGTTTATCGTCTTTTCCTATAACTCCAAGGTAAAATTTCATTCCAGTCCAAATATCTGCTGTTATATTTTTTGGGATTATTGGTGATTTCCAACAACCCAAACAAATTTACAATTTTGTATTTATTGAATGACATGTGACGTTTTAGATTTTTACTAACTATTTTATGTCACCAGTACAACTTCAGTGATTTTATTGGGATTTTATTATTGGGTTGTCTTAAAATTGTAAAGTTAAAAGAACATGTGTCTTTCTTTTTTTCTTATTATTTGTTGTGGTGCGCATTTTACTGTATGAGCTCTCTTCTTACCACAACTCTAACATTTAAATAGTGACAGAAACATGTTATCTTTACCTTTACTTTAAAATTTCTTTGTAAGATTATTTTATCATCAAGGACTGCACAAAGTCACTTCGAGGGCCACAAATCAATATCCCAATCTTCCTACTAAGAATTTGCACAAAAGCAACCCAGGCAAAAATAATAGAAAACAATTGGAAAAGGATGTAGATCAAATTTATATTTCATGTGTATAATGATTTGCAGTTCCCTTCTCGACAGAAATCATACTTCTGTATTTTATGAGACAATTGTTTTTTTGTTTATAGTTTTCCAGGTGAAAAGGAATAGTTTTGCAAAAAAGTTACATTCAGTTTTAGCACAGGTGGGGGAAAGTTGGATCTAAAAGTTGCAGGACATTGAACCTTGAA
The DNA here is from genome assembly GCA_922788865.1 of Poeciliopsis turneri. Classification (NCBI taxonomy): domain Eukaryota; kingdom Metazoa; phylum Chordata; class Actinopteri; order Cyprinodontiformes; family Poeciliidae; genus Poeciliopsis; species Poeciliopsis turneri. The sequence continues at coordinate 91,185 of CAKLNU010000542.1, forward strand.
ACCTGGTTTTGAAGACCTGTTCCTAAAATCTGAGTAAAACACAAGAGAGTTTGTTGTGGAATGTGGTAAAAAAGAAAAACAACAACAAGGAAATACTTTCAATAAAAATCTACAAAGACAGAAATTAACACCATAAAGATCCTGATGTGTCCTGTTTGCGTTTCTGCTGCTTCGACTCACTGATGTAATGCTTGAACGTAAGCCACAACTTTGCAATTTCCGCTCATGCAATGTCATCTGCCTGCAGATGAAAAAAACACTCTAGACAAATAAAAATACCACATCCTCCTGCATATAGCACTCTGAATGTGCTTCTCATCTAAGTCCAGCCTGGTGTGATACCTATGTTTTTTTGGTTCAAAACAAAAGTGGAAATGATGATGTCTGTACCCAGCATAGCTCCATGACAAGTATGAGATGTAAGATCAGTTTGTTTTCCTTTCCAGCTTTAGACTTTAGCCAATGCAGAGACAATACTACAAAATATGTAAAGAAACAAGCAAGGTTTATTTCTCATTTTATTCACTATTACATTTATTTAGCACAAATACTATCCCATACTTTCTGATTTGGCAATGAGTTCTGTGTCTAGAATGTTTCTCAAATAACATATTATGATTTTTTTTAAATCTGATGTTGATGTCATATTATCACCAGATAAAATTTTCTATCAAAATCCCTTCTTTTGATAAGAAAATATGTACTATTTCTATTTGTATTTTTTATTTAATCTCCACAGGTTAGGTTTTTTGCAGCTAAATGGGACTAGTCAGTTAGAAAGATGAGCATAACAAATAAAGCTTTCCTAAATATTTCCACTTTGGGTCAATAAAGGCTATTTTTTTCTATCTTCTATCAGTAATTTTAAATTGTATTTTATAAATGATTGAAAAGCAGGTTACATTTATTTAAAAAAATGTGTTGCATTCCTTTTCTTTCTCATTTTCCATGTAACTTTCTGACGCCCTGTTAGCGCCCCCTGTTGGCCCCCAATTTGAAAAACATTGGACTCAGAGACACAGTGACGTTTTTAAATTAAATTTTTAATTAAAATACGAATTTATCCACAAATTAAAAATGAAAGGCAGAAAAAGCAAAAATGTAGCTACAATCAGGCACCAATGATACATGTCATCTTATCATTTGAACAATTGCGATAACGCAACAATAACATTATTTACTGATCATTAATATTTATTTATTCAACCGAAGACAGAGGTGGGCTAAAGCAGCCCACCGAAGACATTCATGGATTCTCAATTATAGATAACTCAGTAAAGACCAAAGTTGATCCTATCCCCGCCCTCCTCACATCACGATGCTCCTCCTACTACCTCACAGAAGCTGAAGATTAAAAAAAAAAAAAAAACTGCAAAAATGTTCACTAGGAGAAAAAAAACTAACAAACACAAATTCAGACAGAAATCAGGAGTAAGAAGGGAGTGGACTTTAATGCAATTTAAGTGGAAGCTGGGAGTGATTAACCTCACACACAAAAACACTTATTATGTGAGCAATAGCCCTGAAATGCAGTCGATGAGGCTGTTGTGAAATAAACAAGATAATTGGGCTACACTGCAGGTTAGCCAGGAGACACACACAGACAAAGACATGAAAACGGGTGTAACAAGAGTTAAGACATCCCACCCGCTGGTGGACATGGCTTGGCAAGACATTCCGGCACTTGTGATTGTAGGTTTCTTGAACTAAAGGTGTTTTGGGGTGAGAGCGACTAAGGCAGGACACTTCATTCTCACAACTATAAGTGTTGTTGCGCCGCAGGTGAATACTGAAAGCTGAACCAGCTCAGGGAAGAAGAAGAAGAAGAAGAAGAAGTAAACATCTTTGTTGTGATCTAGCTGTTATGAGTGTAGCGACGATTTAAATTTGATTAAAATATGGGAACTCCTCCATCAGCTTTTTAAGGTCTGAGTGATAAGAGAGAGGCGGTGAAAGACTCATGACTTCTGGATCCCCAGTACAGGAGAAAGTCCCGGAAGAGAAAAGCTGTGAGTCCGAAAAATGTAGAGAAACCCTGACAATATACAGATGGGAACGTTAGCTGCGTTTCCATTAAACACAAAATTGCGCAAAATGAAATTACAAAAAAAATAAACACGCCAATTAAAAAAAAAAACGAACGTTTTCCGATGAAAAGTTTTGGGGCTATCGCAGCACGTCTTTCGCGTCACACGAGTCACATGATCTACAGCCAGGTGTTACTACTGGAGAAAACGCTGAAGAAGACGACAGGAAGTGGTAGGAGGAAGATGGTTTGTTTTGTTTTCTTTTTCGATAATGTGAATCGGCGCACTTCATAAAAACTGTAGTCGGGGTTTGTTGCTCTAATGCCTAAATAAGACTCCAACCTCTCCTCTGTCATGGTTTTTTATGACTTATCACTTGAATTAGCTTATTCACATGTGATTTTAAATTTATTTTTTATTTAATATAAATGCTGCAATTGCGAAATTGTGGGGTATTTTTCGACATTAGCAGAATTTAGACAAAGATTTGCGCACATTTGTAATGGAAACGTGGCTAGTGACATTAGACCCTGTTTAAGACTGCAGAGGACAGACATGACAGACCACAGTCCTACCAGCCTTCACACTCTACAACTGAAGGAGAGATCGGGTCAGACAGATCACTTGTGCTGTCAGCATAGAAACCCATGATATTCATGCAGTATTGACAAAAGAAAAACAAAACAGATCTATACTTTTTCTTCTAAACATAAATCAGTGGATTTGCAAGAAGTCAATGAGAATGGCATCTGGCAGGTGACATATATCTTTACATTTTACTGGGATGTAAACACATTTTTGTAAGCCTGACGGGTGTGGCCCCAAACCCACACTTTAGTTCCTTTACCACCAGAATCCTCCTCTTTCCCTCAGTCCTCAGTCTGCATCTTCCCAGCAAACACTCAGCGGATGTAAACATCCTTCCCCCAGTCGTCCTGGTTCTTGTTGCGGCTCATGTTGGACCCTGTGTCCACGGGGTCCTGGCAGTAACGCTCCCTCAGCTTGGCCCGTCCATGCGGCTGCGTCTGGCTCGGCATCGAAGGGTGGTTGAGGTTTTCCTGATCCGGCTCGGCTCCTTCATCTTCCCAGGAGGCCTGTCGACCGTGATGCTGTGCCAGGTGAAGGCGGCTGCCTCCACCACCTCGGTACGGATCAGGCTCTTCGTAAGGGTCGGTCTCAATGTCCATGCAGGAGTCACCGGCCTCAGTGTAGGCTGAGTCTCGGCTGCCCTGGGTCTCCGAGTCGAAGGTGTCTTGCCGGGAAAGGCCTCTTCCGCTGACCCCTCGTAGCTGGCCGCGGGATGAGCGCAGGTAAGCCTGCTGCTGGTGCTGCTGCTGAGGCTTCCCACCCAAGTCTGTCTCGTAGTCATGCAAGGTGCTGCTCCCACCGCACTCTGTGAGACCCCCTTCGCGCTTCTGCTCACCGTGAACCAGGTATGGGCCCTGTAGCCAGTCACACCCATGCAAACAAAAGAGGACATGCAGATGCACAAACAGCAAACCAAACTGTGAGTAGAGAACCAGCAGGGTTAGCAACATCAGCATACAAACAAAATCCTTTAGTGTTTAGTGTCATCACACATTTTACAATGGCCTTGCAAAAATATGTAAAGGGAGCACATTAAGTAAAATTGACATTTTGAACTTCCACTTGTGTCTCAACTGCTTCTTAAACAGCTCAAGCGCTAAACCACGCCCACACATTTTTTGGCAATAAGTTAATGTTTCTTGGTGTTTGGAAAAAATAAGTGTTTTGTTGTTGTCTTACCTTCCAGAAACCACTGGCTACATTCCTGTTAGTTGTGCAGGAGGCTCTAATTTTCCTTTTCAAAGAAGTAAGGTTGATACTTAAGCATTTGTTTGCAGCAGCTTATTTGGATTTAAAGTGACAAGAGGGCCTAAAACAGCTTAATCTGAAAGAATCTCAAAATAGACAAAACTGATTAAAATCTTAAAAATCTAAAAAAAAAAAAAAATGCGCAAAAAATATAATGAACATGTCTAATATAGCCTGTAGATCTGTACTATCCAGTTTATGGAAGCATAACAGAATAGTTGATGTGTTTATTAACATTTTGTCACTTTACAACCTAAACTTTGATGTATTAAATTGGAATTTAAAGTGGTAGACCAATATAAAGCAGCCCATCTTTTTAAAGTGGAAGAAATATTATATTTCTCGTCCCATTTTCATTACATACTGATGCCAGGTTGCTGAATGCACCCTCTACCACATCTTTCAGATTTTTAGACACATAAAAGGTTTCAACTCTTGCTTTACTTTACCTCAACATTGAGATTTGTGGCAAAGTGACAAATACAAATGGAAGCTGTATGAATATTTTTGCAAGGCACTGTCAGTTTGAAGTGCAAACATGAGTAACATTTACACAGTTGCACATGTTAATTTTGTTAATTTAAGTCATGAAACTTACCATTTTCAACGAGAACAGACTATACCAATGCAGCAGTGCCACCTGCTGGCTGATTGATGTCATAGCAAAATACCCACCAATACCTTCCTGATCTTATCCAGGCCAATTCTGCACCATCTTTATGTTCAATCTGATTTATACGAATACAAATACCTGTTTATAATTTTTCTGATATTTTCTCTCTTGTGAATATAGTTTTTATGTTCTATAGTAGTCATCATCATGCAGTAGCCAGGCTCTTACTTAGGCTGCAGGTTATTACGGTTAATGAGTAACCAGCAGTGATTGAAAGGAAGCAAGAAAACCAATTCCACATATGACATATCAATTGGACTGGCCAGAGCATTAGAGACGGCCTCCACCAAACCGAGCCCTTTCTATTTGAAGAGGCGGATATGACTTGCTGTTTTCAGGACCGGTACCATGGCAACACGGAGGAGGAGGACAGCAAAGTGGATTCTCCTCACAGAGCAGGAGAAACGAAGCCACTGAGCTAACGGGGGGGGGGGGCAAGGCTGGGGCAGCAGATATTGTTTTACAGAGGAGGGGGCCTCGAGGGCAGAGGGATCTGGACCGGCCTCTTTCACAGTATTGAGGAGACAGCATTTTACTTCTAGATGTTTTTAAAGGGGCAGTATTATGTAAAATCAATGTTTTTCAGCTTTACGTCATGCTATAATGTCATTCCCTTGCCTTGATTCTTTATGCTTGTTTGATAAATCCTTTAATCTCTATGGCAACCATTCAGCTGTGCAAAATGCCTGGGTGGACCTAGCTCCGCCTTCAAGGCAGCTCTGTTTTCGAGTTTCCAAGCTTCCATTTCACAGAACAGCTCCAGTCAAATCCAGCAGGAATCAGCAAACACCTGGTGGAACTGCGCATCTGCTGCGCTCATTATTCGAGCTCCTTCTCAATGTAACGAAGTTCATTGAGATACAAACTTTGTTATGGGGCTAATAGAAGAGCGATGTTGTGATGACTTCCTGAAGATGGAGTTTCAGAAAGAGCAGGAGTTTTTAAAGAGGCAGACAACTAATTTCAAGGCATTAAATTTCAAAGTCAAATTTTGTTTCAGTCATATTTGATATATATGTTATTTTAAAACAACAAACAGCAAAGTAGTTACTTAGTTGTGCTATAACATGATGTTTTATTCCTGGAAAATACATAATACTGCCTCTTTAAACCAGCTGTCTATATGTGAGAAATTTGTTCCATAGTCCAACATTTGTACTTCGCTGCTGTCCTGTGTTTTATGTACAGAATAAACAGGGTTTCATGGCACTCTTCCTTCACGGTTACAGAGCTCAGGCGGGATTTGGGTCAAGTCACTGGAGTGCGCCCCTCCACAACCCGCTCCTTGCTGCTGGACTTCAGACAGCATGCTCCTCCTCTTTCCCCTCGCTGGCCACTGCACCGTCCATGCCAGGCCACAGATCCATATTTCTGCGCAGAGAGGTGAGCACCTGTACCTGCAGGTTGGAGACAGGCTCAGGGGAAGCAGCTAGGGCCGCCGTGGCCATGGTGCGGTTCAGGAGAGGGTTGGGAGGGTTGCTGCTCGGCGGGTGTGTCGCCTTCCAGTAGGCCTCCAGGTAGTCTGCAAGGTGTTCGCATGCGTCCTCCAGCTGGTTCTCGTCCAGGATGATGTCAAACAGCTCCTATAAAGTTGTTCATTTTAAAGAGTCAAAATCTACAGCAACTGTCACAAATTTCCACAGTTTCGATGCACTGCAATCTGCAGAGGGTCAAATTATAACACTCATAATATTAGTTACCAGTGGCGGGCAGATAAAATAGCGGAACTCACAGGTGGACATTGAGCTAACTTGTCAGCTGCCACCATCTGCACATTCAGATGTTTGGCCTGGGATTTCCCTCTGGATTTAATGAGCCTCTGGAGAACCTGCAGGGATTAGATAATACAGTTGAATAATAAAACAATTGCCACTTGCTCAACTTAGGCATCATGCATCAAAATTATAATAACGTAGCCAAGCTAACAGGAAAGTCAAATGTGCAGCCAGCACATTTGTCTATATGTGAGCAAATCTCTATTTCATCCAAATGTAATAATGGTCTTGGAGGTGACCTATTGTGCTTCTTAAAACAGGTTAGGGAAGGCACACAGCCTAAACAAAACATGTCCATTTCATCTTACATAATGAGATTTTAGTCTGGTCAGGCCTGATTATGTTGAGCTGATTTGAAAAGCAGAACTGGAGCCACCTGCACAACCAACAAGAATGCAGCAGTGGTTTCTAAATGGTAAGTTAACAACAAAACACTTGTCTTTTCTAGCAGCCATTGTAAAACGCATAAAGCAGTAAAACCAGCTCATTAAATGTGCTGGAGCTTCAGTTGGGTTGCTAGGTAACTTGAGTGAGCTTGACTAGGGTTGCTAGGTAATGACACTACTGCAAGTAAGACACTTGTTGATCATAAGCACTCCGCATGATCGCTCTAATGAAAACTTAGCATGAAATATTGTAAATAACGTCTGCTCTTACCTTGGGTGAGGCTATTTTGATGTAAACAATAATGGGAGCCAGGGAGGTCTTGGCCAGCTGAGAGGGATGGTTGATGGTGTCTGCATCCAACGCAACAAGCTGAAGGGTTCGGGCCAACTCAAAGATACGTTCAATCTCACTCTGCACTTCAGCTGAAAACCCAGGAAGCAAAAACAACAACAAAAAAAAAACATAACAAAAAAAGAAATCATAAATAAGACAGATATGTATTTTCTTTGAAGAGAAGCATTTCTCCTTAACAAGTCAGAGTTTCTATAACTTGTGCACAAGTACATAACTGCGATGTTAGTAACTACTCATGCATGTTGAATTATTTGTGAAACGAAAAACAAAAACAAAAACAAAAAGAAAAACAAGCTTCCAGGCATGTAAATCGGTTTGGACCACAGTTAAAGTTCCATTTATGCCAAGCTAAATGGAGCGCTGCAGCATCCTCATTCATTTGCCCCCTTCAGATATTTTGAGTTTTTGTAAGTTGTTTTGATCATTGCTCATTCAAGGCTGCCATAGAAGGAGGCGCTTAGAAATGAGGTGCCTGTGGTGCTTTGAGGAGCTTGCAGTAAGGCCACAATTTGTCACTATGTCACTAAAACAGAAACATGAATAGAAAAAAAAAAAGCATGAAACATCGTTTTGTTAGGACATATTCTGCCATGTGGACCAGTCTGTGGATACCTTGTCCACAATGCTTTTATTGTTCCACAAAGTGCATTTAGTTCGCTTTAATTGAAGTCTAGTTTGTTTGCCTACAAAGTCTGAACTCTGATGCGTACCAAAAACAGCAAACTTTGATCCACCTAAAAACCTAAATCTGGGTTTGTTGTGGTTCAAATGCATATGTGAATGCCAAGTGGCCCAGAAACCGCTCCAAAAGCAGGAAGTGAACTACCCTGCAGGGCATTCTGGGTACAACCAAAGCAAATTTGTCAGTCTGGCACTAGCAGGAGAAATGTCTTGTTTGTCTTTTGCCAGAAACAGAAGAGAAATCCTACAATTGCTAAAATCTGACGCTTCTCCATTTTTGTTTGTATTTAGTGCAGAGATGTCAAAGTCATTTATCAAAAATCTGAATGTTCTTAAAAGGACAGGTGTGCCAGAATGTATTAATAAAACTGTTCAAATATTAATATTTGTGTTTTATTTGTAATCAAAATCACAGTCAGAAATATTTGCAAGTAATTTTTACAATATTTGTGCTAATGTAGGATGTTAAATATGATGTCTTATTACTCGCCATGTCAATCACAGATTATAACTTGACATTAACTTGACATCAAGTAACGCTGTGACAGCAGTCATTTGAACTCAATATTTTTGACAAATTTTGAGAAGAATTTGTAGCAGAATCAGAAGAAATGTGGGGATATGATGATTTTGTGTAAATTTTGTGGATTTGTGAAAGACTGGAGGGACTTGGTGGTATAATTTGGAGTCTATTGGACCACATAAAAAGCCACAGTGGCCCAGATTTGGTCCCTGGGCCTTGAGTTTGACACATAGTGTGTTTTTTCAGAGGTTTTTGTGTCGTTTTCTTGAGTAGTTTTTGGTGCAGCGCCACCACCAACGAGAGGGGAAAGTTTTTTTCAAACGGTTTGGTTCTTTTGACACAGTGCAGTGAGAAAGCGAAACGCACCTGCTAGAAATGTAACAAATGTGGTAATTTTGGCCCCCAAACAAACTGAGTCTATCAGACTATCGGGTGTGAAAATACCCTCACAGAACTCAGCACTGCTTCTTAAATGGCCTGTTGAAGGGGAGAGATTAAAAACCGAAAACCTGAATAAACTCCTCGCCTGCTTGGTCGAAAGTCAGGGTGCTGCAAACCTAGTGGCAGAGGGAGATAACAAAGAGGCAAAGCGACGCTGCGCGCACACATTACAGTGGCTGAGCGATGGAAAACTACAGCTGGAGGCCAAACAAGGTGTCTGCATGTTGATAAGAAGTCTGAACTTTAGCTCGTATAAGGAAAGAGCAGGCAAAGCTTTCATTAACTTCAACAAAGGCTGTGATTTTATACATTTGACTGCTGAGATAAACCTACTCCCCCACAATGAGTTAATAAAGGAAGATCCAGTGGAGCGATTGCAGACATATAAAATAGTGGTAGAATTACGGGTCAAAACTTAAGGTTAGATGCGCCTTTTTATAGCTTCCCTCTGCTTCTGGTGGTCTCTTCCTGCTTGGGTTTTGCAATTCTTCCCCTGACTACAGGCTGTCACAAAAAAGTATGAGGAACAGAGAAACTGACAGGCAAGCAGACAGGCAGACAGGCGAAGATGAATATAAGCATATTATGAATATAGTTAGGAGAAAAAAAAAGGCAGAGGGAGAGAGGCTTCATTGTTTTGTTGAGGGGAGCATACGTACCCAGTACGTCTGAATCAAAAAGACAGAGGAGGAGGAGGATGATGGGCGGTGGGAGAGGAAGATGGGCGAAGGGCAGAAAAGACAGGATGAAAAGAGAGAGGATGCTGGATCAGACTCAGTCAGAGCTGGAATAAAAGCTTCTAGGTCTTTAGATGACAAACAGTGATGCTTGAAGTCCATGCTCTGCTCATTTCTACCGTCTAACTGCATCTACAAACAGGAAGTTCTGGTCTGTGTCACATCAAACAGGAAGGAAAACGTTCCCTGAAAAAAATTCAGCTTTTTTCTTTATGTTGGGTGATGAAAATCTTTACAGAAGTATCAAAGAGCATCTCAAGAAATTTGTATTTTTTAAGCCTCTCTTATCCCACAGTATTCCTAAAGTGTTAATTCTATTTATCATATTCTTTTTTGTGTAAAAAAATTAATTCAAAATAGTTAAATTGTGACAACAGATGCACTGATTAGGTTTTTACTGGTCTTGTATTAAAGCTACACACAATAGATCTTTATCAAATTTGTTTGAAAAAATAAATAAATGCAACCAAAACTGGGTGTAAAAGATAAAATTAAATCTTTGAAAATGGACACATTTAATAATAATCTCCATTTATGCATCCCTAATATTACATTCCTCTTTTCCTGTTTTTCTTGAGTAAAAATATTAACAATAGATTAGGTTATCATGGTTTAAAGGTTCATAAAATAGTGTTTTCATAAATGACAATTACAACAAACTAAGCTGTTGCTATTTTCTGATTACTACATAATTATAGCCATCATCATTATAACTTAGGTTTTAGATTATTTTTGATTAACTACGATAACTGGCCACTTTATTAAATACCTCTGATTTTATTGAATTGCTTATTAACACAAATTAAAATTCAGCCAATCACATGGCAGCAGCTCCAATCATGTCTGCATTTAGACACAAATGAGGATCATAGGTGAATGGATTTAAATAATTTTTTTTAGCAAATGTTGATCTCTCTCACTAACCATAAATCTGGTCAAATTCAGCAGAAAACTTTGCACAGCATTGCACCATTTTTCTGTAGGCTGATCAAATAGCCAGTCTGCAACAGCGGGATGCAAATGGAGGCAGGAGCCATGAAGTCTGACTGCTGAATTAAAGCTACCCTGCAGTCCTAATAGTGACATCCCAGTATATATGTCCAATAAAAACTGGAAACCACAATGACATTTTTCAGACAGGCTGAAGAGAATCCAGCCTGCAGCCGACATAATACAGTGGCATAAAAAAGTTATTTATAACAATTAGATGCCTATGTTTGTGCAACAGCTGCATGGTACTATCATGTGAATTTAGACCAAAATCTCTGGGAAATGCTTCTAATACCTTCTTGAATTTATGCCATGACAAATTAAAGTCAGGTCCAAGAAAGGTATACCTCGTAAAATGGACAGAATATATGCTTCACTTCCTCATAGTTAGAGGAAATCTCTCATATGAAATAGTTATGCTAACCATTAGACAGCTAAGTCAAAATTAAAATGTTTTACCTCAGAATTATGAAATGCAGCTGGCTCAAAATTATTCATACCCCTGTCAGATTTAGAGGGTTAAAGACTTTGATTACCGTAATACCATGAAAATGGAGGACAGCAAAAAAATTTTCAACCTAGTATTTTTTTAACATTAAAAACAACCCCAGAATTTATTTTACATTTTGGTTGAAATAAAACATTCTGTGACATGTATGAAAAATGTTGAGCTCATATGATAAAATCTTACTAATGCATGTAAGATATTGACTCCCTATACTTATGTAAGAGAACCCACACTTCTGAAATCCTGAACAATCCCATCAATGTTCACAATTTTCAACTAATAAGCTGTTGTTCAGACCTGATCAAAGTGAAACTGGATGATTTTAAATGATTTGTGGACAGAAATAATAAATTAAATCTGTTGATATTTCAAATTTTAACAAGCCCACCATCTGTGTTGTCTGAAAAGTAAAACAAAATTGCACCAATATCTTTTTACTTAAAGGTAATTTGGGTTTAATTTCCAATCAAAGATGGAGTCCTTATCCTTTCTTAAAGAAAAAATGTTCTTTATAAATAAAAACACAGACGTAAATACAGATAGTGAAAGATGCTGAGCAACGAAACACAATGGATAGGAATATTCTGATATTTACTTTATGTTGCATCATTTCACCTTGAGAGAAAAATCCTACGTTTTCCTAATAATTTTTGCCCTCCTCTGAAATCAAAAAGCAGTCTTACCCAAACTGGAGCGGGTACTGGAGCGCTCGATGATGGTGTGTTTACTGGGGTTGTTGAGGACTGAGCGTTTGGCCAGAGAGATGTCTGCTGTCACACGTGTAATGGATATCCTAAAGAAAAAAACCCAACAACAATTCATCCCGATTTTATCTGAGTAGCGCTAGCAATCGATTAATCTATCAATTATTCTCATGATTAATTGCTTAATCTGTTAAAATTAATTGCTTAATTTTGTTAAAAAATTGGCACAATTTGCTGATTTTCCATTAAACTACTTAACTTCGACTTTACTTGGGCTGTTTTGGGTAAACTTTATTGACAGACAAAGACATTTGTCAAAAAACGTCTTTGTATGTATATAAAGGCGTTATATATAACGTACAGTTTTGGTTTAATTGCCATTCTGAATATGTTCCCCTCCCCAACAAATAGCCTTTATTGAGTCTATATACTTCAGTTAATGATTAACCAATTTGTAAATTAGTTGACGATTATTCCGATTAGTTTGTTTAATCAATTAATCAGATGCTACTACATTCTGCAGATTATTCTGCAGGCTTTATTACTGCTCTGAATATGTTGGCCTCTTTTTGAGTCCAGTAAATGATTACTCAATTATTAAATGAGTTGATGATTATTTAAATAATTGTTTCAACACAATTAATCCAATTAATTGATTAATCAGATGAAAAATTGGCACATTTAGCAGATTTCTCATTGTTAATAATGGGTTTTGCATGTCTTACCTGCCCTCAAACTTGTGTTTCAGAAAGTCAAAAAGCGCTTTCTGCATCATATCTGTCACCTAGGAAGCAAAATCAGACATGAAGAATATCGAAAAGGACTGAATTCAGGCTTAAATTAGCAGCTGTTGCTTCGTTTTCTTCCTCACCTCATAGCCTTTTAGTGAGGGTCCAACGAGGATGATGGGTCTCATGGAGGGAACCACGTCGTATGGAGGAACATGCTCCATCTTACCCAAGGAAAGAGAACATCAGAATTGGACAGAACCAAAGCTAACACAGAGTCACGCTCTCAAATAAATCTTCCCCTCCTTATGAGAGAGGTCACAGTGATGGATGGCGAGTCTCAGACGATGGAGTCCATTTGTTTTATTAAGTGTCTGAGTGTTCAGAGGGAGGGATTGATTTTTGAACTCGGAGCGCTGCCCTCTATTTCCTCGGCTCCATAATTAATGCGTCCATAATTAAACCAGACGGCAGCGTGAGTGTCAGGAGAGCTCTGGTGACCGCGCCGTGGCTCCAAACACAGACGTCAAACTTCACACTTCCCTCCTTCTGTTATAGATGGGAACATTTGCAGCAGTCATATTACATTACTAATTGCTATTACAGTCATGTGAAAAAATTAGGGCACCCCATTAAATATTCAGCTCTCTATTAAGAACTGTTCACATATTGATGTCTAATCTTATGTTTTATTTATCTCTGGAAAAGAAAGTTATTTAATTACCATTAAACAACAAAAATAAGCCTTTTTTCTTACTCATTTAAGGTTGCTTATTATTCTTCCTTGCATAAGTTAAGTTAAGGTTGGCCTATATAAAACATGTGTATTACATTTTTAACACAAAATAATTCTTCTTGAACTGTTTTAGGCCCCCCAACTCAACATTTACACTCACATGTGAAAATGGCCGCAAACAGATGCAGAATTATGCAACGGTACAGAATTGAAAAGCAGAAGTGGAGCCTCCTGCACAACCAAAAATAGTGCAGCAGATGGTTTCTGGATGTTAAATCAACAACAAAACAATTGTTTTCTCCAGAAGCGCATACAGCAGTAAAACTAGCTCATCAAGCGTCCTGGTGTTCTGCTTGGGTTGCTAGGAGATGGGCTGGGCTTGTCTCAGGTTGCTAGGTAACAATCAGGAGGCCTTTTGAAGTGGCTCATTTTCAAGACTCCAAAAGACATTAACTTATTGCCAAACCCACAGCTGAGTGTTTTTTTTTAAGTGGTTAGAATATTTTTAGAAGCAGTAGAGACTCAAATGGAAGTATAAAACCTGCAAAATGTGAATTTTGCATTATAAAACAAAATATCTATATCTATATATCTTATCTATATCTATATATCCACACATTTCAATGAGATCAGAATCTGACCTGAACTATACAAGCAGTCACAAGTGTTTTATATCTTTAATTTTTGGTAAAACCAGACTATCTATCCTGTATTCTCTGATAATGATGAAACCGGATAAAATATATATCCCTTCGTGAATTTTTATACCAAGCATGCCCTCTCCTTTGTGTGCTGCTACAACACTTCAGGCATCAGAAAGCACTAGACCGACCTGTTCAAACGTTACATAAACCTGAACAACGGAAGATCGTTTCACCTCGTTTCTATTCACCAGCCAAAAATACATGGTGTAAAAATGTCCAAATGGTTCTTGCCAATAAACAGGGTAAAGCTGGAGAGCTGAAAACATCAGCTCCACTGGTTGATCATGATTAAAGCAGGAAAGCACACAATTTAGAGCTTTAGCTCGGTTGATAGCTTGTATCATACATGAATTTAAAAATAAATATAATTTGGGAAGAAGGCCTATACCAATTTAAGCTTCTCATTACTCTGCTTAATTAGCTCTAAACAATGACTTCATTTTTGTATTAGTTCACCTTTATTGTCATACGATTTATTCTAGTAATGTTATCATATTTTTTGTAATACTATGACTATATTCTTGTCATCTAATTTTTTTCATTTTTTTGTTTTCTAATTATGCCCATATACTTATAAAATGGATATTTTATACCCCATTATACAAAATATTTCAAGCTCTGTATTTTTAAAGCATTTTGGCAAATTAGATTTTGCTTGAGCCAATTCTTTTTTTATAATTTCCAAAGCAAACAAAAAAATACGCCACAAATCCCAAGAGAAAATAAAAAAATACAAGAAAATCTGGTGAGAAAACAGAGACTTTTAGCAGGAGGGGGTTTGAAATGATTGTTCAAATGAAACAAAATCAACCTTTAACTAATTTGACAATCACTGCTTCATTAAATATCTAAGTTTAAAGAGCAGAGGTGTCTCTAATTTTAGCACACATGACGTAATAATGAAAAACATCTCTGTTATTCCTGCATCCACATCTTTACCAGGGGCGGAGGGAGCGTCGATGACAGCAAACATAAATGCTGCCTGTTGCTCTCAGAGCTAAAATAACCTCATGAAAGCTTTTGATGGGCAGAAATTACACAGAGTAGCATGACTGAGTGTCACTCACATCAGGTATCATAAATGGGAATGAAAGCATGTCAGGATGCATTACAGGTGCACTCTGATTAACGAGGCCCTGCACCTGCAGGCTGATTCCTGATACTGACTCAGGGGAAATGACAGAGGCGTCAACATGATTTAAAAGCCGCTCTGTAAATTATTTTCCTCTTCTTTTTTTTTTCTTTTTTTTTGCATCAATAATTATTTGGAATCATAAACAGTTGAAAAGCTGGTAAAGGCTGCTCCATGCAGAGGATAAAGAACAACATGATTAGATGTTAGATCAGGGGTGTCCAAACTTTTTGAGGGCAATAAAAATTCTTTTAAAAAAGCTGAAATTAAGCAAATTAAGTTGTCCGATTTTATTCCTTCAATTGTTTTTTTTTTGTAGGAAAGGGTTGTTATTCAATATAGATCCATAACTTAAATGAGATTTGCTTTTTTTTCAGTGGTTATGATCTTCTTGAGCAAAGTCGGCTTTTTAGCAAAAGTCTTAATAATAATTTGGGTTGTACTTTACATTATGTAATAATTTCACCTTGATTGATCTGCAAAAAGTGTCAAATTTCTATCATCCCTGCACTGCGATTGGGGGCCTCAGAAGTTCAACTGAAGGGCCACAAAAGGCCCCTATTCTGCACTTTGGACACCGCTGAGTTAGATGTTAGTGTCAAGAACAAACACTCACCGACTTCTGTTTCTGTTTAGCCGGGCCACCTACAGCATCATTCCACACACAAGCAAAATGAGACAAAAAAAAAGCACAAAGGCATGTTTAGTTACAAACAGGTTCAGATTAGAGAAACAGCAGAGGAGGAGAAGTTTTATTATTAGAGAGTTGACACATTCTCAGCATTGCAGTCTTGAGAAGGAGCCTTTTAGGGCCAAACAGGGTCAGATTTGGGAGACAGAGTAGCAGCCGGGACGGTTAAAGTGCAAGCAGTTAGTGAAAAAACAAGGAGCGGAGGTAGAGAGGTTAACTCCGGTTTCCTCTCGGAGGGCAAGTGCAGGAATGTTGGAGGAGGAAGGCAACAAGACGTCCCTGTCCAGTCTTCCTTAGTGTTACCTTCTTAAAGAAGGGCAGGCGGTGGGCGTTGGCCTGGGGGGAAGTTACACTGCCAGAGATGCCCTTGGGGGAGCGAGGGTCACCCTGGGACTCAGGGGGCTCCTCGGCATCAAGGTCGAGAGGGTCAACGTCAAAGGCTGCTGTGGATGTGTCCGTGGGAGCTATTGTTTGAGTGGACAGTTCGGATAGAGAAGGAAGAGAAAGCAGGATGAAGAAAAGCAAAGAAAAAGGAGAAAATAATAGAGAGACACTGGCTGCGTTTCCGTTAACCATAGAATTGAGCAAATTGAGCCTAATGGAAACACGCGACTTTTGAAAAAACATGTTTTTTTGTTTTTTTTTATGGAAACGTTTTTGCGCTATGGTGTGGTTTTTTTTCCAGCTATATCAAAATAGATGTAGTTTGCAAAACTGGAATGAAAACAATATTTTTGCATCACATAAGCCGCATGATCAACAGCCAGATGTTACGAAGAAGACAACACGATGTAGTAGGAGGTTAATTATCTTTTTTTTCTCTCACAGCATCGCACTTTAAAAAAAAAAAGTTGTAATTGGAGTCTTTTCTGTAAAATCGCTGCCTACGAATAGCTGCTTTATGCATATTTATCATAATCAACAATTTCTATTCACGTGTGATTTTCATTCCATTTCTTATTTAATGGAAACACCACAACTACAGAGTTGTGTCTTTTCTACATTAGCAGAATGTTGACAAATATTCATGCATATTTGTAATGGAAACGCAGCAAGGGAAATGAGGAAAGAAACCTGAGAGGCATCAAGAGAGAGGCAGATGACATAAGCTGTGATAGAAAAAATTATTTTAACAAAAAAGAAAGAAAAAAGAACACAACTGATCACCACAAAGAACGCCGCAGATGTCAGGTGTAATAGCGAGAACAGCAGAGAAGGTGAATTCAGTGTGAAAGTAGCTAAACTTGAAGTGTCGATGTGAAAGAAGTGGGAAACAGGAGGAGCTGTGAAAGGAACTGAGAGAAAGTAAACTACAGAAGAGAAGAAATCAAGCTAAGCGATGGCGTCATGGTGGTGGGGGTCTTCTGAGGGTCAACCTGGAATTTGACAAGCTCTGTGAACTGAATGTTGATGTGTACCGCATTTATACAACATGCTGGAAACAAAGGAACTGGAAATGTGAAATAATCCACTTGCTTAAGATAGATTATGAAATGCAACAACTCTCTGTTTAGAACCTGAATAGATAACTTACAAAAATGACAGACTTTACATGATTTCATCATTTCAGGAGGGTTTTGCATTTGAATAGTCATCCTTTCTCCAGTTTGCAATGATTATACAAAATATGACTGAAATTATTTCCCAAAAGCAACAAATTTTTTCCATTTTTGTTTGTACGTAACTCCATTTATGATGAATATTCCATGCCACTAGTAGTTTTAAATACCTGAGACCCGATCCTGCTTGGAGTGTTACTTTCGGTTGTGTTTAAGGTCCATCTAATTAATCTGCAGTGAATCGAATGCATCACTGCAAAAACACAAAATTTTACCAAGTATTTTTGGTCTAGTTTCTAGTGCAAATATTTTGGTACACTTGAAATCAGACAAAACTAACTTACAGGTAACTTCTCAACAAGATACAGGAGCTTATTTTAAGTCAATTGATCCTTAAATTATACTTCCCTAAATTCTGTTTTTACTGGAAGCCAGCAAGTCTAAATTCACTCCAATTCTCCAAAGTGGAGTAGTCAAATACACTGCAAAAAGATAAATGACCTCAGCGAGAAGTGACTGAATTAAGTTAACCAAATGAATATATTCATTTGTCAAGTTTATTTGAATTGGAGCTGCATTTTTAGCATATCCAGCCAGAATGATCACAGAAGTTTGTGGATTAGATAAAATGTTTGCTTGAAGTTGTTTGTTGTATGATCATTTAAAAAAATAGAGGTATGAACCGCCGTTTGACAAATACAGTTAAAGTCAACAATGATTGTTTGTGTT
Source organism: Poeciliopsis turneri (assembly GCA_922788865.1). Lineage (NCBI taxonomy): Eukaryota > Metazoa > Chordata > Actinopteri > Cyprinodontiformes > Poeciliidae > Poeciliopsis > Poeciliopsis turneri. The sequence goes on from CAKLNU010000542.1 coordinate 109,100, forward strand.
GATTTATTTTTGTTTCAGCTCCAGAGACATAAGGACGCAGACTCACACAAGCCAGACATACTTAACAGCCCTAATGAGCGTAGCTTGTTCTCGTCTCTATTTCAGTCGCATCCTGAGTGCTAATGAGTGACCTCCCAAGACCTCTTACACTTTCCTCAGGAATCCACTGAGACATGCCGTGATTCATTGTCATGCTTGAATAACTGGCCAATTATGAAAACCTTCATCCAAAGAATCAAGCATCCTTCTCATTTTACTATTCCTTGATTCAGGATCGCAAACACAGCAGGTTGTTTGTTTGATCTTACCTGTTCCTGGCGGAGTAGGCCTGCGGGTTCCTACGGCAACATCCAAACTTGAACTTCCTCCAGATTTACTGTGAAAGTAAAAGGAAGTAAAGTTAGGTGTGTCTTAAAGTTGTTTCCTTGAACAGGTTAGGAATTATTTATGGGCTATATGCAAAACATGTTCATTACATATTTTGCGTAACATTATTCTTGGATAATTAAAGGTTTGAATTTTAGGGTAACTTTAAACTTTAAATAAACTGCTGCCCTACCTCAACGTTTACACTTTCAAATGAAAATGGGTGAAAAAAGATGCACAATTATACAACTATACATTGGAAAGCAGAAGTAGAGCATTCAGAAGAGGTTTCTGGATGGTAAATCAACAACAAATCACTTGCCTTTTTTAACTTTAAACAAGCTAGCCTAATGGCATGAAACTTAGCTGGGGTTGCTAGGTGACAGGCTGGGCTTGGCTGGGGTTGCTAGGTGATAGGCTGGGCTTGGCTGGGGTTGCTAGGTGATAGGCTGGGCTTGGGTGGGGTTGCTAGGTGACAGGCTGGGCTTGGATAGGGGAGGGGCAGAGCCTTCTGATTTATGACGTTACATTCTGAAGGGTTTTGAAACATTTCAGTTTCCAGACACCAAAAGGCATTAACTTACTACCAAAAACAAGCTTGGTGTTGATTTTGTTTTTTTTTGTAAGCGCTTGGCTGTTTATAAAAGCACCAGAAACCCAAATGGGAGTACAGAAATGTGTAATGTGTGAATTTTGCATGATACATCTCCTTTAAATTCATGTTCTAAACAAGCACAAATATTCCTAGCAAATGTCTATAAAGACGGCAACAAAAGAAGCCGGTGTGTGTGTGTGTGTGTGTACCAAAGAAGTTCAGAGTAATAAAGTGACTCACAGCTTTGCTTAGGGTCTATTTTGGTGTGTTTTACAGAGCCTAGTGTATCAGGAGTGATTCATATTTGACCCCTTTTTGAAAAGCTGGGATGTTGTTTGCGCTGCTGGTAGCGTAGACACAGAGGACCTTTCGCCGGTACCTGGAGCTGAGCCGATTTTGTCTCATCCGCTGCTCCTGCAGCAGGCGGGTGTTCTCCAGCTTGACCGGGCTGGGAATGAAGCCCACCTCACACCCCTCCTTCACCAGGCGTCCGATCCACCAGTCGTTGTTGTATTTCTGCACATACGGCAAACAGTGAGATATCAGCGCACAATGATGGATAAAGCATGACAACAACCTTCAAAATTTAAAGGTGGCCTATTATAGTTGAACAGGTTAGAAAATCTGTGGCCTGTACAAAAAATCTTCATTATATTTTTAGCACAAAATCATTCCTAGATAATAAGATTCTAGTCTGCTCACTTTTCCTATTTTGAGTTGTTTTAGGGTCTCTGTCACTTTAAATCCAAATAAGCTGCTGCTTGCCACTCAATGTTTACACTCCTATGTAGTCCTGTCACAATAACAAATTTTGCTAGGCAAAAAATTGTCCCAGAAGTTATTGTGATAAACAGTAATATTGTTGTTTTAAACTAATATAAAAATGCAAGAACACATTCTCAGAGATCAATAAACTTTAAATTCCAATGAACATTTAACACTGGAGTGTTAAATGTTTTAAATATGCAAAATACATAAACAAACAACAGAAACAACAAATAAAATGAATTATGAAGTTTGTGTAAACAAAATTGTCCTTCAAAAAAGCACCAGATTGAAGCTTTAGGTAAAAAGAAATAGAAAAAAACAGATAAAATTGATAAATCATGCAAATGAAAATTATTGAGCTTATTTTAATTCATCATGCAATTTATTGCGTATCACGACAGGCCTACTCCAACGTAAAAATAACTGCAAACAGATGAGCAATTATACAACTAAACGCCTTGAAAAGCAGAAGTGGAGCCTCCTGCATAGTCAAAAAGAATGCAGCAAGTGATTCTGGATGGCAAGTCAACAACAAAATACTTGTCTTTTTCAGCACATACTGCAGTAAAAACAACTGATCAAGGGCGACTTTGTTTTCACCTTATTTTGCTGTCATTTAATATGATCTCCAAGGATTCTGACAATCTTCCAAAGTTGTTCAGTTGCCTCTAAGAGCATCTAAATTCCAGTCTTTTTACTTTCCCATTTGTGAAGCATTTGATTAAATAAAAATAAGAGAAATCTTAGTTATTATATGAATGAGAACATATAGGTGCTCAAATACTATATTATCTTTGTAAAATCGTGGAGGTTTTTTTATATAAATGAGTAAATGAAAAGAACAATTATCTTATAAAATGTTAAGTATGGACGAAATGCTAAATTTAGGAGTCCTTTTAACTGCCTAGATGATTATTAGGTCAGAGTTAAGTGGCTTAATAAATGTGAAAAAGCAACTTGTGTAAAAAAAAACTTCAAAAGCCCTTCAGAAAGCATGAAGAGCTATTCATTAAGACCACTTTAAAGTTTGAAAGTTTGGTTCCCTGGGTGGAAAATATGAAGAAAATATGACTCATTGGTAATTTGAGACTTATAAGCAGCACTGTGCACCATATAAACATGAAATATGAGAATTTTGTGTATTTTTTTTATTTATTGTTTTTGCTTTGAACCTATTTCTTACTGCAATGCAGGTTGTGTTGCTACCAACACCCACTCATGGCCTGCCATGGTTTCAATGGAACGTGGCTGTGCGGTGCGATGCAGAAAGCAGAAAACCTCATTGGCTTTCCACCCACCATCACTGCAAGTTGCTTTTGTGGCAGAGGAGCCTGAAGCCTTTCTCTGTGTCATCCAGGCTGCTCTGACACTGCGGTTTACCTTTAGATTACATTTGAGGATTCAGGTACAAAGACCACAATTTTATGACACTTTGCAAAGAAGTTACAGCCTTGTGTTCTCTAGTGAAATGAGACTATAGGCGATGTCCAAACCTCTTTAATGTGCAAGAAGTCTTTGGCTTCAAAGGAAATGGCCATGCCCTGCACAGGAACATCATCGTTAGGTCCTGGGTTGTAACCAACATTGGTGCGCACAGCAAATGCCACTGGTTTGGTCTGGAATAACAACAGCAGGAGCAGGTATTAGACACTAGCATGCTGGGAGTTGTCCAGATTTCAAGGTCAGCCAGGGCCAAAACATCGTCCTACTGATGACTGACCTTTGCTTTCTCAAGCGTGGCAAGAGCCTGTCTGTCGGCCTCTTTCCTCAGAGCCTCGGGGTCCTCCTCCAGGGACACGTCTGAGTCCGACGGCCGGCTGGTGTAGGAGTCTGCAGAGCCCTGAAATTCACAGTTAATTAAAAAATAGGTGAGAAAAACATATTTAGCAAGAAGACAATAACTGGGAATCACACCTTGTTAGCAGGAAAAACCAGACTAAAATAACTTGTATTCGTCTTTCCCTTCTACTTTCTCTTCTGATGTGCTTTCAACTCGTTGCTTCAACATGTAATGGTGCTCCTGGTTAACATTCTTTCATTACATTAGCATAATCTCACATCCAAAAACGACAAACCCACCTTTTAAATTAAAAATATTCATTGAGTGAGGTAAAAAATATTTATTAACATCAACATATAACTGTTGTTCAACAAGAGCAAGAGATGATTTTGTTAAAGCACTACACTAACACTGTTTAGCAGAAGCTTAAGCGCTAATTTGAATTCAAATTATGTCTGCCCTTAAAAGACATTCAGAGGCTCTGTAATTCATATCTTGCTGTCTCCTGTCTATGTTTTATTTATCCCTGTTTATTTATGGTTTAAAGAAAATTTAAGCGAGAGAACACAAGGAGAGGAAGTGACATAAACAATTTTTAACCACTTCAAAATAAGAGCATAAATATAAACCGCTACTAGAAGAATTCTTAATGGTTGATAACCAAAACTTCAACACAGATGTCAAACTATGTTAAACCAAAAGTTTACGAAACAGCCATGTAAATATTAGCAATTTAAAATGAGAAAAATGAATATAGGAAAAGCTCATCAAAATTAGCAAACGCACGAAACGAAAAAAACTAGCTTTACGATTAGCAGATTAGCAGAGTTGTATCCACCACTGGATACTTCTAACTGTGCCACTAGTGATTTTCTCATAACAATTACTATGATTACTATCATATAAAAACAGTTGCTATGGTACTAAAATACTAACATTTTTTTCCTCCAATAAATTAAACCTCAACAAAATATTACATTTTTCAAACAAGTTTAGTGTGAAACGTTGCAGCTGCTTTAAAAGATTTAAAGTTTTTTTATTTATTTATTTATTTTTTACCAAAAGTGCCATTAAATTCAGGATGCTCTGAGAACCTTATTGTCCAGAGCAGTAAAGTCGACATCAGGTGAACATACAGCAACAAAAAGGACTCCTTCATATTGCTTGTAAGCTGACTCTAAACAATCAGAGGTGGAAATGATGCATAACAAGTGAGTGACAGAGTACACAAGGTCTCAGACCTTCCTCCAAATGCACCAGGGATTCAATGTGTGGGTGCCTCAAGTACGGACAATACATGGACTGGGGACTCTATGATAGCAGCGAGGATATAAAATTCTCATGAAGTGGCTAAAGTTTCCATCACATCTACCACTCATGCGCTGTAACTTGACTCTCCCCTGCTGACCCTGATCCAGACAAGCATGCCAGGATAAAACGCTGCCTGGCCCAAACACACTCCTCAGCTTTTGAAGAGTTTGAGTGTTCAATTTATATAACCGTCCCACTTTTTTTTTTTCTTTTTGTGTATTTTTTTTTTTTTAGCTGACAGGCTGCTTGCCGCTTTGTAGGAGGTAGTGACAAGAATGCAGGACAGCTGACTGTACCAGGCAGAAGAAGTGACTCACTGTACCAGCCTTTAAAATAGTTCTGAGAATGCACATGGATGACATACGCCATGTGCAATGTTGATTAAAAAAATTAAAAATCAAGTCTAGTCACACATCACACCCGTCAGGTCCAGCAATCGGCTGCCGCCAGATATTCTTCCGGAGTTTGATTCAGAACAAATCCAATCTGTTTTTTGTTATTTGAAAATATTACAAGACAACATTTGTCTTGAAAATAAAACTCTTACATGACTGAAGTGAAAATGGGATTTTTGCAGGGTTCAGGATGTGATCAGGAGGTGCATATGGGCAGAAATACACCTTGGATATTTTCATATCAAGAGAAACAAAATGATCAGGTTCTGATTAGAAGAAAATGTTTTTCTTTAACCTGAACTCTGGAGAAAAAAAAAGCAACTAATTCTAGAATAGTGGAACTTATTATGGAAATCTGTTATGCATTGAAGCATTCACACTCACACTACTATTTGAAAGTGGCATCAACTGATAAACATTAAATTTACAGTAAAATCAAGTTTGATATCTTATATTTCTCCAAGACAGGCAATGGAAAAGCAGGAAGATATTTACCTATTATTTGGGTAACAACAGTAAAAAAAAAAAAAAAAAAAAATTTTTTTTAAAAAAAAAGTGTTTTCCAGACTGAAGCAATGTTTGGACTGAAACGCTGACAAAAGAGTATGTTTTTACATCACTAAGCTACAGTAGTTTACTGAAACTAGCCATAATTTTTGTTTAAAAACTCCTGATGTTTCAAGGAGTTCATGCACTTTAACAATAAAGTTACAAGCCCGCAGCCTCACTAGTCCTCCACCGTACTCAACAGTGAGAATTGGGATTGTACAAAACTCACTCTGAGCTTTTATTTGCTGAAAACTCAAACTTAGTTTCCTCCAACTGATACACAAAGATTAAGTCATTAGGCCTGTCACAATAAGCAAAAAATCTATTAATTGCATGATAAAGTAGACTGAGTTCAATAATTTCCATTTGGATAATTTTTTGTTCTTCTCTTTTATCGCTCTCTTTCTGAGATCACAAAACTGTTTGGTGTGGTGCATTTGTCTCAACTTGCCCTTTTTTTTTGAAGGACAGTTTTTTTTTTTACAGAGACTTCATATCTCATTTTATTTGTTATTTCTGTTTTTCTTATTTTGGATATTTAAAATGTCTTCCAGTGTTAAATAATTGTTAGAATTTAAAGTTTATTGATCTTCGAGAATTTGTTCTTGCGTTATTATGCCATTACTATTATATTACTTGAAAATGGTCTCAAAACAACAATATTATCTTTTATTGCAGTAACCTCTGAGACAATTAAGTCTATAAGTCACAAATAGTCACAGATTATCTGCCATATTATGATAGTAGTTTTTTATAAAAGTTAAATACAGCACATTTAATCTTCCCAAATTGAATATTTTAGAAATAATAGGATGTTTTAGTGCTACTTTTTAGAGAAGACTTAAAGAGAATTATGTTTTTCCAACTACATGAAAGCTAGAAAACAGTACAGATATTTGGCTGGAGTCAAATGTCTGGAAAAATAACAGTTATGGGTGCAACATCTTTGCTATGAGTCAATGTTTGCACATCTTTTTATGTGTGATTAACCTTGTCTTTGCTTCTGACGGCTGTCTATGTATCTGCAGAATTTGAAGTGAAATGACAAACACTAATGTTGATTCTCACTCTGCCACCTGTTTCACTGAGGCGCTCTGTGACTTGGCAACAGCACAATGAGAGTGGGCACTCCCTGTTACCAGGGCGCTGGACGGCTGCTCGCCACTTCCTGTTCCATTTATCGAAATGGTCAAAGTGGTGCGGCGGTGGCACTGTGAGTTCCAAGCGGCATCTAATGAGGACAATAACAGCAGTACCCCCACTTAGCGCGTCTGAGTCATCGTATGAGGCGTTCAGGTGCATCCAAACACAAGGCAGTGACTAAGAAATACCTGATGAGGTTCCCGCTGGAACATTTTAAAGGAAAAAAGAGGCAAGAGCATCGTCTAACCCGCCTACCCCACCTGGTCGGTGATGCACTGAAGGCAGTAGGGAGAGAGAGCAATAAGCTATGACTTTTTATATGTGGATGAATGTCTGAGTCATCCGTTTATTTTATTAACATCACACAAAATCAAAAAGGAGAGAGAACACTCTTCATTTCCAACCCCCCTCATCTCCCACTCCTCCTTTTCCGATGTCATTAGGTTGTGTCTCTAATTTAGCTGCTTGCTTCACTTCACAGACAGCTCCTGTTGAAAATAGATACAAGCCACCTGATGGCAGAGCTGCCTTTCTATTGGCCGAGCCACGGCAGGGACCTCAGCAGTGTCATAGTAACCAGGGCGAGTCAGGGCTACACGAGCGATGAGAAGTGAGCGCCTACATGTAGGAATCGATTGTAAATAAATAAAAAAATGTGAATAGAAAGCCAAGATGTTCCAGACATTTCAATGTTATAGTAGCGTACATTCATTAGCAGTACACTGGTTAATTAGTGAAACCAGAGGCATAATGACAATACCACTGAAAGGATTTGTAAGGTTTGAACTGCATTTCTAAATGCTCACAAATACTTCTCGTAGATTTTACTGTGGTGCTGTAGAAATAGAGAAGCAGGCAATTTTTGTTAAAGTTAGAAAGAAAAACGTTTCACTTCTTGGATAATAAATCAGCCAGTTAGGATTACCTAAATTATTTAGGAAATTTTATTTTCCTAAATAGACTGTAGGTAGCGCTGATGAACCACCTAAATTTGCAGCACCGTAATTCTGCCTCATTTTGCGCTGTCTGCAAAATTCAACGGGTCCTGAAAGGGGAGACGTTGCATTTTCCAGCCAATAGCAGGTTATTACGGTGATTTCACCCCCGCCACAGCAGGGATTGAATAAATCTGTGCAGCACTCTTTTATTAGACTGTAGATTGCAGAAATAACTTTCTAGAAAGTTCCAGTTGTTTTGGATAATTGAGCAAGTATCTTTACTCACAGGACATTTAAAGAACCGCGTAAAATTAAAATAAGCAAATATATCCAGTCGGAGATTTGAAACTTAAATTATAAAGGGTTAACGAAGGGTTGTATGTCTTAAGGCATTTGGGAAAGCCCAGATGATGCTACCATCATCCTCTAATTCAGTGGGGAGGTATTTTAAGGCAACACCTCAGACGCACTGATTCCTTATGTGAATACTAAAAAAAAAGAATAAATAAAAAAGGACCACACCAACCCCATTTTAGTTGAATTCCAGTTTGTCTGCCTAGAAAGTTTGGTTTGTTTGAGGAGTTGTGAATGCATATTTGGACCAAAAACACAAACTCTGGTCAGTTTGCTTGAAGTCAACTCTGGTGTGGTTCAGATTCTGAATGCAAGTGGACTTTTTGAGCAGGAAGTGGACTGCACAGCAGGGCATTCTGGGTAAATATAACCAAAACAAACAGGAGTTTAATGCTAACGAGAGAAAATAGAAATCCTACAAAAATGCATACTATTCCAGTCATGTTTACATTTTGTGAAGAAGAAAGTTGTGCTCATGTCTTCTTCAGGGATTTTTATGTAGTTTCCTTCAGTGGTTCTTGTTGTAGCGCCACCAGAGGTTTTTTGAAGAGTTTAGTTTGTTGGAAATGAACCGAACCAGCTGAAAATGTAACAAATCTTGCAATCAAACATTAAAATACCCTAAGATGTCAGGATGAGACAGTATATAGTTGTTTAAAGAGTATTGCAATGACCATTCAAGCGGAAAATAAGTTCTGACTCCCACAATATGTTTTGGTGGGAAAAGTATAAATGAAATGCAAATGATATGAAAATAATCAGGCAATATCCTAAAACATCAGGAATAAAACTTGCCAAAACCGAAGTATTTCAAATGGACAATGATCCTAAGAATAGCATTAAATTAATTGATGACCATGTCAAAACTTTAAAGGTGCTATAACAAAACTAGCAAAGGAGGAATAAAGAATTGCAACAAACTATAATAAGGAACTTGTGGAAGAAAATCCTAAACACTAAACTCAACTTTTATACATACATATTTTGTGTTTGCAGTTATTTGAAGAAGTGTGGGAGCAGCTTGTTGGCACACAAAGCTTCAAACAAACAGAAGTCTGAAATCTTCTGATTTAAAAGACGCCTTAATTTGTCCGTGACATTTCTCGTAACTTTGGTGTTTTCCTGACTCTATTCAATTATCTGCTGCAAACTTTTCTCATTTGTTGAGTCATAAAGCTGCTAAACATGTTTCATTGCTGAAAATAAGATCCACTAATTAGATCCAGTTGGGAAAAGGAGAGCGGCTACGATGGGAGAAGATGAGCGAATAAGAAAAATGACAAGTCCTGAAAAGCAGCAGCAAAATCGAAGAAGCAGATTTGTTTCTGCAAGACTATACAAATATTGACTTGGCATTAATGGTGTGATAGTTTAGTAATCATTCATTCCTTTGTCTTATTATCTTAAAAAACACACACACACAGTAACTAATCTTAACTGCACTGTTCTGTAATGATGCCAGAAAAAAGCGCAGAGTTTAAAGATTTTAATCTGTTACTGGCACAAAGAAACAGGAACATCGCAGCAGGTGTTGCAAGAATCCACAGTGTATGACTAAGAGGTGATTACCATCGGAGAGCTAACACGTACTGCGAACCCCGTACCCTGATAATTAAACAGATAAAAATATCTTCACACTTATCACACTGGATGATGTGAGAATGAATAAAGAAAGAGGAAAAGTGAGAACATTAAATATCCTTTCTGGTTTATCTCTGAGGAAGACAACGTCTCCTGCCAAAGAAGGGAAACTGTAGCACCAATCCTCAGCTCTGCATGCAATAAATTCATAAAGAGAGTGAGATTTGAGGTGGAAAAAGGAAAATTAAGAGGAAAAAAATGAGTCCCAGATGACATAATCTCTAAACGGAGGGTTGCAACTGGCCTTTCTTCACATCTTTGTCGCATCATGGAAACATGCTGGACTTCAGTTGAGTCATAAATGGACTCAACTGAACCGGAATACCTCTGCCTAATAATTGTAGAAAGAATTACATCTGTAAAAGATCCCAAATGCAAGCCTGACTGGATCATGTTTGATTTTAAATATTAATTCAGAAGGAGAGTTTGCTTTCATTTAAAAACATGAGGCAGCGTTTTATGCTTTATCCAATCCAAAACATATACACCTCTGGAAAAAATTAAGAGACCACTTAAAACGATCAATTTTTCTGATTTTACTTTTTATATGTCCATGTGTGAATAAAATGAATATTGTTCTTTTGTTCTATGAACTACTGACAACATGTCTCTGAAATTCCAAGAGAAAATTTTGTATTTATTTGCAGAAAATGAGAAATGTTCTCATTTTCTCAAATAATACAAAGAAAACAAGTTTATATTCATTTAGAAACAACAACACTAATGTTTTAACTCAGGAAGAACAACACTAATGAAATCAATATTTGGTGGAAAAACCAGGAGGTTTTCAAAGGGGTTCAGTGCAGTGAGTGGACTCTTCATTTTTTCCAGAGCTGTTCATGCATTCAACTCTTACCATCTTTCAACCACATTTGCAGTGCAGTGAAAAAGCATTTACCCCTCATAGATTTCTATTTCTATGGTTAACAAGAAAAATGTTGTTTTAACTCAATAAAACAACTGTCCGTCTGCCTTACAAGCAACAACTGATTCAAGAGCTGATGAAACACAAATTCATTGACGTCATTCATTCATTTTTAAGCCTTTGAGAGTCCAGAGAACCTCAGTGGGAGTCATGATCCACAGATAAAGGGAATATGAAAAGGTGGCCAACCAAAATTACTCCAAGACAACATCAACAACTGGTGCAGGTCGTCACAAAAACCCCGAACAAACTCTAAATTCTATCAGATTAGTCAAAAGAAAACAAATATTTCATTTTGTTCCATAACAATGGTTGATATATTAGCTAACGGACATCCCTCGCTCTCTGAACCATTTTGCATAAAGCAAAAACGTCTAACTTGAGGGATGCTCACTAACTTTATGCAATTGAAGGAAAAGAACCAATCTGTGGACAAACCGATGCAAAAGCCTAACAGCTGAAATGGCAGATAAATTCGGTTCTGATAGAAAGGTGTCAGAAAACACAATGCATCAGCGTTTGTGGCGTTCTGACATGTGGGAGCCCAGGCTACTCGAGCGAAGCAGACGGCATTTTGCTGTTATGCCAGCTAGATCTTTGCTTTGCATGTTGAATATGAGGAAGACACATTGGTCCAGGATGAAACACGAGAACAATTCCAGCTGCTTTGGACAATGTAAGGCTTTTTGGGGCCTGGGAGATAAAGTGAACAATAAATAATAAACGAGTAATGCAATAATGTCATAAGATGTGCTTTTGTTTAGGATTTTTAAAACACAAAAGACAAAAAATGTTTAATAGTAATATCCACTTTGAATCAGACAGAAAAAGACAGTATTGAGTTTGTTGAGGTATTCACAAACTAAAAAATAGAGTATAACTTCAGTTTGGATGCATTTGAAAAAGCCATTAGTATTCGATGTGTTGTCAGTCAAAGAACAAATATACAATTTAAAATTTACTGATTAAGTTGTACTCTGTAAATTATTACAAACAAAGTAAGACAGACGTGACCTAAACTGGACGGCTCAAATAAATTCCCCAAATCCAACCCAAATGAAGCATCTAATGGATGTGATAAACAAGCAAGTTGCACTTGAAAGAAAAAACATTAATTGAAAATAAAAACAACTTCCAGTTGTCATGTTTCCACTCCAATCGGCACAGAACTTTTTCTGCTAATGTGGAAAAAACACAGTTTTGGAATTGCAGTGTTTCTATTAAATAAGAAACACAATTAAAACTCTGTTCACAAAGTAAGTAGCTTTTTGATGTCGCACCATCGTCATCATCCTACCACTTCCTGTCGTCTTCTTGTCATTTCCACCAGTAGTAACATCCGGTTGTTGGACACTTGTGTGATGTAAAAAAAGTGTTTTCACTGAAGTTACAACCAGAAAACCTCTTAGTCAACGTAGAAGCTGCCACTGTCAACTTTGTAAGCAACCCAGCCAATATCAAGCAGTTGGTTAATATTATGGCTAATCAACTTAATTACTCGATTTCTGCTCCGATCTCTTCAGTCAAAACAGTGCAGAGAATCTTTAAGTGATTTTGTCAAACAAACAAATATGGCAACTCTTTCTGGGAACCAGCTTGTCTGATGTGACTATTTTGGGGTTTATGGCAGTCAGAGAGAGAGCTGGAAGTCTGAGCTCGCCACTTTAAGAGCTCAATCTTTTTAAATATATTGCTTGGAACATACAACATATTATGAGATCGGAAATATAAATGCAGATATTTGCAATTTCTAATTTCAAGACATGTAAAAACCCAGTTAGTTACAAGTTTACATTGAGGTTGTACAGCTGGATAGACTGAACCTGCGCCTGTGGAGGAACATGGAAAAGCCCCCCTGAAATGGCGATGGTGCTGGGAAGACTGGTGCACCGACGCAGCCACTGGGACTGGAGGTCTAATTAAAAACACAGCGTCTTTTGAGCAGCTGTAACACGGCCCAAAATGGAAACTCCTGGTACAGTCAGAATATGGGAAGCAAAGAAAAATACAAACCAGGATGGCACAGAAAGATCCACTTAATGTGTCAACGGAAATATATCTGAAGTTTTAAAACTCTGTCGGATGTGACCAAACTTGTAAAGCTTTACTTCTTACCATTACGGGCCTTGGAATCCTCTCGGTCCGCTCCATGCCTCGTTTGCCACGCTCGCCGCACCCCGGCAAACCAAGGGGACAACGCCAGAGTCCACTCTATTCGAGTGTGTGTGTGTGTGTGTGTGTGTGTAAGAGAGAGACGTCTGTATGTCAATTTAACAAGTACATGAGTGTGTGTGGTGGTGTGTGATAAAGTAGACTGCCAGAAAAGTGTTTGAAACTAAGAGAGCGCACTCTTAACCTCCGGTCGCACGCGGACGCGCACACGCCCACCTCCACAACCCCCCGAGGAGCGCGTACAGTGTCGAAGCTGGCTATAGGGGCAGCAGGGGGGGTCGGGTTGCAGGACTTGTGCTACATTTGCAATCTGGGTAAATATATTTAGCCCTGGCAGGACAGAAACATGGACGTGAACACACTGAGACCCAGAAGGAAGTTTGGTATGCAGTCGTCAGCCATTCAGAGGCCCAGCTGACCAGAGAGAGAGAGAGAGAAACGGAGAGAAAACTGGGCAGTGGCAAGGATTTTGCACCGCCAACCCCCCACTTCCACTTTTTTTTCCTTTGAACTTTTGCTACGAGGTCATTCTCCCCAACTTCTCACTTTGTAGTTTGCCCCTTTGTGTATCTTTTGGATAGAGCGGAGTCATCCGGGGGATTCAGGGAACTGAAGACATGAAGCTCAGTTTACTAGTTTACAGTGACTTACCCGACGTCAGGCATGCTGAACTCAATTTAATTTTCAGCCAAATCCAGATTATGAATGCATATCTTATCTTATTCATTTTTGATTAATTTCTCATTTATTTTATCTAGTACCACAATCCAATTAATTAAGTAGCTAAAAACATGTTTATTAAAATAAAAAACTCTAACAATTATAAAACAATGTAAACATTTTTAATTATTTAAATGTGTCTTTTAGCCAGCCAAAACAATTTGCTAATGGACTTTAGCAAAAAAAAAAGAGAAAAATTTATATTTTCATTTAATTTATATATATTTCATTCAAAATGTATTAAATGATGCATGAAATTATTTATAATTCTTTTTTTTTTTTTCTTTTAAACTTGTGTTCCTCAGGACGAAGCAAGGTTTGACTCTGTCCACGAGAGGGCGACCTTTGACCCACCAAGGAAGGTTTCTCAATGCCTAACCTCTTCCACCCTTTCGTTTGTACAAAAGCAAAAAAAAAGAAAAAGAAAGAAAAAAATCCAAAGTCTGCAGATCTGAATATAATGTTTTGAAATGTCTAGGAGACGTTTTCTCCATTTCTGCATTTCAATAAATAATAAATTGTCCTGAAACCTTTAGATTTTATGACCATTTAATGAATCTCTGAGTTTTTTTTTTTTTTGATTTGCTGTAAAGATAAACATTAAATTATTATTATTATTTTCATTGACACCCTCCTCGGTCTCATTCAGAGCAACAGGAAGCAACCGTCCAGCCTAATGCGGCAGACAGCCGTTTGCCTGTGTTTTTGTGTTTTTGTTCAACTTGTCGCACAAAACTTAGGAGTCGTGTGAGCGTGTAGGCCGCGCCCTCGCCTCACACTCAGAAGAAGCGAGAAGAAGGACACACACACACACGTGCGTGTGAACACGAACCTGTCGAAACATCCTCTGCTTCGTCTCCACATCCCACCGTTGCTTGCACACAGGGGAAGATTCAGCAACCCGGTTGCCATAGAAACCAGGCCGAGTGTACCAGCCGGCTCTGCCATCGGTTGATTGTGGCTCCGATGCGTTTGTGTGCACGCGGCCGAGCGAGCGTGTGCTAGCGTGGGCGTGTGTGAGACTGTAAAGCCTATACTGTGCTCTCAGTAGTTATGTGAGGCTATATTTACAAAATCCTATATGTTGCCTGAAAGGGTGTTGCTTTTTTTGTTTTGTTTTGTTTTTGTCTGGCAATTTTGAGCAAACTGAATGTGTTTTCAAAAAAAAAAAAAAAAAAGAAAAAAAAAGTGCCATAGATTTTGAAAATCAAAGCGCAAAATGCAATGCAGAAATGAGAAATAGAGGATGTGCTGATTACACACATCATCTACAGCATGTTTAATCATAGTAAGATAAATACTATCTTACTGCCGGGGTGTCGTCTTCTCTGCTCTGAGTTAATGAAGGACACGGCAGTGGGAAGGGCAGCGTGTGCAGGCGAGAATGCTGCTAACCTTTAGAAACCACAGGAGACTTCAGCTCCCTGTGTTCACCAACAGTGATGGGATTTTTTTTTTTTTTTTTAAAGCAGTGCCAGAACCAAACAGTTAAATGTCATACAGCACCGAACACATCAGTTCCTCTCTGATGAAGAGGTCAGACAGAAAAAGAGTGGCTCGTTTAGCTATGTCACCACACGGCTTTCAGAAATGTCATGTCCAGACACAGAAGGCTGCACGGGTCATGATGAGAGTGCAATGCCTTACTCCAGCCTTCCTGTGGTGGAAATATATTACTGTTTACACAGAATGCATTGATAGCAGAACCGAAACACCTGCATGCTGGGTCTGGATCAAGCAGAAGTGATCATTCTGGATTAAATCCAAGATTTAATATTTAATATCTAAGTCAGAGGTGTCCAAAGAGCAGCCCAGAGGCCATTTGTGGCCCTTGAGATGATTTTGGTTGCGAATTCAATTTAGTTTGCCAGTTTAGACATCGTTTTAGATTTTAAAACGATTTTAGGATGCAGCCTTTCAAAAAAGACAGAAAATGTTTGCTTGTAATTTGATTTAATTAATGCTAAAAACAACCACTCTAACTAAGATTAAGACCAGGGCATCCCCATCTAATAAAATATTCAAAATAATGCAAGAGTGAGCTATGTACTGTTCTTGTTGCCAAAAAAGACTTAACAAAAATGTAGAAAAATATGATCAACCTGAAAAAATTAGGATACGGTTTGCTGTTTTTCGTTTTTTTTTGCTGCTCATTTCTTCTGCCATCACTTGCCAGGAGAAATGTGACTGCCATCATGTTTAGTTTCAGGTACAAATTATGATTAAAAACCTGATGCTTCGATAGACACAGAACCAAAACTGCAACATTTGTTACATTTTCAGCAGCTGCAGTTTCCTACTGTGTCAAACTACCCAAATCATAAAAATAAAAACCTGTTCCCCTCCTCGCATGTGGTGGCGCTGCATCAAGAATCACTGCAGGAAATGACAGGAAAGCCTCAGAAGAAGACACAAAAAACAACTTCCTGCTTTACAAAATGTACATGAAAATGGATTTCTCTTTTGTCTTTTCTATTTCTGGTGTTTGTTTTGGTAATATGTAACCAAAACAATCAGCCCATCAGCCCAGTTTTAAACTCCTTACACTTCCTGTAGGTCAGAGAATAGACTTTAAGATACTTCTGATTGTTTATAATTTACGGAACAGCTTAGCAGCAAAATACTTTAAAAATCTGTTAAAGAACTCTTAAAACTCAGCAGAAAAGCAGCAGAAAGTTGCCCATATTTAAGTTAAATCGCTGGCTTTTTGGCATTAAATGCCAAAAAGTTAAAGATATACTTTAATTAAATTAAATTTAAGGCTTCGTAATTAAGGAGTAGTGCAGAGAGTAAGGAGATTATGAGTGAAATGTTACCTGTCGGACAAAGCTGTTAGAGGTGGTGTCAGAAGAGGTGCTCCCATCTGAGCGCTTAAATCGGCTCTTCCTCTTGGCGTACTTTCCCTGAAAAGATTGAGGGAAAAAAAAAAGTTGAATCATCCATCAGTCTCATAATTAACCCGACACATTTCTGAGAAACCCTCGTTTCCGGGGAGCTTGATGGTCATTAACATTTGGAAGACCATTTGTAAAAGCCTCTGAAAACGATCAGGCAGTCGGATGGAGCCAAGAGATAAAGCGGCAAGAGTCCCAGACCACAGAGGAAGTCAACCAAAGAAAATGTGCCCACAGCCTTCATGACCACCATCTATTACTCGCCATTTTTCATGTGATTCGAACTGAGATGCTGTAATCTGATTGGTAGACCTCTGGCAGATGGCCTTTCTGGGTTAGGCTGAGGCCACACATTGCATTAGGAGCCTTCCCAGCTCACATTGTCATGGTTACACAATACAGACTAATCATATTTGTTGACAATTAGGGGGTCGCCTATTTAAGCATGAAAAGAGGACAGCTGGTGAAGAACAAACACAATGGATCAATACAGCAACAGCATGCGCACTTCATTCAGGTATGGCTTTGTTTCCTCCCCGGTGGGTTCATGTTTCAGGGGGTATAGCTCAGTGGTAGAGCATTTGACTGCAGATCAAGAGGTCTCCGGTTCAAATCCGGATGCCCCCTGCTTTTCCAGCTCTGAGCCATAAGGTGTATTACACAGAACACAGCATGACAGGAGTACATTTTATCTTGTTTACACAAATCTCCTGCACCTAAAATGAGTCATGCACAAACGTAATGCATTAAAATATCCAGCCTATAGTGCATTTTAGCAGAAACTATTCATAACCGGGGCCTCGCATATTTTTTCCGCAGGCAAATTCTTAACGTAAGCTTCGTTTGGTTTATTACTCACACCCTGAGAGGCAATTATATTCATGCACAACTGAATGCGCACACTTTCTTACAGTAACCCAGTCATCCTTTCAAATCTCCTACACACATACATAACACACGCAATGAGCAACTGCCTCAAAAGTCCTCTGTGCTTGACTTGCAGATTACACAGAGACAGATTAACAAGGAACCCGTAATAAGCGACCTGCGCCGGTGTTTTGTCATCACAGTCACACAGTGTCCAATGTGCATAAAGGAGGCCGTCGCAACGCCTTAAAGCAAACACACTCGGTCAGGAGGGAGCAGATATGAGGGAAACACATTAACTGAATTTATCTCAAGCCTCCTGTTGAACTACAAGTTATGTTTGTTTGATGTAGAAAAGAGAAATGGAAAGCTGCTTCTAAGGAGTTTCTCAGTAACTCCAGCACTTTTGCCACATTTTATAATATTGCAAACTTGTTCCAAAACCAATTTGATCATTGTTTTTCTTTTCTCAAAAAGCTAAATTTGGACACTTTTGGAAATAATGTAAAAAATATATTTTTTAAAGTACTTGAGGCTGGAATTGCTGCCAAAGCAAAGGCTGTGAGTACTTAAGAAAATGTGATTTGTCTAATTCCAATAAATGAGCAGAAAACTTAATAATCTAGTTTGACATTCTGATAATGGGACAGTGAAATGCTGTAAATATTTTCTGGATTATGATTTGCGTCAACGTGGGTTTATTGTGATTGTTTTTATTTTTACTTCAGCATGTAAAAGTTAAAAATGACCAACATAATCAATAATTCAATCAAATCTGCTAGTTTATAGCAGAGATTTGCTTTTTCTGTCTAAGTGGATAAATAAAGTGGATACACTCTTGTTAAAGTGCCAAGCTTTTGTGGAATATTCTTGAATATTATTGACAGGAAAACAAATATGTTAGAGGAATACATTAAGAAATTCAATGATTGTGCAAAGACCTGGTTGCATAAGTATGCCCACTAAAACAAAAACCTTATTGATGCACCTTTTGATTTAATTACAGCGTTCAGATATGAAAAAAGATGAAAGGTTGTGAATATTTTTTGGTAAATTTAAAATAGACAATATAAAATAGATCATCAAAATGCATGAGCAACTGTACTTTGTTTTGTTCAAGAGCAAAAATAGAGCATGATGTCAGACTCCACCTACACAGAGAATCTTCACAAATGCTGTTCTCCAACTTTTGCAATAAATGAGAAAGTTAAACACAAGTCAATACTGTTGATTTTCAGCTTTATTCTTAACCACATGTCAATACAGTGTATAGATTTATAACGCAAGATGCAATCACCACATTTCAAAACGCAGCGGTTTTACATGAGGAAAATTGTCACTCTTGTTTTACTTGATCTATCGTCTTTCCTGTTCTGGTTTTTCATTAGAAAAAGTTCTGCCCTGTTTTCCCTTCATTTTTATAAAAGAGTACCTCAATTTTTACTTTTAAGAAAATAATAAAACATATTCGATCAAGGTATAATGAAGGATATTGATTCAGAATAGTGCTGTATCTTTACAAAGTTAATATACACAAAATATTTTTATTGCCTGTTTTGTGTTTAAAGATGTACATAGATGGTTGATTGATGATAAATTGCTTATATCAAATTGATTTTTGAGAGAAGAGGTACAACATACATGACTTTATTCTTCCAACTACTTCTTTTCATTCAAAACTGTTATTTATGTCAACATGTGGCAAGTTATTTCAAACTATACATTACATAAATGAGAAATAAAATTTATGTAAGCATGTTCGTTTACCTTTGGACTTAATTGGAAAACATATTTTTACAGTGTAGAAAAAGTACATTTTATACAACGAAAACAGGACTGACTCAAAAGTTAAATTTTTAACATCATAATTGTCGATCTACTCAATTTGGTTTTCTTTTAAAGACTTAAAAAGCTTCTATTCTCTGTAAAAGTTAAATTTTTACAGCTATAGTTATGTCAGTTTCAGTCTGAACCCAAAGTTCATTAAAATCAAGGCTGCAATAGTTTTCTTAATGATTTGTTACCCATCTTTTGCCGTCCGCTAACTATCCATAAGACGTTAATAATTAAACAGATAATATTAGCTTGTGAGGGCTGACATGTTTGCTCCTGTAATTCTGCTGAAAGAGGAGATTTTACCGACTGTTTTACATCAAAACATCAAACAATGAGCATTTTTTAAATTATCTTTAACAATCCTATCAAAGACATTTGAATCAAGCTATTATTTTAGAAGAAATTATAAATGGAGGTCATTTCACCTCTTTGTCATTTTTGCAACTTTGACATGTAAAACTCAGACACAAAATATTAGACTCTAGATGAATGTTTTGATGTCTTTTTAAAACATTAAGAAGGTTTAATTCCTGCAGTCTCTAAAACGTCAGAGCAGGTTCAGCGTTGAAGTGCCGCTTCGTTAGACACAAACGCATCAGAAGAAGACCATAAGCTTTCATTGCCTCCATTTTAGATGTTGTTCAGCTTGTTAGGGGAAAAAGAAAGAGGCGGTGGGGGATTGAGTGTCACATTTCCATCAGTACCAATTACTGGAGCTGTTTAAATAACTGCAGTGGAGTCATTTAATCCTGGGCAGTGAAAGCTGCTTGTATGCTTTCACAAAAAGACAACAGCCAAATGTTTCCCCATCTCAGTGTTTTCACTTTGAGGCTTTTCCTGCGCTCCACTCTTTTCCAAATTATCTCAAACTTTTATTTTTGCTGATGCCTGTATCTCCAGGAGTTTCAGTTTTGCCCTTCATTCATACTTTTAGAGATTTTTTTGCATATAGATGTTTCAAAGTGCCGATAAAAAATAATTTTCTCCAACTGAAACCCTTTCCTGCACTTTTAGTGTAAGTGATAAGTGAAAACAAGTCTTCAGGTGTAAATTAAAAGAGTAATTTCTATAAACGGATTCTTGTTTTCCTTTTTTAATCAAATATTTAGGTTAAAGTTTGTGGTTTGTCTTGGATTTTTCTATTTATATCTGTCATTAGCCAGTGTTGTGTATTGTTACTATACAATATTTATTTGTAGTCTTAATAAATAACTTCCTATGATTTAATTAATGATGCAATAGATCTTAAAAGAATATAAGTTACAGAAAATCAACTTTTCCTTTACATTTTATGTACTTCATGACCTTTTTTCACATTTTACAAAATAAAAATCAACAACTTTCATTTAGATTTGCTATAATATTGCATCCAATGCTTTCTTAGAAACTAAAATGTTTTGCATTTGTATTCAAATCACAGTTGAATGACCGTTTCTTCTAATCACAGCTGAAAAGCGAGTGTCTCTACCAGCTCTATAGATCTCTAAAATTTAATTTCTGTATATTGTTCATAAAAAAACTTCAAGGTTTTTGAAATTGGGTGGAAAGTATTTGTGTACATTCATCTCCCAGTTTTGTCAAAATACCTCAGTGAGGTTTAGATTGAGTGCATTATAATGGTAAGATTATTAAAGTAAAAACAGATGTAAAGAAATGACAAACTTTGCAGTTTGTTCCAAATTATCAGCCGCATAAATTGTCCTTTCAGATCTAATTGAAACTGCTGGTTGACTCAGGCGCTGAATAAATAAATAACTAATCTTCAGTTCAGTTTTCGCTGCTGCTTGCTTAGAAAGAGAAATAAATGCACCTCAGTTCTGAACATTTCACCAAAATTTTACATTTCCACAGTAAAAGAAGATGTTATTAGCATTCCCAAAATGAGATTTTGATTGCATCAAGTACATTTGGTTGCAACAACCTATTAGTGTCTGAACGCCTGTCGAGCAGGAGATGATGCATTGCCACCAAATATATTAGCAATTAAGATGTTAGATGAAGCAATATCACAGCTGATGAGAGAAGGGAGAAGCTAACTCATGCTTTGTTAGATGCTCAATATGGAGCGCGGATGATCTGTGAAAAGCCGCTGCAGCTGAACGTAGCTGTGTTCATGTCAGGAAAGGGCAGAGAAATGCCACAGGAAGTAGGGAGGGGAGGCTTCCTGTTGGTAAACATCCTCCCAGATTAGGAGTGTAATTAAGCAGGGTGTGAGAGACGGACCGGGTGGCAGGTGGTTTGGGAGCGCAACACTCGCACTAGTAGGGGTGCAGCAACAAACCCAACCCGATTTTCTTAAGTCTGGGAGATCAGCCGATATTTACATGTGAAACCGATCTTATTTATCAATCTTATCTACCTCGGCAAAGGTCTAAAAATCAACTAGTGTCCTCTATTGCTCTGCAGTGAGAGAGGTTTGACTGACAGACCCGCCATCAGGTCATATCTGCATGTTTGCATTTAACAATCCCACTGTTGTCAAATCAGCGACTTTCTTGCTAAATTTAGCAACATTTTCAGACCAAAAAAAATGTCCAAAATCAGAATCAGCAGGTCAGGGTTTTTAAAGATCTCTAATCGACGATCAGGCTGAAAACTGCACCCCTATTAACTGGAAAATCTCTTAAAGCTGCAGTACGTAACTTTTATTAAAAATATATACATATATTTTCATATATTTCTTGAAACTGTCACTATGTTGTGACGGTATGGTATGAGAAAAAAAATCAAGCACATCTTCCTTTTCCCAAGAACTCCCAGTGCTAATTAGAAACAACCAATCAGAACCAGGTGACGGGTCTTGGAGCTGTCAATCATGCCCGTGTGAACACTGCTCATACCCCGGTTGCTCAGACAAGTTAGAATATCCTCTAATGACGGCAGATAAACAGTTTTTCTGTCACTGTAAGTTGTTTCTTCACCAACAGCACATTTAATGAAACAAGTTTCATGTAATGATAAGTTATTTCTCCACTAACATGACATTTTGCAGCATCTTTATGAGATTGATTGACAGCTCTAGACCTGCCTCCTGCCTCTGATTGGTTTCTGCAGACGGCGTTAGTAGTTCAGAGTATTATGTGTCTCATATTTTACTATCACAACATGGTGAGAGTTTTCACAAATACTTAAAAAACAAATTTGTTCAATAAAAGTTACATTCTCCAGCTTTTTCTCTTTTATACAGAATTCCTAATCCAATATTCTGCTCAGATATACAACTGCAGATCTGCAGGCACAATCTTTAATCTGAGAAACCCTTCAGCTCTGAATTCGGATGAGTTCTCGACCCACAGTCTGTCTCTCCAGAAGAACTGAGAAAATTCAGGATATTAGAGCTTCTCGTCTGCACGTCAACATGCGCTTTCCGTTTGATTGATAGGAGCAGCATACTTAAAACACAATAAAAAGACAAAATAAGACCAAACACCCTGCTGCCTGGACAAGAAGGCTGTCCATCTGTTTCTCGCCGCAGTCTCACTCCACAGATAGTGATCAGATTTCTAAAAACAGACATGATGAGGTGAGATGGTGATGCGATGGTGATAGTGGGACACTCGTAGGGAAGAACTGGAAGGAGCTGAGGGGGATGAGAGAGATGAGAGGGAGCTGGTAAGAGTGGGAGTAAAGTGGAGAGAGCAGGATTTGGCATGGTTTGAAGCGCTGGTTGTCTCTGATGAGGTGTTTCTTTTTCCTTCTCTCTCTCTCTTCTCTAGAGAGACAATGACTGAGCTCAGCGTGGGTGTGTTTGTTCTAGATATTCTCATTTTTTCATCAATTTAAAGACTTATGACTAAACATGCCCACGTTACACACAAATCTTTAAAAACTGACACCTTGAAAGGAAAGGAAACTAAAACAGTAGGAAACTGGATCAAGTTTTTTTTTTTTCTAATAACACTGGATTTAATCTCCCTAAATTATGATCTAACAGGTTTAGAAGCTGAACATTTCTCTTTTAGCTCCCCATGCCAACATGTGTTTTTCCATTCGATCAGATCAGCAGTTTGTTTGGGTTATAACAGATTAATTAAACAAAGGTGTGGTTTTCCTCAGAATCAGCCTCAAGCGCAACATCACGGTCTTACATCTCCAAGATCATTTTAAAAAACAAAACAGAGAAAACTCGAAAGAGCTGCCACCCTCTACAAAACCACCCGGGTGTTCCTGTTCCGTCAGTAATTTTTGATTCAATTGATGCTTAATGAGCGCAGAGGCGATTCAAGCGACCGGAGAGCGCCGAGCAACCTGTTAATCTCCAGAAGTGAAACAGCTTTGCGCATCTAAAAGGCAGCTCACTCCAAAAGGAAAAAATAAAACATCATAATTATTAGCTTTTTTGTCAGGAAATTGAATCGTCTTTCCCCTCCCTCTCATTCTCTGGTCTTACCTGCGTGTGCGGATGGTGGTCGATCATGCCCATGGGGATCTCCTGGTTTGGGGTCGAAGGCGTCCTGGACATACTACTACTTTTCTGTACCATTTGATTTCACTTTTTAAAGAATCTCTTTCAGTTGTGGTTTGTTTATGATGCTGTGGACGGAGTCATCTTTCTTTCTTTCTGTCCAGGGGAGGGGAGAACTCGGAGATGGATCTGAGCTGGCTGGTTAAAATAATGGCAACAGCTGCCTGCCTCCTTCCAGCCTACAGCGTTACACACTGGCGCACTGAGCGCCGACACGCCTGTCAAGTGTGCGGAATGACGCACGGACGCATCCGGTTGGAGAAACTTCATTTTTTTATTTTATTTATTTTTTTATCAGTCAACTTGTAGTAATAATAAGAATTTTATTATTATTATTAAGTGGTTCGCAAAAATTGGGTGCACGTATTGAAAAAAATGAGGGGTAAAAAAAACATTTCGGATCATTCTAAGAAATTTTCTAGGAAAAAAAAAACGTGAACATTTCTGAGTTTAAAAAGTCGAGAATTTAGAAAAAAAAAATCGAAAATTTTGAAATTAATTTAATAAAACATCTAGAAAAAACAAGAACATTTCTATGTTTGAATATTTGTTTTTTTTTTCTTAAACAACTCAGAAATTTTTAGTTTAATCTCAGTAGTATTCTAGAAAAAACAAAAAAATCAAATGTTATCTGGAAAAGTTTTTTAAAAATTAATTAATAATAATAATAAATAAAATAAAACTCTTGTTCTGTAATGTTTGTTGTTCTGTTCACTATTCACTCCTTACAAAGAAACAATAAAAAACGAACAATTTCCATGTTTAAAATAACATTTATAATGAATTCCAGATCCACTTATAATACAAATGTAGAAAAATAAAGAAGTAATTTTCCATATTTTGTATACATTTGACATGGATGTGTTGAACAAACTACATTAGAATAATATGGTTTGTTATATTACAGACTATATAAGGTTGTAATATGTCAGATTGTGTTATTAATTTTTAGATGAATAACACAATCTGAAAATATATGTTGGAAGACAAATTATTCAACATTGAATAAAACAGCTAAACTGGTTGCCATAAGGATTCCAGAATCATTTCTTTGTGGGAACTTAAAACTTGTCTAACCTCCTGTAGCAACAGGCTGTGCTTCACGAATAAAACTAGATAATGAAATACACTTTTTCCTGCTGCTGTTTTTTATTGTCTGTCCACATTATTATGGTAAGCCCTTAGGCTTTTATTTTGAAGGACGCATGCTCCAGCTACCGGCGTGTTTCTGTGTTTTTATCCGCTTTTTCATGGTTTGTGCTGCTTGTGAGAGATCAACAGACTCCAGCTGGAGGCTGTGGTCCACGCCCCGATGAAATGACTCCACCTTCACTGAGTGAGTGATGAGCGAGCAGCAGAGCTCCGTGTAATGAAGGCCAGGCCACGCAAACCCACAGACAAGAGGTCCTGCAGGGCTGTAATGATGCAGAAAATGTTCGTCTTCTGCTTTAGTTTATGAAGTAGAGCAGGAAGCCTTTATGATCTAAAGAAACAAACATGTGGTTTTGCACTAAGCACATTGTTCTCTCCAGGGACACGGATGACCTGATGCTGACCTCACATGACAAAAGAAAGCAGTAAAGCGCTGTGAGGTGAGCATCATCTGAAAAATATTAATACTGCTGGATTCAGTTTTTAATCATCTTAAACACATTTTCCACAAATTATGGCATCTGACAAGAGTCCTACACCAGTAAGTATTTTGTGAAGTTCATTTTTGATTTCTATCTGTCAACAATTTTTATTTCCAACATGTCTCTGTATTTTTATTTTATTTTTTTCAGTTTTACTTTCTTTAAAGGATCGGTAGTATTATTTATTTCCCAAGCACATAGTACCAATTATCACCAATTATTACAGCAATTATTATAAAGTTACTATAACTTTACATTATAGTAATATTTGACATGTTGCTAAATATGTCAAATATGATTTTAAAGGAATTTAATTTTGTAATTTAATGCCTTGAAATTGGGCCTCTGTCTCTTTAAAAACCGCTGATTTTTAGGAAATCACTGTTAAAAGTCCATTAACCCTTTAACAACATTCAGTAGCTCGTATAATGAGATGTGAAGTTCTACCTGGTGTTTGCTAATTGCTGCTGGCTAGTCTGAAGGAGCTGAGTTGGAAAATGCTGAGAAGGTCCGCACAGAAATTTGCACAGCTGAATGGTTGCCATGGAGATTCAAGGATTTCACATGAAAGAATCAATGCAAGACTCCATGTGTGTTTTTGATGAGAGAATAATATAATATCAAGATGGAAAGATAAGAAAAGTCAATTTTTTACTCAATATTACATTTATAAAAGCCACTGTGAAGAATATGCATTTTGAAATTGAGGAAAGACTCATAGAAATTTAATAGTAAAACCACAAAGCTGTTTAACAGTAATCAATGGGCCGCATACTCTAATAAGGATGAATACTTATAAATGAGACTGTTTCTGGAGATTAACACTCTGCCCACATAACGGTATTAAGATAAAAATGTGTGCGATAGAGACACTTTTCCATCATGCAGTCGGTATCAGAGCTGATGGACCCAACACCCACAACCTTATTTCTTCTGTTTCTGCAGATTGTGTGTCCGGTGAGGTGGTGGGAGGAAGCTTAAAACCAATTTTTCTCTTTTTAAAAGAATCAACAAATCCTTTTAAAGTGGTTTTGGAGGTAGATATATCAGTGGCTTCCTGTGACTTTGCTGTCTTGGCTGCTGGAGAAAGAGAAACAAAGTTCAAAATGACATTTCTGGTAGTTTGTTGATATTCTTCTTGGAAGGTTCTGTGAATTTTAATAAGCCACAATTTAGATTTTTGCTGCTGGGCTGCTCCAGATTGCAGGTCATTTCCATATATTTGGTACAAACTGAGTGTATAGTTAGTAATTCTTTAAATCATGCTATCTATATCTTACTAAAACTTTGTGGACAATACATGTTTCTTTTTGAAGTGAATGTATTGTGCAAAATTGATTTTTGAGTTTAACTTCTTTTGAAAGCAGCCTAAGTATTTAAAAAAAAAACACAATGTTTTTCTTTAGCAATAAGTTAATATTTTTTGTTTCAAAAACCTCCTGGGTAACATTGCGCTGTTACCCAGCAACCCCCGCCAAGCCCAGCCTCCGTTACCTAGCAACTCAAGCTGAGTTCCAGCATGTCTGATCAGCTAGTTTTACTGCTGTATGTGCAAATACAAGGAAGGACAAAAGGTCACCTATAAGGAAAATACTGCTTAGTATCACTGCTCTTGAATAAAATGTCTGGATTCTGGAGTAACTTCATTAAATTAAGAACAAACATGTTTTAACCGAAAATTCACCAGGCATATGTTTATGTTGAAAGAAACTAATTTGGAATTTTTTTTATTTTTTTTTTGCCCTGCTTTTATTTTGCAATTATATTATTCATATGAATTATTGCATGTCTTAAAATACCAACATTTTTGGTCCATCTAATTTCTGTTTCAGTCATTATTCCAAGCTTATATTTGACACATTTACACTTTTTAACTATTAAATGATTGATGTTCTGGTCAGTAGTTACTCACTTAGTTTTTTTAAGAGACTTTTTTTATTCTTGTATGGCTACTTTTTACTTTTACTTGAAGTACTGCTTTACTTAGTTCAGTAGTTCCTTTGGGTACTCTGCCCAAAACTAGATGTAGATCTCATTATATTTCTGAACAGGAGTGAATTTTATCATTTACAATTAAAGTGGGATCAAATTAAATTTCTGGTCATCAAGTATCAGTTTCTGTTAGTAGAAATAAAATAGAAGCTAATTTTTTGCCCTAATTTTGGTTGTATTATAAAAATTCAGAGAAATAAATTTTATTCTTTTTGATAAAATAAATATGGCAAAAATGTGAATCAGTTACCTGCATTCCACATCATTACTGGGAAAATGTGACCTTGAAATGTAACTTTTCAACAACTGACTTTAAAATCGGATGCACCACAACCAATCTCAATTAAGGAAGTGTCTTCAGATGCTTCCAAATATCACAACTCATAAAAGAGCTTTCTTCTGAACAGAAAGCAGGTCATCATCACATAGTGAAACATTTAAAAGCTTCTTGGTTTTGTTTTTCTGCTGCATTGGACATTGCTGATGAATCCTATTTTATTTGCTGCTCTCTGAGTTACATGAGGTGAAGACGTCACAGAGAGGTCCTTATGCACCCACGCTGTAAGCCTGCATCCTCCATGTGGGGACGGGATGGTGCTCCAGAAGGTCGAGGACAGAACGAAAGCTAGTCAAATTGTGCTGTACCAGTTGGCTATTTTTACAAGAGTCTTTCTAAGTACCACCCGCTACACCAACACATTGTTCTCACTTCCTCCTCTTAATGGATGACACTTAAAAAATAAAAGATTTTTTTCTTCTTCTGTTTTTTTGCTCTCTTCAAATGCTCTGAATAATTAAATATTTTCTGCATATTTTAGACTTAAATGTGGTCATGGATGTCAACAGTTTAGTGTAATGCAATTTGCTTATTTATTCATTTTATTATAAGAATGAAAGAGTAAGTTTAACAAACTCATGCTTAATACATTATCATTTTTAAAGCCAATATGAAATAATAAGCCAAAAGTTACTTTTTTTAAAAATAATTACTCACATCTGAACACATAACGACAAAACATTAGAAAGTTTTATGCTTTTTTTCAGTCATTTAATGGTTAAAAAGTAAGAACACAAATTGAATTGTAATGTTTACCACATATTATTAGCATCTAGTCTTTTCTGTTTTCTATTATCTCGAAAATAGGACTTAGTTATAGTACATATCCTTATACAGATACTTGTTGATTCTTGTTTCAATGGCGCCCTCTGGTGTTCATACAGAAGAATACATATGTGGTACAGATTGACCCATGATGCATTGCGAACGCATCGGTTCGTACCAATATTATGATGAGACAGGCACGGGGGTCGCCAGTTAAGCACAGTTTTTAACGTAGCTTTATTTTAGTCATATTTACACGTCCTTAATCTTTAGATATATAATTTATAAGCTTTAATTTTTTGTAGCAGTAACAGCTAAGTTTTACTTTGATTAAAACGGAGTTGCTTCATGATAACAAATGGACGCTTCTCTAAAAATGGTATCTTCCGGTCTGCCTCTCAAGCCTTCCTTTTTCTACTGAAGTAGCAGCCATGAGGTAGGACCGCAGCTGATAGCATGATAAAAGTCACAATTTAACTGTTTAAATACACAAACAGATATCGTGTTTGCAAAAATAATAAATCCAAGTTTGTTCTTGACACATATTTCTGTTTCAGTCATTATTCCAAGCTTATATTTGACACATTTACGCGTTTTTATGCGACACGATGTAGCGGCAGGGAGGCCATGTTGGCAGCCTGCTAGCCACCGGGTAGTTAGGAGTTAGCTGTGTGGTTAGCATCTGGTGGTATTGTTGAATAGATGGATAAATACACATGGATAAATGTCATGATCTTCCGAACCCGTGTTTTGTTGTTACAGCATGCTCAGGCTCCAGAAGAGGCTGGCCTCCAGCGTCCTCCGCTGCGGAAAGAAGAAAGTCTGGCTCGACCCCAACGAGACAAATGAGATCGCTAACGCCAACTCCCGTAATTTATTTCTTAATTTGCCTTTCTGTCTGATTCTTCGGAAACAATTTTGCAGTTGCATTAATCGTTGTGTATTTCTTATATCTTGGTTGCAACTTGCTCAAAATGCGTGTACTGCTCCATTCTTAATTTGCTCCTCTAAATTTTATTTGTCGTTATGCTGCGCTTGAAAACTCACAATCTTTGGTAATATATCTGTCTGCAAAGCTTTCCAGCAGCTTGTGAGCTACTTGTTAAGCTTTCATGTTAAAAAAAGTCATTTAGTTCAGGAAAAAATGTGATGCCAGAATCAAGGATGGCGATTTAAAAAGTAAGAGGAGTTAGGCTTCTAAAAACTGGGATTCAAGTATTGTCCAAATCCAAACTTTCTCAGAAATATCATGAAATTGTTACCAATGTTTTGCGCTTCTTTTTCTTACAGTCAAGGTTGATTTGTTGCTGTAAATCCTACCAGAAAGTCTGAATCATTGAGTTTGAAAACGGATCATTCTGCTTGAATTACTTTAAAATAAAACCAGAAAGTTATGTCCAGAAATTAAATAATGGTACTTTCTTTGTTTTATTATTGTCTGAACTTGTCCAGGCATGTATCAAATCAGATTGTCTTAACATGGAGATAGTTCAACATTAACAAATCATTAACTTGGTTAACTTAAACTCTTGAGTTTTGTTTTACCAAATTATCAGCGATAGGCCCTGTGTTTGTCTTTACCAGGAATGAAAGAAATTAGTTTTTATTTAACATTAACCTTGGAAATTCTTCAAACTGCAATATTGTGAAAAAAGCTGCTTTAGGGAACGATTACATAAAGATTTTAGTTAAGCTGCTGGAGTGAAAATCGCAGCTTAACTAAAATCAACTTAGCTAAAATTATAACTATAATAATGATTATAGTAATCGAATATTCTATGGAATATTCTGGTGATTGAGTAATCCTACATAAAGAGTCATTCTAAAAAAAACTACTTACAAATGTACGAAACAGAGCATTCAAGTAAACAACCCATTTAACTGGTCGTTTTAAATAACCCTTTATTACTTAAAATGCAAACCTCCATTTCAGTTTCAACTCTGATGTGACAGACTGATTAATTCCAACTATTATAAATAATTTAAATATTCTCTCATAGTATCTCATTTAAGACAGAATCATAGCAACAAATAAAAGTTCAATCTCTTCTTTTGCTGTGCTTTTATCTTTGTTGCACTTATGTAAGAGCAGCATGGTAGATTATCACACATTTAGGTTAATCTATTGTGCAAAGCGAACATGAATCATTTCCATCGGACACTGCAGACAAGTTTGATGTATACACAAGATGTTTTCTGTTAAGGTTCTGCAATATCAATCACGCTTTTGCTGAAAGCTATTTCTGCACAATGTTTTTTCTGTTTAATTTAAAATGTCTCCATATTTTTGACTGTTATTTTCTGGGTGATTTGATTTGGTTCTCTGTCTCCTTTAATAGCTAAAAATAGCACCTACTATACACATGTCAACATAGCAAGGGTTAGCGGAAGTAACACAAATTATCCAAGAAATCAGTTCAGCTCTGATTGAGTTCAAGTGTTTTCTTGCATTTATTTAATGTAGGGGGATGTTGTACTGTCTTTGGTATTGAGATACAAAAACTGAGGTAATTCACAAACTTTAACCTCTGTTCAGTGTTTTTCAAAGTGGTGGCCACTAGAGGGGGCTAAAGGAGCATCAAAATGCTGGAAGTATGGTGTTGAAATGAAATGTTATGTGCTTGTTTCACCATGCTCATCTTTCTGAAGCACCAGCAGCAGCTTAAAAAAAAACTCTTCCTTCAAGTAAAATCAGAAGGAATGAGGCAGCATTTATGCTAAATAAATAACTAATAAGTAATAACCATTTAATAATAAATGAAAGTGAGAAAGCCATTAAATAAAATGATGTTACTTGACATTTTGTAGCATTGGCTATAAGTTTTCGAAGGGGGATTGTCGTGAATGATCTTTAATCTGACGTAATCCTAATTCGCACTTGTAGTTTCCCAGTTTTCTTTTTTCTTTTTTTTTTTGTTAAATGCTTTGTTTGTTTATTTTTCAGGCCAGCAGATCCGTAAACTGGTCAAAGATGGTCTTATCATCAGGAAACCTGTGACTGTCCACTCCAGGGCCCGGTGCCGCAAGAACACGCTGGCACGCCGCAAGGGAAGGCACATGGGAACCGGTACGTTGAAGCTTCTTTTGTTTTTTTAAGAAAATAGCAACAACAAAAAAACTACATTTTTGTGGCTAATTTTTATAATCAGGTAAGAGAAAGGGTACAGCCAACGCCCGTATGCCGGAGAAGCTTTGCTGGATGCGTCGCATGAGGATCCTGCGTCGTCTGCTGCGTCGCTACAGGGAGGCCAAAAAAATCGACAGACACATGTAGGTTTCCGCCATTTTTGCTTGTCGTCTCAAGCTAACTGGAATGTTGTGATATAAGCTTCTATATCCTGATGCTTTTTCATTTTGCCCTTTTTGAATTTCCTTCAGGTACCACAGCCTCTACCTGAGGGCCAAGGGTAACGTTTTCAAGAATAAGCGCATCCTAATGGAGCACATCCACAAGCTGAAGGCTGACAAGGCCCGCAAGAAGCTCCTGGCGTAAGTATCCATGTACAAACAGGATTTACATGGAGCAATATTGTCATCCAACTAGTTTGTGGTATTTTTAAACACTTTTAATTTAAAGAAATTGTTTAGAAATCAGTAAAATGATGGTGGTTCTGATCTTTGCGCAGCGATCAGGCCGAGGCTCGTCGTACCAAGACGAAGGAGGCTCGCAAGCGCAGAGAGGAGCGCCTCCAAGCCAAGAAGGAGGAGTTCATCAAGAGCCTGTCCAAGGAGGAGGAGACCAAGAAATAGTCTGGTTCTTTTTGTTCCACCTGACTGTGCCAGCAGTCGAGTGCTGATAATAAAAAGTGTACATAAAGACAGTTGCTGTTTGCTGTTCTTCTTTACGATGCAATTGAGCAAAATGCCGGAAAGGTAGAAATTAATTTAGTTATCAAATAATCATCAATTGTGGTGATTTACTGAAAGAATATACTTAGAGCTGTACTTAAGCCAAAGTTTTCAAAACATACATTTTGCATTTAATATTGTCATTTTTTATTGCAAATTAGTTCTACCCCAAACTCAAATGTCAGGTTTAGCTGATGTTTCAAATTCTATAAAAATCTCTTAAGCATCTTTTGCTATCCAATTATTAACTAGTTGATTAAAAAACTAGTCAACAGATTAGCTCTACACTGCACTGATAGCTGCAGATGCTTCCTTTGAAGTTTAGGAAATAAAATTTTTGTTTTATGTTGGAAAAGGAATTTAAAAGTTTAAGTGGTTAAAATGAAATAATCTACTGAATGCTATTTTTAATTGATTACTGCAGCCCTTCTTTATTGTATCTCGTTAAAATGTTTTCTTTTTTGGTAAATCTTAATGGGACAATATGATTTATGTTTTTAAATCATTAGTCAAGATCACTACAAATTTCTGAGAAGTCCTAAAAGAATCTGATTAAAAAATATATATTTGAAGATCTAATTTTCTACATGATTGAATATAATTTCTAAAATATTTTATGCTGCGTCTCAATCTGCTTTGATTTTTAAAGCCTCACAAAACAACATTTGAAGTGGGAACTAAAAATAGCGAATCTTGTTTTTAGTTTAACAAGATTATCTTGGTATTTCATCTTCAGTGCAGCTAAAGTTGAACATTACCCAGAAGCTGTTCTTTCTGTTCACAATCACATTTTTCCACATGAACAGAAGTTTTACGTGGTTAGCGAAAACATTTTGTTCTTTTGCTTGGATATAAAAATACAATATAGGTTTCTACTTTGAGTTTATGAAATGTTTGCTAAGCAAAGCTGTGGTGAAGACAGGAACAAATACTGTTAACAGGTGATTATACAACCAGCTGTCCAACCACAGTAGCTTTGTCTTTTTTTCCCTTCCTGTGCATACTTAGTTTTTAAATCTACGATTTACATTGGGTAAAAGCCAATGGCACTTTACTCCTGTTTCTGTCCTCTTTGTTTACTTTCTCAGTTACTTGGAAAGGAGGAAGAGAAACATCCTTCAACTTCACTGAGTGCAGAACCACTATGATTAGTCTAGTACAGTCTGTAACGTTTAGATGCCTGGAACGTCTTCTAAGAATTTTTTTTTTTTTGCATTTTCAATGAAATAGAATTGAATTAACTGAGAATTACACTTTCAGAGCATGTTTTAAGTGAATATTTCTTATTATTGATTTTAAAATGTTCTAGTTAGTAGCAATCCGATGGTTGAATGCTACTCTAAATTGGACGTTGCAGCAGAACAATTCACATAAAACATCCAAACTGGATTTGTAAAGGATCAAGAAGGCAAATCATTTCTTAAAGATTTGTGTACTTAGCATAAAAGCCAAATCAACAGCAGGAAGACGCTCCGAATACGCAAACTACCATTTCTGCCAAGGTGAGTGATACGTAAATCCATCCTCAAATATGTCCAAGTTGTTTGTTGTATTATCATTTTACTCAAAAACCAATTAATATCCCACAAAATTAATATTCCCATAATTATAAAGGCATAAATTTAAACTATGAAAGCTGCAGTATGTAACTTTTATACATTTACTGTTCAATGTGCTGATAGAGGAAAATAACAACTTACTGTTCCAGGAAAACGGTTTCTTCTCCTGGCTCTGATTGGTTGTCAGAAAAGGACAGTTTCAACTAATACATTAAAAAAATTATTTTCAATAAAAGTTGCATACAGCAGCTTTAAAAAGTCAGTTCTTTTTTTTTTTTGACATCTCAAGTTAAATCTAGAAATATCATTAACAAGGTTATTGTAGATAACAGCTTGTAACGGCGTT
Source organism: Poeciliopsis turneri (assembly GCA_922788865.1). Classification (NCBI taxonomy): domain Eukaryota; kingdom Metazoa; phylum Chordata; class Actinopteri; order Cyprinodontiformes; family Poeciliidae; genus Poeciliopsis; species Poeciliopsis turneri. Next base: position 143,301 of record CAKLNU010000542.1, read on the forward strand.
TTTATACCCTTATAAGCCAATTTCAAGGTTTCAGATGATGCAAGGTCAAATTTCTTTGGTTGTTTTTGATGTTATATGTCTATATACCATTTTTATAATCAGGAAAGGCAATACAGTCACTTGATTGTTTCTGGAAAATTCAAAATGCCTCCACCAGGCAAGAGAATTATACTTGCAAATTTAGGATATTTGCATCATTACACAAACATACAAGGTACTGAATCTCTTATGACATCTACAGTATTTGACATACAAAGCTTGTATGTCATTGACATGTTGTAGTTCAGATTGAGGGACAATCAAGGTCAATGGAGAATAGAAGACATAGTTTTAATAAAAAAGAATCCCCTGTAAACAGATATAAAATGCAGTTGTTGTGAGCATTTTTCAGAGCAGATGTTATTTTGATTTCCCCTTGAGAATTACTCCCTGACTCTCTGGAAAGAATGCCAAAGTGAAGTTTTCATTCCTGACTAACACTCAGAAAACAAAAACTGAAATTGAAACAATAAAAGAACGGAAATGAATAAAAATGGTAATTAATCTGAAAAACCTTGAACTAACTGGAACCATATTATGCTATTATGAAGCTAACTGAAACATACTAAAAATATAGGCATAAAAATCCCTTATTTTTGTATTTATGAATCCATTTATTTACCTTTTGAAAATGCCAGTCAGTTGGCTGTTCAACAGTGACTGAATACATTGGTATTTTCAGTTGTTCACATAATTATGATACAATACTTTGACCTTTTTGAATTAGTATGACACAACTAAAAACTGCTATACTTAATAAAAACAGTATTTAACTAATAACTGATAAAAACTGGCAAGCACACTCTAAAAACCTTATTGAAACGAACTGAATTAGTGAAACAAAAAGTCACCACAAAAACAAAGTTTGGCATCCTTAGACATTTGCATCGCCAGCAGAAGGTGCTAGTTTGACAATAAGGTGCTTTCTGCTGGATAAGATCCTCATGTCAGTTGGATTAGGATTAGGATTAACATTCAGATTAGGATTGAATGTTAATGTTGCATGATTTACAATGAAAAACAGCCTAATACTTATTTACATGTTTCAAACAACACAGGCCATAGTGTTTACTTCTTAAAGAAAAAATAAAAAAGAACTACCCATTACCCTGTTCTTCCTCCCAGTTCTGTTTTCCATAAAATCTGGTTTCAATTCAATGAAGTGAATTTAATTTATTCCAAAGCTCCAGACATTTTGACTGCCCTCCCACAGTCCAAAAACATGCTGGGAAGGTTCAATTACCCTTTGGCCTGAGTATGAGTTGTTGTTTGTCATCTGTTGCCCTGGCAACCTATCCATGATGTAGCCCTCCTTTCACCCAGTGATTACTTGAGAACGGCATTGTACCCCAGCAAATCAATACAGCACACACTAAACACCTTTATATTTAAAATTAGGTTTAAGCCTTCAAAATAGGAAGAAGTTAACAAATAAATATTTATGTTTTGTGCTATTGGATCATACTTGGGTTTTGAGCAAAGGTTCAAGTCAAATTTCCTCTGAAACTTTTCTAAAAACCTGCCAAATGATGTGAAAAGCAGCCCAAATTTGACCAAAGCTGTTTTTTTCCCCCAGCCAATGTGTTCAAAAGCAGCCCAACCTGGCAACACTGAATGGGACCAGAACAGATACGTCATGTTCCCCAAAGGGCTGGTCAGCTGAATCAGACATTACCCCGCTTAGAAAAACAAAAAGCAAGTCTGGAATTACTTCAGTATGGATAGTATGGACCACTGTCCATAATTACAGGAGCAATAATAGCTGATCTACCAGAAAATGTCCAGCCATGTTGCTGCACATTTTCGTATTCATCAAATACTGAGTAAAATAATCACTGATACAGGTACTTTTTTTATGCATCATCAAACTTTTGATGTTCCTCCTTCCTTTTTATCAGAAAGGCTCCCTTCTTTGATTTATTACCCCCCACATTCCTTTCACTCCTGTTTCGCTTTGTGCTAATAAAAAAGATAATCGCTGAAGCAGAGTCAGAACGGCTGGCAGGAGCCAGGCTGTCAGACGTTGCTTTTCCTTTTTGCAAAAGGCTTGATAGAAAACTTATAAACATTGTCTGTGGTTCTCTTTTTAGGTAGGCTGTGAAAATACCAATCATACTTCAATGACATATCAACATGATTTGTATAAAATTTTCTCCAAATAATAAAGTGCAAAATCAAAACAAAACCTGTTTTGAGGTGAAACTAAAAAGCTGCAATACAAAAGTAGAAGAAAATTTCAAATATGAAATTAAAGTATCGATCTTACCAAACTAATATCCATTCAATGTTGATATCGACTTTGTATCAATATTATGGATAGTTTGGACGAATCTTCCAACCTCAGTTTGTAACATTAAGCCCAATCTTGGGTTACGCATTGGGAAGTAATCCAAAGAGCACCTGCAGTTCACATCAACAAATAAACTGACTGAATAGACCTAGTCAAAGTCTGGATGTCAATTCCATTGATATGTTGCAGCATGACCAGCCATTTCTGTTTAAAGACCTTCAGTTGTGGCTGAATTAGAGCAAGAAAGGTTAATCTGTTTTCCAGATACGTTGAATAATGTATCCACCCAACGAGTTCGGTAACTTTCAGTTCCGATCATGTCCAACACAACATTTCTATTTCCAATGGACATGTAGTTAAGGAAATTTAATAGACTACAAAAGCTACTGAGGCACATAAATGATTAGATTACAACAAAAATGTGGATCTGTAAACTATTGAATCAGAGGGGATGAATACAAATGTGCACCACATGTTTCAGATTTTTATTTTTCAAAGAATTAAATTTTTTCCCATTCCACAACTATGCCTTACTTTGAATTGGTCCTTCATAAAATCTCATTAAAATACCCTGAGGTTTGGGGTTGCATAGTGATAAAATGAGAAACTAACATTTGGGGTTTGTGCCTGCTTCTCTTCTCTTCATAGAAATGTAAGAATATTTTTAACATAAACTGTATTAGAAATGCAAATCATTGAGAAATGCTTTTCTCAATGATTTTAAAACATTTGTAATTTTTTTAAATATTTTTTTTATGGGAAGTGGTGACAGGGTGTGGTTCAAGCTATGTTTAAGAATGTGAGGTTCAGGGAACAGTGCCAGAAGAGACTGACAAACACAGCGAGGAAACCCTGTGGTAAACGTAGTATCATTCTGAAAAGCATGGAGTGGAGAAATTTGAAAAATGACCCTAAACAAACAAAAAAAAAAGCTTTTCACATGAATACTTTTTAAAATCTTTCCAGGTCATGGTGATTTTCAAGTTTATTTTGACATTATCATCTTTTAACTCCTGACTTCAACTGATGAAAAAACACAAGATGGATTCCTTTTGGGGGCTGCACAGTGGCGCAGTGGGTAGCGCTGTTGCCTTGCAGCAAGAAGGTCCTGGGTTCGATTCCCGGCCCGGGGTCTTTCTGCACGGAGTTTGCATGTTCTCCCTGTGCATGCGTGGGTTCTCTCCGGGTTCTCCGGCTTCCTCCCACAGTCCAAAAACATGACTGTCAGGTTAATTGGCCTTCCCAAATTCTCCCTAGGTGTGAGTGTGTGTGTGTATGGTTGTTTGTCCTGTTTGTCTCTCTCTGTTGCCCTGCGACAGACTGGCGACCTGTCCAGGGTGAACCCCGCCTCTCGCCCGGAACGCAGCTGGAGATAGGCACCGGCAACTCCCGACCCCGTTAGGGAGAAGGGTGACGGAAAATGGATGGATGGATGGATTCCTTTTGTTTATTACATATTTTATCTTGGTGTAAGATGCTTTAACCAAGTCCTTCACAAGAGGCAAATTCGAACTCAGGTCATGTTTTTCTTTTACTGCCTTAATAAAAGGGAAACAAGTCATGACTTCCTTCTGCCTGTTTGCTCATATTGATGCTTCCTGGCTCATTGCTGATCCAAATGTTTATAGCAGTGGTGCTTTTATGCAGCTTTCACACATATAGTTGACATGGAAACCATCTCGATGGCTGAAAACAAATCTTACAAGAAAAAAGTGGCAGACCTGAAGGAACATCAGGATCAGGAGAAGGACATTGAATGCGATAGTTTGTAAATAAAAACAACATAGAGAGGCAACACACTAGTGTTCCAGTACATGTGTTCATCCAAGAAATCCCAGTGGGCAGGGTGGAGAATACATGGGAAATTACATTAGGCGTGTCAAGAGGCAGACTTGTGAAACAGTCAGAGGAGGAAGATCATGAAGGAGGCTGACGGCTGAATCCAGCCGAAGATGGGAGGCATGAGGGGGAAGCTATTCAGTTTTATGATCGGCCTCCTGTTTCTGGCGAGCCTGTTGACCACTTTAATGTGGTACACGCTGGACAACAAGTAAGTTGGTTTTTCATTGCTGTGAACTGACTCTGCTTGATTTTGACTGAAGTGGCGCAAGATGCAGATAAGGACGATGTTTATCAAATCATCGTAATTTCCATACCTAATTTTTCAGCTAGAAATGCATCAGATTTTACTGATAGTTTTTGTTTCTGTAACCTAAAATACAGCGTAAGATGTTTTTTTTCTTTGAGAGACTTTTCAATCTGAGTCCTGCTGTTGAAGAATATTTTGCACAGCTTTTTTAAATGTTTAAGTATTTTCCCACATTCAGTCAATCTTTGGCGATTTAGTAATTTCAACACAACTTAAACACAAAGACCAGAGTTAAAATGAAAATAAAAAAACTGCATAAACCTGGAAAACATACAAAATCACACACAGTGTAGGATGAAGTTAAAGCTGCAGGATATAACTTCTAAAGAAGTTTTTTTTTTTTTTTCCATTTTTGTTGAACCTGTCACTGTGTTGTTAATATGAGACATAATCTAAATAAATGCACCTGCCCTGGTCAAAACTAGCCAATCAGGTCCAAGAGGAGGGTCTTAGCACTGCCAATCAATGCTGCTCAATATACTAATGGCAGAGTAACAACTTATCATGTGTATAAATTGCTGTTTCTGCAAGAATAACAACAGATAAAAATGATTGATTATTAATTAAGGTATCAATAATTAATAAGACTTTCGTCAATTTTTGTACAAATTTTTAAAGTAAATTCACAATATTCTAATATTTAAAGCATCATGACATCAGCCTTAAAAAGTAGCATGAAAAAATGTTTGAATGGAAAGGAGCAGAGTGGAAACGAAAGGAGGGACAGCATTATTTCAAAACAGGTGATAAAGATATCACTTCATCAAGATCAAAAACAAAACCAAAGATGCTGACAATACATGGGGACAGAAAATTCAGACAGGTTTAAACTTAAGTGGATAACATTTCATTTCGACTGTGCTTTAATGTTTGGCTTCTTCTCTTATCAATGATGAAACAGCCTATGTAGGAAAAACATTTGAAGAGGACTGTGTTCTTCATTTCGGTGTGTTTTTTTCTCTGATTGGTGCCCCAGAAACGTGAAAAGTCGCAGACACCTGCCCAAAATGAAAATTGCCCCCCGGTCTACTGAGTCCTGCAAAAACTGTGGGTAAGAACTGTTGGAGCCTTGTTTTGTTTTGTTCCATTTCTGCCCGATGTACACTGACCAAATCTCTTTATTCGTTTGTTGCAGAGAGAGTGTAAAGAAAGCATTAGATATTTACTACAAAACCTGGAGAAAACAGGAGGACAGTTTCAAAAATTTTAGGTAAAAACCTCTTTTGTTAAATCATTTTGTTGATTTTAGAAATTTTCTTTGCCTTGATTGTGAAAATAATCTGAGAGCCGAGTTTACGAGTATGTGTCAGTTTTAGCTACTCGTCTTACTGCTTAAGCTTGTCTTTAAAAAGTATTTAGAGATATGTAACAACAAAACAATCATTCAGAACAAAACGTCATTTTTGAGGGAAATATATTATTTTTGGAAAAAACTAATTAAAGATTTGGGTAAATCCAAAGTATCTGGTAAGGACAACTGGAGGACAACTCTCTCCAGTTGTTCTTGAGTAAAGGATGGGGCTGAGCACATAGCCAAGGGGCACGCCTGTGCAGAGTTTGACTATGAAGGAGGAAAGGAAATTGATTTGGACATGCTTCAGATAGGTAGTTAAATAACTCCTGATTCACCAACACAGTCCTGCACTTAGTCTAGCTTCTCCACCAACTTGTCAGGGTTGAGTGAAAAGCTGAGCTCTTTCCATCAATGATGCTTGCAGACTATCTTCAGTATCATCAACTGCTGACCCTGATTTGTCCACAAGCTTGTTCGTTTTCTGCAGCGAGCCATCTGGACAAGGCAGAGAACCGTGAATGACCCAAAGAGATTTCTATCTGCTTTCTGTATTTAGGTTCTGCTTTTTTTATTGCATCATTGTGGGATGTGGGTGTTTTTAAGCCTTTTTGTAAATGTTCTCTTGTGGAAACTTCCTCTCCTTCTAATGAGCTTGTAGCAATTTATTGCCTATAATTGATTTAAAAAGACACATATACTTTTTTTTTTTTCCCACTGTCTGAACAAGTTAATGCAGACCAAACTTTTCTTGTTTTACATCAGTTAGAATTACCAAAACTATTTCTATTTGCTAAATTTCAGAAAACATAGCGAGAGTATTCTCTAGATATTTTTTGGTAGCTTTCCCCAAATTTGAGAGTTTTCATACTTTTAGTAAGAATCAGGGATAAATACTGAATTCTGTTTTTTGAAGTATCCAATTTTCAAGCTGAAATCTTTTGGTTTCTCAGGTGTCTTAGTATCCTTATTTACACTCTTCTATTGGAATCTTATCAGATGGATTATGCCTTCTTAGCGAGAGAAAATCCCACTCCTTACAAAGTAGACATGAACATGAGGATGATAATCCTTGAGGAGAGACATTTGAGCATCATAGTAAAGCAGATATATTGTTTAGTTTTAGTTTATTATAAACCAAACACCATGGCTTTGATTCCTGCCAGATCCATTTTCATGTGAGAAATCCAGAAGGTAGAGAGGGAACCATTGTATTCTCTGAGGTAGTTATAAATAACTCACTGAAACGCACCAACTCATTGAATCAGCTCATGTTACATTGTATGCAACATGAGTCGAAGTCTGAAGTTGCCCCAGGGTTTTCTGAAACCTGGACTTTGATACTTGGTCACACAGGCTGCCAATTTCTTGCAGGGTCTCTTCAAAATAAATGAGATCTTCAAGATGATTCTCTTCTAATCAGGGATAAAACTATTTCCAGGCTAGAGTCAGGAAAGCCTTCCAGAGAGGTTTGTGGAAACATTTTGCTCTGTTATATCTGTGGCCATTAACAACCCCGGTGATTGAATAAGATCTGTTATGTTGTGTGATTTAAAAAAAGCTGCGCTGTGTCAAACTGGGTCATATGTGATTACTTTACTTTATTCCAGGATCGACAAATTTCACAGAATTCGAAACATAGAATCTAGTAGCTAAGTGTGATTTTATATCTGGATATTCATTTGTCCTAGGACTTTTAATAATGACCAATTTCTACTTGCTTTGACAACCTTTGACTTAAGTCAAGTTCAAATAACTTACTTACATTATCTAATAACTATGTGATAGAAATTATCTAATAAACTGAGTTTACGTAGTTATTTTCATCTTATTAGAATCATATCCTGTAAACTAATCTGTAAATTAAATTATGATATTTGAGCATTCTACAGTTCCTATAAAAACAACTAGCTGCAAAAAATAAACTTGTATGGAATGGTTTAAGTACATAGATTTTGTTCCTGCAAAACCCACGACTGCTTCACGTATTCCTTAAAAAAATGTAAAACTTCATGAAAAATATCCATCTTCTTCTTGCTTTGAACTAGTCTGCCTCCAGCAGCAGATGGAGTGGTACAGTCTGTGTGTTGTTTGACTTTACAATGCTTGATTTTCCATTATGCATGCAATGAATAAAGTCTTTGCTATCCCCCAGTCAACAGCTGAGCAGCAGGTGCCATGGGTTAGATAAAGCCATCATTAGCCAAATGAACACTCCACTGGGATCGAAGCTTGTTTATGATGGGGAAAAGAAGAGGGCGGCTCAAATAAATGCAGAGATCTTCAGCACCTTCCCAAAGGTGAGTTATTTCTGTTTCTTTAATGTTGTTAAAATACAAACAACATATATGTTGAGGAAAGGCTTCAATAGACTTTTCTAAACCAGTATCAGCACACAGGCATTGATATACATTACTGGATTTGTCAATATAACAACAATTTACCAATAATTTAGTTTTACATAATTGCCGCTTTTAAAATTAGGATAAAAAATTAGCTTAGCTTTACTGTGGCTTCTATGAAGTATTTCATCCTATGTCATGATTGTTATGAATATCGCCATGTTTTACAAACAAAGGAGGCAATTAGTCCAGTTTTTGTCGTTCATTAAACTTTTTAATAATTACCGTCGCTCCAGTGTACTACAAGAAAGGGAAAATAACGCTAACAAATTACTTGTATTCTGCTTTTTCTCGCTCTCTTTGTCAGATTCAATCTACATGCAGCCCACAAATTAGAGATTAAGTTCAAGTGTGTCAAGAACATCAACACCAAAAACCACAAAAACATTTTTCACACATAAAACCCACAAACAGAACATTCAGTCTGTTATCGTTTAATATTTTACCATTATTTAACGTATAGGAATACATTTTTTTCCATTTTATAAGTGAAAAAATTCTGCCAGTTTAAAAAGTACTGCTTTTTAAATCGATATTAATGAGTTATTTGCTTAAAACAAACTCTGATATCTTGGTGGAAAGTTATTTTAAAGTTGTCTTTGTCTTAAACCAAATGTACTAAGATATTTGCACCAAAACTGGACCAGATATACATATATAGTAGGATTTGGAGTTTTTGCAATGTGGCTACAACAATGTACAAGTATGAATTATAAACATTCAATCAAAATTGATGTGAGGAAACAAAGATTCAGTGAAATTACAACAACATACAAGTAAACATAAAAAAGCAGAGTTTTGTTCAAACCAAGCTCAATATCCAGAAGTCAATGACAAACACAACTAAAAATGAAAAATGTCAACAAATACTTCCAACACTGCTTTCCATACAATCATTTACATTTTCATATCATGATTTAATCTTTAAATTTTGATTCCAGGTTAGTCCTTTCTCAAACAAAACAAGGGCTTCTTGTGCCGTTGTTGGGAACGGTGGCATCCTGGCAAACAGCCAATGTGGAAAAATGATTGATTCAGCTGAGTTTGTTATCAGGTGAGAAATATGTCCCAGTTGAGATACTCTACAGTTACGGTTATACTGCATACATTCCAGGTAACAGCGTCTGTGTTTATTTTGTATTTAAGGTGTAACCTACCTCCTGTTTCAGACGGATATGAGAAACATGTGGGTAGAAAGACAAACCTTGTGACAGTAAACCCAAGCATCCTCTTAGATAAGTGAGCGAGTTTATGAATTTCAGAGGTCATTATAACCCTTCTGTCCTATACAACCACCTGTCTTCATATGTGCTTTATGTCTGTAGATATGGGTCTCTAATGAAAAGCCGGCGTCCTTTTGTGGAGAAGTTGCGTAACTATGGTGACTCCATTATGCTTCTTCCTGCCTTCTCCTTTGGTATGAGCACTCCTGTGTCTCTGCGGGCTTTCTACACCGTTGAGGACTTTAAAAGTCCCATCCGGACTCTCTTCCTGAACCCACGGTACCTTGAGAGTCTGGCCGTCTTCTGGAAATCTCAGGGCCTGAAGGCGCAACGGCTCAGCAGTGGCATCATGATGACAAGCCTGGCACTGGAAATTTGTGACAATGTGCATCTGTACGGATTCTGGCCCTTCAGTATACATCCACACAGCTTCCAAGACTTGAGTAACCATTACTATGATAATAAACCAGCTAAAAAGAACGTCCATGCCATGCCAACGGAGTTCAACCTACTGCTGAAACTGCACACCCAAGGTGTGTTACAACTACACTTGGGGGACTGTGAACCAGGTGATTCTTATTAGCCTTGGAGGAAAAAAGATTCATCTATCAAAACACGTAATCTTCTTTTGAATGACAGGTTTTTATAATAAGATAGATGGTACACACCCACAGGGAACATAAGCTTTCTGTAATTTGTATAAAATTACAAACTGCCAAGAAACGATTTAGTTTCTTGAAGATTGGAAACCTTTGGATAATTTTTATGTGTGTAGATTCTATAATGGTGACAAAAAGCCTGTCAATGTCTACTCAGGTTTGAGCCTTTAAAGGGAATGTATTATGAAAAATGTACATTTTGCACATTTTTGTACTTCCTTATGGTTTTTTTTTAGTGCTTTTAAAAATGTCCAAGCACAAACAAAAACCCCATCCAGCTGTTTTACGGCAAAAAGTTCATGTTTTTTGGTGTTAGAAACATAAGAAGTTAAAAAAAAAATCCTCTACAATGTGAAGTAACAAATCAGCAGGAACAGTTACCTAGCAACAATGCTTTTCAAAGTTGTACAATTGAGCATCTGCTCAATTATACAACTGAGCAGATGCTCACATGAGTCTGAACTTTGAGTTGGGAGATGTAGCCAGTAGCAACTTACATGGATTAATCAATCAATCAATCAATCAATCAATCAATCAATCAATCAATCAATCAATCAATCAATCAATCAATCAATCAATCAATCAATCAATCAATCAATCAATCAATCAAGTTTATTATTAATTGTTTTTATTTTGTTGGAATGAATCAAATTTCTTTTGGGGAAAATAAAGCAAAGCTGAATGTTCAAACTTATTTTGCATATCTATTTATATTATCTATATTTGTATTTATATCTAAGTGGAGAAAAGCACATTGCATGTATCTCCCATTAGTCAAACTCAAGAAGGTTAGATTGACCAAAAGGCTCTTGCCTAATGAGGGAGTATGAGTTTTTCCTTTTATATCTAATTTTTGACAGCACAGAGCATTGAAAAAAAAATGGAGATATAATAATTAATTTGAACAAGCTATGACACTATGAAGTCAGAATCTCGGGGGAAAATTCAGAGGTGGGAATGAAGTTTTATTTTATGCAAAAAGTGCAACAAACTTTAAAAATGGTAGTTATTTTTACCAGTAGGTGGTGCTATTTGCTGCTTAGAGAGGTGGCTTGACATGGAGAGACTCAGGATATAGAGATTTAAGATTTAAGTGTTAAGTTAACAAAATGGTCGTAGTTTCTGATCATAAAGTTTCTCTGTATTTGTAAAACTTGTTTGCAGTCACACTTTGTGTAGACAAGTGTCAAAATTACACAGACCTTTTTCAACAGCTAGCCCATTATTCTAAGGAACGCTAATGAAAGATCTGTTGTTAAATCCATACTGAGCCAGAGGAAATTATGAGTTGTTAAAGTGGTAGCATTATGTCTGAAACACTCCCCTCCATCACAGATTGGTTTGTATTTCAGTTGAATTTTACAGGTTTATTAAGTTTTACATACTCGGGTGTCTTAACAGGGGTGTGGACATTTTTAAGAGTCAGTGTGACACATGTACTTTGAATGAGTATTTTGATATGGCCATTTTAAGCTCAGCCGACGCTCCTCTTATTAATTTGATTGCTGCTAGTCCACAAAATGCAATTTCTACAATATCATGGAATGATATATGTCTGCATTTGTTAGAAAATAAACTTTGTCAAAGGTTTTAGAGCATGACCGACTCACTCAAATACATTGCCAAAACAAACAACCTAAAATGACTTCCAAATACTTTCTGGAAGAGAGGCGGTCGGCGAGTCCTTCCAGATATGGAGGAAACAGTTTGGAAAAAAGAAAACAAAATTCTTTATCTCATCTAATTGTTTCTTTTTTAAAAAATTTGGTCTTCTCCTGACTCACAATTGTTTTTAATTTAACATTAACTATTCGTAAAATGTACACCAGAAATTAAGCAGTGAGAATAGTTAAACATTAAACTGAACTGAATGAAGCCTGTGTGCCTATGTGCATTCTTACAGCAGGTTTTGTGGGAGGAGGGGTAAGTTGCATGAAATCATCTGAGGTATGAGATCGTTCAGGAACAGCTTCAAAATTCTCCAATGCAGAAAAGCAGACGGAAGGTGAGAGGAAAAATTAGCAGGGAGGCAAAAAAAGGATGAGGGGAAGGATTTTAATTTCAATCGTCTTCATTGGGAGTTTGCTGACTCTGGTGTGGTACTTACAGGACATCAGGTAAACAACTTAAAATCTTAGAAGACAAAAACTCAGTTTTCTGTAACAAAAAATGTGTTGGTTTATTGGCAAAGAACTTTGGTTTTGCAAGAGGTAATTCAAAAGTAACATGCTTTAATCGTATTCATACAACATTTTTTATTTCCATGATTAGAAATTCAGTTTCTTCTTCTCTGATTAACAGTTGTTCTTTCAAGAGAAGAGAAACATACTTCAGGAGAAGTTTCGGACAAAAACAGCAACTTTTTTTTTATTATCATTGTAATAATGCTGGGGCTGCACAGTGGCGCAGTGGGTAGCGCTGTTGCCTTGCAGCAAGAAGGTCCTGGGTTCGATTCCCGGCCCGGGGTCTTTCTGCACGGAGTTTGCATGTTCTCCCCGTGCGTGCGTGGGTTCTCTCCGGGTTCTCCGGCTTCCTCCCACAGTCCAAAAACATGACTGTCAGGTTAATTGGCCTTCCCAAATTCTCCCTAGGTGTGAGTGTGTGTGTGCATGGTTGTTTGTCCTGTTTGTCTCTCTCTGTTGCCCTGCGACAGACTGGCGACCTGTCCAGGGTGACCCCGCCTCTCGCCCGGAACGCAGCTGGAGATAGGCACCAGCAACTCCCGACCCCGTTAGGGAGAAGGGTGATGGAAAATGGATGGATGTAATAATGCTACTGTGGCTTTCAGAGTGATGAGAATGACAATTTTTGTGGCAATTGCATAAAATATAACATTTTGACAGAAAATTTCTTGAATAATGTATTAGGCTGTAGTGGACAATGTACTCAGTTTCACTACTTGAGTCAAAGTACTGATCCTGCTAGTCAAATATTAATCAAATAAAAATAAAAGTTTGGAATTATGCGTTTTGAAAAATACATATGTTTTTTTTATTTTTAGTTATTTAACAATACATTTCACTTGAGGGTTGTTGAAAATATTTGGGTAAATTGTCTGTTATATATTGGACAGAATATCAATAATAATAAAAATAATAATAATGCATTGGTCTTACATAGAACTTCTGTAAACACTTACAATTTTATGCATTTTTCATTCACTTCCTCAGTTACAGTAAGTAGAAGTGTACAATCACACCAACACATATATTAATAAGAAAGTTGGTGACTGGTTTTTGTGCTCTCCCTGGGACATAATGAGAGTTTTGGACTTGAATCAGCAGCGTTCTGGTTGCAGGATAAGTTCCTGACCTTCCTACCCATAAAATATTCCTAATCATACCTTTTTTACAACTCAGCTACTTTCCAGAGAATCTATGCTTAAAGGAAAACAGTTAAAAATAGTTTTACAGACAGTCATAAGTGACTCATTCAGAAACTCTGAAGCATGACATGCTGAGCTTTAGTTGGTATATGAAATCTGTGAACCAGTTTCTTTAAAAGAAAATATCATTTGCTACGGTAACCTAGAAACATTTTTCCACAAATACAATTCAACAAAGTGTATTTGGTAGAAATTCATCAATAGAATAAACTATTGATGAAATAAAGTCTTAAATGAGATTTATCCATGTTTATCCAGAAGCATTACTCAGAGAACACCTTTTGTTTTATTTCAACGAATTCAAACATAGGTGTGTTGCATAAAGATGTTTGTAATTGTGTAATGGTTTATTCCGTGAAATGTGCTAATACAACTAATTAGGCTACATTACCACAGACGTTAGGAAACCTTCTCTGTAAGTGTCAGAGCTGGTGAATGGAAAAATAATAGTTTTATTTATATAACAGGTAAAGAAATCGCTGAATTTCTGACAAATGGAACGTGTGTGTTAATCATTTTGCTGATGTTTTTTCTGCTTTTTGTCTTTTGGGGTCTCATAGCAATGGGGAAGGTAACCCAAACCAGCAGCAGATGAGAAGCGTACCTAACACCATTGCTTCTTGTAAAAACTGCGGGTGAGAAAAGAAACATCTGCAGCTATTTACTTTAGCAGTCTGTTTGTTCGAGTCAGAATCACATCAAGATACAAGATATCACCATAGAAAATAACAGCTTCCTTTGTTGTTGAATGTGTCTTTGTTTTCCAGAGAGAAAATTAAGCAGGCATTAGAGATATACTCTGAAACCTGGACAAAACAAGACTTCAACTATGAAAAATTCAGGTAAGGACTTTTTCTATCACCTCATAATCTCATTGTAAATTAATGAACTTAATGTACCCCCAAAGAGAACATTTACCATGACTTTTTTGTAATTTCACAGGTTGGACCTTAGAGTGAACGTCAATGGTTTTGATGATGCCGTCATAACCCAGACGAACACTCCAGTGGGATCCAGGCTTGTTTATGACGGTGAGAGGAGCCGGATTTTGAATGTGACCCAACAGATTCACGACTTATTTCCAAAAGTAAGTTGTTTTCTTACAACACATCATGTCTTGAACATCATGGTTCTTTTGTTTTTCTTGAATATTCTTCCTTTAGAAACAACAGAGCCATCTCTACCCTCTTTGGTGACATGGGAAAGATAATGGTTCAATGCATATTTATTGGCACAACAAACGTCTCCCAGATCTCTTGTTTTGTTGGTGTACCATGTAGATAGATTACAAAGGCCTATGAAAGTCCTATCTTTCATCCTTATCAAAGATCCGACTTTAATAAGGGTCTAGATCAATAATTTACTGAGCAAAAACCACACAGTCATAGTCTTTCAACAAACTATTCCTGACAAGTTCCCAGCATTCAACAAGCTACAAGATAAAAATCACAAAGAACATTTAGACAACAACAAAATAATTTTTTTGAAGAATTTATAAGACTAAGACAATAGGAAACAAAACTCAGACTGGAAACAGATTATTATGTGAGACATTTTGGCGGGGAAAACAGCAGTTAAGATGAAAGATAAATATTAATGTTGAGTATTTATGTTTATCGTTCACTTAAAAATGCTGATACAGTTCCAGTGTGGCCAGCAGATCTAATGACTGGCTTGTATCAAACCTGGTGGGGGACAGAATGAAGAAGGCGTAGACATTTGTAGCAATCTTAGCCACTTTTAGCCACTTATTTGTTTCATCCATTGTAAAATGTTTTTTCTAAAAGTTTTTGTTGTTTAAACACGCAATGTTGACAAACATTTCCTTAGAAAAAGGATTACTTAGAAATCCTTAGATGTCTAGGTTAGAAAAAGTAATCCTTTTCTTGATTCTACACCTGCATCTGAGCACCTGCTGTTTTGCAGTCAGTTTCCACTGAGCTTGTCTGTTTTCTAAATGCAGTCATTATTTTATGATTTCAAAAAGACAGAATGTCCCAAATGATGTGCAGTGAATAACATCAAAAGCGTTCTATTCAGATCAAACAAGCATAAATCATGTGCAAAAATCCTTTTATTTTGTTTACTGTGACATAATGTCAACGTCTCAATTGTAAGGAAATGTCTTGATTGATGAGAACCGCTTTAGCCTGTCTTGCTAAATGGGCCGTTCAGGCAGCCACTGATCAGACAAATGCTGTTTTCTTCAGCTGAAAATGCATCAAGCTCCAAAATGACTGAAGCGAGCTGTTTCCTTTCTAATATACTACCTCGTTAGATTAGAAATATGCATTAAATGGAATTGGATTTTGGAGTAATAAAGTCTGGGGTTTTACTAACATTGTTGCAAATTAAATAAGGTCTTTTGAGGTTGTATAGAAAAGCTGAGCGGTGCTTTTCTGTGATTTTTGGCAGAGAAAGGCGGAGTTGTGGATGCTGTCAAAATGTGGGAAGTAAACCAGCAGCTTTACTCTGCTGGATCATGCAAATTTGCTGGGAAAATAAATTACTTTGAATCTGGGGTTTCTGTCATGTAATATTTCACTCATAATTGATGTCTAAATCCTCAACATGTAGTTGATTTTCTCCAATTACTCACTCCTCTTGCTGAATGACGCAAAATTAACCAAAAGACCGTAAAATTAATAGAAAAAATTCTCTCTAGACTTAAAGTTGTTTATTTTATCATACCTTGACATTTTTGTTTTGCTATTGCATTTGTTCATTTTTTCTCCTTGTTTGTGATTTCGTTTTGTTTTCTATATCAGTGTTTCTATCTATTTACTGTTTGTATTAGGTTGAGGTTTCTTTCCACCATTTTTCATTCTCTTTCTTTATTGTGTCAGCGTTCATCCCTTCCAAGCTCCTCCTGTTTTCCTGTCATTTCACTGAGCCTTCCTCGATATGTAGGAAGACTACATTGCTCTCTTCATTGCTCCTTGCTGGATCCTCCCTTTATCTTATCTCTCTTCTTGTCTCCCACTCACTTGTTTATGGGAGACAAGAAGAGCACTATTCTGTTCAACATACGATCCTAACACATGTTTCACCATCCATGTAACTGTCATTATAACATACCTAAGGGCAAGGCAGTTCTAACTGCCTTCGCCTTAGGCTTTGTACATTTTTTAGCTTTACGTCATGTTACAATGTTATTCGAAGTAACGAAGTAACAAAGTAAAAACACTTCACTACTTTACTTAAGTATATTTTGGAGTACTTCATACTTTCCTCGAGTAAGAAAGTTTTTGATAACTTTCACTTTTACTTCACTATATTTCCAAACTTAATTGCATACTTTTACCCGATACATTTTCAATGTGTGGTTTAGTTACTCGTTACAAAAAAGTTCTCCCTCTTCAGATGCCAAATAAGCTGCATTTGTTGTTTTCTTGTGCATAATGACCAGTTGTGTGCACCTATAGTTTGTGAAGTAGAGTAATCGTAACGACTTTTTTTCTTCATGTTGGCCGCATTTTCTGTATTGACTATTTATTTTTCTCATTTTCAGCACTGACCTTACTGAAAGGGAAAACTTAAGGCTTACAAAAACTTTGAATTTTCTGTCCTGGAGGGTTTACTAAGAAGCTGGTTCAGTTGTAAAGCAGGTTAAGTTAACCTTGTGGTTTAGGTAAAGGTATTTGACAAGTTTACCAAAATACCAAGTTTATCTATTAGCAGGTTTATTTTGCCTGCACTTGGTTGTGTACATTATTTTAAGTGTATTTGACAAGTTTACCAAAATATATGAAATGTCATTCAAACTGCATTTGCCTTGTTTTACTTTTTATTTATACTTTTCATTACATTACTTGAGTTCATCCATTTTTACAGTACTTTCTATACTTAGTACAAGACGTTTCAGATACTTTAAGACTTTAACTCAAGTAACATTTCAGTCAGTGACTTAGACTTTTACCAAAGTCATATTTTGGAGCGGTACCTATACTTTTACTTGACTCTGAGATTTCAGTACTTTATACAACACTGGTTATTCCCTCATCATAGATATACCATGGCAACCATTCTGCTCTGCAAAACACCTGCTTGGATCTGGTTTTCATACAGTCACATAAATAAATACATAGTTCATTAGTGTTGTGTCATATTATTTACACCTGTGAATTACAGTCTAAATACAAAATGTTTAGGTAGAGAAAATAATAGCGGTGCATTGATTGCAGTTTTCCAATTACGATTTAGATTTTTTTGGTCTGAAATGTTGCTAAACATAGCAAGAAAGTTGCTGAGTTGCCAACAGTGGGGTGTTTAACTCTAAACGTGCAGACATGACTTGGCGGGCGGGTCTATCAGTCAAACCTCAAGGCTGAAAAATAGATAGTGGTTTAGTTTTAGACCTTTATGGAGGTAGATAAGATCGGCTTCATGTGTGAGTATTGGCTGGTCTCCTAAAATTAATTAAATCTGGTCCAATTTATCAGTGCACTCCTAGAAAATATTGTGGTTAAATAAACATTTGAAATTTTCTTCTTTTGCATATGGGTTTTCTGTAAGTTTACACAACAGTTCCCCCAAAGTGCTAATGCAGAGGAATGAAAGCAAGGTATTATACTTAATGAAAACTTTAAGTATAAAAATATATATTTTTTCTTTTTCTATCCTTAATTAATTTCTTCTCATTATAAGTTCTTTAGTGTTATTTCAGTTACTTGGTGAGATTCCATCCAACCGCTAAGTTGTCACCAATGCACTTGTCGCATAGAGAGATTTGGAGACAGTCTCTCTATGTGAGAGAGACATTACAGAGAAAAAACCTGTAATGTATTTTAAGATGTTCTGCTAATGATTTATTGATTTCAGGGTCATCCTTTCTCAAATAAGAGATGGGACACATGTGCTGTCATTGGTAATGGTGGGATCATAGCAAACAGCAGCTGTGGAAAAATGATCAATTCAGCTGATTTTGTCATCAGGTGAGAAAAATGTTGAAAACAAAAATCTGTCATATCTGAAAACTGCCATATCTGAATTCATGTTTGTTCTTCAGGTGTAACCTGCCTCCTTTGTCAAACGGATATGAGAATGACGTTGGAACCAAAACAAACCTGGTAACTGCAAACCCAACCATTCTCTTAAAAAAGTGAGTAGATAAGCCACTAAGGTTATTTTGTCATCTTAAAAACATCACTGATTGTTTTGTTTTTTTCACATTATATTTATATTTGTAGGTTTGAGTCTCTAATGGGACGTCGACGTCCACTGATGAAAAAGCTGAGCAGCTACGGCAACTCGATGCTGCTCCTTCCTGCCTTCTCCTTTGGCATGAATACAGCTGTTTGCATGCGAACTCTTTACACCATTCAGGACTTTGAATCTGCCATCCAACCTGCCTTCATCAACCCGCAATACCTCATTAAACTTTCCGAATTCTGGCATGCACATGGGCTGAAAGAAGCACGGCTCAGCACCGGAGTCATGATGACAAGCCTGGCATTGGAGCTTTGTGACAACGTGCATCTTTTTGGATTTTGGCCTTTTGGTATTCATCCATTCAACTTCAAAAACCTGACGAACCACTATTATGATGACATAAAACCAAATACCAATTTTCACTCCATGCCAGTTGAGTTCAGCATCCTCCTTCAGTTGCACAAAAATGGTGTGCTACGCCTACACCTGGGGGACTGTTAATAAGATAATTAGAAGTTACATCAAGGAGAGCAAGTTCTTTTTTTGTAATGACAGGTGTCATGACTGACATGTTTAATCCTGTTGAGAGAAAGCAATGGAATGTACAAAATGTTTCTGGGAACTGTCTTCTCAAGGGAGGTCATTTAAAATATTATAAAACACTATCTAGTCAAATAAGGTGAGCTCTGTTTATATTTATTATTGTAAATGACAAAAACGGCATTGAAGCAAACTGACCACTATTGAGAAAAAGGGTAAATAGTCACTTACTTACACTACGACATGGAATCAACTTTTTTTGGTTGTATCAGAATGGTATTGAATCTTATATTTATTTGGGAAAATATTGCATTTATTTTGCAATCCACAAAATAAAAATAATTTTTACTGGTTATAATGGATCCTGTGATGTAACCCGCCTCTCGTCCAATGACTGCAGGAGATTGGCTGCAAGGCTATCTAAGTCTTTCCAAAACAACAGTAGAGTTGGTGAGCGTCAAAGTGCATAAAATTTATCATAATTTTGAAAAACGAACATTTGAAAAGTATTTGGGTCACAGTTTGTTCTTTAATTTGTGCCTTGTGGCAAACATGTCACTGGTATTTACTTCCCTATTCAGTTTCTGCAATATAAAAACTCACCATATCAAAGTATCACTCCAAGCAGTTACTGATTTGAAGAATTACTGGTAATCCAACTGGTTTTCTTGATGTCCCATATGATTGAAAGAACAAAGGTTTTTATGTCCTTGTATTGCACAAAAAAAGACAAAATGCACAAAAGGTTTTTTTTTTTCTTTTTATTCAATGCACAACAATAGCAAATTTTATTATTATGTTTTATCTTTTGTCTGCATGCTTCTACTGCAGACTGGGGAATAATTATGGTGTACCACATACTCCTTTAAATACGCGAGCCGCTTCCTGGTTCCAATTTACTTTCATGTCCAAATGTACACGTTAAGTCCCAGGTAAACACACTAAAGTCCTACGTCGAGTTCAATTCTCAAACTTCAAATTTTAAGAGTATAACAAGTTATTTCATTAAATTCATCATTTAATCACAGAATAATTATCATTTTGAATATTTCAAAATAATTTTTAAAAGTTGCGTTTACAAAACAGTTTTAAAAATAAATTTACTTCCTGATCAAGTTGATTTTACTAGAAATCAACTTGATCAGGAAGATGGTGCTGCCTTCTGCCAGTTAGGATGCACTGATTTTGTTTAGATTTAGGTTCAACATGGAGAATCCTGCTGTGAGCACAAAATAGTCAGAGGAGAGTTTAATTTGGATAAAGGAAAACCCGTGTTATGCTAACATCTGATTCAAAAGCCTGTTCGTAATCTCTCCACCCATCCCTCCTGACTACACCTGACTCAGTTACTTTCCACTCTCCATGATTGAATGAAAAAGGTGAAAGAAATGTAATATAAAACATTCATTAGTTACTTTATTGGCTCTGACTCATCATTCTTTGTGTAAGATTAAGTTAAATGCAAGCTGGATATTTTTTCTCTCTACTAAACATAAGAGCAATTTATTTTGGTCTAAACTTGAGTCTAAAGTGATTAAGTTTGTGACTGAAGTTTAACACATTTTCAAGTCTCTTAGCTCAAGTTCACTCCTCTGCTAAAAAAGGCTTTCAAAGAAGTTACAATTTCAATTTGCTTTTGCCACTACACTTGGAGACTGAGGCCCCTTCCAAAAGGTAAAGTTTTTGCTAAAAGTGGAACGTAAATGACCTTTTGTGCCTCGCAAGAGAGACTATATGAACACCCTTCTGTCAAAATTTGATGGATGATGACCTTTGACCTCTAGTCCCTCCACCCCTTTCCCCCCGCCCCTCCCCCCTTCCGGCCACAGGTTGTGAGAATGACCTTAAGGGTTTTCTCACGACCTCAGGTCTGACCTCTAATCAAACCCCCCCTCCCCCCTCCTGGTGTTAGGTTCCCCCCCCCCCCCTCCTTAAATAAACATTCCTTAGACATCTGTTGTCCCCCTCTTTGTTTTCTTGAAAGCTCCTATTGACTTCTGAGTTTTAAGACTAATACATTTACAATAAGCGATAGTTAATCAAGAATAATGTATATAATTATGTACTATGTGTTGTGAAGTTTAAATAGATTTGGAGTGTAGTTGTTACCTCTGGTGTTGTGCCTGTGATTAGCCCAGGACGGGGGGGAAACCTGATTGATCCAGCATGTGCAGGGCATCTGCAGGGACTTGGTTTGAGAAAACCCTTAAGGGTGATTCTCAGTGTGGTCAGCGACCTATGGTCAGCGACCTGTGGTCAACGCACAACGCTTTGTAAGATAGTTTCCCTAGCAATGGAAAGATCCTGTAGGAATATGAGCTTTCACCAGCCCAATCGAGAATCAATTAACGTGCCCGAGGGTAAGAGTGGACTGGCGCGTGTCACGCATCAGTCCGTCTTAAAAGGAGAAAGAGAGGGAAGGGTCAGTGACAGTGGTGGTCAGTGTACCTGTGTGTGTGTGTGTGTGTGTGTGTGTGTGTGTGTGTGTGTGTGTGTGTGTGTGTGTGTGTGTGTGTGTGTGCGTGTGCGGGTGTGTGCCTGCATGTCTGGGACAGTCGTGAGGGAAAAAAAAGCCCCTGCCCCCTGCAAATACATACGTCTAAAGAAAACCTACAATTTAGCTACATTATTTACGGTAGCATGACTAGTTGGTGCTGACTACGAGTTTGTGATTTCTTTCATTCTTTCTCCAAAATAGTAAACGCCGGTTTAAACACATTTGAAACTCATAAATTTTTCTCTGTAACACATGCTAGTGTGAAACATGTCAGTAAATGTTCCTCATTTGTACATGTACTTCTTAAGAATATGTGACTGTTGGTAAGCAGGCCTACGTGAGGTTACTCAAATTTAACTTTTAACTTTCCTTGGTTAAAGAATTTGCTCAGAATTTTCCAAAATTTATCCTCGCATCATTGTGATTGCTACTTTCGTTCATTTTTTTTCCTGCTGCTGAATCAACACTGATCTTCCCAGAGCTTCATGCTTTCTCCAAAATAGTAAACGCCGATTTAAATACATTTGAAACTCATAAATTTTTCTCTGTAACACATGCTAGTGTGAAACATGTCAGTAAAAGTTTCTCATTTGTAAATTTATTTCTTCAGAATATGTGACACTTATTAAACAGACCTTACTGAGGCTACTCATATTTAAGTTTTAGCTTTTCTCAGAGTTGAAAGGTTTTTTCTTTTTCTTTTTTTCTTTTTTTAACACTGCACAACTACGCTCTGACATGATGAACTCTTTTGTTACCTTTATCATTATTCACTACTTTTGTCTCTAACTCATATTCTATATGTTTCTCGGCGCAAATGATGCTTTTACATCCATTCATCATTTTATACACTTGCGTGTGTTCAGTAACGAAATACAGTTGTTTAATTTTCCGTTACTAAAGCTTATAAATGATCAATGTAAACCATCAGTCTGTATTCAAATAGTGAATACAATCCATATTATTTCGATTGGATGTTTTAATGCGTGCACTTGGATTTCTATCGATTTATTGAATGATGGTCTGCGTAAATATGTATCAAACTGAATGGCCATTCAAGTTTTCTATAGTTTTTATTTCTTTTGGTATTTGTTGCACAACTTCAAATATATACTGGCTATCAACCAACAATTGAATCAGTGAATTTTATTTATTTATTTTTCTTCTTAAATACCCCCTCTCACATCTTCTGACAACTAGCTCAACTTATGATAACATTAACTAAGTTTGCTATAGGTGCACTTTACCTAAAAACAAATATTAAAAAATACAACATACTCACTACACAACCATGCTGCAAGGGTTGATCACAACATGGTGAATTATCTTGTTACCGTTGAAATTATCTACAGCTTTTGTTCCTTGCTTTTCATGATGCTATCTGTTCACTAATGTTCACTAATGTTCACTAATGTTCACCTCTTGTAAATGATAAACTTATTAATGATCAATGTGAAGCGTCTGTACGCGATAAAGAAGATTATATCAGTCAGATGAAGTAAAAAATATCATGATACTCAAAGCAATCAAAAATATTTTGATCTGAAAGGTAATTTCTCCTTTTCAGGGAGCTTAGACTGAATGAAAGGATTGACTTTCTTTAGCCCATTAAATTTAACCTTAGCAAAGTTTTGCAGTAAAACAAACAGGTCCTGAGTTTGAAGCCTGAATCAGATGCCTTCAGCCTTCTGCTGAACCTGGACTTCGGCCTTTCTCACTGTAACATAAAACATCAGACTTTTTTTTTTTTTTAAAAGTTCAAGCGAACATTGCTTAATTATCATCAACTTGTTGTTTGTACTCATCTTAAACCAGTGGCAGGAATGTTTGGATTTAAAAAAAAGAAACTTTATAAGTTAATCTATTTAAGTTGAGTCCAGGCAACAACTAAAATAAAATAAAAAGAGAACTATTTGATAGTAGTGAGGATTTTGTGTGGTAAAAGTTGTAACATTTTAACATGCCCAGACACTACGCCTTTTCTGCTCAAGCAAACCAAAAGGTTTTGAACAGGATAACTATGTCAAATAATGAGACTGTGCATCTTTATTGTATGAAGCAAATATATTGCTGCTGCTGTAGGCAGAAAATAAAAGAAGTTTTGCAGAGAATAATATTCTGGATGAGTTTAAGAATATTGTTTGCCAAAATCACAGTGTAACGACACTTGTCTTTTATATGTTGCAGTAATTGAATCTTTTGAGGCATTTGGTTTGCAAAAATGTAAGTAAATCTAACCTATTTTCCTGCTCTACATACTTAGCAATTTGTCAGTTAGCTTCTCAGTCTGAATTTCTGGGCAATGTCTTTATTCAGTCAACTCTTCTATCCTGTACTTCCTGAACTCCAATATTCTACTATATCCACTCTGTGAATGTTTTGCTTCCTTGCTGGTCTTCAGCATCCTCTGAAGTATCTGGTTTCTCTTACTTCAACCCACCCAACTTGCACCTGATTGGCACTTTAGCCTTTTGATTCCCTCCCAGTGAGGCGGTGCTTCACAAAGAAGATTGTTTGTCAAACTGTTGCTCTCTGCCTAGTGGTTGTTTCAGAAGATGAGGAAACACGGTGACTCAGTTTTAGACACAACTAGCCAGATTATGCAGCTTTTTTACTAGATGGCAGTCCTAAAACTACATACCTTTAAAATATAAATAAATACGTACAATTCCTTAATTATTCGATTCATAGGTGATAGAAGTTTGGTAATTTGGAAAGCAATTCAGGGGACTGCGGTTTCTTAACGTAAGTTTTTTTCTGCTACTGGACAACAAACAGGGTTAAAAGATGACAGTTGTATTTACTGAGAGCAAGGCTATGTCTAGTTTTTCAGGACAGACTGAGACCTGTAAAAACTGTAGGGTCCAAATGACCGAGGAGGGAACCGGTTATCTGCTCCAACTATGTATTAGCCTTCAGGAAATATTTTTGGATACAAAGAGCAGAAACATCACAACATCAGATGTATTTTTCACTCTTATATCAGTGATTTAAAACATTTTTTATTTTTTGATACCATGTGGTACCATGTGATCGACCGCAAAGTTGTGCGTGAATGTAAAAGTCATTTATTTTATCACCCAAATAATAGTGCAATGTGTTTATAATGAGTAGGATTAACCGAGCTGAAGGAAAAAACAAAGAAAAAGGAGAAATAAATATTCAATGATACAGAATCGACTCAGCAAATATGAACTTAGGAAATTATTGAAACCTTCAAGAATTTTATGTTGCATAAGATATTTAAGAAAATAATCGTGATTCCATACTCATGATTTTCTTTATTTGGTTGTTGTCTCTAAAATACGTTCTTATGTTGAACACCAGACATGTCACCTCTTTCCCACAGTTTTTTTTCACTTTGTTCCACTACTGCAGTTTTTTAACATGTAGTCAATGTTAAAAAAAAAACAAAAAAAAAACCAGCACAGAGTTTGAAGCGATGGAGGAAATTTACGTCAATATGGAACCTGTTGGACAAAGTGCATCTAATCACATAGGTAAGAACAAAGTCACAGAGAAATCTAGTATGTATTTAATTTAATTAAATTTTGCTAAGGTTCAGGTTCTGTTCAGGCAGCAGCAGCTCCAAAGAGAGGCTCTGCCTCGGTGTGGCCGTATCTCTGGGAATCCTCAATGTTTTCCTTTTGACCGAACTCATCGCCCTCAGTGTACACAGTGAGTCTTGTTCTAGTCATCTTAAAGATGTCAAATGAGTACATTTTATGTTTCTGTTATAAAAATTTCATCGGTTTCTTTCTGAAATCAAACTGATGAAATAACAAAGGTTTGGTGACTCAAAGTGTTGCAGAGAGTTGAAACATGACAGGATGTTACATGATTTTAAATTATTTTCAGCAACGGCTGCATTTGCAGCATTTAGGGATAACATGTCTCCTCTTTCAAACGATTTATTGTTCAGCGTTACCTCAGTTTAAATTCTACAGCAGATTTTGCATCTGATTGGCACTTTAGCCAAAGTCATGAAATTATTTCATAAGTCTTAAGTGAAAATACAATGCAACTTGTTTTTGCAAACACGTTTGTTGATTTTATTTTATTTTTTTTTCCAACTCATGATATGACAGCAGATTTTTCTGACATCAGCAACATTCTGACTGAGCAGAACAGCAACAGCAAGTTTCCCTCATGACGCTAACTTCACTGATAACGTCACTGATAACTTCACTGAAACGGATCCTCCACGAGATGAAGAGACTTTAAGTTTTGTCAAAACTTTAAAAAAAATATGGAGCTTATTAAAATGACTAAAAAACTTTTCCCCTTTGAATCGTAGAGTATAACTACGTAATAACTTTCCTTTTTGGTCTAAACGAATATAATATAATATATGTAAATGAACACTTTTATTTAAATTCATTAAGTACTCTATCGTTTGTGTGCGCTAAAAAACAACGATGTAAAAGAAACAAAACTTGGATTTTTTTCTCCTTACAGGAAAATTTTGATCCTAAGGAACAGCAGAGATCAGTTGTTGCTGTTAATCCAGAAGAAGAAAAGAGCAGATCCAGTACTGATCGACGATTAGATGTTGAGTGATACTATTAACTAACAATAATGTAGCTTATTAGCACGGTGTTACATAAAACCCTAAAGATAAAATGTACACTTCCAACTGTTGTGATTTATAAAGCAACAATTTTACCGGTTGGACTCCGTGTTTTTTCTTTCTTCGTAAAACTCTCACATGATAAACGTCGGAGAATGGTTCTTGTGTGGAGGATTTGTTTAGCATGATAAGTTCTGATTGTGTCTTAATGTGATTTTTACTGCCAGACTTTATGGAACTCCAGTCGTGTCCAGTAACAGCGGATCAAGCTCTATCTTGGTAGAATCATATTTCTACATGTCCAATTATTTACTATCATTTGTAATAAAGTGATGCCAACACCATGGATTCAACAGTGAGGAGTTTGTTCTAGTCATCTTGAAGATGGAAAGAGTCAATGTTGTGCTGATTCTGAGTATCTGGATGTTTATCCGAATGACTTTTTATTCATTTCAGAGTTCAATCGGTGAGGTTATTCATTTTGTGGTGATCCTAGTCTAAGAAAGAAACAAACAAAGAAGGTAGCATTCGTACACGTTGGTTCCACAGGCTTCCCCTGAAAATATGGATAAAATTGGTCATGATAGGGTAAAAATAACTATTTTATTTGAAGAGGAACAAGCATATAAAAGTCAAGTCAGTGACAAGTAATTGACATGCTGCAATCTGCTTTTTTTTTTTAACTCGGATTACTTAATTTTTATGTTTGTTTGTTTGTTTTTTACTGACTTAAATAATACATTTAAAATGCTGCGCTGTTTGATAAGTAGAATGGAAATTACTTTTTTTTGGT
Source organism: Poeciliopsis turneri (assembly GCA_922788865.1). Classification (NCBI taxonomy): domain Eukaryota; kingdom Metazoa; phylum Chordata; class Actinopteri; order Cyprinodontiformes; family Poeciliidae; genus Poeciliopsis; species Poeciliopsis turneri. Next base: position 170,290 of record CAKLNU010000542.1, read on the forward strand.
AAACTGTCTTAAGATTACCTAATGTAAAATTTGCATTTTAAAATCAACTGAATTGAATTAAGAAAGGTTACAATTTTCCCAGATGAAGAGAAATGATGAGCAATGTTTTATGGGTTGATGAGAGCAGAGATTGGTGTTTTTCTTTGTAACATCAAAATTTACACTTTTCAAAATTTACAATGAGTTTTCCCATATACCATTGCCTGGTATCTGAGCAGGTAAAGGTCATCCCTTGCAATATCAAGAAGCTGTTATCAAAAATTATGATCTTAATTTTTATTTACGAAGCAAAAGATGTGAGTCATACTATCCTGTACAACATAATTTACAGTATGCAAAGTCTAAAAAAGTCTAAAACAAAAGGATTTTAAGCTAAAAAATAAAAAAAACAATAAAAATGTATTACATAGCATGCATTTGAGACTTTAACCCAATGCAGGGTAGGCTGTACACTTTGATGGAGGTATTTGTCTCTTTAAAGACCTGTACCGGTATCTTTGACACATTTGACCACTTTAGCTGGTCCAGGCCACAGTCAATTTTGAGGAAGAAGGTGCGGGACAAAGCAGATAACTTAATTATTCCCAATAAAGAAGAAGATTATGGTAATTTATCCACAGTAGTTCCTACAAACCGGGATAATGATTACCGATTGACACCATTTTGCAAGCGGAGACATTTCATGTCTTCCAGTCTCAAGCTGACATCCGTGGGTTTCTGGCTGACTTTTTTTTCTTTGTGATCTGAGGCACATAATAGGAAAGATAGTTACTAGATGGAACAATGAAACAACTTTTGGTCCTATGCAGACTGATAACAAAAGAGTTCATCATGTCAGAGCATAGTTGTGCAGTGTTAAAAAAAGAAAAAAAGAAAAAGAAAAAACCTTTCAACTCTGAGAAAAGCTAAAACTTAAATATGAGTAGCCTCAGTAAGGTCTGTTTAATAAGTGTCACATATTCTGAAGAAATAAATTTACAAATGAGAAACTTTTACTGACATGTTTCACACTAGCATGTGTTACAGAGAAAAATTTATGAGTTTCAAATGTATTTAAATCGGCGTTTACTATTTTGGAGAAAGCATGAAGCTCTGGGAAGATCAGTGTTGATTCAGCAGCAGGAAAAAAAATGAACGAAAGTAGCAATCACAATGATGCGAGGATAAATTTTGGAAAATTCTGAGCAAATTCTTTAACCAAGGAAAGTTAAAAGTTAAATTTGAGTAACCTCACGTAGGCCTGCTTACCAACAGTCACATATTCTTAAGAAGTACATGTACAAATGAGGAACATTTACTGACATGTTTCACACTAGCATGTGTTACAGAGAAAAATTTATGAGTTTCAAATGTGTTTAAACCGGCGTTTACTATTTTGGAGAAAGAATGAAAGAAATCACAAACTCGTAGTCAGCACCAACTAGTCATGCTACCGTAAATAATGTAGCTAAATTGTAGGTTTTCTTTAGACGTATGTATTTGCAGGGGGCAGGGGCTTTTTTTTCCCTCACGACTGTCCCAGACATGCAGGCACACACCCGCACACGCACACACACATACACACACACACACACACACACACGCACACGCACACACACACACACACACACACACACAGGTACACTGACCACCACTGTCACTGGCCCTTCCCTCTCTTTCTCCTTTTAAGACGGACTGATGCGTGACACGCGCCAGTCCACTCTTACCCTCGGGCACGTTAATTGATTCTCGATTGGGCTGGTGAAAGCTCATATTCCTACAGGATCTTTCCATTGCTAGGGAAACTATCTTACAAAGCGTTGTGCGTTGACCACAGGTCGCTGACCATAGGTCGCTGACCACACTGAGAATCACCCTTAAGGGTTTTCTCAAACCAAGTCCCTGCAGATGCCCTGCACATGCTGGATCAATCAGGTTTCCCCCCCGTCCTGGGCTAATCACAGGCACAACACCAGAGGTAACAACTACACTCCAAATCTATTTAAACTTCACAACACATAGTACATAATTATATACATTATTCTTGATTAACTATCGCTTATTGTAAATGTATTAGTCTTAAAACTCAGAAGTCAATAGGAGCTTTCAAGAAAACAAAGAGGGGGACAACAGATGTCTAAGGAATGTTTATTTAAGGAGGGGGGGGGGTAACCTAACACCAGGAGGGGGGAGGGGTGGTTTGATTAGAGGTCAGACCTGAGGTCGTGAGAAAACCCTTAAGGGTCCTTCTCACGACCCGAGGTCGTGAGAAAACCCTTAAGGTCATTCTCACAACCTGTGGCCGGAAGGGGGGAGGGGCGGGGGGAAAGGGGTGGAGGGACTAGAGGTCAAAGGTCATCATCCATCAAATTTTGACAGAAGGGTGTTCATATAGTCTCTCTCTCGCATCTTCACAAAGATGGCGTGTGCCTTTCAATAAACTAGTTCCTGAGTGGATAGAGAAAATGCCTCTGTTGTGAATCATTAGCCCAACCAGTAAACTGGTATATAACTCCAAATAGAGGCTTTCTATGCATGTTTAGTGCCACTTTCAGGTCTGAGGGAGTAAAAATACTGTTTTGGGACACTTTGTGTATTTCCATGTAGTTTAAAATATTTCTGAAAATGGTACCATGTGTTCATGTTTCCCTTAGGAAAAAATACATTCCCTTGTAGACAGGGCCAAAGGTTTGGAAGCACAAAGTTTAGAGGCATGAAATAGAGGATGAACTTGACACAAGCACCTCAATGTTATCCTCAATAAGCAGGGTAACCATTCAAAATGCCAAATTAACACAAACATTTTCAAGAATATCCCGGAAGAGGGAATTTTAGTCTCAAGACCTATATTCCTTAAAAACTCTGTGGTTTAAGGGACAATCCAGAACTCTGGGAATATCGCGAGTGAAGTAAAATTAAAGTGAAATCAAGTGTCACAGTCATCTCTTGATGCATTTTTTTTAAAATAAACCAGCAGTTTTCAGACATTAGATTTAGCTTTCAAAAAATTAGGTAGTTAGGTTAGGAATCTAAATATTTAGTTTGCAAACTAAAAACCTTATTAATAAGTCATATTTTTACCATGTCATTCATACAATTGTAAATCTCAAAATTCTAAACTAAATATGTAATTCACAAGCTAAATATTTACGTTTTAAAATACATGTTTAGTTAGAAAGCTAAATATTTAGTTTGAAAAGTATGTATTTAGCTTAAACTTGAACATTTAGTTCGGAATTAAATATTTAGCTTGTGAACTAAATATTTAGTTTGGAACTCTGAGATTTGTAAATGTATGAATAACCTGGTGAATATATATATATATATATATATATATATATATATATATATATATATAAAATAAAATAAAAAATTCCCTTCTCACCCACCGCGGGTGGTTCTTATCCTCTGAGCTCGGGTCCTCTACCAGAGGCCTGGGAGCTTGAGGGTCCTGCGCAGTATCTTGGCTGTGCCAAGGACTGCACATTTCTGGACTGAGATGTCTGATGTTGTTCCTGGGATCTGTTGTAGCCACTGCTCCAGTTTGGGGGGTGACTGCCCCGAGGGCTCCCGATGACCACAGGCACCACTGTGGTCTTCACCTTCCAGGCCCTCTCCAGTTCCTCCCTGAGGCCCTGGTATTTCTCCAGTTTCTCGTGCTCCTTTTTTCCTGATGTTGCAATCGCTTGGTATTGCTACATCTACCACAACAACTTTCCTCTGTTGTTTATCCACTATGACAATGTCTGGTTGGTTCGCCATTACCATTCTGTCTGTCTGGATCTGGAAGTCCCACAGGATCTTAGCTCTGGCATTCTCCACCACCTTTGGGGGGTGTTTCCCACTTTGTTCTCGGGGTTTCCAGTCCATATTCTGCACAGATGTTTCTGTACACTATGCCTGCCACTTGGTTATGTCGTTCCATGTATGCTTTCCCTGCCAGTATCTTGCACCCTGCTGTTATGTGCTGGACTGTCTCAGGGGCCTCCTTACACAACCTACACCTTGGGTCTTGTCTGGTGTGGTAGATCTGGGCCTCTATTGCTCTGGTGTTTAGGGCCTGTTCCTGGGCGGCCATGATGAGGGCCTCTGTGCTGTCCTTGAGCCCAGCTTTTTCCAGCCATTGGTAGGATTTACTGATATCAGCCACTTCGGTTATTTGCTGGTGGTACATCCCATGTAGGGGCTTGTCCTCCCATGATGGTATCTCTGGCACTTCAACCTCCGTTCCCTGTTGTCTGAGACATTCACTGAGCACATTGTCTGTTGAGGCTTTGTCCCTGATGTATTTATGGATCTTAGTTGTTTCGTCCTGGACAGTGGTTCTCACACTCACTAGTCCTCTGCCTCCTTCCTTGCGGCTCGTGTACAGTCTCAGGGTGCTGGATTTGGGATGGAACCCTCCATGCATTGTTAGTAGCTTTCTAGTCTTAATATCTGTGGCTTTTATCTCCTCCTTTGGCCAGCTAATTATTCCAGCAGGGTATCTGATTACTGGCAGGGCATAGCTGTTTATCGCACGGATTTTGTTCTTGCCATTGAGCTGGCTTCTCAGGACTTGCCTTATTCGTTGGAGGTATTTAGTTGTGGCTCCTTTCCTTGTGGCCTCATCGAGGTTGCCATTTGCTTGTGGTATACCTAGGTACTTGTAACTGTCCTCTATGTCTGCTATTGTTCCTTCTGGGAGTGAGACCCCTTCTGTGCGGATCACCTTCCCCCTCTTTGTAATCAGCCGACCACACTTCTCTAGTCCAAATGACATCCCAATGTCTGTGCTGTAGATCCTGGTGGTGTGGATCAGTGAGTCGATGTCTCGCTCACTCTTGGCATACAACTTGATGTCATCCATGTAGAGAAGGTGACTGATGTTGGCCCCATTTTTGAGTCGGTATCCGTAGCCAGTCTTGTTGATAATTTGGCTGAGGGGTTCAGGCCTATGCAGAACAGTAGCGGGGGACAGAGCATCTCCTTGGTATATGCCACATTTGATGGACACTTGTGCAAGTGGTTTGCAGTTGGCTTCAAGGGTGGTTTTCCACAGCCTCATTGAGTTTGCAATGAAGGCTCTCAGAGTCCTGTTGATGTTATACATCTCTAAGCATTCAATGATCCAAGTATGCGGCATTGAGTCATAGGCTTTCTTGTAATCAATCCAAGCCATGCACAGGTTGGTGTGTCGGGTTTTGCAGTCTCGGGCAACTGTGCGGTCTACGACGAGTTGGTGTTTGGCTCCTCTGCTATTTACACTGATTCCTTTCTGTGCCATGCTCATGTGCTTATCCATGTGTTTGCTTATCTTGGCCGCTATGATGCCTGACATGAGCTTCCAGGTTGTGGAGAGGCAGGTTATTGGTCGGTAGTTGGGTGGGACTGGACCCTTTGATGGATCCTTCTGGATTAGGATTGTCCGCCCTTCAGTTAACCATTCAGGGTGAGTCCCACTTTGTAGCAGCTGGTTCATTTGACCTGCCAGTCGCTCATGGAGGGCAGTGAGTTTCTTTAGCCAGTAGGCATGGATCATGTCAGGCCCTGGTGCTGTCCAGTTTTTCATACCTGAGACTCTTTCTTGGACATCTGTCACAGTGATGGTTACCGGGGGCTTGCTCAGGAGGTTGCTATGGTCCTCTCGTGAGAGATCAACCACTGTGCATTGCTGTTGTGGGACGCCTCCCTTTCCCATATGCCTTTCCAGTATTGTTCAGTCTCCAGCCTTGGTGGGTCTGCTCTGTTGTTATTACCCTGCCATTGAGAGTACACCTTAGCTGGTTGAGTGGAGAAGAGCCGGTTAATCCTTCTGGATTCATTCTCCCTTGTGTATCTCTTTAGGCGGCTGGCCAAGGCTTGGAGCCTCTGTTTGGCAGTTTCGAGTGCTTCAGGTATGGGCATTGCCTTTGGGTGTCTTTTCATTGTACCCTTGTGGAGCTCTGACAGTTGGCTCACTTCCCTCCTTGTTACCTTGATTTTAGCCTCTAACCGTCTTTTCCATGGTGGGTATTGGGTCTCATGGTTGCTCTTATAGCCAAGTATCTCAAGGATCACTGATGCTGAGTTGTAGATCAGCTCATTGGTTTCTGTTATGGTATTGGTAGGGATCGTTCTCAATGCTGCATTCACATTCTCAATGAGACTTTCTGATGGTACTTCACTCAGCCGTTGTAATTGGCGCCCGGGGAGGCCTGGTTGTCATTCGGGTCATGATTCTCTCTCTCAGGTCAGCAGCTGTCTCGTTCAGCTCTGATTCGCTCACTGGGGCCGTGTATCCCCTCACTGGGTGGGGACTTGTAGTTAAGTCCCCCACAGTTCTGACATCCGGGTTCCTCCCTTTTTGCCGTAGCATTTGTGTTGTATCTCGTCAATCTCAAGTTGTGATAGCAGTTGCCGTTTGCGGATGTTGGAACACTGAGCTACTAGTTGTTTAGCACTTAGTGTTGACTGGGGATGTCGAAGTAACCATTCCTTCCCCAGTCTTTGCATGTAACCTCTCTGACTAGGGTTACTTGAGTAGTAGCATTCCAACAGATCCACATTTTCATCTCTCGCCCATTTCCGTCTTGTTCCAGTAGCCCATTTGTCATCAAGGTGCTCTGGTTCCCCAACACCTGACGCAGACCTTGTTTGGCCGGGCGACGTCTGAGCCGGCATGTTATGCAACTTAGTATCTCTCATGGTATGAGGTAGGCAGTAGCTTGAAGGGTCTTGCCTAAGGACCCAGACTGGATTCGAACCCCCGCCCTCTCGGGTGATATACTGATGCCTTATCTATTGAGCTATACAGTCAGCTATATATATATATATATATATATATATATATATATATATATATATATATATATATATATATATATATATATATATATATATATATATATATATATATATATAAATGGACTCCAGTATTGTTTTCTCTCTGTCTGAACAAATAAACCTAGATTTTATTTGTTTTTTACTGTTTGCTTTACAAATAGCACCCTATAAGAAACAAGCATGAGGTTTTTGCTCATGACATTTGCCAGCTCAGTGTTTTCACAGTGCATGTGTCTGAGAAGTGCATGGCGTCAATAGGTCAAATGGGCACAAGCTCACAGGCCTCATGCTAAGCAGCTGAGGAATGCACCAGGATCAGCTGTTCCTCGGCCACATGACTCCCTTACTGCCCTCCTGAGGCTCATGTCTTCCAGCACATCTCCTGTGAAACTATGAGAGGATTTACAGGGAAGAGTACAAGTGTGAAGCCAACAGCTGGAGAATAAGAAAATATTCTGTTTGGGATCGGTAGAGTGTTGCTAGAGTGTCGCTCGAGGCCTAATAACTTCCAATGAAAAAACATGCCTTTTAATTTAAAAATAACTGCATATTCCCTTATTCAAATTTACTCCACCAATTTTTTTCTTCTCATGTAAAGCTGCAGTATGTAACTTCTATTTATATAAAACATTTTGTTTTACATATTTGGAATGTCGTGACAATATGGTGTGAGACAGATAATCTATGAAAAGATTGATCACCTCCACCTCCTTCCTGAGCTACTACTGCCATCTGAAGAAATCCACCACTCCCGACCAAAAACAACCAATCAGAGCGAGGAGAAAGGTCTGACTGCTGTTCATCATCCTTATGTACTCGCTGCTATTTGTGCTAATAGCAGAGAAAGAATTTACTATTTCACTGTCAACTGTGGACATGCTAAATAGCCAGAGCAGTCACTACAGACTGCTAGCTCTGGTGTAGCAGGGGGAGGCAATGGGAGGAGCAGCGCCACATAGCAGTGGATTGACAGCACTAAGACTGTCCTCCTCACTCTGATTGGTTGTTTCTAGAGAAGGTGTAGGAGCTTGATTATTTCACAGATTATTAAATCGGGATTGATTGACCTTTAATCCAACTCCAGTTCATTTGCCTAGAATGTTCAGTTTGTTTGTGGAGGTGTGAACGCGCAATCGAACTCTGACCCGGACCAAAAAACAAACTCTGGTGCTTTATTTACTTCAATAATATAACTTTTTAGGTAGAAATGCAAACCAGATGTGCCATATGAGGGGATTTATTAGGTTGTTCAGGAAGAACCAATGGACAAAAACATAAGCAGTTCAATGATTAGAAGTGGATATGCTTTGTTGTACAGTTCACTGTGACAGAGGTTTTACATTGGCCTTAGGTGACAAAAACAAGATAAGTGCTTTTAAGATAAAAATGATCCCGCCTAATGAGACCAACAGCTATTTGATAAAAAAAAAAAAAAGTTTTTTTCTTGGTCTTAGTTGTATTGCATGATTTTTCCTGTTGCAGTTTTTTATCTAGTCCAGAGGGCTCCAAAGCGCCCATAAAAACCCAAAGAATTACAGTACCAGGAATAGAAATCTGGTAGTGTAGCACGTCTCCTGTGAAACCAGCACATCTCCTCTTTTTTTTAATTTTTTTTTTAGCTCTGGTACAACTAAGTTTTCATTTTAGTTAACGAGGTTTGTTTGCATTCATAATTTAAGGTTCGAATTTGAGTGTCGACATTTACGAGGCTGAAACAGAGAAACAAATAGACTTCTTCTTCTTCAATGTCATGTCAGCACCAGGAGTAGAAATCTTTGTGTTTTGGAAAAATATGAATGTTTCAAGAACTCTACAAATATGTTTTGAAAAATGGCAGAAGTTAAAAAAGCTATTTTTATTTTGAGCCTTTAGTTAAAATGTGATGTGTAAATAAATCAGTTAAATTGGTGACTGAAATAATTCTAGATTCATATTTATTACTATTTTTAATTGTACTGGCCAGTATACATCGTTATTAAATAACAGAGGAATAGTGGTGCCTTAAATCATTGTGATATTGATTAAACAAGGTGATGGATTAGATTAAATTAGATTATATTTATTCACCTTACACAGTAAGCAGTATAACAAAATTAATAGTATAGTTTTGCATGGAAAGATTTCACAGAGATTTGTTGATGCAACTTTTCTCATTGCGAAGTTACACAAGATTAAACTTAAGATGTATTTTCTGCACTTCTTTCACAACCTGCATGCAGACAGACATTCAGACGGTGAGAGGAAGATTGCAAACTGTTTCCAAAGCAATTTTCAGATTTAAGGATTACTAACTGCATGACATAATTAATGTGGCTTATGTAACACCAGTGTGGCCAGGAACAAAGAAACAACAGAGTTCAGTCAGTCTGCTGGACGAAATTAATATTTGTCCTACTTTAAGACTCAGGAAAACTGGACATCGACAGAGCTAAAAAAGCTTTGTCTTGTTGACACAGTCGTCTATCATTCCTTATAATTTCGGCATCAGACGGATTTCAACATGCAAGAGAGTTGGGAAATGCTGGGATGTCTGCTGCGTTATGAGATTATAAATGTCATCACGAACAATAGCTTCTTTGGGTTTAATTTTGTTAAAAAGCTAATGGGGTCTTGAGATGGAAATGACACTGTCTGGAAAATGCTAATCGCTGACCAGCTGTAATGAGTGGATATCAGATGTGAGGCCTGGAAATCTGCATCAACAGATTGCCAATGCAGAACAAGTGTTCAGCAGCTCTGGGTGCAGTTGCCCAACTTTGCATCAACATGCAAATGCTGATTCATGACAGCATTTGCATGTTTGACATTTCTGCCAGTGTCTTGTGATGCATGACAGGTTTTCCTTCCACTACCGTTTCATTTTGTTCTTATACCCAACAATTTCGTTTGACTTCCAGCCAGAAAGAAATAATTTTAGATCTCTGAACGTAGGATCTTGTAGTACCCAAATCCAAAAGAGAGAGGCTTTAGCTTTGCATACCCAAAGATAGTCCTAACTAAATCTGATCAGAATTAAACTTAGCTTTACTTAAACAGGACGATGTGCCTTTAAAGAAAACTTTCCACAGACTCCTTTGTTTTGGGTTGTGTGTGTGGTGAGACGTCTTTAGCCCAGCTTTGCTTACTCAGGATGCAGGCACAAAGCATGATTCATTTATTTCGCTCAAAACAGCAAAGACTTGTACTGTTTGAGCCAAAATCCAATGACATACAGATGCAGAAGTTTTGTGTTTAGTGCAGTCCATATGGGCATGAGAAGAGTTAATTCCTTTTTCCAGTACAGCGAACAAAGCAACTGAAAAGTTTAAGCTTTGACTTAATGGTTTATTGGCTTAATGTTCTGCCAACGTCACACCAGGTTAATTGATAATCTACATTCTCTTCCAGAATAAAAAAAGATACTTTTTGTTTTTTTAATTCACAAAGCTAGTACAGCTGAAGGAGTTTGCCATAAGAAAAAAGGCAGCTTCTGGAAGTGTGGATGAGATTTGGGGGGCATTAGGAGTACAAGAGGCAAACTGTGGTCTAATTCAGTACTGGGAAATCATGTTACTGCCCTACCTCCCCTTTGTGAAAATAGGAGAAGGCAGAGGGGGCTTAAGAGGAGTGGGCGGAGGACAGATGGGGCGGGAGGGGCAAGCAAAGGGAGAAGGCTGAGGCGATGGGGGCGGAGAACAGAAACAGCTCGCCCTGTGGGACTCTGGTGGAAAGTAGGGCTGTGTGAGTTTGTCTCTGTGGGCAAATGTGGAAAGAAAAAGAGACGGAAGACAAAAAACATAGACTGGACCAAAAAGACATGAAAAGGATTAACAGATGAGGAAGATCGACAAAACAACACTTTCAACGAAGCTGAACTGAACCCAGGAAAGAGAGAAAGGAAAAGAAGACTTGTCTGTACAACAGGAAGGGGGTGGCATGACTGAGCAGGCTTTGACTTGTACCTTCAACAGTTGAAAGGAAACACTTAATGACGCCTCGCAGACAGGAAAATGAAGTGATTTGAAGAATAGTGTTAGAAAACATCTGGAGGCTGCTGGGAAAGATTACTTATGAGGCAGCAAACATAGGAAGGACGAAGAAAACTGGAATCATAGCGGCCGTGGCGGACAGCAGACAGAGTGAATGAGAGGAGAAACAGAAGCAGAGAGGGGCTAACGGGTAAGGAAGGTATGAGGGGACAGATCTTGAAGCCCCTCCTCTCTTTGATGATCACTGTCCTCCTGCTGGCGAGTCTGCTGACCACTTTCATCTGGTACACGCTAGAGAACAAGTAAGTTCCTCTTAGACATGAAACATCGGTTAGGACATTAATCATGTGCAATGAAGGAAAAGTCACTCTGCTGGGGTTTAACAATAGGAGTCAAAGAGGCTCACAAGGCAGAACAAGTAGAGGAAGTGATGCTATAAAAGTAACAGTTCCCAGAATACACAACTCATCATTCAATGTCTGAATCTCAAAGATCGTTTTACAAGGTGTTACGATGATATTACATAGAAACAATGTTGTTAGGTTGATCATCAGAAATATTACTAAACATTTTGTTAATATGTTTTCCTGCAACAAAGAAGCAAAAGAATCAGAAATTATTTCCTCTAAATTTAGAACAGCAATAACTAAAGTCTAGGTTTGAAACATGTCACACTTACAAATATAAACTTAATCGAAAGGTCATCATGTGGTTGAAAATACAAAACAGGAAGAGGAAGCCGTGAGAACACAAGACAGTCATACATACCACAGAACGCAGGAAGTCTTGTGCCGAGACATGAATAGACGTCAGTGCTGCCTGCGCAAAGTGTTTGCAGATTGATTGTTAACTTAAAGTATGCATGCAAAAGCATTTCTTCCCTCTCAAACTTTTTCAAACTTAAAACCACAAACTTCAGCTTATTTTTATTGAAGATGTACGTGATTAACTTAAGCAAGGTAGCGTCACACAGATTTGTCATAAAAGTTGAAGAAGTAATACTTTAAAATAGTTTTTGGAGGTGTTTTTATATTAGTTTGACATTTTTGCCCATACTTCAGTTCAGCCAGATTGGATGGACTTTGACTGGGCCAATTTAACAGATAAATATGCAATGATCCAAACCCTGAAAGGTGAATCTTACCCAGTCTTGAAGACAAATAATGACACTTTAACCTTTGTATTAAAAGTGTAACTTGGTAAATATTGACACCTGTCATAAACTTTCATAAATGTTCACAACAGGTGTTATATTATGTTTATGACATCGTCTTCAAATAAAGGGTTCCCAATCATTCTTATTGCCAATTTTATTGTTATCACAGTGATACCACAAAAGATGTTTGTGATATTTTAAAGCCATAAAAGTTTCAGTTCATATCGCCCACCAAAATCACTCCTTCCTTGGAGTGATTTGAATTCTTTGATTGTGACGTTTGGTCTCACACATATGCCAGCCAATGTTAAATCCCAATAAAAAAGATTCTAGACTCTCCCCTGCTTCTTACACATCTCTGTTTCTTACACAAGCCTATCTATGACTATCTATCTATGACTTTCTTTTAACAATGGTCTTCTTCTTGTCACGTTGGATCAAAGCCAGATTTGTGGGGTGGACAACTAACAGCTGCCTTCATCTCCTCCAGAGTTACCAGGAGCCTCTGATTACTGACTCATTCTCTAACCAGTAAATTTAACTGAAATTTATATATATACAGTCATAATACAATTCTTGCTGACTTTTTGAAATCAGCACCTGAAGTAAACTAAAGTATGAAAAAACTAAAACTACTATTAGCAGTAAAAACTAAAGTGAAACCAACAAACACACAATGAAAATGTATTAAAATTAACCTAATTAGACAACAATGGAATAAAACTTAAAACAGATCTGTCATAACCATGTTTTCTTGTCCATAACTTGAACCTTTAATAAAAAAGCTGGATTTATTTTGAGATTTTCTTACACACAAGTATTTACCAATGAGCAGAGTTAGCTCAAAGGTGGATTCTAGAAACACACACCAGTTTCAGATAGTTTGCTCTTTTATTTTACTACTTTGGAAGGGCCTGTTATATGAAAAACATTGAAATGGTGATTGTAAGATAGCAATACCTAAGAATTTAACAGGCATGAAGACTTTATTGAGGCAGTGAATGTTTACAGGTTTAGTCATAAAGACCTGGCCATGTGCAGGTCGTTGTGTGACGGTTGCAGCAAAAGAAACAAGAAACAAATGCGAATTTGCATTCTCATTCAAATTTATGTTTTTCTCTTCAGCAGTGTGCAACCTAAGCGATCACTTTCTCAAAAGAAAACTGGTCCTCCAACATCTGCTTCATGCAAAGACTGCAGGTGAGAACAAACTGAACAAATGTTTTTATTTACATGACTCGCCTTGTTTACACCATAATCATGTCTTGCCATGTCAGCCTTATTGCATTTACAAATGTCATAGTGTATCTGGATGTGTTTATCCATTAGAGAAAAAATAAACAAAGTGTTGGAACAGTACTCAGAAGCCTGGAAGAAACAAGAAGAGCATTATCAAAAGTTCAGGTAAGACCGAGTCAAATTATTTAAACTAAAATATCTTTTTTTAATGTTGGTATCAGTTTTTAAACAGTTTGTGAAATGTTACCTTAAAGGACCAATATCCTGTGAAATTGACGTTTGAGCTTTATGTGGTGGTCCTAAACATTTGTTCTCTCAAATCGCCACATATTTTCACAAAGCTCCACCAGACTAGTGGCAGCAGCAGTTAGCAAACAACTGCGTGTCTGCTGAGCTTATTATACTAAATGGATCTCAGTCCACATGATTCTAAGAACTGTTCTAAATGACATAATGGAGACGTTAATTTGTGAGGAAGTGTCAGAAAGAGCAGGAGCTTCTTAAAGAGACAGAAGACAATTTTGAGATGTCAAATTGCAAAGTCAAATTCTTTTAAGTTCTGTTTGATAAATGCAGCATTTTTATAAAACTGAAAGTAAAATGCTTAATTGTGCAATAAAGTGGCACTGTGAGGTTGGAAAATACTTAATACTTCCCCTTTAAAGATGCAATGAGGATTAGATTTGCTTTTTAGAAAAAAGAGGAACAAAAGTCCCACACCAGTGGAATTTACACATTTTATGAAAGAGGAACTAGAGTCCATCATTTAAAAATACCCTTCCAACTTCCTATAAGAGTAATAAAACAAATCGTATAGATCAAGTGCTCCTGACAGCTTTATCCGTTAATTTAAACATTTAAAACATTTCATTATAAAGGAATCTACCAAATTTGACGCCAAAGTAAATGTTTCTGTCCAGGTATATTTTATGTTGCACTGACTCATCAGAATACTTGTGACTCCCCAGGTTGCAGCTGAACACAAAGTGCCATGGTTTAGAGAAGGCTATAATTACCCAGGCAAACACTCCAGTGGGAACAAAACTTGTTTATGATGGAGAGAAGAAGAGAACTCTTCAAGTGAACCCAGAGATTTTCAGCACCTTTTTTAAAGTAGGTCATTTTCAATTTTCATTTGATATCAGATAATTGTTCTACCTTGTGATCTGAATCTGAATGTTGCACTTGACTGATGTAGCTTTTTAAGAAGTTTTGCCAATCATTTCATATAGTGAAACTCATATTATGCAGATTTATTAGAGGGAAATATTTCAATACATATGTAATCTGAGTCAGGGCACCAGATGCAATCCTTCTGTGTTCGTCTCAGGTCCAGTAGGTTCACTTTATGACAAACACTTTAAAGTTAATTATATTTATTCTAACAAAAGAGAAAATCAATGTGGTGGTTAACATCAATCTAGTAGCTTCTGCCCCACAGTTACAGACAGAGCAGAAGATAAAAAGAGGGGACAAACTGTCAGTTACTGGTTACTATGGTAACCACCAACTGTCATAAAGTGCGGAGGAATAACTGGCTGACTATCTCGTCTCACACTACCGTAAACTCCTTACAGAAAAAATTGGAAAAAATATTGTTTTATCAAATTGATATATATAAACCTAGCTGAAAAAGTACACATCATTTCATTTTACCAATGCATATATATTTATTTAACTTTTGCCTTTCTGGATTTTAACATCAACACTCTCAATGTCTGTAATTATTCTTTATTTGTTTTTATTATTATAAAAAGTTTGGCTATTTTTTAGTTTTCTGTTTCTGCTCTATTCCAGGGGCATCCTTTCCCAAATAAAACATGGCATACATGTGCTGTTGTTGGGAATGGTGGGATCCTGGCAAACAGTAGCTGTGGCAAAACGATTGATTCAGCCGAGTTTGTTATCAGGTGAGAACATTTTCTAGGTTTTTCCACATTTTGAAACTCCATTCAACAGTAGCTGTCCTTGTGTTACTTTGACAGGTGCAATCTACCTCCTTTGTCAAATGGGTACGAGAAACATGTTGGCATCAAGACGAACCTTGTGACAGCAAATCCAAGCATCCTTATGGAAAAGTGAGTACTGTTCCCATTTTAAGGTAATTTTTGGAGGTAAAAATTACTGCCTTCTGTTTGTAGCCTTCTGTTATACAGCTGGCTAGTGCTGGCAAAGTAGTTTTGACATAAACTCAAGTCATTCCCTGAATCGATGCGAAATAGAGCGTTAACATCATATCTTGTAGATGTCTGTGAATTTCAGCAAAATCTCAAGCATTGGTTATCACATGCAAATGCGTACATAAATATCAGACTAATTTATTACTCCCCAAAGTAATGGGGAGTAATCATAATCTGGAGATGATGTGGATAAGGCTTTAAATATTCTAACTTTAGTCTTTTTTCTTCACCGGTCACCTTGTTTCTAGGTTTGGGGCTCTAATGGGACGTCGACGTAAGTTTGTGGAAAGTTTGCGCAGCTATGGCGACTCCTTGCTGGTTCTTCCTGCCTTCTCCTTTGGCCACAACACTCCTGTGTCACTCAGAGCTTTTTACGCACTTGAGGACTTTGAAAGCCCGGTTCAACCTATCTTCTTCAACCCGGGGTACCTTCATAACCTGGCCCTTTTCTGGCGCTCTCAAGGCCTGAGAACGGTACGGCTCAGCACCGGTATTATCATGACTAGCCTAGCTCTGGAACTCTGTGACAACGTACAGCTGTATGGATTCTGGCCCTTCGATTTTCACCCATACAGCTTTCAAACTCTGACTAACCACTATTATGATGACAGAAAAACCAAAACAAAGTTCCACTCCATGCCAGATGAGTTTAACCACTTGTTGAGGTTGCACAGTCAGGGTGTTGTCAAATTGCACCTTGGAGACTGCAAAGCAGAGCCAAACTAGACTTCTCAGGCAAAGAGCCACGTGCATTCTTAGTTGCCTCAGGTGAACCCAACCATCAAGACTTTCTTTTAATTACATGACTGTATGGAATAGACTGACTAACTCCACAGACCAGAACCTATCTGCAACCACAAAACTTGTACTGAGATCAAAATGCAATGAAAAGAAGACAGTAACTAATATGGATTTCATCTTCTTTCACAACTTTATTTATGTTTTGTTCAGGTTGGTGTCTGGAAGAGACAAAGTAACGTGCGTGCCTTTGTGAGGCTATCATTTTTTAGTGCCTTATGTTACATTGTTAGTGATGAGTTTTGAGTCAGGGTTACTGAGTTTTAATGGAAACCAAATACCTCCTTTAGAAGAATATTGTGACTAAACAAAAACACCAGAAACTGAATGTAAGTTGTTTAATACATCTAACCACTTTGAAAAGGTAATTTGTTTCAAATAAACAACATGAATGTGTTGGTACTGAACACTTTTTTCACTATAGCAAACTTAAGATGAAAGATTATGCTTGTCCTGCCTTAAACATAAATATAATAGATTTTAAAAAAAAAATACAAATTGCACAGTTTTTTTACATAAATTATAACACACCTTAGGTGCTTTTGGATACACTTTGAGTCTCTTGTTCAGAGTTACAAGTCCAGAAGAAATATTATACTGCCTCTTTGAGGCAGGAAAGTGTTGCTGCAAAGGATGAGCGAAAGAAGAATGAGTGGTTTTGAGTTGTTCTTTATCTGTTCGTGTGCGTTATTTTTCTATGTTGCAGCTCAACGCAGCTGCTGTAATTTCTGATTTTTCAATAAAATCAAAAGCTGGACTAACTGCCTTGTTCGTTCATTGATCATCGCACCATTCATACCAGACATCAAATAGAACAAACATATTTTCTGAAATATTTAGAAAAACTCTGGCTCCTACAGCAGTACTTGTGTAAAAAGTCATTAAATGTCCAATGTCAAGATAAATGTGGCCAGACGTCTGGCAACAGACTCTTTTATCGTTACCCTAAAATTAAACCAGGTGTTACATGTTTTAGGTCAAACAAGTCAAACATTACAGAGCAAAAACAGTTGACTTGAAGTTAAAAAAATCACTGTGAGTCTATGGTTTATTTGGTATCGAATATAAAAAATCACTTCGAGATTTCAAACATTTCCTTACGTAGTTTTATTTTTCTATCATCGTAGTTGTTCCATTTCATTATTTTAACTAAGTAATTCTGTATACATGTATACACACTGCAGAATTCAATTAAATATGTTTTTGTCCTGTAATGTTTGTAACAACTTTCAACAGTGGTCTGTAACTAATAAGTTGACATCAGTTGTAACATTATTATTATTATTATTATTATTATTATTATTATTATTATTATTATTATTATTATTATTATTATTGTTTAACTGCACACCATTGCTTCTGTGTCACTGCCAATTTTATAA
This sequence comes from Poeciliopsis turneri, assembly GCA_922788865.1. NCBI lineage: Eukaryota > Metazoa > Chordata > Actinopteri > Cyprinodontiformes > Poeciliidae > Poeciliopsis > Poeciliopsis turneri. The sequence goes on from CAKLNU010000542.1 coordinate 187,796, forward strand.
TGTCTAAAATTTGTGTTGGTTTTGTTACTTTTCTTTTAAAAACGGTCAAGTAATAAGCGATTTCACTGACAAGATCTGCAAACAGGAAAACTAAAATCAAAATATATTTTTATTTTGCCTGGGACTGTTGGAAAGGCTTGTACCTTTAATTTCTGCCATTTCTGCCTCTATCGATTGGTTGAGAACAGGTGGACTCTGATTGGTTGCAATACAGCGGAAAGCTGTTAAATTTACTGGTTGTGATTTTTTCTTTTTTTACAACTGCACACCATTGGTTCTGTGTCTAATTAACTGGTTGTGATTGGCTGCTTTTCATCAATTTGAACGTAGTATTTGCAATCCATGTCTGTGATTGGCTGGTAGTGTGGTTCATTTACATACAGCTCACGTTGCGCAAGCGCGGACAGAGGCGAAGTGAGCGGCGAGAGAATGTGCGAGTACGAACACAGAATCGACTCACTGAACGACCAGAGTTCGTTCGGTTTGTCAGTCAGAACACCGCTGAGCGATTTATACCCAAACAACTGTAAGATCAACAACAATATCCTATATCAACAACTTCTTAAAGATTGATCCCGCCATATGACAGGGTACTCAGCAGGACAAGGAGGTATGAAACGACCGCTTTTAAGGTGTTTGCCTTCCTTCCTGTTGGGTATCTTCCTGACTACTTTTATCAACTATATACTATATAATAAGTAAGTTTCTCTGTATTTATTCAGTAATGCAGTCATACTTTGATGATTTTTTCCCCCCAATTTTTTTTTTAGGTGTAAGTGTCGTTTTTCCTACACAGTCATTCCTACTGGAATATGAGGAGCAGTCGGGTAGCAATTTTTTAAAGTTGGCTAATATGTTATTCTTTGTGTCCATTGCCACATAGGCGCCATTGTTATGCATTTAGACTGGAATACCAGGGAAGAATCTGAAAAAGGGACACTGTTTTGCTATCAGTGATCAACAGTACAAAAGTTAGATAAGGATATCACATTTAATCAATCAGGAAAAGGTTTTATTAAAAAGAAAATCAAGAAAGTGGGAAGCAGGTCAGCGCTTGGGTTTCTGTAGCTGTTGTCTACAGAAGCCCAGAAGTTGCTATCGCAACGATTTTGCGTCTTTAGAGTGAATCCTATTTTATCGCCGTCATTTTCACTTTGTTGTGGTGCAACGCAGCCGTTGTAATTTCTAGAAGTTTCATAAACGAGAAAAACTGGACCAATGTCAAGTTTTCAACGAGGACATTTCTGTGAAATTTAAACGGGGCCTGTTAAAGTGTGTGTCGGTACGAACCCATGCGTTCTGATGCTAGAAATTAGCATCAATGCTAGAATAAAATACAGTTTGAGGGTTTTATTTTAATATCATAATATTTATTAATAAAATTATTATTATTGTAATTAGTAGAAACCAGTCTGCTCCCCATATCTGGAACTCACTCTTGTCAGACATTTGTAATATTGACTCTCTTCTTTTAGAACTCACTCGTTTTCTCTAATTTCATTACATTGAGTTTTAAGTATTGCACTCAGTGTGTAAAGTATATGTAGGAAAACTATCACCAAACTGTGGAAAAATAAAAGATATGCAAAAATAAAAGGCCTGTATAAGAAGTAAAGGAATTGTTACCTACCTGTCTACCTTGATTTTAAAAAATACCTTTTTCTGGTTTCACAGCGAGAAACAGTCTTGTCAATTTGGCAGGTGAGTTTAAGTTTCCCCATTCCTGACTTTTGCCTTTAATTTGGTGTTATCTTTGTTTTTGCTCCAACAAATCAAGTAATATATGCCATATTCCTATGTGTTGATGTGCAACAGGGAGAAAATGAATGAAATGCTTGGAAAGTATTCACAACCCTGGGTTATAATCAAAGAAGAGGACAAAGAAATCAAGTAAATTTATGATTAAAGGCCTCAAACTAGAAAATGAAACATTTAGCCTAATGTTTGCTATGTAGACATGTCTTATACTCAGAGATGGCTGGTGCCTTTCACCAGCAAACGTTTCAGGCGAGAGGTGGGTACACCCTGGGCAGGTCACCAGCTCAAAGGGGGATTCTAGAAACACACACCAGTGTCAGATAGTTTGCTCTTTTATTTTACTACTTTGGAAGGGCCTGTTATCTGAAAAACAGTGAAATGGTGATTAAGATAGCAATACCTAAGAATTTAAGAGGCATGAAGACTTTATTGAGGCAGTAAATGTTTACAGGTTTAGTCATAAAGACCTGGTCGTGTGCAGGTCTTTGTGTGATGGTTGCAGCAAAAGAAACAAGAAACAAATGTGAATTTGCATTCTCATTCAAATTTATGTTTTTCTCTTCAGTCGTGTACAAGCTAAGGAATTACTTCCTGAAAAAAAAACTGGTCCTCCAACATCTGCTTCATGCAAAGACTGCAGGTGAGAACAAACTGAACAAACGTTTTTATTTACATGACTCGCCTTGTTTACACCATAATCATGTCTTGCCATGTCAGCAATATTGCGTTTACAAATGTCATAGTGTATCTGGATGTGTTTATCCATTACAGAGAAAAAATAAACAAAGTATTGGAACAGTACTCAGAAGCCTGGAAGAAACAAGAAGAGCATTATCAAAAGTTCAGGTAAGTTCGAGTCAAATTAATTAAACTAAAATATCTTTTTTTAATGTTGATATCAGTTTTTAAACAGTTTGTGAAATGTGACCTTAAAGGACCAATATCCTGTGAAATTGACGTTTGAGCTTTATGTGGTGGTCCTAAACATTTGTTCTCTCAAATCGCCACATATTTTCACAAAGCTCCACCAGACTAGTGGCAGCAGTAGTTAGCAAACAACTGCGTGTCTGCTGAGCTTATTATACTAAATGGATCTCAGTCCAAATGCTCCTGAGAACTGTTCTAAATGGCATAATGGAGACGTTCATTTGTGAGGAAGTGTCAGAAAGAGCAGGAGCAAATTTTGAGATGTCCAATTCTTTTAAGTTCTGTTTGATAAATGCAACATTTTTATAAAAGTGAAAGTAACATACTTAATTGTGCTATAAATTGGCACTGTGTGCTTGGAAAATAGATAATACTTCCCCTTCAAAGATGCAATGAGGATTAGATTTGCTTTTTATGAAAAAGAGGAACAAAAATCCCAAACCAGTGGAATTCATTTTATGAAAGAGGAACTAGAGTCCATCATTTATATATTACCACTTCCTTTAAGAATGATGAAACAAATCATATAGATCAAGTGCTCCTGACAGCTTTATGTGTTAATTTAAAGAAATGAAAACATTTCATTATAAAGGAATCTACCAAATTTGACGCCAAAGTAAATGTTTCTGTCCAGGTATATTTTATGTTGCACTGACTCATCAGAATACTTGTGACTCCCCAGGTTGCAGCTAAACACAAAGTGCCATGGTTTAGAGAAGGCTATAATTACCCAGGCAAACACTCCAGTGGGAACAAAACTTGTTTGTGATGGAGAGAAGAGAGCCCTTCAAGTGAACCCAGAGATTTTCAGCACCTTTTTTAAAGTAGGTCATTTTCAATTTTCATTTGATATCAGATAATTGTTCTACCTTTTGATCTGAATCTGAATGTTGTACTTGACTGATGTAGCTTTCTAAGAAGCTTTGCCAATCATATTAGATAGTGAAACTTATATTATGCAGATTAATTAGAGGGAAATATTTCAGTATATATGTAATCTGGGTCAGGGCACCAGATGTAATCCTTCTGTGTTCGTCTCAGGTCCAGTAGCTTCACTTTATGACAGACACTTTAAAGTTTATTATATTTATTCTAACAAAAGAGGAAATCAATGTGGTGGTTAATGTCAGGTTATCAGCTTCTGCCCCACAGTTACAGATGGAGCAGAAGATAGAAAAAGGGGACAAACTGTCAGTTACTGGTTACAATGGTAACCACCAACTGGCACAACAGAAAGTGAAACAGCAATAAAAGTCTTGAGAAATAACTTGCTGACTGAACAAAATAAATGTAAAGAATCATAAACAGATTTTGACAAATTTCACATCTATAATATTGAAAAGATGAAACTGTCACATATAGACTTCACTGCATTTATATTTTGGATTTAGATTCCTGTAAACCTCCTAAAATTCAACAAAATCAAATGGAAACAATACGTGTTTAAAGTTTTCTGTTTCTGCTCTATTCCAGGGGCATCCTTTCCCAAATAAAACATGGCATACATGTGCTGTTGTTGGGAATGGCGGGATCCTGGCAAACAGTAGCTGTGGCAAAACGATTGATTCAGCCGAGTTTGTTATCAGGTGAGAACATTTTCTAGGTTTTTCCACATTTTGAAACTCCATCCAACAGTAGCTGTCCTTGTGTTATTTTGACAGGTGCAATCTACCTCCTTTGTCAAATGGGTACGAGAAACATGTTGGCAACAAGACGAACCTTGTGACAGCAAATCCAAGCATCCTTATGGAAAAGTGAGTACTGTTCCCATTTTAAGGTAATTTTTGGAGGTAAAAATTACTGTCTTCTGTTTGTAGCCTTCTGTTATACAGCTGGCTAGTGCTGGCAAAGTAGTTTTGACATAAACTCAAGTCATTCCCTGAATCGATGCGAAACAGAGCGTTAACATCATATCCTGTAGATGTCTGTTAATTTCAGCAAAATCTCAAGCATTGGTTACCACATGCAAATGCGTACATAAATATCAGACTTTGGGGAGTAACTTATTTATTACTCCCCAAAGTAATGGGGAGTAATCATAATCTGGAGATGATGTGGATAAAGCTTTAAATATTCTAACTTTAGTCTTTTTTCTTCACCGGTCACCTTGTTTCTAGGTTTGGGGCTCTAATGGGACGTCGATGTAAGTTTGTGGAAAGTTTGCGCAGCTATGGCGACTCCATGCTGCTGCTTCCCGCCTTCTCCTATGTCCACAACATTGATGTGTCTCTAAGAGCTTTTTACGCACTTGAGGACTTTGAAAGCCCGGTTCGACCTATCTTCTTCAACCCGGGGTATCTCCATAACCTGACCCTTTTCTGGCGCTCTCAAGGCCTGAGAACGATACGGCTCAGCACCGGTATTATCATGACTAGCCTAGCTCTGGAACTCTGTGACAACGTACAGCTGTATGGATTCTGGCCCTTCGATTTTCACCCATACAGCTTTCAAACTCTGACTAACCACTATTATGATGACAGAAAAACCAAAACAAAGTTCCACGCCATGCCAGATGAGTTTAACCACTTGTTGAGGTTGCACAGTCAGGGTGTTGTCAAATTGCACCTTGGAGACTGCAAAGCAGAGCCAAACTAGACTTCTCAGGCAAAGAGCTACGTGCATTCTCAGTTGCCTCAGGTGAACCCAACCATCAAGACTTTCTTTTAATTACATGACTGTATGGAATAGACTGACTAACTCCACAGACCAGAACCTATCTGCAACCACAAAACTTGTACTGAGATCAAAATGCAATGAAAAGAAGACAGTAACTAATATGGATTTCATCTTCTTTCACAACTTTATTTATGTTTTGTTCAGGCCTCTTACTCTTACTTTGTCTGGAAGAGACAAAGTAATGTGCGTGCCTTTGTGAGGCTATCATTTTTTAGTGCCTTATGTTACATTGTTAGTGATGAGTTTTGAGTCAGGGTTACAGAGTTTTAATGGAAACAAAATACCACCTTTAGAAGAATGTTGTGACTAAATAAAAACACCAGAAATTGAATGTAGGTTGTTTAATACATTTAACCACTTTGAAAAGGTAATTTGTTTTAAATAAACAACATGAATGTGTTGGTACTGAACACTTTTTTCACCATAGCAAACTTAAGATGAAGGATTTTGCCTGTCCTGCCTTAAACATAAACATAATAGATTAAAAGAAAATAAAAATACAAATTGCACAATTCAGCTGCCGTAATTTCTGACTGTTCAATAAAATCAAAAGCTGGACTAACTGCCTTGTTCGTTCATTGATTATCGCACCATTCAGACCAGACATTAAATAGAACAAAAATATTTCATAAAATATTTAGAAAAACTCTGGCTCCTACAGCAGTATTTGTGTAAAAAGTCATTAAATGTCCAATGTCAAGATAAATGTGGCCAGACGTCTGGCAACAGACTCTTTTATCGTTACCCTAAAATTAAACCAGGTGTTACATGTTTTAGGTCAAACAAGTCAAACATTACAGAGCAAAAACAGCTGACTTGAAGTTAAAAAAATAACTGTGAGTCTATGGTTTATTTGGTATCGAATATTAAAAAAATCACTTCGAGATTTCAAATATATAATTCTGTATACATGTATACACACTGCAGAATTCAATTAAATATGTTTTTGTCCTGTAATGTTTGTAACAACTTTCAATAAGTTGCCATCAGTTGTAACATAATTATTAAAATTACTTTTTATTTATTTATTTATTTTTATTATTATTATTTTTTACAACTGCACACCATTGGTTCTGTGTCTAATTAACTGGTTGTGATTGGCTGCTTTTCATCGAATTGAACGTAGTATTTTGAATCCATGTCTGTGATTGGCTGGTAGTGTGGTTCATTTACATCCAACTCACGCTGCGCAAGCGCGGACAGAGGCGAAGTGAGCTGCGAGAGAATGTGCGAGTACGAACACAGAATCGACTCACTGAACGACCAGAGTTCGTTCGGTTTGTCAGTCAGAACACCGCTGAGCGATTTATACCCAAACAACTGTAAGATCGACAACAATATCCTATATCAGCAACTTCTTAAAGATTGATCCCGCCATATGACAGGGTACTCAGCAGGACAAGGAGGTATGAAACGACCGCTTTTAAGGTGTTTGCCTTCCTTCCTGTTGGGTATCTTCCTGACTACTTTTATCAACTATATACTATATAATAAGTAAGTTTCTCTGTATTTATTCAGTAATGCAGTCATACTTTGATGATTTTTTCCCCCCAATTTTTTTTTAGGTGAAAGTGTCGTTTTTCCTACACAGTCATTCCTACTGGAATATGAGGAGCAGTCGGGTAGCAATTTTTTAAAGTTGGCTAATATGTTATTCTTTGTGTCCATTGCCACATAGGCGCCATTGTTATGCATTTAGACTGGAATACCAGGGAAGAATCTGAAAAAGGGACACTGTTTTGCTATCAGTGATCAACAGTACAAAAGTTAGATAAGGATATCACATTTAATCAATCAGGAAAAGGTTTTATTAAAAAGAAAATCAAAGAAAGTGGGAAGCAGGTCAGCGCTTGGGTTTCTGTAGCTGTTGTCTACAGAAGCCCAGAAGTTGCTATCGCAACGATTTTGCGTCTTTAGAGTGAATCCTATTTTATCGCCGTCATTTTCACTTTGTTGTGGTGCAACGCAGCCGTTGTAATTTCTAGAAGTTTCATAAACGAGAAAAACTGGACCAATGTCAAGTTTTCAACGAGGACATTTCTGTGAAATTTAAACGGGGCCTGTTAAAGTGTGTGTCGGTAGGAACCCATGCGTTCTGATGCTAGAAATTAGCATCATTGCTAGAATAAAATACAGTTTGAGGGTTTTATTTTAATATAATAATTATTAATAAAATTTTTATTAGTAGTAGAAACCAGTCTGCTCCCCATATCTGGAACTCACTCTTGTCAGACATTTGTAATATTGACTCTCTTCTTTTAGAACTCACTCGTTTTCTCTAATTTCATTATATTGAGTATTGAGTATTGCACTCAGTGTGTAAAGTATGTGTAGGAAAACTATCACCAAACTGTGGAAAAATAAAAGATATGCAAAGATAAAAGGCCTGTATAAGAAGTAAAGGAATTGCTACCTACCTGTCTACCTTGATTTAAAAAAGACCTTTTTCTGGTTTCACAGCGAGAAACAGTGTTTTACCTCTCCTCAAGATGACAGGTGAGTTTAAGTTTCTCCATTCCTGACTTTTGCCTTTAATTTGGTGTTCTTATCTTTGTTTTTGCACCAACAAATCGAGTAATTTATGGTATATACCTGTGTTGATGTGCAACAGGGAGAAAATGAATGAAATGCTTGAGAAGTACTCACAACCCTGGGTTAAAAACGAAAACAAGCACAAAGAAATCAGGTAAATTTATGATTAAAAGCCTCAAACTAGAAAATAAAACATTTAGCCTAATGTTTTCTATATAGACATGTCTTATACTCAGAGATGACATTTGTGAATGTCTTTCATTAGTTTTAGTACATCTTTATCAACATTTTTATGAATTAATTTCTGATAATATTAATCCTGCAGTCCATTTAAAATAATGCTAATTCAATCACTGTCACATATTATGTTTCAAGTTCAAATTAAAAAGGCACAGAGATACTGTGGTAAAAACTTGCAGTACATGTTATATTGCATATTGAAACATTAAAAATAACTGAAAATACATCGAAGAACAATTTAAACATCCAGTAACCCTCGGAGATTACCAATAAATCTTAATTTTGGGAGATTGGTGATCGACCCATACCTAGATGTGAAGCTGATCTTATCTACTAATCTTATCTACTTAAAAATCTGTTGGTTGGCGCCAACATGATCTTTAAAGGTCAGCTGGCCATCGATCTTGACACCTATATCCACAGCTATAATTTTTTTACGGAGCAAGACAGAGCAGTTTAGATTTGGTGCACATATTATGATGTATTTTTGCTCAGCTGGGTTTATCAAGTTGTCTTTGGATTGTTGTCTATGTAACACTTGCCCAAAAGTTGTGTTCACTGCCCTCTTGAATGTTCACAACAATATGTTTTTAACAAAATTAATATCTTTTCTAATTGAACAATGTATAAATAAAAAATATGACAGTTGGTTGACCCTTTTTGTACAATGGCAAACATTTACATTTTGCTAACTTCTGAAAGGGTGCTAAGACATGATTTTGTGATTTCCCAGGACTGAGCTTAGCCTCAAGTGCAATGGTTTGGAGAATGCCATCATACTCCAGAAAAACATTCCATCTGGAACAAATATCACCTTTGATGCAGAGAAAAAGAATAATGTCAAAGTGAGCTCAGAATATTCTCAAACATTTGTCAGAGTATATAGTGCTTTTTTTTACAATTACTGCCTGATTATCCCTTTCTTATGGCATCACTCTTTAAGAATGTGATTTCTGGTGGACTTTATTTCTTTGATATTATATTTACTATCATTCTATGTTTTTTTTTTTGTTTTTTTTTTACCCAAAGCATTTTGTGTTACAATTATACTTGGTATTAACCTGTAGTTGTACAAAGATGATCCTTCAGCATTTTTTAGAAATTTGACTTTTGAACAATTAATTCATCGCTGCTGTTACTGGGTTCAGGTTCTGGTACTGTTTTTTGACCACTTCTATTTATAATAAACTTCATAGTGAAATCAAACATTTATTTTAAAGGTCTGGTGGTAAAATAACAAAAGTTTGACTTTTGGCCAAACCTGGTCTACTAAAAAAAAGTAGCAGACAACCCAAAGCTTCTCCTTCAATATTTGGTGAATATTCTAGGATGAATTCAATATTATTTTGTAAAATATTGTTGAATTTCCTGTTGATAATGATTGCAGAAGCATCCAGTCTTTCATAAAATGTTGCAGTCATGTGCTGTTGTTGGAAACGGAGGAATCCTGGCAAACAGCAAGTGTGGAAAAATGATTGATTCAAGTGAATTTGTGATCAGGTATAAACACTGTCAGGTGTAGGACATGTCTTTTAAATTAAAATGAAACCAAATCAAATCAAATCAAACTGTTATGTTTCTTCATCAGGTGTAACATGGCTCCTTTGGTAAATGGATATGAGGAACATGTTGGGGTGAAAACAGACATTGTAACAGCAAACCCGAGGATTTTAGCTACGAGGTGGGGAAACAATTTTAAGCTGTATCACCTTAAATTATAGTTTTTCAAATATTGTAACTCACAGCTGTTTTATATTGCAGATATGGCTTGCTTTTAAGACGTCGACGCAGGTTTGCGGAGAGTCTGGTCCAATATGGCAACGCCATGTTGCTGCTTCCTGCATTCTCCTCTTCTGAAAACACAGAATTGTCTTTCCGGGTTTTCTACACCATTGAGGACTTTAAGTTGCCCATCCAGTCTGCCTTAATGAACCCAAAGTACCTGGAGAGTCTGGCAGTTTTTTGGGGCTCTCACGGATTGTTGGAAAAATGTCACAGCTCGGGTTTTATGATGGTCAGTCTGGCGCTGGAGCTGTGTGACAATGTGGATCTGTTTGGATTCTGGCCCTTCAGTGTTCACCCAGACAGCTTCCAAAACCTGACTTACCATTATTATGATGACATGAAAGCTAGAAAAAAAACACATGTTATGTCAGATGAATTCAGTTTTTTGTTGCAGTTGCACAGCCAAGGTGTGCTGAAACTGCACCTGAGAAAATGTGGACCTGATTAACAGACAACTTTCATGTAGGTGCTCGAAAAATGTTTACACGTCGTGGAGTGATGGGTATTCCCACTCTTGAACATGATATTCTGCACAGTAGGGGACTGAAGACCGTCAGTGCTCTGAAATGTCACCGAAAAGTGAGAGCAAGCAGGCAGAAACAACAGAAGGGAATGAAATGCAGAAGCTGACAACTTTTTGCACCACCCAAATTGTTGATGTCCATTTGATAAGTTCCTGGGGCTTTCAATCCCTGAACTTTCATGCAGGTCACTTCATTAAATCCAGCAAAGAATGATGTCTATTTTATTTATCATCAAGAAAAAGGCAAGAAAAAAAAAAAGCCAAACCAAAGAATGTTGTCCTCACTATGCACCACATAACATCTAAAATTTTACATATTTTTGCACTTTTACAATTTGTCACTAACTCAGGTGCTGTTGTAAAGTTGCATACCGGTTATCAAAAATGAATGGTAATAATCTGGATTATCTAGTTCACAAACTAAATATTTAGTTGCAAGCTAAATATTTAATTTGAAGATTATTTTTTTGTTTACAAACTAAATATTTAGCTCCAGATATTTTGTTGGCAAGCTAAATATCTAGTTTGAGGCAAAAATATTTAGGTAATATGCAAATTAGTTAACCGATAACCAGAAGTGCACTATCATAATAAATGTTGACTCTGGAGATGTTGATGCATTTAGCTAAAAGCTAAATTAATTTTCCTTGTTAATTGAATATTGAATTTGAAATTGTGCCATCTATAAATGAATAAAAGCATGACTGAAAAATGATCCCTCATTTTTTTTCTATGCTGTGTTTCATGTCAACAAACAACCACAGCTTGTTATAACACTCATCAGTAACTCAGGTGTACAACAAAAAACTGGAAAAACAGGAAGACAGAAGCCGCAGGCAGTTGCAAGAATGTTAGGGCAAAAAGAAAATACTAAAAACTTTTAACTTATTTGCTATTTCATTCTTTCATCAACTTTTCCAAGGCTTTCTAGGTGAGATTATTTAATTTTTTTCAAATGTATTTTATTTTATTTATTTAAACACCCCAATGTGTGGAATCTGTTTGGAGAGATTTTGTGAATTTGAGGTTAGATTTAAAATATTTTAGAACCTGAGAAAGGCCAAATCATTTGTATGTTTCACATCTATACTTCACCTTTTTTCTTGTTTACTAAACATGGTGGGAATTCTTTTTGCAGGTAAGGGTGAAAACATTGTGGAACATGAACCTTTACACTTCAAACATCAATAGTATGCAACGCTATTGCAAAGCAAGGGGCATTGATGCCACTTACAAAAACAGAGGTAAAAAACTAATTTCATTTGATATTGTTTTTGCTGTTTTAGTATTGAATTTCATACTTAATATGCAATTCTCATATTAAGAAGTCATATTTTTGTAGGTGGAGAATGAGATCGGAAAAAGAAAAACTGGTATCTACTAGTGAGATGTTATTGACCTTAAAGAGATACAACTCCTTCATTTCTGAAACCTAAACTCTTGCGTGACCTACTCTTAGCAGCACTGCTCACCATTTTCAGAAGCTTATGTTTGATGGTAGTGGTAAGGATTTTTTAAAGATTTTTTGGATTAAATTTAAAAGTTTACAAACAGCAGTAGGGTTTTGCTTTAAATGTTGATTCTTCAAACACTTTAGTCTTGATTAATAAGATAGAGTGAAGACACAGCTTAATGTTATAGCTGTAGCTGAAGCTGTAACACAAAAATGAATAAAGTACCTGTTACTTGAAAAATGCAACTCACTAAATACTGAAACAAACTGCCCTGCAGTCAGCTGCTGCTGGCACCAGAACTTGGACTTACAGTCAGCATTGCTTTAATCTGTGAAAATGAGAATATTGGGCTTGTTTATTTGCATCATTATCTTTAAATGGCGGTGTTCAAAAAAAAAAAAAAGTTTGACAAGAGCATCACGTGGCTGCACGGTGGCGCAGTGGGTAGCGCTGTTGCCTTGCAGCAAGAAGGTCCTGGGTTCGATTCCCGGCCCGGGGTCTTTCTGCACGGAGTTTGCATGTTCTCCCTGTGCATGCGTGGGTTCTCTCCGGGTTCTCCGGCTTCCTCCCACAGTCCAAAAACATGACTGTCAGGTTAATTGGCCTTCCCAAATTCTCCTTAGGTGTGAGTGTGTGTGCATGGTTGTTTGTCCTGTTTGTCTCTCTGTGTTGCCCTGCGACAGACTGGCGACCTGTCCAGGGTGAACCCCGCCTCTCGCCCGGAACGCAGCTGGAGATAGGCACCAGCAACTCCCGACCCCGTTAGGGAGAAGGGTGACGGAAAATGGATGGATGGATGGAAGAGCATCACGTGATGTTCCCTTGCATTACAAGATGCAAGGGAACATGGATGAGATCAGAAAGGATCTCAGTTTACAAGATCATAAAGAGAGATCTTTATGATTCCAGCAATCGAGTATTGAAGACAAAGTACAGCAAACAGATAGACAGAGAGGTATTCCTAGGACAAGAAATTATGAGAGGACAACTCTGGCAGTATTTGCCTGCCCTTCTTTTGGGCAGCTTTCTCACTACTTTTATCCACTATGCTGTCAACAAGTAAGTTTCTCTTTTTTCTAATTAATGCAAAATGCTTTTGTATTTTTTTGCTTTAGTTGGGTGTAAAGGGTTGGTTTTACTCCAGAGCTTTGCTGTTGGAATATGGGGCCCAGATGACAGTTTTTCCAATGTTTTTATATTATTAATTTACAAAGGAAAACTAAAAGGAAACAGTAAAATACATTCCTGGACATTAATAAAAGCATGGAACTGTTACTGTTACGAGAGAGATGCATTTTTTCCCATCGTCTTTGAAAGACGGATTGTTGGAAAAACGCCACAGCAGTGGTTTTATGATGGTCAGTCTGGCATTGGAGCTGTGTGACAACGTGGATCTGTTTGGATTCTGGCCCTTCGGTGTTCACCCAGACAGCTTCCAAAACTTGACGCACCATTATTATGACAACAATGAAGCTAGGAAATCTGTACACGTTATGTCGGATGAGTTCAAATTTTTGTTGCAGTTGCATAACCAAGGTGTGCTGAACCTACACCTTGGGGAGTGTGGAGCAGAGGAATAGGTTAGCTAGACCACGCTCATGTAAAGGTTTAGAAAATATTTGTAACAGAAGAAAGAATGTTAATTAGATTCTCATCACTCCATGTCCTTGTTGCTTAAAAAAATCATGGGTGTCTTCACCCTCAAACATGACTTTCTGCACAGAAGCAGACTAAAGACTGTCTCTGGCCTTAAAAGTATCAGAAAAGTGAGAGCAAGCAGGCAGAAGCAACAGCAGGGAGCAGGGTTAGGGTTTTTATATCACAAATTGCTTCTTGTTCATGCAGAGCTGAGGGTCAAAGTCTGTTTTAATTCATTTAATGCTGTAATATGTAAGTTTTGTTTTAAAATAATCAACAAACATTTTATCATGTGACACATTTCCTCTTATAAAAACTTTATTGTATGCAAGAGTGCATGCCAGTGAACGTAAAAGCTTCTTAACGCACCAGTGGAATCAGTGATTTAAGTGTACCAGGTAAAACAGGAAAAGCTACAAGACAGAAACTTCTGGAAGATGGGTGACTGCAAATTTCAGTCATGGTAAAAAATAAAGTTCTGCATCTCCAAGTTATAGGGGCTTAGATATTTCATATTAATACATTTTTAGTTTCTTCTTAAATTTATTTATTTAAAGACTTGGTTCTGTGAAATGGTGAGTGGTTTTGTGCATTTGAGGTTAGCTTTAAATAATTTTAGAAAGTGGGAAAGTTAGATCATTTATTTGTTTCACATCTAAAACTGACAGAGCTTGGATTTTTTTATTTTTTATTTTTATTTTTTTATTACAACATCCATCAGCTGAAAACACTGAGTTCCTTTAAATCAAAGCTAAAAAATTTATTAATTCTAATCTTAATATTTGATGATTATTCTTGATGATTTTGAGGATTTTTGACATGTAGATTTTGCTGTTCCCAATACAATTAATTGCTGCTTTTTATTTTTATCATGTAAGCATTTTGAGTTTTCAGTCTTTTTTTTAAAAATGTGAAATACAAATAAACGTCAATTAACTTCACTATTGGTAAAACAGCTGGTGGTTGTAGTTCATTCTGTGTTTTGTCCAATAATTATCCAATAATCTATGTTTGTAAGTAAAAGTAATTTTTGTGGTAAAGAATACAATCTGAGTTACTCTTTTCATGTAAAGACCAGTTTAACAGATTGAAGGCCAATGTTGGAAGGTAAAAGGTAAGAAGCTCGCAGAAAAGAGCTACACTGTCTCCGCTGTGCTTATAGAGAACCTAAAGCCGAATATGTTGCTGAAAACATATTCGATAGAATTTATTGCTAATGAATTCAGTAACTGTTGTGAAAAAGTGTCACATTTCATTGTTTCAGAAACTCAAACCAATTTAAATATTAGACAAAAGTAAAAAAGTAAACATTGTAAATATTTTTTGCAGTTGTTGCTGCTCGGAGTAGGCCTAATATTTACATGCATGTTTTGACAAATATTTCCTTCTTTCAAACCTTGTTTAAATTTTCTAAATGCATTTTTTTTTTTTTACCGTGCTGTGGTGAACAAGCAACATGATGACTAGTGAAGTTGAGTTGAAAAAGCCACATGAATTAGCAAAGTGTTAAGCACAGCGCAATGAACTTTATCACAAAAAGTTTAAAAAGCAAGAGGAAAAAATTACTTTTGTGACTTACTAATTACTAATTAAGATGGTTTTTGTTTAAGTGGAGGTTTTGGTTTGGCTAAAAATCTTATGTTGGAGATTTACAAACTGGCTTTGAAAGGGAAACCAAACTAATGATGGCAACAATGGCCACATTAATTTATTTCAGTTTCCACAAGATACTAAGTTACATGAAATGAAATGGAATGTCATATTACCCAGCTTAGTGAATCAATGCAAATATTTTTTTCTCAACAAATTCAGGAAAGACATTTAAACACAATCAATGTCTCAGCAGATGCTCAAAAATCAAGAAAGCGCTTCTACAAAGCTGATAAAACAGCTACAAACATGGTTTATTGGACGTGGTGATAGTTTTATTGTTTGAAGTGGTAAAAGCAATGTTTAACATGTAGGAGGGAGAGATGTAAGTGGGTTCAGAGAGCATGAAGTTGATAACAACAGTGGATAATGATAGAAGGCTGTAAACAGAAAGACAGCAAAACCTGATAAGTGAGGTTAACCTGAGGAGGACAAGATGAAGAGACAGCTCTTCCTGTATTTGAAGCTTCTCATTTTGGGGAGCCTGATAACCACTTTCCTCTTGAATGATGCAAACAAGATTTAAAAATGTACGAGTTTGTTTGGTGATATGGAGATAAAAGCTTACTAAAGAAGAGCGGCATGATGTTGTTTTACTGAAGTAATTGTTCATGTTTTAGATACATTTTCTACAAAACTAAAATAATAATAATAAAAAAAACCATTTAATTAATGTTAACAAAAACATAATTTTCCCACAAGGATTTGACACTTACTATTTGACTTAAACTTTTTTTTGCTGTCAATGGAAGAGAGTAAAACTGGAAACGTCATTAACCAACCTTTTTTTGTAAATGTACCGGTATTTTGTTTTTTGTTTTTACCTGCATATAAACTACATTTTTAATATGTTAATGAAACAAACACATTCTCATTTTAGCAAAAAAGGAATCAACGAATTATTGTAGATATAAAAATCAAAACGGTCTCACACTTTTGCCTCATAGAAAAATCAAAGGGTGAACACTTTATATTTTTATTTACAGCTGGGGTTATTGCAGTGTAAAACTTCAACCACAAGTTCCTCAACTTAACACAGACTCATCTAAAGAATGGAGGTGGGAACAAAGTGTTAAAGGTCTTTATTTCATGACATCTTTGCTCATTTTACAATCAGGGTCAAAATTATGCTGTTTACTTACTACGACAGGGAGAAAAAACACATACTAGGACTTTGCTCTGCGACCTGGAGAAAAGAGAATCAAAAGTTACGGTAAGAAAGTCCCATCAAAATTTGTATTAATAGTTTTACATTTTCTTTTCTTTCTCAGTGACAGGGGTCAATTCTTTGCAATTTGATCCAAAATGGGCAAGAAAACTATCCTTATTTCTGGTGGTTCCTGAAGTTGCAGTTAAGATATTGCACTTATTCAATATCTTTAAATGCAGCTTTAATTTTCCTAAAATTATTTTTGTCTTTGGGGCTGCACAGTGGCGCAGTGGGTAGCGCTGTTGCCTTGCAGCAAGAAGGTCCTGGGTTCGATTCCCGGCCCGGGGTCTTTCTGCACGGAGTTTGCATGTTCTCCCTGTGCATGCGTGGGTTCTCTCCGGGTTCTCCGGCTTCCTCCCACAGTCCAAAAACATGACTGTCAGGTTAATTGGCCTTCCCAAATTCTCCCTAGGTGTGAGTGTGTGTGTGCATGGTTGTTTGTCCTGTTTGTCTCTCTCTGTTGCCCTGCGACAGACTGGCGACCTGTCCAGGGTGAACCCCACCTCTCGCCCGGAACGCAGCTGGAGATAGGCACCAGCAACTCCCAACCCCGTTAGGGAGAAGGGTGACGGAAAATGGATGGATTTTTGTCTTTTTAGAATTAGAACATAACAAACTAACCGTAATTTGTTACTCCAAAGGCCATTTTTGTTTTTACCTCAGGTATACGTGTGTTCGAAATTGTACATGTTTCGGCTATACAGACACTTGAGGCATTGCTAGTATACAACAGCTGGTAGCAGGAGAAGACTAAAGAAGAAGTGAATTTCTAATTTATCTCCAACTACAAAGATTGACATTATACATTTAACTTTTTAGCTACTTTTACAGTTTTTTCAGCAGCATGGGTGCATTGCAGGGATTACCTTTCTTTCTCAAAATCCTTTGTCTCAAGTCCTTGTTTCATTGTGTACTGATAAGAGAATCAAATTGATGAATAATGTTGTCACTCTAATAGTATTGTGGAGGGATATTTTGTTGTAAACCATAGGTGTCAAACTCTGGCCCGCGGGCCAAATTTGGCCCGCAGTGTAAATATATTTGGCTCGCGAGGCTATGCCAAATGACTACGCGAGCTGGCCCACCGGTATGATACAGCGCATTCATTCATCGCTAATACTACAAATCCCATAATGCCTTGCTGTTGTTTTGGCGCGTCAATCAGGACGGCTCCCAGAAACGCCCTCTCCTCTGTGACAGTAGTTATAGCGATCTCAAGCTACAACTGTCACTGTAGAACCGAAAAGAAAGGCAGACAACAGGAGCTTTCTGGACAGGTGGGAGACAGAATATCTGTTTACATATGTAAAAGAGCCTTTTACATATGTAAACAGATATTCTGATATTAAAAGGTTCATTTGTTCAATGCTGGCCCGCGACTTTGTTCAAGTTTTACATTTTGGCCCACTGTGTATTTGAGTTTGACACCCCTGTTGTAAACTGTGGCTAAAGTTTTGATGACAAGTATTGTAAATTGTTATTGTGGCAGATTCATGGCAAGAGACTGAACACATTTATTCCACTTTTTTCTGACACAGAAATGAACGTCAACAAAAGCCTAAAAATGAAGATAATGCTCCTTCCTCTGATTCATGTGAAGACTGCAGGTAAGAGTGAGCAAGTTTATCTTTTTCTTTTATGGCTCTTTTCTTGTACGGCTCACAGAGCACCAAAAGATAAGCTCTTTGGTGCTTGTTTTTGCATTATCAAGTCAAATTGTGTCAGCATTCATAAGTCTTAATATGTATCTGCATGTGTTGATGTTCCACAGGGAGAAAATAAATGAATTGTTGGAGAGTTACACTCAAGTTTGGAAGAAAAATGAAGACAATCATTTTGAATTCAGGTAATGATATTCTAATAAAATCTTCTTTATGTTTGTGATATATTCAATTAAAAACAAAGAATTTCTCCAACAACGTTGAAATATAGATGTAATAGAGGTAGACACACCTTTAATTCAAAGGCAAGATGGGAGGAACAGATTGTCTTGAAACAACCAGAGGCAATTCAGTGTGCGAGAAACTCTCAGGTTTGAAATTGAATGCAATTTTTATTGCAGAAGAATATTAATACAACATAGAATTCAAGATCCAGAAGGAAAAACAAGTCGCAGATCAAAATACAAGGTTCATGAGGTGAAAGAGAAAGGTGAAAGGCAGACAAGCAGTCAAGGCAAACTTACAAAACCAAATATTTGTTACACATTAGTGAAGAATGACAGACTCTTGAGCGAACAAAGGAACACAGGGAACAAAGGTAATAAAGTCAACATGACAAACTGGCACTACCTTAAAATTACTTCCTTAAAGTGTGCCGGCACATACTGCGTCAACCTCTTATTTGAAGAACAAAACAAATAAAGTTGATAAATGAGAACCTTTGATACAGCGGATTATCTGGTGAGAATCCATTTCAACAAGTCGCCTGCATTAATCTTTCATAAGAAGGAAAAAATTTATAGTTTTTGCTTACAATCAATGAAGTTAGAGGTTTATCTGGAGAAAATGACTTGCTTTGAGTTGTTTGTCCCAAGCGATAATACTTAAAGCTGAAATATGTTACTTTTATCTAATTTGTTTTCCCCATTTTTGAATCAGAAAATCTTTTTTTTTTTTTTATTACTGTAACAAATCTTCAGTTATTGCAGACAAAATATAGGCTGTTTGTTTTCCCAGGACTCGGTTAAGCCTCAAATGCAACGGTTTCGATAATGTCGTCTTAACGCAGACAAACACTCCAGTTGGATCCAAACTTCCTTATGATGGGGAAAGAACGAGATTCCTTGAAGTTAAAGAAGAGCATTTTAAACATTTTTTTTCAAGTAAGTCAATTAAAAAAATTAAAGTAGCAACAGATAATCCTTTCTTTTGCAGTATTCTTCATTATCAGGTTTTTTAACACAGATGTTCAGGGTTTTTTGTGTTCAACGTGACTTTTGTTCATGAATCTGTACTGAAACTGATTCAGTGTTTGTAGATTCACATTTTCACGCATTTTTTGTGAAACTTAATTCCTCTATTCACTTCAAAGTTGATTCTCAAAACTTATATCAAAAGCATGAGGAGAAAGGCCTGAGAAAGACTCAACATGGTAGTGTTTCCTAGTTACTCATTTATGTTTCCTGTCTCCAATGTCTTTCCAAAACCAAGTGCAGCCTCCAGTTACCTCTGCCGTCCTGTTTTGAGTCATCACTTTCTGAAGCTCTTAATCTCACCCTTTTTCTGAGAAGGAGAAACTTGCAAATGGTTTACTTTCATTTTATTGTTGGATTAACAACTGCAGGGGCATCCTTTCTCAAATAAAACAAGGAAGACGTGTGCTGTTGTTGGAAACGGTGGGATTCTGACAAACAGCAGCTGTGGAAAAACAATCGATTCAGCTCAGTTTATTATCAGGTGAGAATCTTTTCAAGCACAGAAAAGCAATACATTTAAATAGTTATGACAGAAACTGTTTATTCTGCTGTTTTAGGTGTAACTTGCCTCCTTTGTCAAACGGTTATGAGAAAGATGTTGGCATGAAAACAGATGTTGTGACTGCAAACCCAAGTATATTCACACAAAAGTGAGCAAATCAATCTTTCTTACCCTCAGGCAATATTTCTTCAAGCTAATTTTCTCACGGATGTCCTATTATTGCAGGTATGGCTCTCTTTTAGAACACAGACGTATGTTTGCAGAGAGTCTGTGCCAATATGGCAAAGCCATGCTGCTGCTTCCTGCCTTCTCTTATCGTATTAACACAGCATCATCTCTACGGGCGTCCTACACCATCGATGACTTTAGGATCCCCATGCAGCCTGTCTTCATTAACCCAAAGTACCTTCAAAGTCTTGCTCTTTTTTGGGACTCTCTAGGATTGAAGGAAAGACGTCTCACCACTGGCATTATGATGACAAGCCTGGCGCTGGAGCTGTGTGACAACGTGGATCTGTATAGTTTCTGGCCTTTTGGTGTTCACCCACACAGTTTCCAATACCTGACTCATCATTATTATGATGATGGAAAAGGGAAGAAAGGTTTCCACTCCATGTCTGATGAGTTCAAGTTGTTGTTGCATTTGCACAACCAAGGTGTGCTGAAGCTGCACCTTGGGGAATGTGGACCAGATGAATAGTAGTTACATTTGGCAAAGACATTTTCAGCATACTGTAAAACATTTGAGCCATATTGAGTTGTGTCTGTTATCTTCTACTCTTTAAATCGAATATATTTAGCACGTTTTATATTTTACGTGTGCGAGTTTGTGAAAGATGAACTTACAAAAGTAAGTTGTATTAGTTTTGTCAAACCTCCAAGAGTTTAATAAACTAGAGGTTTTAGATTAGCACTTAAAAAAACTGAAAGAAGAAAAGGAAAAGAGTGGGAATAATTTCCCAGAATGCTTAGCAGCATGGTTTTGCATCCTGAAATGAAAATATGTTACATTGAGCTGATTCTTGTGATTTATTAAGGTAAATGTTTGTTTTAATGCAACTGACAGTTTGCTAAATTTGGGGATTATGTCCTGTTCACACTAAATGTTTTTCAGCAGAATTCATTGTGACGTTTCAAAAACAAGAATTTAAATTGTATTTATTTTAACTTTTAACGAGGTGAGGGCAGTATTTCTTGCATATTGTGAAATAATTATTTGGTTTAAATTGCAGCATTATGTTAACACTAGCAATTTAAGATTAATAAACTTAAAAAACAATGTTAGATAACTTGTCTTTTGTTAAATCAACTTTATGAACTTTAATTTCTGAGTTAAAACCAAAATTTTTGTTTGCTGACTTAAATTGCATTTTTAAGTTAGCAAAAATTGTCGGTTGTGGCAGAATTTATTGATAAAACTAAATAAATAAAAAAAAATAAGATAAACTATTGGAGCTTTCTTTGCATTAAGGAAGATTTTCACTTTTATGTAATTTGGCACCATATCAATGAAAACGCATTTTATTTGGCAACTTAAGCTGACAACTGTTATCTTGAAGTTTCTGTTTATGTAGTCATAAAAATTTATGATGGGCCTTGACGCGTGTTGAAACACGTGTCTTATAGTGTAAGAGGCCATTATGTTCTTGAAATGAAGGATATTTCTAATTCAAGATTAAAAATATAGTACCACAATATAAAAAGTAATGACTACAGCCTGGTTCGAAAATAAAAGCAGCATGATTGTCGTAGCAGCAACAATTGTCCAATTTCACACAAATAATAAAATAAAGTTAAAAGCATAATTGTTTTTCTTTTTATGAGAGATATGAGTTAAATTTTATGAGTGTGTGAAGATAACCTTACACTTTAGGCCACTAAAGTGTAAGTTAAGTCTTTAACTGCTTTAACGACTGATACTTAAGGTTAACAACTTCACTGTAATTCAGTAGCTTCACTGCTTCCCACTGAGATTTTTGTTGTAGCAGGTTCAAAATATATATATTTATTGTTATACTGTTGGTAAATATGCAAGACAGTAGTCAATTTTATATTAGAAAATGTGAGATTATCCACACTCAAATTTCTACACAACACCTCAATAGCTTCGAGTCAACCTAGAAAAATGACCTTTCTGTAATCAATCGATTTTCATCAGGAACATTACATTTTTGGCTACAAATTTATATATATATATATATATATATATATATATATATATATATATATATATATATATAAATATAGTACAGACCAAAAGTTTGGACACAACCTTCCCATTCAATGGGTTTCCTTGATTTTCATGACTATTTATAAGGCAAGAAAGCTCACTTATTAACCTGACAGGGCACACCGGTGAAGTGAAAACCATTTCAGGTGACGACCTCTTGAAGCTCATCAAGAGAATGCAGAGTGTGTGCAAAGCAGTAATCTCAGCAAAAGGTTGCTCCTTTGAAGAAACTACAATATAAGGCGTACTTTCAGTTGTTTTACACTTTTTTGTTTAATACATATTTCCACATGTGTTAATTCATAGTTTGATGTCTTCAGTGTGAATCTACAATGTCAATAGTCATGAAAATAAAGGAAACTCATTGAATGAAAAAGTGAGTCCAAACTTTTGGTCTGTACTGAATATATATATATATATAAAAAAAATTCCCTTCTCACCCACCGCGGGTGGTTCTTATCCTCTGAGCTCGGGTCCTCTACCAGAGGCCTGGGAGCTTGAGGGTCCTGCGCAGTATCTTGGCTGTGCCAAGGACTGCACATTTCTGGACTGAGATGTCTGATGTTGTTCCTGGGATCTGTTGTAGCCACTGCTCCAGTTTGGGGGTGACTGCCCCGAGGGCCCCGATGACCACAGGCACCACTGTGGTCTTCACCTTCCAGGCCCTCTCCAGTTCCTCCCTGAGGCCCTGAGTATTTCTCCAGTTTCTCGTGCTCCTTTTTCCTGATGTTGCAATCGCTTGGTATTGCTACATCTACCACAACAGCTTTCCTCTGTTGTTTATCCACTATGACAATGTCTGGTTGGTTCGCCATTACCATTCTGTCTGTCTGGATCTGGAAGTCCCACAGGATCTTAGCTCTAGCATTCTCCACCACCTTTGGGGGTGTTTCCCACTGATCTCGGGGTTTCCAGTCCATATTCTGCACAGATGTTTCTGTACACTATGCCTGCCACTTGGTTATGTCGTTCCATGTATGCTTTCCCTGCCAGTATCTTGCACCCTGCTGTTATGTGCTGGACTGTCTCAGGGGCCTCCTTACACAACCTACACCTTGGGTCTTGTCTGGTGTGGTAGATCTGGGCCTCTATTGCTCTGGTGTTTAGGGCCTGTTCCTGGGCGGCCATGATGAGGGCCTCTGTGCTGTCCTTGAGCCCAGCTTTTTCCAGCCATTGGTAGGATTTCCTGATATCAGCCACTTCGGTTATTTGCTGGTGGTACATCCCATGTAGGGGCTTGTCCTCCCATGATGGTATCTCTGGCACTTCAACCTCCGTTCCCTGTTGTCTGAGACATTCACTGATCACATTGTCTGTTGAGGCTTTGTCCCTGATGTATTTATGGATCTTAGTTGTTTCGTCCTGGACAGTGGTTCTCACACTCACTAGTCCTCTGCCTCCTTCTTTGCGGCTTGTGTACAGTCTCAGGGTGCTGGATTTGGGATGGAACCCTCCATGCATTGTTAGTAGCTTTCTAGTCTTAATATCTGTGGCTTTTATCTCCTCCTTTGGCCAGCTAATTATTCCAGCAGGGTATCTGATTACTGGCAGGGCATAGCTGTTTATCGCACGGATTTTGTTCTTGCCATTGAGCTGGCTTCTCAGGACTTGCCTTATTCGTTGGAGGTATTTAGCTGTTGCTCCTTTCCTTGTGGCCTCATCGAGGTTGCCATTTGCTTGTGGTATACCTAGGTACTTGTAACTGTCCTCTATGTCTGCTATTGTTCCTTCTGGGAGTGAGACCCCTTCTGTGCGGATCACCTTCCCCCTCTTTGTAATCAGCCGACCACACTTCTCTAGTCCGAATGACATCCCAATGTCTGTGCTGTAGATCCTGGTGGTGTGGATCAGTGAGTCGATGTCTCGCTCACTCTTGGCGTACAGCTTGATGTCATCCATGTAGAGAAGGTGACTGATGTTGGCCCCATTTTTGAGTCGGTATCCGTAGCCAGTCTTGTTGATAATTTGGCTGAGGGGGTTCAGGCCTATGCAGAACAGTAGCGGGTCAGAGCGGGTATATGCCACATTTGATGGACACTTGTGCAAGTGGTTTGCAGTTGGCTTCAAGGGTGGTTTTCCACAGCCTCATTGAGTTTGCAATGAAGGCTCTCAGAGTCCTGTTGATGTTATACATCTCTAAGCATTCAATGATCCAAGTATGCGGCATTGAGTCATAGGCTTTCTTGTAATCAAGAAGCATAGGTTGGTGTGCAAAACCTGACACACCAACCTGTGCATGGCTTGGATTGGATGGAATGTTTTGCTTGCTTGCTGGTCTTCAGCATGCTCTGAAGTATCTGGTTTCTCTTACTTCAACCCACCCAACTTGCACCTGATTGGCACTTTAGCCTTTTGATTCCCTCCCAGTGAGGCGGTGCTTCACAAAGCAGATTGTTTGTCAAACTGTTGCTCTCTGCCTAGTGGTTGTTTCAGAAGATGAGGAAACACGGTGACTCAGTTTTAGACACAACTAGCCAGATTATGCAGCCGTTTTTTTTACTAGATGGCAGTCCTAAAACTACATACCTTTAAAATATAAATAAATACATACAATTCCTTAATTATTCGATTCATAGGTGATAGAAGTTTGGTAATTTGGAAAGCAATTCAGGGGACTGCGGTTTCTTAACGCAAGTTTTTTTTTTCTGCTACTGGACAACAAACAGGGTTAAAAGATGACAGTTGTATTTACTGAGAGCAAGGCTATGTCTAGTTTTCAGGACAGACTGAGACCTGTAAAAAACTGTAGGGTCCAAATGACCGAGGAGGGAACCGGTTATCTGCTCCAACTATGTATTAGCCTTCAGGAAATATTTTTGGATACAAAGAGCAGAAACATCACAACATCAGATGTATTTTTCACTCTTATATCAGTGATTTAAAACATTTTTTATTTTTTGATACCATGTGGTACCATGTGATCGACCGCAAAGTTGTGCGTGAATGTAAGTCATTTATTTTATCACCCAAATAAAAGTGCAATGTGTTTATAATGAGTAGGATTAACCGAGCTGAAGGAAAAAACAAAGAAAAAGGAGAAATAAATATACAATGATACAGAATTGACTCAGCAAATATGAACTTAGGAAATTATTGAAACCTTCAAGAATTTTATGATATTTAAGAAAATAATCGTGATTCCATACTCATGATTTTCTTTATTTGGTTGTTGTCTCTAAAATACGTTCTTATGTTGAACACCAGACATGTCACCTCTTTCCCACAGTTTTTTTCACTTTGTTCCACTACTGCAGTTTTTTAACATGTAGTCAATGTTAAAAAAAATTTTTTAAAAAAACCCAGCACAGAGTTTGAAGCGATGGAGGAAATTTACGTCAATATGAAACCTGTTGGACAAAGTGCATCTAATGATATAGGTAAGAACAAAGTTACAGAGAAATCTAGTATGTATTTAATTTAATTAAATTTTGCTAAGGTTCAGGTTTCTGTTCAGGTAGCAGCAGCTCCAAAGAGAGGCTCTGCCTCGGTGTGGCCGTATCTCTGGGAATCCTCAATGTTTTCCTTTTGACCGAACTCATCGCCCTCAGTGTACACAGTGAGTCTTGTTCTAGTCATCTTAAAGATGTCAAATGAGTACATTTTATGTTTCTGTTATAAAAATTTCATCGGTTTCTTTCTGAAATCAAACTGATGAAATAACAAAGGTTTGGTGACTCAAAGTGTTGCAGAGAGTTGAAACATGACAGGATGTTACATGATTTTAAATTATTTTCAGCAACGGCTGCATTTGCAGCATTTAGGATAGCATGTCTCCTCTTTTTCAAACGATTTATTGTTCAGCGTTACCTCAGTTTAAATTCTACAGCAGATTTTGCATCTGATTGGCACTTTAGCCAAAGTCATGAAATTATTTCATAAGTCTTAAGTGAAAATACAATGCAACTTGTTTTTGCAAACACGTTTGTTGATTTTATTTATTTATTTATTTCCAACTCATGATATGACAGCAGATTTTTCTGACATCAGCAACATTCTGACTGAGCAGAACAGCAACAGCAAGTTTCCCTCCGCGAACGCTAACTTCACTGATAACGTCACTGATAACTTCACTGATAACTTCACTGAAACGGATCCTCCACGAGATGAAGAGACTTTAAGGTTTGTCAAAACTTTAAAAAAAAATATGGAGCTTATTAAAATGACTAAAAAACTTTTCCCCTTTGAATTGTAGAGTATAACTACGTAATAACTTTCCTTTTTGGTCTAAACGAATATAATATAATATATGTAAATGAACACTTTTATTTAAATTTATTAAGTACTCTATCGTTTGTGTGCGCTAAAAAACAACGATGTAAAAGAAACAAAACTTGGATTTTTTTCTCCTTACAGGGAAATTTTGGTCCTAAGGAACAGCAGAGATCAGTTGTTGCTGTTAATCCAGAAGAAGAAAAAGAGCAGATCCAGTACTGATCGACGATTAGATGTTGAGTGATACTATTAACTAACAATAATGTAGCTTATTAGCACGGTGTTACATAAAACCCTAAAGATAAAATGTACACTTCCAACTGTTGTGATTTATAAAGCAACAATTTTACCGGTTGGACTCCGTGTTTTTTCTTTCTTCGTAAAACTCTCACATGATAAACGTCGGAGAATGGTTTTTGTGTGGAGGATTTGTTTAGCATGATAAGTTCTGATTGTGTCTTAATGTGACTTTTACTGCCAGACTTTATGGAACTCCAGTCGTGTCCAGTAACAGCGGATCAAGCTCTATCTTGGTAGAATCATATTTCTACATGTCCAATTATTTACTATCATTTGTAATAAAGTGATGCCAACACCATGGATTCAACAGTGAGGAGTTTGTTCTAGTCATCTTAAAGATGGAAAGAGTCAATGTTGTGCTGATTCTGAGTATCTGGATGTTTATCCGAATGACTTTTTATTCATTTCAGAGTTCAATCGGTGAGGTTATTCATTTTGTGGTGGTCCTAGTCTAAGAAAGAAACAAAGAAAGAAGGTAGCATTCGTACACGTGGGTTCCACAGGCTTCCCCTGAAAATATGGATAAAATCTGTTGAGGCATGTTGCATTGTCGCCTTCTGAATGAACATAAATTTTTATTTCACAAGAGTTTGAACTAAGTATTCAGCTTGCTCAAGGCTTATTACATATTTAGCTCAATATCACATATATAACTTGGTCACTAAATATTAAGCTTAAATAAATATTTAGCTTAATGATAAATGTAGTTTATAAACTAAACATTTTTTGTTTAGCCTGATGGGGCTCCATGGGATAAAGCCTGACCACCAGGCTCTTGCCAACGTGCCCCCCCTCCAGGCCTGGCTCCAGAGTGGGGCCCCGTTGACCAGCGTCCGGGAGAGGGAACACTGTTTCCATTGGTGGTACTCGTAATAAGGGGTCTTTGGGCTGCTCTTGGTCTGGTTCCTCACCTAGGACCTGTCTGCATTGGTTGACCAGAGGCATGAAGCCCCTGACAGCTCCTAGGATCACAGGGACACTCAAACCCCTCCACCACGATAAGGTGGCAGCCCATGGAAGGGATGTGTATATGTGTGCATGTTATGTGAATATGTGTGTATGCATTTATGTATGCATATGTGTGTATGTATATTCAGTAACTTATTTATTATTTAAGAAAGAGAGAGAATGAGAGAGAGAAGAAGAAAGAGTTATGAATGTTTCTTTTTCTATAGTTTTTTTTTTTTAATTGAATAAATATTGAGCTATGTGTTGCTGTGGCACTGTGCTGACAGAGGAAGCAGCCACTGTTGGGTAAGGAAGAGTCTTAGATTTAGTGCTGATACCACAAGACTCAAGGGATTTTTTAAAGCAATTCTTTCAGTTTCTTGAACTCTTTTGGGGGACGATTTAGATTGACCAATTGACCTAACCGGCATGTTTTAAGGGATGTGGGGGGAACCAGAGCACCTGGAGAAAACCCACGCAAGCACGGGAGAACATGCAAACTCCACACAGCAAAGATGTGACACATCCTCTCTGTGAAGCTGCAGTGCTAGTCACTGCATCACCGTGCTGCCCACTTTTTTTCTATTTCAAAATATTGAGCTATGTGTTGCTGTGGCACTGTGCTGACAGAGGAAGCAGCCACTGTTGGGTAAGGAAGAGTCTTAGGTTTAGTGCTGATACCACAAGACTCAAGGGATTTTTTAAAGCAATTCTTTCAGTTTCTTGAACTCTTTTGGGGGACGATTTAGATTGACCAATTGACCTAACCGGCATGTTTTAAGGGATGTGGGGGGAACCAGAGCACCTGGAGAAAACCCACGCAAGCACGGGGAGAACATGCAAACTCCACACAGCAAAGATGTGACACATCCTCTCTGTGAAGCTGCAGTGCTAGTCACTGCATCACCGTGCTGCCCACTTTTTTTCTATTTCAAATTCGTCTTAACGTTTGATTGCTTTTTGAATTGGGTTGTGAAGGGATCTTTTAAGGGGAAAAAAACTTGCTTTTGTAAATTTTGTCATGACGGAGCGTCACATGGCACGATGGTTAGAGAGAAACATTCCTGATTTTCATTCACTCTTTTCCTTCTTTTTTCTGTTTCTTCAAATGTAGAGTGTTTCGTACTTTTTTCCAAAAAGAAAGTTTTGGTTTTTTCCTTTTACCACCCTGCATGGATTTTGGATCTGTGTTGTCCAAATTCTCCTGGATGGTTTCTACAGCAGACTGCATCTTTTCCATGGATCCCGAATCCGTGGAACCACCTGATGAGGTTTCTTCTGAGAAATCCTCCTCAGAAGAAACCTCTTGGTGTAAAACTTCCACCTGGTCAGGTTGCCTCTCTGAATCTTTCTCTTGCAGATCTGTGAACTGCTGTGGTGTGTTTTGTTTGACATCTTCCTTCTCATCTCTCAGAGAGTTGGCAAGCTGTACATCCTCATTTGGTCTTTCCAAATGAATATCTCTCTCACAACTTACTTGCCGATATTTTTCTGCTTGTTGTTTCACTGCAGTAACATCGGTTTCATATCTACTATTCAGCTCCTGGTATAATCCTTTCATCTCCTCTAACTCAGTCTGCGCATTCCTTTCCTTCTCTTGCAGAATTTTCATTTCTTTTTCCATGGTTTCTTGGAGAGTGGCATTCAAGGCTTTTATGTTGTTGAGAAGCACCATGTCTTCCAAATGAGCTTTTTTCTCCTGCGTTATCTGCATCTTAAGATTTTGCACTTGCTGTTGAAGTAAAGAATGGCTTGTTTCATACTGGCTTATATTGCATTTTAAATCTTTTGCCATCTGGTTGAATTTCTGCTGCAGAGACTGGAACTCTTCTGACATTCTTTTATAGAGATAATTTTGCTCTGCTCTGAGATTGTTGATTTCCTCAAGGTCCTTCTTCTCTCTCTCTGAACTGGCTGCTCTCTCACGCTCTACCTCCATCTCATATGTTTTCACTTGGGCTTTAAGTCCAGAAACATCTCTGTCATATTTCCCATTGAGTTCTTCATATGCACATTTGGCCTGGTCCAATTCTGCCTGCAGACTTTTTTCGCTGCTTTGCAGAAATGCAATCTCTTTTGACATTGATTCATAGAGATTATCTTGCTCTGCTCTGAGATTGTTGACTTCCTCAAGGTCCTTCTTCGCTCTCTCTGAACTGGCTGCTCTCTCACTATCTAGCTCTGTCTCACATGTTTTCACTTGGGCTTTAAGTCCAGAAACATCTCTGTCATATTTCCCATTGAGTTCTTCATATGCACATTTGGCCTGGTCCAATTCTGCCTGCAGACTTTTTTCGCTGCTTTGCAGAAATGCGATCTCTTGGGAAAATTTTTGAAACATATCGTCCTTTTCAGCTCTTAGATTTTCAAGCAGCTGTTCTACTTCACTAACTCTTGCTTCACAAAACTTTTGCACTTTGGCCTCCTGCCTCACCAGAGTGACTTCGTCTTCATACTTAGAGCAAAGCTCCTTGTAAGAAGTCTGGAGTTTATCTAGGTCGTCTTGGAGGGCTTTACCTTTCTCTTTTTCAGCCTGGATTTCTGATGTAAATGCTTCCTGGCTGAGGAGATGGGCCGTCTTCAATTCTACATAGTCTTGTTGCAGCAACTTCTTCTTCTTACATTTCACGTCGTTGTGGACCTTGGAAGCAAGGATCGCAGCGCTGACAACTCCTGGATCACTAAGCTTCTCAATTCTCTCGAGTTCCCTCTTTGACTCTTTCTCCTTGTTGATAAACACTTCTTTGAGAGCTTTCTGCCTTTTTAACTGGACTTTTGTTTCTTCCAGCTCAGCTTCCAGGTGGGCCAGTCTTTGGTTGTCTTCATACCTTTGGGCTCTCTCCATTTCTAAAAGAGAGCCCAGCCTGTGGATTTCCCCGTGTAAGACATTCGGGTGCACAGGTGGGAACCTTCCTTGGAAATTTTGCTGGACTCCCCTTCTCATCTGGGGTCCCATCTTTCCATTGTAGTATCTTGGGTTTTGATGAGACATTTTCCCTGAAATGCGTTCGCTAAAATCAGTCGATTTCTAAATTACGTGAACGGTCGATTTGAAAGAGCTTTGTGTATGTCTGAACTGGTCAGTGATATACCAAGCAATGAAAAATATGCAGAATTGTGTTCTATATTTATATCTAGTTGATGACATCAGACAGACTGCCTCACTGTGACATCACAGAATCTTCTGCTGGTGGAGTTACATCATCTCACCAGCAAATATCATGCTTTAGATTCTTGTTTATATTTGAAATAGTCTGATTCACTTGTTTTTATATGATAATTTCTTTTCAATTTTTCCAATATCTATTCATTAGAAAGTTAATTTTGTTTGTTTAGTCAAACATTTTTTTTCTTGTTTTTGTGTCAGCAAACATTGGAAAAAGAGAGTTGGGAAGAAAATTTGTAATAAATAGATGAGGTCTGGAAAGTTTGTTTCTTTTATCAAACATTTATTGCTTTTCTTGTACTTTTGTGCTTTATATATACATATTGATGAGGAAATAGGTAACATTTTGCTAAGTTAATGCCATAAGTAGAAGTAAATATATAAATATAAAATTATTAAATAAGATGAAAATGACAAGAACTAATTAAAGTAATAAAAAAATAAATAAAAAGAACTAGTCGGGACTGAGCTCAAATAAAGTTGCAAGATTTACCAATGAGAAAAGCAGGGATCTCAAACCCATCCCATCATGCTTGACCACCACAAACACAATGTGTGCCACTGTAAATGTCAAAGCTGGGTCATTTTCAGACCTATGCATACGCATGGGGAGGATCTAAATATGAGGTAATCCTGGATGGAGGATGAAGACAAACCAAGATCAACTGATTTAAAGGTTACACAGACTGACCAGCAGGTGGCGGTAGTGTTCCAACTTGTTGTTTGGGAAGAAAACAACAAGGTGAAGAAGAAGAACAGCTGCAAAATGTTGCTGTTGTGTTTCTCTGATTTAAACTGCAGTCAAACAGTTAAAAACAGTTTAACTGTGTGCATTTGGGTCAGTACATAATAGAGAGACACATTTAACCCCAGAAAATTCCAACATATTTGACTAACTGAAATGTCAACTAACCTTCAAAGGTTAGTTGACATTTGTTCCCCTCTCAACCCATGAGATTTATGTTGTAACTTTTGAACACCATCGTATGCCTAAGCATACAGCCAGCATTAAAAAAAAAAAAATGGCCCAGTCAAATCCCATGCTTAAATGAACGGTTATGTCAGGAGAGATCACAGCGACTTCCCTTCTAATCTGATAGAGCTCCAGCTTTTTGCAAAGAAAAACTGACAAAACCGTCACATAAATGGTTTCATTTAATTTGTAGCTGGGAAAAAAAATGCTTCTTTTTTTCCCCCCTTGTCATTTTTCATTTAAGCAGCAGTTTCAGTTTTCAATTTCAGAAATTGTCACAATATTCAATAAAATACTTTCCTGATGCACCTGAAGCCACTGAAAGCTGTCATGGAGACTGATGCCCAGTTCAATGACTTTTACCGTTAATCTGTTCCAGGTGCCTCAGATGTTCTTTCTTCATGGTTGTTTATTCTGTTTAATAATAATCCCAACAGTAAAGCATTTAAAGAGTTGAGAACGAAGAAACTGTAACAAAGAAGCATTTAGTCACTGTGGTCACTGCAGGGTCTCAGTAAATACTTTTACTTTTACATTTCAGTTTCTTATTAATATAGAAAGTCTTACTTGGCCAAACAAAACAAACAAACAAACAAACAAAAAACCACTATTTTTACAACAAAAGAAAGAATGTGAAAAAGCCTGCAGTAATTTTGCTTTTAAATTATTTTCTGGTGAATAAAATCAACCAGACAGACTTTTGAAGCTTTTCTGGATTAATATTTCTAAAGATTTTACAAAAGCTTAAGTTTTTTTTCCACTCACAGTTTATTCAGGTACTTGCTCCCGACCATGACAGCATACTCTGCAGCATTTCACTAAAAATGAAGAAGTATGGGGAGAAAAGAAGCACTGTTGGGTCAAAAAACAATGGCAGGTTGGAAAGCTGGTGACAGTTTATGCTGTTCCAGTTACTACCAATTAAAGGCAGAGTACTTAAATCAAATACCTTAAAGTTGTTTATTTATTTATCAAATTGATAAATAAATAATTTTATTTCTGAACTGAACATTAAATCTTTCACAAAAAATAAATAAATAACTGTGTCATGAAGCCAAACCTTCTGCTCAGCCTCAGTGGATTCTGAACATTGACGTCATCTTTGGTTTGAGCCTCTGGTGAAAAAGAAAATCTTACTTTTCAGTTATGCAAAATATTCACAGTTTCACGGCCACTAAAGAATTACAAATAATCTGGCTCCTCTCTGACCTGGAGTTTTAGCGTCCAGCACTGGTGTAATGCAGGATGAGGATCCCCTTTCATAAACCAACATGATTACTGCAATTATCCTCCATTATCAGCTCACTAATGGCGCCTGCTTGCTTCAAATACCTGCCACTCATAGTGATGCTGCAGACAGTTTGAAATTGAAGGCAGCACTGGGGGCTTACACTGAGGAAAAGTAATTATCTATTCATCATCCCAGAATAAAGCCAGATCACCTCAGGCTACAACAACAGACGACCAGATCAGAGACGATCTTAATGTCATTAGCTGCGGTTCCATTACAGATATCCGCAAAACTCTGTCAATAATCTATTTAAACTTCACAACACATAGTACATAATTATATACATTATTCTTGATTAATTATCGCTTATTGTAATTGTATTAGTCTTAAAACTCAGAAGTCAATAGGAGCTTTCAAGAAAACAAAGAGGGGGGCACAACAGATGTCTAAGGAATGTTTATTTAAGGAGGGGGGTAACCTAACACCGGGAAGGGTGGTTTGATTAGAGGTCAGACCTGAGAATGACCCTTAAGGGTCGTGAGAATGGTCGTGAGAATGACCCTTAAGGGTTTTCTCATGACCTGTGGCCGGAAGGGGGCAGGGGCGGGGGGACTAGAGGTCAAAGGTCATCATCCATCAAATTTTGACAGAAGGGTGTCAAAAAAGAAATACTGTTGATATTACCGGCATATCCTGAAAAAAAAAAACTCTTAAGGTTTCAGTATTTTACCTATTAATGT
The DNA here is from genome assembly GCA_922788865.1 of Poeciliopsis turneri. NCBI lineage: Eukaryota > Metazoa > Chordata > Actinopteri > Cyprinodontiformes > Poeciliidae > Poeciliopsis > Poeciliopsis turneri. The sequence goes on from CAKLNU010000542.1 coordinate 221,408, forward strand.
CGGGTGATTTGGTCCATCAGTTTAGGAAGGTAATACATAAACAGTTAACCAGATAAAGACCCATCTGTTTTCAAATGTATTTAACTGTAAGTACTGTGCAAAATAAAAGCATTTTGAATATTTTGTTGGGCAACCTTTGTATTCTCTCTCTTGGACCATTTTCATCTTGCTGTTAAAGGTTCACCCACCGAAAAGACAAAACAAACAGTCAGAGATGCAATGGAACAGTTTGGATCAAAGCACATTCGTGAGTTAAAACGGCCCAGTCAAATCCAATTTAAAAGCATTTACAAGGCTTGAGGGCTTATAAATTCTCTCCATCTAATCAGCTGTAAAAATGTCACAGTCACAGTTCTAAGGTTTTTATTTGTAAAACTTCCTGTAAGACATAAGAGATAAGATAAAGTTTTATCCATCACATATTGCACCATTACAAGAAACTTTGGAAGTTCAAAGTGACTCTGTCCTTCACATTCTTGAGGTGAGAAATTTATGATACTTTATAATCATTAGACTGATTACAGTCCCTAAATCATGGTTTGTTTTATGATTGTTTTTCTGTCTGTGTTACAACTAGCAGATTACCCAACAACTTCAATCATACAAGATCACCGTGTGCAACTATTCCTAATGCTAAAAGTAACTGAACTCATGTCTTCATTTCAACAAGCCAATAACAACTCTTGTTCCAGCATTGACAGGATCCGTTTTTGGGTTTTTCCCTTAGCATAAGAATCTTGAGTAAAATATACAATGACAAAATATGTATTTCAACAATAAAAGTAAACTAGTTTTAGGTAGACATATGCTGGTTTCAAGAAATTCGATGTCAAGTTGCATTTTCTTGAGAATATTTTTCTTAAAATAAGGTAATATATCTGACTTGTAGAAGTAAAATTGCTTGTTTTGAGTAAAAATACACTAATCTTGATATATTTGTAGGTTCATTTTGGTTAGATATTTTTTATTGTTTTGGAAAATTTTGACAAGATACAGTTTCTTCTTGATAAGATACATTTTCTTGTTCTGTTGGCAGATAAGGCACAACCCTTTGTCCAACAGTAAAGAAATCTGTTCCAACAGTGAATAATAATTTGTAGATTTTTTTCTAAAATTGCTTCTGATCTCTCGCGTTTTATCCCACAATAACTATGTGGACTAGACAACTCATGGAGTATGCATTTATAGTCTATAAAAAGTAGAAAAAAACTTGGGTAGTTTTGTTTTTTATTACTCTGTTTTGTTAATAGTACACTATGGAGCTGGCCTGAAAACATGATGAGCATACGGTCAATGCATTCTGCCAATTAGGCCATTCATTAGAGGACTGTGTTTATTTTTTTTAAAGAATACATCCTGCCATCACGAGATGCCAGCTTAGAGTCTTTTGTGCCAGTGACCTCCTCTTTGTACATCCAGTTGCAGCACTTTAGTCATTCCCTGTGGCGAGTTTCTTTGAGCTTTTACCATTTCAGAGAAACAAAAATGTGCGTTCCATTTCTATTTTTACTTTTTGTGGTATACTTTCTTAAGCTTAGTTGTAAGGTCACTGATGAGAAAAGACTAAATTAAAAACTCTGATGTGCTGATGGTTAAAAGAAGGTAGTTCAGTTCATGACATCAAAAACGTAATCTGACCTTGCAATGCATTAATGTAATTTAAAGCCTTATGGATATTAATGTTCTTTTAACAAGTTGAAGTTCATCTGCCATTTATGTGGGAAACAACATTACCTGATTGACAGTAAGTGGCATCACTTTGTTTTCTAGGTCAGTGCTCCATTAACATGACATCAACTTCACAGAAAGGACTCTGATTGTCAAGACTCTAGTGAATGAATAAAATGAAATGAAAAGTAAATATTTTCTGTGCCTAAAAAGATAGAAATATAGATTTTAAAAAATCATAATTTTGGCCCAGAAAATGCACCATTTATTGATGGGCACAAATAAATTGCAGTGAAATACAGAAAAGACAAGTTGGTTTCTGTTCAGCACATCAGTTAGGACATTCTCTGTAAGTTGGACACAAAAAGAAACAAATAATGCCAACATAAAAGTCATATTAATGAATTATTTGATATTTTGTAACAAACAAAAACTTAATATCAAAAAATTATGCTGGAGTAAAAAAAGATAGACTTCATAGATGTAATCTATTTTTGCCTATATGTCACTAAACACATTTTAATGATAGAAAAATAAATTTTCAAAATATTTTTCTGGTGTGAAATAAAGAAATTCCTTGAATACTTTACTTGCAAACCCAATCATTGACATTTGAAGCACACTTTCAGCAGAAAGATGATGTATTTGTGATTTTCTGTTGGCTCTACACTGTTTGGAAACATTGTTGGCAGAGAGAAACTCATTCAAAAAGGAGGTGAGCATGACAGTCGCTCAAAAATAAATAAAAAACAGCCGAAGCAAGATATGAACAGAAATGTGCTGTGAGGATTTCTCTACTTCTTCATGCAAACAGAGTCTAGGCTAAAAAACCTAGAATAGTTTTGTAGATGTGGGGCTGAGCTGCCAGCCATGCAGAACTGAGCAGATGGGGTCCTTGAATGCCCTCATGGCATCCCTCCAGTTTGCCCGTTCTTCACCTTGTGAAGAGTCCTCTCCATTGACAGGAAGTTATCTTTTTCAGGGAGCAGCTGGATCAAACAGCCAAGAGTCAACAGCTGCCTTCAGTCAATTTAACCAATGTATCCTTCTTCAAACTGCAGCAAATACTTTGGCTGAAAACTTTAACCAGGGTAGATGGATCTTACAGGAAAAAGATTGTGACTTTTTAACATCAGACCTGTGTCTGCAACTTTTTTTTTTATCAACAGGCATAAAGCTAGGGCACCCAATAGTTGCCTTAAGGGCAAGAGTTCATCACTCCTACTCAGAATCAACCTTTTTCTGTAATGCAAGCTCAAGAAAGCATCAAAACCCAAGCCTGGGAGAGGCAAAAAAAAAAAAAAAAGCTCTTTAAATGCTCCAACGTTTTTAAAAAGTAATTAAAAAAAAGTTCTATTAAAAAAAGTTTGCTGATTAACAATGATGATGTTAAAAATAGGATTGTTATCTCCTTTGAATATGTCTACTGAAATGAAAGTTTGGATTTTTGATGAAGGTAAATATGCATTGAACATGTTTTTATCAATTTAAACATTCCTAATGGGGCCATGGACCATAAATTAAGACCAGAATATTACAACCAAAGTAATCCAGAAATCAAATGGTCCACATGGGTGGACACATCAGAATGGTGAATTGGATAAGAATTGAGCACAATTACAGAATTTTTAAATATATTTTCTTAATATTGACAACTTCAGCATGTCTTCAGTATGGAGAAACTGGTTTCATGCTCTTTTGGGAATTTGGACCATTTAGTCACATAAACTGGGGTCCTTTCTGTGAACTCTGACCTTCAGTTTTTTTACAGATTTTTTTTTTACAGATTACAAGTCAAATAGGGCCATTCCTACAATTTTATTTTCTTTCGTTAAAGCTAAAAAGAAGTTTTCTTGGCTATATGTTTGGGACTATTATGTTTCTTGAAACTTTCCACTCATTTCATCAAACTTTTCTCAAGAATGTCCTGATGCATTTCTCCATTCATCCTTTATCAGGTTATATAAAGTTATCCAGTAGTCAGGAAAGTCTTATTTTATTGTGAAATTAAGTGAAAAACAAATATCAAATCTACATTTTAGCATTATGAGTTGGGAAGCTAACTACACCGCATATGAGTGTTTATTTGTTTCTGCGCTATACTTGGGCACAGTTGATGGTAGGTTCAAATCTTAACTTCTGGTCTTTTTCTATGGAGTTTGTATGTTCTCTGTGGTGACTCCATCACTATGTTTTGTTTAGTTTTCCTATGGAAAAATTCAAGTGAAACCATAGAGCCTTGGACACTATTTGTATGTAAGTTTTATTAATTATTATTTTAGTATTGTGTAATATTTTATAATACAAAGTCACATCGTAAATCTGAGGCAGCAAAGTCAAAAATAACAATCGGGAGTCATTTGTTTGCCATTGTTTTTTTCTGTATTTTGACTGTGGTTGATACTTTTGTGCTTTGCTTCAGTTTTACAGTACAAATCAGAAAAGAGTTGCAAAACAAAATAAGAAAACTATCAAGGACCGGATTATTTTTAACTCAGGTGTTAGCTAGTTGTCTAGAGACTCATCGTGAGGTCAGCATATTCTCCTTATGCATGTGTGGGTTCTCCTGAACCAAAAAAAAAAAAAAAATGAAAACAATGGCTCAACACACTTCAGGACAATGTTGAAAAAGGAGTAACACTGTTTATTAAAAGTCAGTCCAGAGGGTTTCTAAATACATGAAATACTGATACTGCACCACACAAGAAAACAAATGACTTTTTTTTATCCTTCAGCCTTTGCAGCTGACATATTATAAAAATATACTATGTCATATTTCACATTTTTACAGTTGGAAGGCAATTAAATCACAATATCCATAAATATCCACAAAGGTAATCGTTGATCTTTTGTTTTCTTTTATCATACAAAAAAAGAGCTTCATTCCAAAAGCAAAATGTTTTCATACAAAACACTGGCTTTAACATTAAAATTGACTCCATTTTGGAGTTTTTCATTTCAAGTCCCAGTTCAAAAGAGCAATACACATATTGTACTTTTAAAAAGCTTTACAAAAAGGGTTGGTCTGACACAGAAGTAGTTCCACGGCTGGAGTAGCATGGCCAAAGTATTCCAAAGCTACAAACAACCAAGCTTCATAGCAGCCCAGTGTAAAATCTTGGCACTGACACTTGCATCACAGAGACAGTGTTTGGTCTCACTATATTAAAGTAATGGCTTTGAACTCTTTCCATTACGACGTGAAGACTTGTGCGTCCAACACTGAACATGAAGCACTGGGAAGACATAAGTGACACAAGTCTTGTCAATAGAAAAGGACCACTACAGCTGGTTAAGGTGTTGCTGGATATAGGTAGTATTTGCATCTACTTCATAGTAAGTGAAATGAGAGTAAATGCCCAGTACAAAATCACCACCAGGGGGCAGTCAGCTACAAGGCAAATGGAGCAGCAGAGAAGTACTGTCTCCTCCAAAAACAGCCAAGGATACAACTAGGAACTTGAAGATTTAAGGTATAAAAGCTGGATTGCTTCTGTATCTTGTAAAAAATAAAAACAACTCTACAGAGATGTAAGATCCACCAGCTGTACTCAGCGGCACCTGAGGAGCAGCTGGTTTAGCACTTTGATTAAAATTTCACATGAAACAAACACAGTTGGATTAAAGAGTAGAGCAAAGAACACAATGAGAAGATACTACAGAGGATGGAGGAAAAGAAGTCAAGTGACAGGACACAGCCTTAAGGTAGGTCATGTTCTCGTTGTAGTAAACAGTCACTGCTTCAGGTGATGTCGTATTTATGTACATTTTTATAATTTATCTTAATTATCATAACCTTAAATCAAAGCTTTGGTTTGCTAGACATTGTTCATAACAAGACATAGTGATGGTGCTTTTTTTTTTTGTCAGGATGAGCCAAAATCCAGGTTCAATGTCATTTTATCTTTTCAGGATCAAAGATTATATGAAGCTTGATTTCCTACCTTAAGGGAAGCAGGAAGACTATATTTTTTTTCCAGAAGTGACTGGAAGAAGACATAGTTGATGTGATTCTTCAAACTAAGGGGCATCAAACTAATTTTTATTTTGGGCCATATCAAAATCACAAATGTCTCTGCATTCCCTAAGTACTTGTTAAACTTAAATAATATTTTTGTCTTTTCACCTTGAACAGCTCCTTTAGTATTTCACAATTGATTATTTTTTTTATTTTTTATTTTTTGCAATGAATATCAGATTTGGAATGATAATTTCAAAATATCTGCAAGGAATTTTGTACCATATAATGTCAAATGTGATTTTTTTTTCTTACTCGCAAATATGAACTATAACGTGATATACAGTAAAGCTGAGGCAGCAATTCAAAAGTAAGAAATACTGCCACCTGCAGGTGGGAGTTAGTATCACTTGAACCCAATGTTTTTGAACATTTTTGTGTAAAATTTGCAATAAACTCAGAGTTATTCATTAGCACAAACAATAGAGGGGGTTTGCTGATTTTGGATAAATTTTTGTGGAAAAACTGGATTGATTTATGTAATTTGGAGTCAAGAAAGCCACATAAAAAGTGATGGTAGACTGGATTTGGCCTTGAGTTCGACTAAACAAATTGTCAGCTGCAACACTACATTTTTTTACCCAGATTTATAGAAAAAACATTAGCCTCCAGCTTGCATGATTCAATAAGGCATATGTGGTGTAATATCCAACACAGGTTGCAACAGCACCCCATTCATTCAATATTATATACATGCTAACAAACATGCCACTGTGCGTGGGCTTAAATCCATACTGAGGGTTTGCCCTCTCCTGATTTGCTGCTGCTGCTGTTGCTGCTACTGCCTCCTCCACTGCTGCCCCCCTTGCCATGCTTAACTCTGTGTTTGCGCTCTTTCTGAGGTTGAAGCTGGGGCTGTGGTTGGGCTTGGATGATGTTGCTCTGTGGTTTGTCATCCTGGTTGTCTCCTAGATGCTCCTCCGCCCGGTGCTGCTGACTGTAGGCTTGGGATGGCTGCGCTTCCAGTTTGCTCATGAGCCTGCTGGATCATGTCTTTGTTGAGAGCCACACGGGCTTCTCCTCCAGTGGGAAAATTGTCCTCATTGCTGCCAAACTGCTGCTGCTCCTCCTGGGCAATGTTTGCCCTGTTCTGCTTACATGCCATCTTAGCATTGCTAAGGTCCGTGTACGGCATCTGTTCTGGCTTTACAACAATGTTGTACCCCGGTGGAGCTGATGGGGTGTTCCATGAGAATGGGTACCCGACATAATCTGCAGCACCATCTCCACCTACCCCACCCTCAGAGCCAGCCTCGGGAGCTGTTCCTCCAACAGAGCCCTCGCCACCGCCATTAGTGCCCAGCAAGCCCAGTTGATACTCATCGTCCTGAGGTGGGCTTCGCCGGCGCCGCAGAATGTCACAGATAGAACCGATGCCCAAATGGAGCATTTCCCAGACATTGAGAGAGAGGCAGAGGACAGTGACACCATACATGATACGGAGGAAAATGGTTTTTTCCGTAGGACGCGACACAAAGCAGTCGACACTGTGTGGGCAAGGTTTTCCCGAGCATACAAAAATCGGTTTCACACGGAAACCGTACAGCAAATACTGGCCTGCAAGGAAGCTCGCCTCCAGCACTGTTCGAGTTACCAGCTGCAAAACATAGACCCGCATCAGGCCCTCATCTCGGATGCGCTTACGCCCATCATGGCGGATTTTAGGTCTGGGTGTTGGCTGCAGTGGATCTCGAGGCCTTTTCGGTGGCTCAATCTCTGGCACCTCATAGATCATAGGATCATCCTCTTGATCCTCCTCAGTCTCCTCTATGCCTCTGTGCTGACGGGCTCCAAAGCAAATTTTCCTGGGTTTTCTGTGGGTGTAACCCCCTCCTGCTGCTCTGATGCTAGCAGATCCAATGGTTCCTTTTGCTTCATCCAATCGTGCAATCTTATTGACAGCATATCCCATGTACATAAGAGAAGGCATCGCCACCAAAATGATCTGGAACACCCAGAAACGGACATGAGATAATGGGGCAAAGGCGTCATAGCATACGTTCTCACAGCCTGGCTGGCCTGAGTTGCACACAAACTTGCTCTGCTCGTCGTAGTAGATGGACTCTCCCCCAACGGCAGTGAGAACAATGCGGAAGACGATGAGCACGGTGAGCCACAGCTTCCCCACGAAGGTGGAGTGGTTGTGGATCTCCTCCAGCAGCCGTGTGAGGAAGCTCCAGCTCATGGTGTCACTGGACAGTGGGGCAGACAGTGTCCCTCTCTCACTTGCTCACAGACTCTGCAAAATGACGGGACGGGAAGAGAGAAACAAGGTTATACAGGGTGAGTTCAAAGTAAAAGCAAAGATTTAGCGAAATATCTCCAGTAAGACTTTAATCCTAGTGGAAACAGTATTAGTTTTGCAAGTTCAGCGGGAAGATGTGAAAGGGAGTGACACAATAATTACATTAATTAAAATTAACGTTTCTCTCTGAGCTCAGAAAATCAATGCATCCTTAATTTCCTCTATTGCTCCTTGCAACTCAGATACATGGAGCTCTCTGTCACAAAGAGGTAGCTGTCAAGTTGGGACTTTTTAGGGAATTAGAAGCCCAAACAGACTGGAAAGAGGATATCGGTATTAAAAAATACCATCAAGCAGTACTGAGAAGGCAGGAAAATAATCCAAATAGGAAATTTGCTATCATCAAGTGCATGCGCATAGATGTGCACGCACATACACTTCATTTTATTTCACAGGCTATCTCTTTCAGAAGAAATAAATCCTCTTAGTGCAGCTGTCTTCTGTATGAGGTGGAGTTTCTAGAATTGTGCTAACTTCCCAGAGCTGACTTGACTGGCTTGCTCTGGTTGAGACATAACTTGCATTGTTCTTACAGTGTCTATTTGCAGTTTCTGAGGAGGGGATGGGACATGTTGTCTATCTAGGTTAGTTCTGGGCTCCAGGCTGTCCATGCACACCAGCAAAATCAGCAGGTGGTACGCCACAAACCATTGGAGCGGGATTTCAGACAGCAGACCCACATTAGCTCAGGCAGTGGAGCTGAACCCAAAAGCGGCTGTCCCTCAGGGCAGCTTTGGGGATGAAAATGACACCTCTAGAGAACTTTCCTCCTCACGAAGGCGCAATAATACACGGCTTATTGTCAGCTTGACTGAAAAGAAAATCCAACCATGAATACTAGCTTCGGTCAGGGTTTAAAGGCCTTCCGGCGTCGGGATCCTTACCATGCTGGTTTCGAGCTTAGAGCTGCAGGAAAACTGTGAAACCTCACTGAAGCAGAGAAGACACAGCTTCCAGTCCTCTGTTTTGTGTCTCCAGGGCTGAGAGGGTGGGAATGTTCTGAAGGGGGCTTGCGATAAAACATGAATCGAGTAATGATCACTGTGACCATATACGGACATGCCCGAGACGCAGGAGACAGATGTCAGGAATCTTTTTAGGTATGCTCACTGGAAATGTGAGTTCAAAACAGACAAAAACAACGGCTGTTTTTCCGTCACAGTGTAAACTCTGAGCATCTGCGATCCAGTAAACAGTGAAAAGACCAAAGCAGAATGAGATGTCCCCCACCGGGAGTCCTAACATTTCTGAGCTCTGTCCGTTTAACTTTTCTGCATTACATCACTGTATTTCTCCACTTTCTGACTCTCCAGTACTCTCCTGGATTTATGACTCTCCAAAGTCATAAATCCAGACTTACTCACAGAAACACAGGCAGCTGCAAAGGTTAAACTGATTCACCATTATCTCGGTTTTGTATTTTATATTCTTTTTCGGGAACAATTCAATGTCCGGGATGTAATAGCTTTTTTGTTTTACTCATAATGTAGTCTTTTGACAATGACAAAAGACCATTTTCCAATAAGGATTGTTCATATATGTTTCTCTTGTGATTTAATGAGCAGGGATGAATTTTTCAAATCTCAAATATTTCTAGATAAGTAATACGACTGCTAACCATGTGATTTATTCACACTTCCTTTTAATTTTGAGAAAATTTCCTTTACTTAAAAACTTTGAACAGCATGGATGCATGCATTATAAGATTACTTTAAGTCACGATAAAAAGTCTATTTTTTAGACAGTTTATGTGAACGTCTGGTTTAAGCAATATGCTTGTTATATGTTTGTGATATTGACAACAAAAAAGATCTTTGCCACACCTCTTTTGTTGTGCAGTGAAAAGTCACTAATCAATGCAATGTTTGCTTTTTAAAGTAAAAGCGAGCAATATCCGGTTAGATAACCTGCAGCTGCTGAACTTAAATGTTTGTTCATTCACTAAAGTAAGTGTTCCCCTCTTCTCAAATGTTTGGAAAATGCCCAATTTAGGAAAATCCATTTGCATTGAGAATAATGCCTAATAATGCTACGCAGTCTTCGTCTATGAGCTTTCTGTATTTTTTTTTTAATTTCTGAAAAAGTCATAAAAAAAATCCATTCTTGTTCAGTTTTGAGGTGTGCAAGAAATGGTCCAGGTCCACTTTGACCATGAGGAATGATCACCCCCTATCTCACATCTGACTGCGTTTATTACTCCTAATACTTCAACTACATTTGGCCAAGCCTTTTGCCTTCTCATCCAATTTATGTCTGCAGGAGCTAGTGGGGCAGTTGGGGGTAAGAAGCTGACTCTGCGCATTAAGTTACCAGGGTGAGTCAGCCTCCTGAAGAGCCCCACACAGACACAAGAGGCAGACGTTTTATTTTTTTACTTTGCTTTAAAAAAAACGAACTTCAAAGTGGCATTGTGGTTGGCACAGAAGAAAACATTAAAAAACAAACCTTTAAAAACTCCTTCAGGTTTTTTTCCTTACTAATTATCTTTGAAAGAGAGTCACAGTCAATGTTACAGGCAATATTTCTAAGCTACAAGGCTTATTGCCCTACTGGAACTGCGTAAGGTGAACCCGAGGGATGAAATCTACACATCAACATCTCGCGCATTAATTTAAGCAGACAACACCCCAGTTACAGTCGGCATCACTTCGGGAATCCCCTCAGTTCCTGGCTCTCATCCCTCAGGACCTACGGAGATTTTCTGCCAGATGTAGTTTACAGACAGACTCCCAGATGGGCCGACACATTTACACACTCACGCTCGCACGTGCAGGAGCCTCCGAAAGCATGAGGAGTAAAGCCACAGGGTCTCTGCATGTATGAGCTGAATGAGTACACAGAGAGCCGCTCTAAGGTTAGTCGAGGTATTCCTGATTCACTGTAGTGAGTCAACATGAAGACATGAGGCTGCAGACGCAGAGCCACGGGCGAACCGAGGAACACCAAGACTCAGCCCAAGGCAAGCAAAGATGGCTGGCGGGAAAGTTTGTGGAGATCAACCTGGACTTGTGTTGTCAGTCCTTACTTTATCATGGTGTTGCTGTGCTGTAACATACAATGTGTATGGTGGTAAGTTTGTCCTGTCAAAGTTCAAAAGCACCATCAGTTTTCTTACTGTGGGTTAATAAAATTTAGTTGGTGTTTAAATTATAAAGCATTACATCGTAGCAGGAGGTCCTTCGGGAAAAGTCTTAGAGACAAAGTCTTGAGGCATTACTTTTTATTTCTGTGCCTTCCAATGAACAAAATATTCACATTTGTACTTGTACAATCATGAATGTAGTTTTATTTTGCAGTGATATTGTGATAACGATAAAAAGTGACGGTAAGAGCTATTTATTACTTCTCTTTTGTTCAACTGTATGGCAGTGACCACATGACACAAAAACACAAATACTGGTCTTGAAAAACATAAAAGCACCAAAAGCAGAGTGATTTCTAAGACCAATTTTCACAGAATAACTGGGTATTCTGCTGCGTTACCCGGTCTTCTTCGTTCTCAGAACAGTTGAATTCAAACAGAGATTAAAAGACAAACATGTCAACTCAATTTACAAAGTAAATGCCTTCTGAAGACAATTTATCAAGTTGAGTGAATGGGCGATCTAAGCTATTACATTTGTACATGCTTTAAAGGTGACCTGTAATGCTTCCTTGAACATGCTAGGATACGTCTATGGGGCGATACAAAACATGTTCATGACATTTATTTTGTGCAAAATTATTCTTTAAAAATGAGATTTTAGTCTGGTCAGTTATGAGCTGTTGCTGACCAAGTCCCCCAACTCGACGATTACTCTCACAGATAGAAATGACTGCAAACAGAGGCACAGCTGTACATCTTTGAAAAGCAGAAGCGAGCTTCCTGCACAACCAACAACAGGTGGGGTTGCTAGGTAACAGCACTGTACCTGTCGGTTGTGAAAATGGGTAATTTTCCAGACATCAAGAAATATGAACTGGCCAAAACTGGCTGGGTGTTTTTTTATGCTTCCATTTGGATCTCCAGAAGAATAAAAACACACAAGTAATGAATTTTGCATCTGTTCTCCTTTAAATTTATACTTTAAGTTTCTAATAAATTCATTCTTTTAAATTTGATATCTAAAATCCTTTGGAGCAAAGTGAAAAGAAGACATCTTCTCAGTAAATATAATCCTTGTTTTGAAGCGCTTTTAGAAGATAATATAGAAGTTTATGAAACACTGATTTTGGGGTGTAATGGAATAATGTGTTAATCTTTAAATCTTTAAAGAAATCCCAGATAAAAGGTGCTTATTAGCCAAACTGCACCTCATTATAGTTTATGTAAACACAAACCTGCTTTCCTTTGATATGTGATTTTCTGTGTAGCACATGCACAAATGTAATTACAGCCTCATTCATAATAATACAAAGTGGAGGCCAAAGGCAATTTGAAAACTAAATGCACTGGAATGTAAAGAAAGTGGCTCTAATGACGGCCGATATGGCTAATGGGTTTATTAGCCTCTGCTTTGGCTGTAATCTAGCCAACCATATTAATGTGTATATTTAGAGCTTTATTAATCAAAATTAAGTACCTCTCAACACTGTTATTATACGCAACTCCAGGGATTATTTTTAGCGTTATTGAAATCCTGATTATTTCCTATGATTAAAAGTAATTGCAAATATTCGTCTTTTTGTTTTCTCACGTTCTTTTTCTCAGATAAAGTTGGAAACTATTTGCGTGAACGACTCTTTAATCTGCTTCATCACCAGGATAATGATCAGTTAGATTTATTTGTAGTAGTTATAACAACAAGATCATAAAATGGATCTGATCAGTTCCATCTTCAGTCAATATTGATTCAGCTTCTTCAACCAACAGCCTTTTAAAACACTTCTCATTTTATTGTTCAGTTTTATTTGACTGACTTCTTGTCATTTGCAGTTCAATTAAAAATTTTCTTTATCAAATCAAAACTTTCAACTATCTGTTAAATAACAAACAGTTATGGAAATTTCTCTTTGAACCATCCCTAAGTGTGGAAACTTTATTCTGTTATAAAACTGGTACAAATTGTGATTCTGAGCAAAAAGCCAAATCAGAAAGCTCCAGTTGTGCTGGTTTATCTTACCAATCCATAAAAGAGAGAAAACTTTACTTACTTTTTGTTTGTTTGTTTGTTTGTTTTGAGATGAGCAAATTTCAGTCAAAAGGAAAAATGTAACTCTGCGCTTTAAAGTAAGAGGCCGAGTCGATTGTTTTTGTCCTGTCAGTGAATAAAGTACCTTTGTAAGAAGAAAGAAAGGATTCATTAAAACAATAATACTCAACAGAAATAGAGAAAAGTCAAGCTCATACTGAAGAATATAAAGAAAAACAATGAATAAATTGCTCCCATGTCGTAAAATAACATTTTGAGGCTAAGTGTGGGGGATACTTTATAAGCTTGCATTCTAAACCATTTTTAAAATATTTCACTTTCAACATTTACAAGAAACTGGAAGTTCATGCTTTCCCTTCACTGAATTAAATAAAATATCAAAGTTGAAGAAGTGATAACTGCGCCATGGCGCCTCTGTTCTGCCGCCGGCTTCACTGATGCCTCTCTGCGCTCCCACCTTGTCCTCTGCAGACAGCACACACCAAACTAATCTGCTCACACTGGAGCTGGCCAAACATCTGTCCATTATAAGCCCCTGGATCATCATTAGTGGGTAAAAATGGTTTTGGTGGTACGAAACGGATGTGAGTAGAAATAGCTGGTATAAAAAGTTATTTCTTTAGACATGCAGATGATATAGAAAACAAATATATAGCTCATCTTAAAATTAGATTCTAATCAGCTTTTTCTAGTTGTCTCTTTTCTTTATGAGGAGCAACTTTGTTCAGGAGAGTTCTTGAAGTGATTAAAGCCGTGCATGCCAAGAGAAGCTCTGCACCACAAAAGGTTATCAAAGCATAACGAAGCGTGGTGCATGCACTGACATGCATAGCTAGATTTGTACATGCAAACTGTAAATAAGTTCCAAAGAGATGAGCGGACTGTGCTCCCTGATTTGGGCCTCTAACTCTTGAAACATGCTGCAGAAAACAAAAAGGAAGTAACACAAAACATTTAAAGAGTAATGGAGCATAAATCCTAAGTAAGAACGGAAGTTTTGTTCTCGGTGAGCATGTCTTTATTTCTCTATGCATGAGGAAATAGAAAGAAAATTCCTCATTAATGGTGACCGAAGGGGAGAACTACAACTGTAAACAGGTTCCATATGTCAGAGGAAGAGTCTGAGGCAGGACTCTCTCTGTGCACATCTGTGCCTTTTTTTGATAAAAAAAAAAAAAAGTACCTCAGAATATTCTTGGTAAGGATAAGTGCAAGGTACCCTAAAGATCACAAATTCACAATGTTTCTATCCAAAAGCTGCAGTTAGATGAAGAAGTAGAAGTGACAAAGCAGCGTACTCACTCCTCTCCTCTCCCAGGTGCCAGATCCGGTGTCCTTCCTGAATGTGAGACCCCCCCCATCTCTGTCTCCTCAGCTCTGATCCTCTTTACATACTTGTATCCTCAGCTGACATCTATTAGCTCTGACCTAAAACCAACATCGGCATCCCGGCGACAAAGACAAACTGAAAACAAAACGCGGAGAAGCTCGGCGGTGATTCTCTTATGGAGAGCTTCAGTGTGTGCTTAACCAAGTGTGAGCGATTTTTTTTTTTCTTCTGAAAGGGAGAGAGGGAGGCAGAGCATCTTGCCTCCCTCCCTATGGTACTCACAATGTCCACACTTACACCCCTCATCCCCTGCAAACTGGGTCATGGTTGGGGGTGGTGATGGTGATGAGGAGGAGGTGGTGGAGTTTTTAATACCCCCTCGGAGGGGTAAAGGGATGCGGAAGGATCCATTTCGTTTGAAGGTAAACAAAACTTAGACCTTGGGCCACCTGAGGCAAGCATGAGACAAAGATTTCAGGATGGGTCAGGATGTATTTAGAAGTTTGTACTTTTAAAACACTACTTGAGAAAATCTTAGATGCCAGCTTAAAAGAAATGTGCCTCAAGGAATATTTTCTACTTAAAAGAAATTCAATGAAAAGACCTTTGGTGTGATTGTAAAGCAAGGACGTTTCTGAGAAGATTTTTACTTCTCAGAAGAAAAGAAAATGCCAAAAAGTGAGAGCTGCATCGATGCAACCTTGCAAGTGAAAAGGGAGATAGAAAGAAGCCTGGAAGTTTGGGCAGCATTTTGGGAATGGAGCCTTAGACCTTGTGCAAAGTGCACATAGAAATGATCATTTAAACCCTTTGAAAATCATTTAGTACAAATTTAAACACTATTTAAAACTGGACATGTCTTGCAAGAGATCTTGGAAGCAGTTGGTTATTTTTAAATGTTCTTTTTAGCCAGACTTAGACCAAAAGATTTCCTAATGTTGTTGATATATTTGGCTGCACAACAGTTTTCAATTTGTCATGATTTAAGTTCCCCAGTCACACCTTTGAGTTAGAAAGTGTTATATAAAAGACAGTCTGGATTCCCTAAATTCAAACATTGCAGATAAGTAGAATAAAAAGCATTTTACTCTGTTAATGAATTGATCTAACATTAAGCGAGTTGTTTTTGCAGGAGAAACTCAGACATCACTCCTCAGCTCATTTCTGAGGGGTCCAAAGTCAGACCATAAGGGACGCAAGGGGTCTCCAGTGGCTTATGGGTAATTTTCCGATGTAAGATGTGCCAGAGATGCCCTGACTCATTTTGACATGTGTCCAGAATCTAGTTTTTTCTGACCAAAGGTGAAGGTCAGAATGTTAAAGGAGAACTTTATAAGCTACAACATATTCAATCAGTTAAAGAATTTTCTGTCTTTCCTTCTCTGCTCATGTATCATAAAAAAAAAAAAAAAATTGCAGAATTCTTTTATTTTTCTTTGGATTGTCAATATGTTGGCTGCTAATTGATTAGGCCGTTTTAAAGGCACTTCTAACTGGAGGGGGGGTTTCTGCAGTGTTTATTTTTCATTCTGCAGTAAAAGCGATCCAATTAATTATTAAAACTAAAAAAATCTTGTCAAATGATGGGCTACAAAAGTGGATAAAAACACATTTCTAACGTTCTAATTATTTCACACTGCATTATTACGAAATAATAGCTTAATTTTTATT
The DNA here is from genome assembly GCA_922788865.1 of Poeciliopsis turneri. NCBI lineage: Eukaryota > Metazoa > Chordata > Actinopteri > Cyprinodontiformes > Poeciliidae > Poeciliopsis > Poeciliopsis turneri. The sequence goes on from CAKLNU010000542.1 coordinate 237,532, forward strand.
TATTTATACGTTCAAAATAAAACAGAGCTGTTCCTTACTTATAATACTATCATGATCATTTAAAATGAAAGGGAAATAAGGTAACATATGAAGTGCTAACACTGATAATTGCCAGAAAATGTTAAGAATTTTAAATAAAAATACAAAAAACTTCAGACATATTTAGTAGAATATGTTTATAACAAAAGTAACAGCCATGCACATGCATAATCATACAAACCTACAAACAAAACATGTCCATCTGATGTCTTTCAGCTCCTTATCTCAGCCTCCATTCGTAGTGAATGCTATAAATTATCTAAACCTTTATAAATACGCAGCATGTCACATAAAGTTCGCAGATTCTTTCATCAGTGAATCCTTTAATACGCAGCAGTCAAACCTTTTGACACAAACGTGAAGCTGAAAAAGTGATGAAATGTGTTTTCCACTGTGAAGAAAAGTGAAATTTGATTTGATGCGCAGAGATTCAAGAAATTGTCTTTAATGAGATCTGCTCTTAATGTTGGCAGCGAGGATATTAATTGGCAACCAAATCATCTGCTATAAGTTCATGAACTTTGCAATTGCTGTGCATGACTGAACTTTTCTTTATGTGACTGAGAGTGTCTGACATCACACTTCATGGTGTTTCCAATACTCAAACTTACTTGCAAGTAGTAAACTATAAATCACAACAGTGGGGGAAGTCTTTGCAGACTCAGCCAGCAAAGAGGGAGGGCTGATTTATTTCTTGAATTTTTTGCTGACTTAATGTAAGAGAAGCTCCTGTTATGGTCACTCTGTCTCACCGAGATGCATGTAGGTTACAGCGGCGCACTTAGCAGCAGATCAAAAGAGTCTCGTTCAAATCTGAGCGAGCGATTTAAAAGATGGTTGTACAACATCAGCACTTGGTGGCCAGCCTCGCAGTAAAAACCTAATTTCTTTTATTGATTCATGAAAGAAACATGTTTGAACCTGTAGCAGCAGTAGCCTGCAATACAACTAATTAGTCCTGTGCTTTTAGTTTTTGTGGCATCAAATATCTTTTGTTACAATCTGAAATATCAAATAAATTATTCGGGCTGGTCTGTTTCAATAAGTGGTAGTTTTGCTTAGTAAAAGTGAGCAGTAACTTTTGCAAAATGGGATGGAAACGCCTGAGCTCCAGCCAAATATTACAGGCTGAGCTGAAAACAAGAGTCTTGAGCTGTTTATAACGACTTTCAGAATAACATTCATTGTCGTAATTAACATGTGTTCATTTTAATGGTTGAGGCATCTTAGAAATTTAGCAGCAATGTTTTCCCCACTTGTTCATAAAAGTGGCATGTGCAAAGATTTAAAGATTTTTTAAATTCTTTATTTAGATTTTTTTTTTTATCCCTTTTTGTCATAGCAACCCCCTATTTTATTTGTCTTAAGTGAAAAACAAAAGTTTTTTTCCAAAGTGTGACATTTTTTGATGAGTTTATTAAAGCCTAGACGAAGTAATTTGCTAAGTTGTTTCATTTTTGTGCATTTGACCATTAAATGGAGAAACTCTGCTGCCCCTAGTGGTTTGGTGGGGCCATCACACCTGAAACTTGATTTCCTTTCAATTTGTAGGTAGAAGTTTAGATTTACTGGATGTATAGGAACTAAATTATAATATGTGATCATAACATTATATCAAATTGTGTAGTTACAACAGCATTCAGAGAGAAAATAAGCCTCCAAACTGACAGAAAGAATGAAAATCAAAAAGCTAATATTCAATAAATTAGTTTATTGCTTAGTGGAAGTTTTTGCAAAGACTAAATGTAAGCTTTATGTTACGACAACCATAGATTAAAGTGGTAATAACGTGCAATGGCATCAATGTCTTCAAAAAATAATTTCAGAATAATCTGATAAACAATCTTATCTTAAAATACCTTACAAAAAGACTAGTGGTTAACTTTTTTTGTTCATTTGTGCAATTTGTTTAATTGTGCATACATTTTAAGATAAAAGAAACATGAGATAAATGCAAACCACACAGATACTATTTTAAAATATTCTTTTTACAATTTATATAAAAGCAAAGGCGCAACAGGTTTTCTTTCTCGGTGCTGAAAGCAGCAGGGTTCCTACATTTTAAATCCACAGCTCCTTCAGTAATCCTTCAGAAAATGTTTACTATTTATGAGGAAGCTATAAGTGACAGCAGATAGATGGACTGAGAAGATTGCAGCCACTAAACTCTCCTAATCCTTACAGACTGCCCGGGAAACCAAACTAATTCAGTTAATTTCACAGAGCACTGTCCATGTAAACATCAAAGCACTTAAAAGGAGCCTGGAGTGATAAATTTGGTCAGCTTCGTATTATTTCCCCCAAAATGTTTTTGCTCAGGCCATTAAAGAAATTGCGGCATTATAGAGTTTTAGACTGACAAGTTGCTATTGATTTCTACTAAGCCTGAGACAGTGAGCCCTAATTTAATGGGACAAAGTGCATCTTTTAAAAAAATGATTGTGTGATGTTTTGGGCTTGTCAGCACATGAAGCCTGAATTTAAATACATTTTAAAGAAGCTGTGACCTACAGGGACTAATAATTGTTCATCCAATATTAGATTCTGCAAATAAACAAATTAATCCCAAATCAACATCAAGTGTTTTACATTCAGACTGTCTTTATAAACATCAGTTTCTCTTTTAAGTACCAGGACTTCATCGACTCTAAATTTCCAGATTTATTAAAAAAAATAGAAACTCTACTTTAAATATAATCTAAGGGATGATGAAAAATAATGTATGCATTATCTTGCATCCTGCAAGATATGGAATAACAACTATGGAGAACATTCCCTTAAGATTTTTCTTCCATTTGATCTTCATTACCAGTAATCATTACATACTTTGCAGCTCTTATTTAGATTTTATTAGAAAAAAGGTTTACTGAAATCAAAAATTACTTAATCAGGAATGTATTGGTGAAACACCTTATCTCCTCTAACAGGTTTGTCACGTTAAATACAAGCAGCAAAATGTTTCATACAGAAATTTACATGCAGGTGCCTCTCGATAATTTGGAATAAATTAGAACATAACTGACAATTGAATTTAGGGTGACTATATTAAATTGCAGATGAGCCGGTAACTCTACTTTGTTGTTTGGGAAGCTCAGCTTACTTTAATAGTGGGATTCAGTTTGTCTCTCATTTTCATCTATACAACGCTCCACGGTTTCTCTATGATGTTCAGGTCATTTTAGTTTTCTGCCCAATTAAGTACAGTAATACCATAACTATCGAAGCAAATATTGCTACTTTTGGCAGCGTAGATAGGTGTTAAGTTCTCCTGAGGAATGAAATCAGCATCTGAAGTGAATTTCTGATACAATGGCAATAACTTTGGACTTAATAAAACCCACTGGACTGTTAGCAGTAGATGACACTGCTGCCCAAATCATCACAGAGTCTGGGAATTATACTCTACACCTCAAGCATCTTGGATTTTCACCACCTAAACTCTGCAACCTTGATTTAAAAATGAAAGCTTCATCTGAAAACAGGACCATAAGAAACTGAGCAACAACTCAATCTTTTTCTCTTTCTTTTCTGACGTTTGTGCAGCTTTTACATTCAATACTTTTTCCTTTCACTTAATTTTTCAGAATCTGGACAACAGTTAAGTCAGCAGTTTCCTTTGTGATTGTAGGCCATAACAAAATTTCTATTTTAGATAAACGTAAAGTATGTTTTTATGATGTGTAATCCAATTATTAATCTGTAAATTGTCTGAGGACATTTTTCATTTTGAATTTGGAATAATTGAACATTTAGTTGGTAATAACTCACATGCTTCCTTAACAGGGACTCATTAGGTGAGAAAGATCCAAATATTGAAGCAAACATTTGTGTGATTACATCCACCTAAGTTCTTAACTTACCTGCCTGGTTAATGATTGTTTTGACCACAGTTTACAAATCTGATACTTTCAACCACCTTCAGAACTGAGGAAACATTTTGGATTAGATGAAACGTCTTAAAGAAACAGGACAAGTCTACTTGTCTTCAAATGTAGCACATATTTTCACTTATAACTGAGAAATTACATGATATTCACGTTTACAAATAAGTTTTTTAAATCTCACGTCATTTTATTCAGAACATTTGAACTGATAATCTCTTGATTGGCAGTCAGCTGATTTACCATTAACACGTGCCAATCAAGTCAGGAAGTCAGGGTACCCAGAGAGAAACCACACATGCATGCGGAGAACCTGCAACCTTGGTGTTGACAGAAACGTGGACTGGATTTGAACCCAGGATCTTTTAACTGAAAGGCAACACAGCAGCTCTGATTTATTCACCACAAACTGAAAAAGGATCGTTATTGTTTGTATTTGAGAATTGCTTGAGGAGAGAACTGTGCTTCAACAAGAGCAACAGGGGGCCCTTTATTTTCATATCCCTGCCAAAACAATTTTCATACTTCAGCAGTTTGATTTGAGTCCAAAGCCTCTGTATGTTATTCACCTTTTCCCTTTATAGCAGAATTGTATTTTTTAAAAATTAGTTTGTTTTCTGCGATGGATTTTCAACTGGTGCAGGCTGAACCTCGACTCTCGGCCAATGGCTGCTGGAAATTGGCACCAGCCTCCCAAGACTCTGCAAGGATAAGCAGGTTTAAACAAAGGATGGATGAATGTTGTATAGAAAATGGGTGTAAAGTAATGCTAAATCTTTTTCATTTTACTTTATATCCATTTTTGTAACCTGTCAAGGGACTGCAGATGCGGATTAGCTTATGGTGCAGCATCAAATGGTGATTCATGATTGAGATGTATATTTTACATTTTAAATAAAGCTTATTATGATTAATTATTACATTATAGTCAGAGGGTAATGATAATATTCAGTCCAAATGTTTGATTTTATAATTATTCCCCCTCTGTATTATGCTCACATTTGCGCTTGTGAGGTTTGTTTGTCTCCACAGTCAGGGCAAAAATTCTGTTTTTTACTAATTTATTTGGAAGGATAAATGAATATAATAAAAATTTCAAATGATAAAGAAAAAATGAAGATCTGAAGCTCCGCCTGAATCTAAAGCCAGAGTAAAAGAAAATCTTTTAAAGAGCTTTAAAACTTCCTAAGGTCTGCATTGTTTTTATATGAAGTAACAGCTGCAGAATGAATAACACACAAATGAACCACAAGATCCACAGGATTTTAAAAGTACTATCAATAAAAATTCAATAAATAAATTTTAGGGGAACACCAGCCAGCCATTTCATTATGTACACTTGATTTATTGCTTGCAAACACAAACAGTAAGTCAGCTAACTGGAAGGTACGTTTAGGCATTTAGAAGTAAAAACCATATTCTGAAATTCAAAATAAGCATCAGAAGGGGGAAAAAACAGGGATTTTAAATGAAATTGACCGTGCAAGAGTACTTTTTGAAAATGCAGAAGTCCTGGGATTGTCTAACATCTCAGATATTTAGAGAGAATAAAACAAACAAGAAAAAAAATTAAAATCCGTTGAAAGGTGATTGTGTGGATACCTGATTTGACATGATAGATAACAACAGCTAAAATAAATAAATAAATACATAAATAAATAAATAAATAAATAAATAAATAAATAAATAAATAAATAAATAAATCAGCAGCAGAAGATGACACCAGGTGCCACTCCTGTCATCAGAAAAACTGAGGCTACACATTTCACCAACATGGGACAATATGAGATTAAAATAAATGTAAAAGTATGTTTTGGAAAGAGAACATTTCTGAGGAATGTGTTTGACTTCTTCTTAAATCTGCACCACAAATATTTAAGGCAGCTCTGAAGGGAAAAAAAGGTTTCAAGCTGGTAATAGCAAAGCATACTTGATAATAACTGATTGTTTTTATTGCAATTTTATAGCAATTACTGATTGCCCTTCTTTTGTTTTGTACAGTTTCTTGACTCCATGGACTTTACATTCAAATCTCCTTTTGCTACATGATTACCTTTTGTAGAAAAAAAGTTGGATAAATAAATAGGAAATTGTTTGATTAATGGGCATGGAGGGTAATGAAAGTCGTACATATAAATAAATAAATCATAGAATGTTTTCTCCAGTCAGTTTATGGTCCCAAATTTGAATACAGTCATTTATCAGGTTTAATTACAGTCGTTATTACCCTGAAAGCTATGATAATTTTGTTTGTTAAATGTTTACTTACTCCATTTATATATTTGCTTTGTAACTTCAAGTATACGAAAAGTAATTTACGCTTCTTGAAAGTCCAGTGGCTGATTAGCGTATTCCCATGCCATATGCGTGTAAATGATTAAAATCCTTTATTTCAGAAGTAACTGGAACTGGGCAGACCTTGATTATGTTTGTGTGCAACATGGAGCCGTTTAATAAACAGCGGGTAAGTGGAGACTACATGCACATGTTCATTATCATACTCAAACATGTGGCTTGGGCATGCAGGGGCCCAGAAGTGAGCAAACATTTGGGCTGTTAAATATTTGTAGTTCAGAGGAAAGTTGCTTTCATTACTCAGGCAATCTGTTTGGGTCATATTCGAGATAAAGCTTGCAGCTCGCTGGATGGGTATTCTTTTTTTTTTTTTTTTTTGCATCTCGCATATGATCATTATGAGTTCACACTTCCTGCCACATTTTCTCATAAAAAGCTCTCGTTTAAGCTTTAGATTAGATTCTCATCTGCAATTAGTATGGAGGAGACAAGCGATGTGAGGTGAATGGAAATGTGTGTAACTCTGTGCAGAGCCTGTGTCTGGGATCATACACAGAAACACACACACACACACACACACACACACACGCATACATGCACGTGGAAACAATCTCCTAAGGCTGTCTCTCACCTGCAAACTCAGACTCATTAGAGTGGGATGAGGAGGAAGAGGAGGGTGAAGGAGCTGAAGGATGAAGAGGTAAAACAACAGGAACTTTCAGCCTGAATGAAGACGAGTACACGCAATCGATCAAATTAGCAGGAGCTACAATCCATATCCTGTTAACCAAGCTGCTGGCGAATATAACTTTATTGTTGTTCTGTAAATAAATTTGTATTTGCATATCTGTGTGTGAGTCAGGCTGAGTGACTCCGAGTTCGATGTTTCTTGTTGTTTCCTCAGGCATATGGAGTGTGTGTGTGTGTGTGTTTGCTGTTGGTGACAGCTTTAGAGGGCTGAGGGAATATCTGGGTGCATATGTGTGTGTTTGCGGTCCTACTGTACTTGTGTGTTTTTCTTATCCATTTATTTACGTTCTCCAGGGAAGTGGCCAGTCTTTCGTTGCAGCGCATGTTCACTTGTTTGACGGATCCGTTCCTGAGGCGACTGCTGCTGCTAAATATCGCACACCTGGATGAGCAACGCCCGCCGCCTGTCTCATCCGCTGTCTTCCGAGACCCCATTACCTCACTAATAATATCCAACAAATCACACAACACTTTCACCTTGATGAGTCTTCATCACAGAGCCTGGATTGAGGATGACTTCATTTACTGCAGCAAACGTTTAATGCATCAGCAGCAGAAAGATGCAGGATCAAATATGTCATATATTACAAGGGTGCTTTTCAAAATAACAAAACTATAAAGGACTTGAGAAATGGGACATTAGATTCCATTTCTTTTTCTTAAATGTATGTGTATAAATAGCAAATTAATTAATTCAGTGTGCATTTCATCAAGAACCAAAATTAAAAAGTCCTTGCCTCTCAGATTTTTTAAATTTTTTTGTTTCATCACAATTAAATGCCGCAGAACAAACAGACTTTACTACTAGATCAAGGACAGACTGCTATTTAACAGTAGATGGAAAACAATGACCAAAGATTAAGAAGCTGTTCAGTTTCCATGACAGAGCTGAAGGCGGCAGCTGCTGCTGAAACTGGAAGGTGATCAATCGTTTGGAGAGAAAGGAGTGGTTTCAAGCAAACTGAATCAGAATGAAGATCATCTCCTAGTTATCCTTCAAGTTTGGGATTTTTTAAATGAAGAAAGTAGTGAGACATTACAGAAGGGAGAAAAGCCCATTTTTGCTTCAGATTCTTCATCTGAAATTGTGCAGCGGAACTCAGAGTCATCTCGAGTTTTATTACAGGACTTGTAAGCTGTGTGTTAAACACATCCAAAGTCTCTTTTCAACCAAAGAAGATGGACAGAAGTGAAAATGTCTAATCTACGTAATGCTTTGTGAATATAACTACATGCGCAGTAAAATATGTTTCGGTTTCATCCTGTTATGAACACACTAAATAATATCTTAATATGGATTTGCATGTATACACTAATTACAGAATAATCATGGCACAAAAGTAAACAACTGGCAAGTAAACAGAAATACAAAACAAATCAAAATTATCAAAGAAAGGAAGTGTTTATAATATTATGTTCTTAATAAAGCTAAAAATCTGTTGCTTGGAGTATTTTGACAAATTATCTCTTTTAGTTGAAGGAAAATAAAACTATAACAAATAAAAGAAGAAACAGGATCACAAAATTAAGTAAATCTATTTTTTTATTTTTTTATTTAGTTATGGAGAGTGACTCAATCTGCAGGTCCTGAATGGTTTACAGTCCTTATAAAAAAAAATCTGAAAATGCAATGCATACTCAACAACTCTTATGATATTTGGAAGTGAACAACTTAGTGGAAAGTGCTTTGAAGGACCTGGGCAAGGTCAAACAACCGCATCAGGCCCATTTCCATCTACATCAGAGCTTTGCATCTTGTTCATTGCTGAGATATTCAACCACCATTAAAACTCTTTCATGGTCACATATGAACATTAACAGCAAAATGATGCTTATCTTGGTAACATCCAAGTGATCTGAATAAATTTATGCTTTTGGTTTAAAAAAATAGAAAATGTAATCTCTTTTCTAAGTATGTTTACAATATTTTATTCATTCTATTTGATGCTAAAACTTTATTTAAGAATTAAATGTAGGATGTATTTTTCTTACAGCTAACTTAAGAAATATTCCCAATTATCTTTTCCATATTTTCCTGTCTTGGTGTGTTGGTTTATGCATCTCTTCTTCTGCAGCTTTGAAACTAATTTAAAATTTGACCTTGTCCCTGCTTGCACCTAAATTCCATATGAAACGTGTTACATAAATATGTCCAAATCTTCCCATCTGTGTCCATTTTAAGGCAGCCATTTTCAGCAGGGACACGCCATGTCAGCATTCTGGAGGTTTGTGCATTTTGATATACTAATCAGCGATAACAAGGTGGATTTCAAATGAATCTGGTTGCATGCAAAACAAAGTACAATGACAGCAGTTCCTCACATGGCTGCATCCCTGACAGCTGCTTTAATTTATCTGCTATAAACAGTGATGTAAGTAAGGCTGGGTTGACATGCATAGGCCCCACTGCATTAGTAAAAGACTTCGGTAGCCCGCTTATGCAGCTGGATTTGCATTGAGTGCATTGATGCGAACGATTTAAATGGCATCAGTCCTGCTATTAAAGCAAAGCAATATTGTCAGACAAACAAGGAGAAGCAGGGAGAAGCGGCTCGCTTCCTCTGTGTCTTTTTCTCTGAGTGTATAGAGGGACGCTCCATGCTGCTGCTTAGTGCGTGCAGCAGCTGCAACTTGCAGCCTCCTTCCACACTGTAGGGGCCATTCTGCTGTTTGAAAGACTGATGGATACAAAAAGCAGAATGGTGATGAGAGATGACAGAGAGGATTGCTATTTTTCAAACTCTCGTTCTTATTCTGTTGCACTTCTGCATTAGTGAGAAGGGTAAAACAAAAGCCATGCTTTTGGGTCAAGGAACGAAGCTTGCTTCTAAAATACAAACCCTCAAGGTCTGTTCGGGGATGAAGTGGAAACAAAGGTAACGCATTTATGAAAGCGTGCCAGAGTTTTGCAACTAGGAATACACACTGTACTTCTTTTTTTGTTCAGCCACAACCCTCGTCCTTCAACATAACAACATAAAACCATGGAACAAACCCAACTAAATGAAAAAAAAAAGATAAAACATCATCTATGGCTGCTGATAATGCAGCTGCAAAAGAAAATATTGCAAGCAAATCAATCAGAACCTAAACATTTAAGGGTAAAAACACGAAGAGAGCTGTCCAATGTGGCAATATTTGAGAGTGCATGAATGGAGCTCCCTGTTTCTGCCCGTGGCACCAAGCAGAGACAAAGCACTAGTGCAACTTCCCATTCATAGACTGGGAACATGAGGGCAGAGAAATTGAGCCAGAACACAACATTACAGTGTTATAATAAATGGGAGGAGACCCAATCATTCACCATCCCCCCATCTTTTACCCTGCAGTCCCTCAAATCCCCACACACTCCCATCCTTCCCTCTGTCTGCTGCCACTGTACTCATCTCCCATCCCCCTCAGAAAACCTTCACTTTCTCTTCCCCATCATCCATGAACAACCATCAGGATTCTCTTCAGTTCTGTAGCTAAACTAAACTCTGTAGTCTGTTAATTGAACAGCAAGGGAATATGCCAAAGTCTAGTCTGAATCACCCCCTGGGGCTAGTCTAACATCTCACTGTGATCTGACAAGGTGAAGCAGGGTAACACACACTCATCACTTTTAATGCAACACACTTCTTCAGCAAGAAAGCCACACAGTCTCACCATGTAGCTGAGGGCTGATTTCACTTAGGTCTGCTGACAGATTTATGTTTTATTTTCAAAATAAACATCTAAATGAAAATGTTACCCTGCTGATCTGCAGTACCTACTACATCCATTTGGTTCTCAATATTTTAACCAGGTCATTAAGAGAAATCCATTAGAAGTTTAATTGTATTAAAAACTGATGACATATTGTTTTATTTCAGCATTATTCTGAGCAGTGGCGGATGGATGGATGGATGGATGGATGGATGGATGGATGGATGGATGGATGGATGGATGGATGGATGGATGGATGGATGGATGGATGGATGGATGGATGGATGGATGGATGGATGGATGGATGGATGGATGGATGGATATTTCCCAAACCTTACGCATTTTCTTTTCTATATTCCTTTGTTACATATAAAAAATTGAAAATGAGTTACAAATAATGCCATCTCTCCCTGGTAATAACAAAATCCAGATGGAAACTTGGACATCTCCTTCTGCATGATTCCGAGGTGCTTCCATTCGAGAACTGAGTCGTTCCAGCAGATTCTGTATCTGCTAAAAGGTCTCATTATTTAAAATGCTCAAACGTTTAGTCCAGTCAGCATCAGAAACAAACTCCAGGATGTTCCTGCTTAGTGTTTTAATTCAAAAAAGGCACCATCTCTTCACTGAATAAGCCAGAAAGAAGCTGATTTAATCTGGTTGCAGTCAGCATCTCATTCTTTCAGTTATGGTGCCAAGAACATTAAAAAAGCTCAGGTTGGAACGGGTCCAGTAAATCGGTCCTTCCTTTCTCAGCCCACTTCCTTCCTCCTTAAAAGAGATCTAGAAGCACCAATAATACTATTAATGATTCTCTGGCCAATTTGTTCGCATGAAGCTGCTATTCCTTGTATGCAAAGCACCGCGATACTTGAACTCCTCTGAATGAAGGTCAAACCAACTTCAAATCAAGAAGGTGCATTTAATGCATCTCTCAGGTTGGATTAGAAAGAGTAAAGCACCTCTCCTACAGAACAGAACTACAGAACTGCTTTTCTAAAACAAAGCAGGATCTTTCACATTCAGCTATGACTTTTCGTTTTTTCTTTTGTGTTTTAGTCGATGAACTCCAGTGCAGCCCTCTCAACACAGAAATTTGTTATGCCTTCAGTGAGTCACAGCGCTGATGTGAAACAAGCCACTAACAAGCAGCAGAGGGCAGGAACAAACCCTCCACAGACCAAAAAGATTAACCGACTCCTACAATGAGGGTCAGTTGCGACACGATTCTTTCACATATCGATGAGACCGATTTTCTCGCTCAGGGGAGCATCCCTGCCAGCTGCCCACAAAAAGGAGTTGATTAGAGTTGGTATTTATGACGAACCATGGATGAGAGGAGTTCAGCTGGACTGACTTTGGCAAAAAGATGAATGGATTAAGGAGGAGGATGAGAGGGAATTAGTCCAGAAGCCCTGATTCATCATAAAAACCTTTTGTCTGAAGCGGATTCAGCCTCGCTGCATTGTTAGAACTAACATTTACCACATTCTCAACAAACAGACCGTGTGTTTGGTTTCAATAAAACATAAATCACAAACAGATCCCTGAGGATGTAATACAATGCAACAACTCTAATGACTTATTGATTAACAGCTGTGCCGCTAAGGCCGCCTCCTTCTTGACACCTGATATTTCCCATTAAACTGCAGCAAGCGTGAAATTGGCACTTAGAGCATCATGATTTGTAAAGTCACAATACTTTATCTATTAAGGGTGTGACTATGAGTCAATCACTTAAAAACAGGCGTGACTTACTGCAGAAATTAATTAACATCACATAATAAATTGTGGTTTTTGTCCTGTGGCGTGCTGCAGTTTAAAACCAGACATGAACTTCAGAGTATTCTGATCTAAATTGGCACATTCTGAAGAATGTTTCATTCAATGTCATTTAGAGAAGCAAATAAACAAATAATTCAATTACTTTTTAAAACAAGAAGATAAACATTTTTATTAGACTTCATGTAATAAATTGTATTCATTTAGTAAATGCTTGAGCATTTGGAGCAAGGGATGGACCTGCTTCTACTAACACTTCTGTTGAATCTAGTGATTGTTTTTGTAAAACAGATTAATAATTGGACAGCAAAAGGTGCTTATTATTTTTTATTTTAAAAATTATGAGAAGTTTTGATTAAACGTATTAATTTTTTTTTTTTACTTAATGCAAAATATCTTTACCCTTTAGAGAGTTTTGACTTAAAGAGCAATCAGAAAATGAGTTTTATTTTTTACTAAATTAGTTGATGAATATTTCAATAATTAATTCATCACAATTAATCTGAATAATCTTGTCATCCTTAGTGGATTTTAATGAGGAATGAGGATGAGAAATATTCATTAAAAGGGAACATCCAAATAACATCCATTATTTTCACCAAATGTTGCGCTATTATGTAAAGTTTAACCATTTTTACATTTGATTTTACAGAGATTAATGACCTATAGTTTGTGTGTTTTTATAAGTGAAACAAAAACACAATATCTCAGAGTTTCATGTGTCCTTCCTTTCAAATCAAAGTTGTTTGTTGCCTTGAGGAGATAATTCACCCTGGACAGAAATATCAGAGGTTAAATAACTTGCTCAAGGATATATCAAAGGATGCTTCCATTTGAGTGACTCTCAGACAGAAAAACACAGAAATGTGACGGCAGACAGAGACCCTGACCCTCTTCCTCTGATAAATCCACGGGACATCGTTCATATTTATATGAGAGCCATGACATTAACAGCACGGGACAAGGCTCTCCCAACCAATTACACTTTAATATCTGGGTAATAAATCTGTGTCAGGACAAACCATCCATCAGCGATTGTTCACTTTCATCTGACAGCACCATGGACACAATCCCTCCGCTGTCGCTGATTTTGCCTTAAAGGAGCAAAGCAGAAGGACTGAGGGAGAGGAAAACGTTTGTCTTAGGCAGTGGTCAAAGTTGAAACAGAGATGGGTGTGAATAAGGGCCTCATGTGGATTCAGTTTGCTATAAATATCTATAAATATCAAGGTTATGGCTGAGGGTGAGCATATAAAGGGATAACAGCCGGTGGACGTAAATCAAACTTTAGTTTTTGGTCAGGCGATGACAGCCATGTTGCCAAGGACCAAAATATCTCTAGGACTCCTGGATGGATTGGTAAACAATAAAAAAATATGCAGAAAGATCTATTTTCATGTAAGCTTGATGACTTTTAGTTTCTGTGAAATTAAATGAGACTAGGTTTCAAAAGATAACTACTAAAGTCCCAAACAAACCCATAAATTGGGTGGAAAATTGGAAAACTAAACTGTTTAATGTCTCTTTACAAACTGCAACTTTAAAATATTCCAAAGTAAGGATGCCAAATTGTTAATAATTGATTTAATTATGCATTGCACTTGGATTTCTCAATCAAAAAAGCTTGAAGTTGAAATTGTGTGTGGTGAACCATTTATTTTTTTTTGTTTCAGCCATATGTTTTGGATCATTATCCTCCTTCTGATTCCATTTTCAATGTTCCATCAAAGGCCAAAAGATTTTTATTTTCAATCTCCTATTGTGACCAAAAAACATCAGTTTCAAATAAAATGTAAATACTTTAGCAAACTCCACATGTCTTCATTTGTGATGGTTGCCGTGAAGACTTGGTGACCCCAAAATGGCAGCCTATTCTTTTGCGCTTTTTCCGATGTTCTCACAATTTTTGGAGGTAAAATAAACTTAATTTATTTTAAACACACAAGAAAACGGATTGTAGTTCTGCATCATAAAACCTCGGGTTTCTCAGCATTTCAGAAACTGAACAAATGTTTATAGGTGTGTCAAGTGAAACATGCGGAAACAGGAAAAGTGGAAATGGAGACACAAAGCGAGAGAGAAAGAGAGCGAGCAGGCAAACGAATGCAAATCTGCCAAGTACATTAAGAATTGATTCAGAGCTGCAGCCAAATCCAGCAGATGGTGATTGAATGTAAACGGAAGCAAGCCATCAAATTTCCAACAAAACTCTTTAAGGATGCAGGGAGGGGGAGAGGTGGCCGGGTGATGGAAAGAATGTGCATGAAAAGAGCCGTAAAGCTGCAATATGTTCTTCCCTGCGGTTACGCTTGTTCCTGTGCAACTTTAATCATCCAATCAGGCTTGCCAAGTCCACTGACAGGTCTGATTGCACAGAAATATTTTCTGCTCGTACTTGTGATGGATTTAAACCCCAAGATGAAAGAAACCAAAATCACTAAGTCATCAGAGCAGTCTGGACTCGGCCCAACCACAACGTGCAAACAAGCAAAGAGAAGAAACAAAAAAAAAAAAGAGAAGCGGTGATTTAGGCAACTGTAGCGTCTTTGGGAGCATATTTAGTCATAAAAAGAAATCCCAACTTTAGGGATTAGTTGAGATAAATTGTGAGTCCAAAAAATACATTGTTGCCTTAAGGTGAATCTGTTGTACTGCTTCAGAGGCAAGACATCCAGTGTGCAACAACAATCTTTTGCGTTCTTCTACATCACACCAGGGACCACACAGCAGCATGTTTACATCTGCCAGCAACATGCAAACAGAGCAGAACCTCAGTTTTACACCAATCCTGAAACCTGTGACTCTTATGCAGCCAGACTAACCAAACTGTGCTAAAGTTGAAACTTTAAGGCTACATTCTCTGGTACTTTCTCTAAAATACAGTTGACTTTCAGCAATATATGCTGCTGGTTTTCCTCCTAATAAATTATCAAACACAAATGTATGTGTGCAGCTGATTCTGTCAGAATATTTCCTCATAATACATGCTCAACCAGCATCAAGAAAACAGAAAAGAGGCTTTGTGCAGAGGAGGATATAGTAGAAATCTGGATGTTAAGCTCAATTAAGGCCTGTCACAATAATTTTGCTGGGTGATAAATCATTCCAGTAATTATTGCAATAAATGATGATATTTAGGCAATAATGGCATAAGTTTGTCCTCTAAAAGTCCAATAAACTTTAATTTTGTAAAGAACACTTGACACTGGAATGAGAAGGTATTTCAAGGTTTATAATAAAACACAATAATTAAAAATAATAATTAAAACAAAAATTTAAAAACACAACAACTCAGATTATAAATAAAATGAATTATGATCTCTTCCAAAAAGAATTGCTATTGAAAAAATATTATTAATAAAAATGGAAATTTCGCATCTAATTAATTGATTAATTGCATATTGTGACAGGCTTGATTCAGTATTTGAATTTTATGCTCACCTTTGCAAGAAAGGCAGAATAAACTAAAATAGAAAAAATGAAAGTGATGTTAAAAGCTGAACAAAATTAGATACAAAGAACATAAAACTCTCAATTAAAGAACTTAAATACAAGGATTTACAAATTGTCAGCATAAATATATGCTGAGAGTTTAAATATGCAAATTTAAGGGATTAAGTTGAAATCAAACAAAGTGAAAATCCTGTAACAAAAGGCACCAAGATGCGTATCATCATCATCATCATCTCCATCATCATCTTTCTCTGGACAGACAGGCTCATTTCAGTAAATCTTTATGTAAACGGTCTGTCCTTAGGCTTTAAAGGCTCAATTCCCTCAACTTCTTGTTTGATTCAAGACAATTACATGCGGCAGAAGCCCAAACCTAAAGCCCACAGAACAGTGGGGAAAAACAGAAACAGCACAGAGCTATTTAAAGTTAGGCCCTAAGCAATTCTGTCAAGTGAATCTGTTCTTTTCTTTCCTATTTTTATTTCAGATACAGAGTCTCAGAACATCAGGCTGGGAGGCTATCATCCAGGCTACACTAGAGTGCATATGTGCTCGCCTGTGGGCTCCTCCTGCCCATCTCAGCATGGCGGTCTGGGGCTCAGATCATCCTAAGGCCATGTGGTCATGGAAACCCACTCATGTATGAATGTTATTTTGCTTAAACATGACTCCAGGAGTAGAGACTGAGAGGGAAAGACAGCACAGGTCAGGGCAGTCCTGGGAGACACATCACATGTCTGTGACATAACAGAGAGGAGAAAGTGCACAGGACCTTTCGGTGTTTAGGTGTATAAATGTCACAGCATCCAGAGGAAGCTCACGGGTCGGGGCTTTCCTCAGTCCAGTAGCAATGGCTACAGCTTTGTGGTAGCATTGTTCTGGTTTTTTTCTAGATATTTGGTTCATTTATGAAGGTGTAAATGTGCAATCAAGCTCTGATACAAACTCTGTTCTGCCTACAAAACCAGGTCTCAGTTCAGTTGATGTAAACTTTTTTGCGGTTCGAATGCATACATGAACGCCAAGCAGATAAGAGACCACTACAAAAGCAAGAAGTGGACTATATTGCAGGGCATTCTGGGTAAATACAACCTAAACAAACATGCTACTCTGGCGCCAGCGGAAAAAAATGACTCACCAATGTCAAAAGAGAAACCCTACAACCCCTAACATCTGATAGCCACTGCATTTTTGTTTAAATTTTGTGAAGAAGGAAGTTGCGCTCATGTGTCTTCGAGGTTTTCATGTTGTTTTCTTCAGTGGCTCTTGGTGCAGCGCCACCACAGACAAGGAGGGGAACAGCTCTCCTAAATTGTTTGTTTTGCAAACCGCACCAGCTAAAAATATAACAAATAGAAATGAATTACAAAAAACTAGTTATAATGTCAAAAAGGCAATTTAGTCCCAAGTCTAACTTTAAGTATTTACAGTGACTGGTTACTGAATTAATCTAAAAGATAGATAAATATCTTATAGAAAACCCCGTAGCTTTAAGGCTACTGTCCTAAAAAGGCATCAAATACAGTTTTAGAGCCATAATATCCATGAACATGAAAAAGTATGAAATGTAAATAAATCAAATTAGGCAAATGCATCATTTTAAAAGCCACAGCTCTTCTAAAACAGGAAGAGCTGTGGCTGATGGGTGATGACATGCAGTCTTTATGTAAAGCGTTTGCTGTGCTGCAGTTGTACGTAAGACACAAACTGTTTTCTTGATTAAAACAAGAAACGTTGCAATGGAAATGTGTCAGATGACTGCATGAGTACTTACTGATGACACAGAGCAAAGATGCAGTCAGAACTTTATTATTTGTGCAGGGAACATGATGGAGATAAATTTCTTCCCACCCAGGAAAAACAGTCTCTATTTTCTTCCCCCAGGATTGTGGATAAGCAACCCCAGAAAACAGACACTGGGATGACAAGAATGGGTGGGTGAAAAAAAAAATCCACCTGTTTGTGAGCACAAAGTTTATTATGTCAGCAATTTGCTTATTTTACTTTGGTATTAATTTTTAAATGTTTGGTTTCCAATCTACTAATCGCAGACAATCGTATGACTTTCTTCTAAACACTGGGTAAATCTTTGCTCAGTGAACTCAAATATGAGCTGAAGATGTTTCTATCATAATTGGAGATTTTATTGTGCATTGCTGTCCAAGTCCAGCTTTATAAATCTATTATCATCAATTCTATTTGGCAACATCCTTGGTTGCTTTGCGCCTTTTTTCTTTACCGTCTCTACATTTCAGACATTAATAAAATTGAAGCAAATCTTATCTAATAGGCTGAGCACACTGAAAGGTAAGTGTTGTGAACATAACATGTCTCTTAATATAACTTTGAACATGAAAAAATTGTAGAATTTTGCTCCAGCCAAAATCCAGACTCATATTCTGATGTTTACAAAATAAACCCTGTTATCTTCATGACTCCAGCAAAGCTTTAGGTACATGCACTCTGCGGGATGAAGTCATCTGAAGTCACCATAGGAAGCTGTGTAAACACCACTTTTGACACTGGAGCATCTTTGTGTCTGGAGAACATGTTGTATATAGAACAGTGGCTAAAAATAACCCCTGTTGGCTTGACTCTTCCTTGCTTTGTGGTAAAGTAAGCTCTTGCACTTGATCACTTGGATAAAATTAATTGCTGAGACAGTAAAAGAGCCTCCAATCTGGTTCAAAGAATTACACATTTAAGCAAAGTGACTCGTGCTGCGGGGGGTTTCTATGTTTGAGGTGAATCATTAAATCCACCTCATGATGGGAAGTTTTTGGCCACATAGTCAAGTGTTTATGGTGAGCTAAAGAAGAGACCCAAGAGTGGAGGATGAGGCTGAAACAAGACATGACCTTCTAAAACAACTAAAATGCAAAAAAAAAACAAAAAAAAAAAAAAACCTTCCCTGAAATTTATTCTGCTCAATAACCCAGCTTTCTTCACATTTCTGCACGTCACAGTATATGTGTGTGTGTGTGTCTTCGCCCTTTTGTGCATAGCGGAGTGTGCCTGGCGAGGCGATGACAGGGTGTCGGCCCTAGTCTGTGAACCTGGCTGCTCCGCTCAGCTCTGCCTGTGACAGAGAGCGAGAGGGACATCACCCGGCCGTAGCCGCCCCAGCTGGACCAATCAGGCGTAAGAGCTCGTGGTCATGTCGGCGCGTGCGTTCGGCCATGTGCAGCCCTGTGGCACAGATCTCCTTATGGAGACTCATCTGCTCTCGACAGCGTCTGCAGCAAATTGCAAGTCATTTGTGTTTCTGCATTCAACAAAAATGAATGCTATTTTTTCTGGAAAGTAAAACTGAAGTAGTCTGAAAAAACATTGTGATTGAACCCCCAAAACTCTGCTTATTTATTAAACTTGTACAATTAAACTATTTCCAACAAAAGCTATCAAGCAGATGTAAATGAAATGTTATTGCAGGAATCATGGATTTATCATCAATATTTACCCCATAAAACCAAGGTTATTTCTCAGGTTCCTGAAGTATAAAGATGCAATTAATTTAACCCTTTCATGTGTGAATTATGATCCTTTGTGTCCGAAATTTTTTCCATTTTTTTTTATTTTATTTAATTTTTTTTAGCTGAGCAATTGTAATTTTCTCCAAATACAAACTTATTTGAAAAATACATCAGTAATATTAGCCTTTTCTAATATCACAATATTTTTTTTACCTGCAAGAGTCGTCTACAGTGGAAGGAGGGACAAGGTCGATTGGCATGCTGTTTTGCCTGTCGGCCATTTTGGATTTAACAAAATCATTTATTTCATTTGCAGCAGATGGTCAGTAGTTGACAGTGTATTTTATGATGCATTAGTGTCTACTTCAGTGATCTGTGTGCATTTATGACATAAAAATCCACAAGAAGCACAAGAAAATGGCTTTTAGATAACTGCCCACTCTAGTGATCGCTATGCATGAAAGGGTTAATTAAATCAAAATTTAGTCGAATGGAAATTGTGGATTAGAACTGAAATAGAGCTTTGCCTCACTTCCATATTCTGCAAATTTCTTTAAACACCACAAATTTATTGATGTTTGCTTCCAAGAAGCAAAACTTTCTTTCTTTTAACCTTTTAAAAGATCTTAGACGATTGTTCTCCAGCCTTTGTGGAAGTACATTTAATTCCTGACTGTGAGAGGAAGTAAATGAGTTTATTTGTTTGTTTTTCAAATAGACAATTGGAGGATATAATCAAAATCAGAATACTTAATAAATCCTTGGCTTCAGGAAAGGATGCTGTTAAAGCTGATCAGTTTAGATGTGCATCTGAAAAACATAAAACGAAAATTCAAAGCAATCTGGGAAAAATAATCAGAAAAGTACATTCAACAAATTGAATAAAAATTCATCAAGAATACTTGTCACATGAAAGTGAGACTGATGAGCTCATTCATGTCCTGCACACTGCTTTAAGATGTTTTTCATTCACTGTTGCACATGAAGACAGGAAGAGCTTCTATGTGTCTGCCTTGTATGTAGCAGAACAAATGCAGCTCCATCTCTTTATGTGTGTGATCCCACTGATTCTTAAATTTTCTCATCAAATTCACCTAACATCCATTTTAAAGCAAGAAGGGAAGAAAAATCAAAAGCGAAAGAAGTTGGGATTTATAGATATATTCACAACTTAAAACCAACAATGATTTTGTTTGTATGACAGCAGAATATTTCTTCTTTTGGCTGAACTAAAGATGCAGATGACATTAAATGAGCCGCAATCAAATAATTATAACATGCATTTTTAAATTAAATGTAAGTTTTAAGATCATTTTGGATTGAAAAAATAGATTGTTAATAGTGTATTTTCTCCCATTTTAAGCAAATTTGGTTAAATATACTATTGCTATATCAGATGAAGAATTACCTACTTTGATATTTACTAATAAAATCCTAACCAAACAAATACTGATAGGCCAGCAGAAACAGAAACAAATTCCAGTAAAAACAGTCAGCTGAACATAAAGTCAAACGTTACCTCATAACTGCTGACCCCAGTAAACTGGAGACAAGGGGAAAAAAAGGCTGGGTCACCAGAGGTTGACGGTGAATGAAAGGCATCTCTCTGCTCTGATCTCTGTCACGTTGTGGCTCCGCCCCCCCACACTGACCCAGGGGCAACAGCATAAGACCTGTCACCCCAAATCAGGCCCCGGACCACGACAGCCGTGCTCGTATGTAAATGTGTCAGCACACGGAGACTCGTGAGCCTGACATATCGGTTTGAATATGCATGTGAGGCACTGGCTGCAGCGTAAACATGTCTGCGCACGCTGGCCGAGGTTCATCTGCATCTGCGTGTGTTCCCATGCACACACACACACACACACACACTGTATTAGCCAGTCCGGGTGTGTAACAGTGACATTCCCGATGGGAAGGAGTCTCACGACTATTTTCATTTGTCCAACTGTCCATATCTCTTCATGAGTAAAAGGCAGTGGAGAGAAACGTCTTACTTAAGCCACACTCCACAGAGGAACGCCCTCTCTGCCCGCTTCTCCTTCACAAAAAGGCTTACTGCCTTCTTCTGTTCGCATGCTCACCAGTGTATTAGGGACATTGTGGATAGAAAATAAAGAAGTAAATTCCTGCCAAAAAAAATTTCAAATTTTGAGATTAATCTCAGAAATTTTCTAGAAAAAAACATGAAATTTTCTGTTTCAAAAGTCTAAAATATTCAACTTTTGAAAACTCAGAAATGTCCATGTTTGTTCTTGAAAGATTCTGAGATTAATCTAAAAATTTCTGACTTTTTCAAGCAATTTTTTTTTTTACTTTTCAAAAGAAAAATTTGCAAGTTTTTTAAAATTTATTAATCTCAACATTTTTTAATTTTTTCTAGCAAATTTTCAACTTTTCAAACAAAGAAATTCTGAGGGTTTTTCTTTTTTTTAAAGAAAATTGCAGTGTTTTCTATCGGAAATTCATATCTCCTTTTTCCTATCCACAATGAGCCTAATTTGGCACCACATATATACACAAGCATGTTCACATCTACAATTTTCTGAGAAATGATTCAGGCAGAAATTGCAGTCAGGTGGGGATGAGCAATATCGACTTACAATTTTATTATCACAATACTTTTATATTGTGATAATAAAAGTGATAATAAGAACTATTTATTACTTTTTTTTGAAGCTGAATGTCTGGCGCAGCAATCATAGTCCCACAAACACAAGTACTGCTATGGATAAACATTCCCATTATAATATGTTTTAGGACACCAGTCACAAAAGAAGTGTGATTTAAGTCACTAAAATGTACACATTTAAAAAAATGTTTAATTTCTTGGAATTTGTCAATGCTCTCATTGAACCGTGGAGAAAATAGTTAAAAATAATCTGAGCCATACAGACAGTTGTTTTAGTCACTACAAAATGGAATTTATGACATTTACCCAAAGTGGTTCTTAAATATAGAAAACAAAAGTTGGCATAAATCACTGCTGCATTGCTTTTATGCTGGCAAAGCAAACACGTGTGTTGCACAACCACCGCATGCTGCAGAAATACCAGACAGACGCCATGAATCACAGGATTCCCTTCGTCAGACAAAGTCAGACTCTTCACCCCCCTCTGCATTTTTTACAGTTAAAGACCCTGAGATCTGCTGTGGCATCATGGTGACACGTGCGGCAAAACAAAACGCAACGGGCCCGTTTGCGAAGGGTCAGAGGCGACTGCAGGGCTCAATTTCCCGGGGAGTCATCCTGAGTCACGGAAAGCACTCCTGTCATCTCCTAATATTTTTATGTATTTGGTCTGCGCTAAAATATCAGACACTGGGTGCTCATCCAATCACCAAATTAAAAAAAACAAGAGAAGGTCAGAATTTTATATTTCACTTTAAAGTTCACAAACTCAAAATTTATGACATTTTTTAATCCCCACTTTTTTCTGAAGACATTGGAGAACATCTCACTAGCCAATTAATTTTACATCAGTCATCCAGAACTAATTTTAGTATATTAATTTAATCACAATAGCAGAAAATTACCATTTGCTGACTCAAGCAATAGTTCAATCACATTTAAATCCATCATTTATGTCACAGTTACTTTCAAGTGGCTCAGTCAGTGCAGCTGAAACTTTGCACAACCACATAAGTGGGAACGCACAAACGCACACTGCTGCGTCTCCCACTTACAGCCGATGACCTCCAACAACCTTAATCACTTGGTAATTACATGGAAAGAGAGCAAAGCACCTTCCCTCTGCTGCTGCTGCTTCAAAGTGGCTTACAGGAACTGGCAAGCAGAAAAACGAAGAGCGGAGCGCACGGCAGCAAGCGGAGGGAATCCAGACTAGTTGGTGGGGATAAATATACGGTTTTCCCTCAGAAAGCGACACTCTGATGATTAAGCCCAGCTGCGCGCTTCTGTCTGCTGAACAAGAAATAAGCATAATACCTTGATGTTTCACGTTAACCAAATCCAGCTAAGATATGTTGCAGGAGAAAAGGAGGATCTCAGTTTAAGTCCACGTGTTTCTCACGTCGCCTACATCACTGCGTTTTCTCATTTATTTGCTTCTGTAAATCTGGGAGTCCTGATATGCAGATTTTTTTTTTTTTTTACACTGCAAAACGCCTGCTTCGTTAATTTTGTCGCTAAAAGCATTCACCTCTTCCAGGAGTTACTCCTCCTTTCACATTGTATAGAAAAAAACTGGAAAAAATGACTCCGTTTATCAGAAATCGCTGCCTGCGAGCATGAAATCGATTTAGACACATCCTGGAGACATTTTCCTCAACAAGTATAGATGATTGCAGATAACTGGGAGTGATTAACACAAAGTATTCTCATGAAAGTGAAATGGTGGCTCATTGCACATCAAATTCATCCTGGAGATTTTTAGAGCTTAATTGTGTTTTATGGAGCTTTGATTCAATGACTTAAATAAACAATGTTGCAGTAGAAACACAGTGAAACAACATTTAGTTCAGGTAAAAGAATTTTGCGTATCAAGGTCATTATTCGTTTCTTTAATTCATTTTTCACAACTTAAATTTTAATGTAACAAATAAACACAGATTTGTGTCAAAATTATAAATTAATTAAAATATTCCCACTAATATTTGGGTGAAGGTCTCTTGGCAAGTTGAAGCCATCAAAAAGCTCCTTCCTGACTGAACAGGCACAGTGACGCTACTTTCACACCAAATCTGAAGCCTTGGTGCTCAACAGACATGTACAGTTGCAGCTTAAAGTTAAATGAATAAAGATAAAACCACTTGGGTACAAAAACAGAAATTATAGTTGGATCTTTTTAGATGAGGATTTCAAATCTGAGAAAACTGAGACATCTGCCAAGCGTGCTGGTGGTGGAATCGTGCTCTGGGGTTGATGGATGGGATACTGACGAAATGAACAGCTAGGTCAAAGGTCAAATTTATTTATAAAACATGCTTCCAACAACTCAAACTGCACAGAGTGGTGTACAAAGGAAAAAAACGTCAAAATACAAAACAGTGAAGCGATGATGTTAGAAACTTGGACTTAACTGGGTGTCCAACAGAGCAATGACCTTAAGTCACTGCTGTACAAACATTTGGCCAGAGGAATCAAAACTGATTGACCTATTTAATTTATTTAAAAAATACAAAAAAAATTGTTTATTGTGATTTTTCTCTTCTTTACTTTTACCAGTTTGACAATAGACATACATAATCTTTAAAGATCCCAAAAATAAAAAAAGACTTTGGACTGTTGCCTTATTAAGAGAAAAATTTATATTTAAAAATAAACAAACAGACAATTGGCCAGTGGGCCTCACTTTGGACACCTCTACTCATCTACACATTAGAAATGGGTCTGAAGTGCCCGTCCGAAACTCAGACTTCAACCCTATTGAAAATCTATAAATTATACTTAAACATTTCTGCGTTGTTCAAGCCATAAATAACTCAAACCCTGCCAAGAAAGAGAGAGATATTGAAGTGTGGGTGTATGCAAACATTTCAGCATAATTATCAGAGGTGGGGATAGTATCCACAATTTGTACTCAAGTAAGAGAAGCACTATTTCAGCATATTTTTACTGAAGTAAACGTGAAAAGTAAACATCCAAGAAGTGATACAATTAAGAGCAAAAAAGTATTTCTTAAGCAATGAGTAACTGATCAAATTATTAATTACTTAATATTTAAAAAATACCTAATCAGACAGACCTAATTAAAAGGTTATATGGAAATTTTTATATTTTAAGACCAAAAAACAACAGTAATTCATATAATAAAAATAATAAACTTATGAAATTTTAACAAAAACTTATGAAATTTTAACAAAACTGCTGCAGATGCAGTGAGTATCTGTGCCTGCTGAACGTTTGTTTTTCATTCAGTGGGTAGAAAATCCAGGCATTTTACTCAAGTAAGAGCAGAAGTGTTTCATAATCAAATTACTCAAGTAAGAGTGAAAAGCACCACATCGTAAAAATACTCCCAAAAGTACATTTTAAATATAATTGAGTAAATTAAACTAGTACTCAACAATGAGTATACATATTTTTGACCAAGCAGCTAAGATGTAAGTGATAGTGAACTTTCTTTTTTTTTTGCATCATCTTGGGGAAAGAATATCTCCACAAAGTAAAAAAAAAAGAAAAAAAAAAAGAAGATGACATAAGATGACATTCATGCCTGCGATGATTGGATGTAAACATATGAACAGAACTGTATATAGTGGTATCCACCGTGCTGCTTAGTGTTAGATTAAATTATAAAGCCCTTTATCTGATGCGCTCTTTCAAAAGTCCTTAAAGGAGATCTAATGCATCTTCAGTTAAATGGACCATCACTAATCATAAGCCCCACAGTGATTCCAGCTTTTAACTGCAAATTAAAAGCACAGCACGCTAAGGCACTGTACAGAATGTGTACCATTATTGATTTCCCATATAAAACAGGTTGTTGAGATTTCAGCATAAGGCAATTAGGGCAGAGTCAAAAGATCTGGTTTGAGTTTTGCAGAGATGGGATTTTTAGCCAGTGTCTGCATTCATAAAATAGAACATGCAGATTTTACTCTTAACAAAGTTGCCGTTTCTTTATGAGAAAAGCATATTTACATGATTGTTGACAACTTTTCTATATAGTTTGTATTTTTATATATGTAAACATATGAGGTACCTGCTTATGTATGCAGCCGAGAACGTTATCTACGCTGCTGTCCTTTTCTTTCTTTCTTGGACCGACACACATGGTTCAATTTCTGAAGACTGCAAGTAAAAAATATATAAATTTTTCTCTTTCACAGGAATATTGAATATAAATCAGCACAACAGACAGCTAAGAGATTATATATCATTTCTTTGGCTTTTCCAGGACATCCTTTGATCATTTAATAAATATCCATGCACAATTTATCACCCATATCTGCAAGGTCAGGATTTTATTTCATATTTTGAGCCAAATGGATGAGAAAATTACCCTCACCCCCCCCCCACACACAAAAAAAATGCTGCATGGTAAATTAAAAGAGAAGCGAAGTTTGAGGTTAAGGGGCATTTCTCAGCTGCCAAACAGAATATGCTCCTCATCTCTCTCTCTGAGTGCTGCAGAGCAAAGGGGTTGACTTTTCCTCTTGTCTTCTATCACAGCGAGTGAAATAATGGTCTGTGTCGCGAGTGAGAGGATAACAAGCAGGGAGGAGAACTGCAGAAATGGACTGTCTCACTAAATACTTTCACATACTGAAAATGTTAATGAGGAATGTGAGGCTGTGAAATGCCAAAACTCCTTTCCCTTGATGGAACCAAAAATAGAGTGGGGAAAACTGAGGTGGCAGCTTGCCAACGTGAAAATAAAAAGAAATTTGGAAAGAAAAAAACAAAACAAAAAAAAAACACAAAGTTTGATACGCTTAGAGCGAGAATCACTCAGTAGCACTAAGAGCTTTCAGCGGCAAGACTCCAAAATCCATCACAATGACTTCACATGTAGCAGGGATTTTCTCAAGCATAGAGGGAGAAACTCATTATGGTGGCTCATATTTGAGCTGTTGCTGCTGTGGCATTGACAAATTGCTCCGCATTGAAACCAATGTGGCAAATTTCAAAAACAGCCCTCTCCTCATTACGGTGAACTACTCCAGGTGTTGGCTGGGAGTGTTGGGGAATGTTTCTCCTGATGTGCCGAGAAAATGACTGAAGATGTGTGCAGATGGAAGGACGGCCAGAGCCTTATTTGGTGAGCGCAACAGTGAGGCGAAAGGAAGTAAAAGGTAACAGTGGAGTAAAGACGGAGGCAACAATAATTACATAACACATTCGCCTAAAGGTGGAGCTTTAAAGGCTGATCAATGTTAAAATCATTTTAATTAACTCTGTAACCTGCTGCTTTTGCATTTTGTTGAATATATCAGTATTTCACGGCTTTTATTTTAATCAAACTGGTTTATTTTGAAGGGGAAAAGGATATTTGTCATTATAAGAAATACAATTTTATTTATCTTAAGAAAATAAAATCTCTATTGAGGAAGAGCTGGCAAAGAGACAATTATTGTTTTGTGCAGCATAAAACAATGATTTAAAGGTACAGGCAACTCAAACATCATAAATACAAAAAAATAATATTTACAATATGACAAATTTGACCAGAAAGGCTCATTTCAAACATGGACCAGTCAATTAGACATTGGTTGGATTTGTCTGATTTTGCATGACTTGCAGATCAAACTGTAAAAGGAAATAAAAACGTTTTTTTGTTGTTTTTTTTTACTTACTATTCATTAATTACATCAAAACGAAGAGCTCACAGTTTGGTGATGTGGAGAACTCAATTAACAAAAGGTTAGAGTCATGTGATCATGCAAGAATTTGTTTCTAAATTTCTAAAAAAATTTTAATGGATTTTCCATTGTTGAAATGACAAAACTATTTATGATACACAGTTTTAAAAATGTTTCTTGATTCTGTTGGAACGGTGTTCCAGGTAGAATCTGCAGGTTTTCTATATTCGTCAATATTCTCATCAAAATCCAAAGACATTACCTCTGTTGCTTTGTTGGGGAATGTTTCTGAGTGCTTGCCAGAGCATAAATTCTTAATTAAGCACATTAGTTTACATGTAAAGTCGTTATGAAGCCTGCTAGAGATTTATGTAAACAGCTTCTGCAGGAAATAAATCTCTGCACCACCCATCTTACTCCTAATTATGAGATGAGTGAGAAGTTTGACTTTTAAGTGACTTTCAAAAAAGTGATGACCAAGAATTAGTACTTCAGATTCCTCCTTGTCTGTTTACATTCCCCCAAAGCCTTGTTGTGTCTACAGAGAAGTTATGTGTAGCTTATTCCAAATGGAAGAATAGACAGAAAGGAAAGGCTGATTCTGATTTGATGAGGCTGTGGTTCGTGCGTTCCGGTGCCATGCGGTGCGCCTGTGACCCTGATTTATCCGTCCATTTAACACCGGATTAGTTTAGCGCCCAATTAGGATTGAAATGATCTTTCCGTGATAAACGTGACTGAACAGATGCGTTCTTACCGCGATGCGAGTCTGTGAAGATGCTTTAAGGTGTAAGATGATCCTTTGTTTGGGGACGGAGGGAAGGTCGTTTTGGACTTGCTGAGGTTCCGCCGTTGATCCTTTCCTTGTGTTATTTCCCTCTCGGGGAGGAAACAGCGGGACGTTTCTCTGACGGCTTGTCAATGTTGACCTCGCAGCATCACTACGAAGACATGTGCAGGCACTCTTTGTCCATGTGTTCGCTCCTCAGTCGAGCTGAACGTCGATCAAACTATGTGGTCTGCTGCGTAAAACCGGTGCCAAGATTCCTGCGGGCCCGTTCCGTTGCGAAGATGCGAGACAATAGTCTGGTCATTTTGGCAGGGATCGAACCTCCTTTCAGCTGAATCGGCCGATTTCGAAGCGAATCTCGGGCGCTTGTCCCTTCACATCGCTCTGGCTGCCTGGCTCGGGAATTCAGCGATAAATATGTCAGTGGCTCACATGCCTGTTGGCTCCGGCGCTGCCTCTCGGGTCCCTCATCTTTGCTCTTCCTCGCAGGAGGAGTGGTGAACAGTTGCCGATCTGTTGATCACCTGAAGATCCGCCCGTAAGCAGCGTGTTTATCCGGGCCGCGGCGCTCCGTCCACGCAGCCCGAACCTTTATTGGCTGATCGTGGGAGCTCGGTGAGTGACAGCCGGATCCTCTCAGTGGAAGCCCGTCGACCCTTCGTTTGCAGGGAGCGGTGTGTATGTGTGAGTGTGTGGGAAGGAGGGATGGCGGGAGGGGGACAGAAAAAAAATAAATGGTTGCGCGTACACGTGTTTGTGCCGGTGCGCGCGCCCGACAGGTCATACATCTCGGGTCCGTAAACATCTGCTTCAACATGAGAGCCAGCGTTAAACAAAGCTGCAGCCTGCCGGAGTATTTCAGAAACAGCCGTGTTGACACTATTTAATAAGCAATGTGTTACATGGCAATAAATAATATTGGCTAAAATTGGATTCATGTATGCAGGGCCTCCAAATGTATTCTTAGGCACATTTTGTCACATTACCTCTAACTTCAGTTTCAGAGAAATGTGCTGAATTTGATTTTATACAAAAAAAAATTTGAAAAGTGCAGCGTGCATGTTTTGCCTTCTCGCAAATGAAATCTAGCAGTACACACGCAGTCTGAGCACTGGAATGAAGATCACAGCAAATCGATGTGTTGGAATGGCCCAAAGTTCAGAGCTAAATTTTATTGAAAACTTGTGGCAATACATGAAGTTTTCTGCTCACAGGTACTACCCTGTGAGCAGCAGCTGCTGAGCTGCAGCAGTTTTTTAAAGAATAGGCAAGAAAAATTCAGTCTAGATTTTTTTCAAAGCTTGCACAAACATAGCAGCTGTACCTGCAACAAAAGTGACACCACTGGAGTTTTAGTGTGCCTTTTCAAAACTTAGGATCCAAAAAACAACTAATTTACACAAAGTGTTGATAGAAAAAAAAGAAGGGAAATTACAAGGCACTCAATATGCAAGTTTTGCAGCAACCTCATAAAGATCATTTTGGTTTATTGGGCCATTAAAGCTGGATTTGATGAGTGACAGTTTAGACTCTCTCTTTTTGATGCCTTCTAACATCAAACAAGCATGTCTTTTGTCTCCCATGTTTCAAAAATAAGTCATAAGTAATCACTTTTTAATTTTCTTCTATGCTGTAATCATATTAAGACTCATTAATCACAGTGGGGTGCATTTGGTAAGAAATGGCTCAGTTTTTTTGATAGAAAATGATCCATTACAGGATTTCTTTATTTCAATGCCTGAGGCAAGCAGGAGCCTTCAGGATATGATGTCTGTGATACGATCAGCATCATCTCCTGCTGAGAAACTAGCTGGACGACTGGGATCATTCCAAGGTGCTTAAGCGGCTCAGTCTGAGCGAGGCTCTTCATCCAGACTAAATGTGCTTACGCCGAAGGCCTCGAGCGGCGGGACACACATGGCTCATTTGGCAAATTGAAACCGCTGGTTGTTTTGAGTTTGCTGCTCGATTGTTCTAAAGCACAAGTTCATCCGACCCCTCCGTCTGATTCTGCAGCCATCCATGCTCGTCCTCCCTAAATCAGTTTACAGGCTACATTCTGGGAAAAACTTAATTCTGGGTCCTGTTATGCAATAACAAGCGATATGATTCAGTGTTGCAGTTCCTTCGGGTGACCAAGTGGGAAAAAGTCACAGTCATATGGTTGTGCAACGTCTTTGCTAGCATGTGTGCGAGTGAAATTGCCTGCACACAAACGTCGACCTTGCCAGAGCCCAAATTGTGACAGACCTTCTGAAAGGAAGATAACAAAACGTTATGCAATAACTTTCTGTGAGAATACAAGGATGCACTAAAGGAAGGTTAAGGAGCAGGTGGGGGTCAAGACTACAGAACAATTTCTTGGGACTGAATAAAAACATTTTATGAGGCAGATCATCAAACCCAGTTTAATGTTGAATACAAACAAGCAAAAGCAGTTTAAAATGCTTTCATTTAACAAAGGGAAGAGCTACGTGAACCAAGTTGACCATATGTGAGATTGTTACACTTGGAAATAACTAAAAATGAACACTTTTAAATGGCTGCGAAAGGAATTTCGGGACTTGGAGTCGGACGCAACTTTTTCCAAATACCTTTTTTTGTTGAATCAGGAAGACCGACTTTAACTGAGGCAAAGAAGACCTGCAGAACGTTAGATATTTTCCTGAGTTCTTTTGAGGTCTTGTAAATTTGTTTTTCTGAGAAGGTTCCTGCCGTTTGTTGCTCCACATCATGGGAAGCAGGCACCTTTGACCTCTGATGCTCCACAAAAGAAGCAGGTTTAAAAGTGGCAGAAAATGAAACAGACTAAAACATCTTCGCAATTCCTGCTTGTGATTTTTTCTGCAGTTGCTTCAGACATCATTTCTTCCCTCCGCAGTTGGTGCAGTCGTGATATTGTTCGTCAGATGACTAAACATTAATCATCTCCACTAAGACTTTAGATCTATTAATGATTCTTGGCTGTTTTTTTTTCCCCTCTGCTTGTAGATGATATGCATACGACCAAGCCTTCCTGAGCTGCCTATTGCTGGAGATTCCAGAGAAAAAGATTGGTTCATGATGCTAGCAGGATGAGACAAGTGTGACTGAGTCACTGACACACGGCAGAGCCACTGCGGTCCATAGTAGCAGAGAGACAGGCCAGAACACATGAACACAAGAAATGCAAATACACTGCAGGGAAAGGTGACAGATGAGGTGCTTAGGAGAAAGCTGCAAAGGAACAGGAGGAAATTGCCCCAAGCAGGTCCTGTACCAAAGTCTGCTCCGGTCTATATTCACAAGGGCCACAGATTGTAACAAGTGCTCCGGGGCCCCGTGTTCAGACGGGCAAGAGCTGCTGCCATACATATCTGCAACCCGGGCCAGGCGCAGGAAGAGCTGGAACAAACACGCTAACTCAAAACATGTGTAAAGTTCATAACGCTCTAATGGAGCAGCTGTGTGACAGGATGCATCCCCGAAGCAGCCTCCACATGTCAATACCCCAATCAGAGCTGAGCCACAGCTTCACTCCTGCTCATCTAGTTTGGGCTTTCACAATCACAAATTCCTCGACCTCAACCGTTCTCTTTCCCCTCGGCGTTTGGAAAGGGCAGGACAGCCCCCCCGTTTGCCGAAAAATAAATCACTTGTCTTGCTGGACAGGATTGACATTCAGTGTAAAATGTCAAAAGTCGCTCAAGTCATATTTGACTCTTCCTGTTTGTGCTCTAACCTTCGCCATCTACAACACCTCCAGTCCTGCTGCCGGGATATTGTCAGCGGTGAGTGATGAGGGCCTGAGCTGTTCAGACAGCAGAGTCTTCTGAAGGTGTGACAAAGACTTAAATTGTGATCCATCCCAAAGTGCGCTAAAATGGTGGTCTGAGGAGTGATTAAAGAGGCTGCCATCAATATATAACAGATTTACTTAAAAGCCTTTTGCCCAGCAGGGTCCAACTTTTTCTAGAAATATTGACTGTGGTCAGTTTCTGAGAGTGTAGCTCCATTGTGATATTAGTCACTTTTCTGCTGTGCAGTCCTTCATCTTTGATTTTGGCTGGAGTTTTATTTTGACGGTCAACTTTTAACACAAAAACATGCTGAGCAGCAAGCAACATTTTCTGCTGGCAATCTTAAAGTAACAGCCTTTATGTTTGGAGACCACCAGATAAATCTGCACTGGGAAACTCAATCCAACTTTATTACTAGAGCACTTTAAGGTAGTGGTGTCTTAACTTTTTACCAGGAGGGCCAAAATCATTAATTTGGAGGAACTTGGAGCGAAAAAAAAAAATCATATTTTTATGACATTTTTGCCCTTTTAAATTTGATCTTTTCGATTATCAATTAAAAAGTAAAATGTTATTAAAATCAATAAAAAATTGTGGAATTTTTGCAGAAAAATTGATTTGTTAATCATTGTAGATACAAAACATAAAAAGGTCTTTACACATTCCCAGTTTGAACATTTTTTTTTAGTTAATTTGCTTATTTGAGAAGTCAGATTTGTTTTTGAGAAAAAATAGGTAAATTTTTGTGTTTCTAGTTAAGATAAATGCAAAAACTTTGTTAATAAATGCAAATGTATTTTTTTTTCTCAGATGAATAAAAGCACATAATATAAACACAATGGAAAAACAGCACAGAAATAATCTAAAACCAACACAAAACTCAGATTAAACTATCTCACAAGGTGTCAAAGGTCACGGTGAAAATATGGGTTTTCAGAATAGGTTTAAAAACCACCAGAGAAGACGAATGTCTAATTTCAGAAGGCAGATTGTTCCACAATTTGGGAAAGTCAAAGCCAGACTGTCTTCCAAATGCATTGATTTAATAATTATCAATAGGTTTGACCAGTAAAAGCAGTAGCTTGTGTATCAACCCAAAGCTGAAACGGAAAGATGCAAATGGTAGTTTTCAACAATCTCAGAGTTCTAAGTCCATTTTCAGGCAATTTAAAATCCATCACTCTGTAGTGAAACAAACTCAAACTTCAAGCGGCAAGATGTCAGAGACCAGCAGAGATCTAGTGGCAGCGTTATTAGAGAAAGAATTAACAAGTAGGGCGTGTTTCAAACAAATCACAGGTTTGAAAAGTTGCAGCTGTAAAACCCCCACTCCCCCCCAAAAAAGAAAATATCTGGAACCGTTTTCTCTGAATGGAGAAGCTTAAAGAGGATCTGTCTGGTGAAACCCAAAGAGGGCGGACTGCAACAAACACAAGCAGAGAGCCGGGAACCTATTAGTAACTGAGTCACCAACTCCTCTGATTATCAAAGTACTCTACAATCAAGTGTGAGGCCATCTGCCTGACAGCTGGTTTGGCCCAAACTGTCATCAACTGCAAACAGGAACACTGAAAAAGAAAAGAAATAAGATTATACAATCGACCATGTTGAAAAACAAATTTTTTTGTATTCTCTCCATTCTTCCCATCTTTAATTCACATTTTTGCTCAACTCTCTTCCTGCCTTTTTCTCTTCTTATGCATTGCAACTGAAACAAACCCAAGTGGAGCATTATATCAAAAGCTGGAACGCTTCACACATTCAATTAATGCATAAATAAATAAAAATGTGGGAGCCAAAATCCCTCAACAAGGTGAGACTAAAAAAAGACGAGCAAAAATTACTTCTTAAAAATGTGTGCATTTATTTTGCTCCATTTTTCAGAAACAAGAACTCATTAAGTGCCTTATTTGTGATTTAGATGTTTTAAATATTCACAATGAATTAAACAGTTCAGGGCATTTTGTCCAAACCTCTTTGTGTCTAAGAAACTGCTTCCAGCCTTGTCAACTTTTAAATTCAGTCCTGTGTCAACACAGCTCATAATTAAACTGGAATAAATTAACAGGTTTCACATAAAAGATAAACAAAATATCCATGTTTTAGCAGCTTCTTTAAATGCAGAATATCTCAATTATACTTAGCCAACAATCCTAACCTGTCGCTGTGCTTGTGCCTCCATCCCACACCCTGCCAGTCAGTCACCGCCCACAAAACAACTGATCGATCACGATGAGCGTCAGTAAAGTTTCTATTTGCTCTCTGATGGTCGACAGACACACAACTCTGCCTGCTGCAATTTAAATTCAGCCACATTGGAGAGACTTTCTGGCACAAAACTGCCTGTTTAAGGTATTAAAACAGGCAATTTAAGTTGAGACTTTGACTTGGCCATTCCAGTTCCTTCATTTTGTTTTATTGTCTTTTGCTTTGCTTTAAGAAGTGTACATCCTGGAATGCTTTGGGTTATTGCCTATAGTATAAGAGTGCTTTAGTTTAAGCAGAATATGTGGTTCCATGAATTCCAGCTTCAGATATTGTTTTGTAATAGTTTCCAAAATGATAAATATTATAAAAATAGCTTCAAAAGTTGAAGAATCTCTTTGAGATATTTTAGCCCACTTCATGTTGTCAGACAGCTTCTATTTAAGTCAATTCTTAGATGTACAAGTCATAATCAGATTAGTGTAAATTTTATTTTTTTAAGCAAGTCTTTGTATAACACATTTTTCAATATCACCAAGTAAAAGAACAATGAAAACAATAAAAACTTTAAATACCAGCGACAAAAAAAAAACAAAAAAAATACAACTTGTTCCAATTGTTATTAATGAATGTCAGCTTTACAGGTTTAAAGGAACTCAGTATTTCAGCTGTTTTGCAGTTTTTTTTTAAGTTTGTTCTAGATGAAAACTGAATGATTCTCCTCCATGTTTGGTTGTGGTTCAGGGGACGCAGAGCAGAACCAGAACCAGAACCAAAACTACAACCAGAACTAGAGCACGAAGCCTTGAGAGGTCTGGAAGGTTGATGCAACAACATCAGGTCTTTAATGTATTTTAGTGCTACGCAATTACACAATTTATAAATTAACAAAAGTATTTTAAAGTCTGTTTTCTGAGCAATAGGGAACCAGTGTATGGAATGTAAATTGTGATTTATTCTACTAGTTTTATGGAGGAAAGGTTTTAGTGTTGAATCGCAATTTATTCACAATTTAACAAATTAAGACCAGTTTGATTTGGACAACTTTTCCCCACTAATAAATAAAAGTATTGCACGACTATTTTGTATTTACTCAAGTTCTCTTTTTCTGACATTGAAATTAGTTTCATCATCTGAAACAAGTAATCTGTATGGGCACCATAAAATACACAAAACGGCTTTATTTGATCTAAAAAACCTTTTTATTCAAACATAATCAAGTCCACCTATTTTCTCATTTAGCTCCAAAGACAAGTTGAGCTACAAAAAATGTTTTGTACAAGTAAAAAAAAATAAAAAATACAATGAAAGATGAAACAAACAGATGGATCCAATGTTTAACAGTAGATTAAAAAGTTCCCTCACATCGGATAATTAAGCACCACATCCTGCTTCGCCAACTCCAACAACATGGGATCGTCGAAGAACTTGCTGATACTCACATCTTCGCTTAGACCCTGCAAAGCAACAAAGATTATTTGTAACATTTTCATTTAAATGCTAAATTTGTGGCACTGTTTTAAGTTGAAAGAGCAAACAGGCGGGCAGCCGACTTGCCTTGCGTCTCCTGGTCTTGATCATGAACTCTCGGGCCAGGTGGGGGGCGGGTTGAGGCTCGAGGGGCCGGATCACGATGCTCTTGTCCAGCGGGTCACCGGGAACAATCTAAAAAAACCAAAAAACAGACACTCATTTACATTCAACACATTGCCTAACAACAAGACGCAAGACCTTCAGCGTTAACAAGATGAGTGAACATTTTTAACAGTCTGTCCCGTTTTTCCTGACTCAGTATAGCAACCGTCATCGTAACAGAAAAAAAACGAGACGTAAGTAGCGTCACTCTATCAAATGTGACCAATATGACAACAATGCAACGTTCGCAGGATGAGTTGGGATGCATTCGAGCTCCCGGACGTATGCATCCTTAAAATTATTCACTAAATCTCCTCTAAACAGCCTGACCTTCCTGGGATAAATGGGATATTCACTGTCATTTGACGAGGAGGAAGAGGAGGCTTGCAAAGGAATGGGATATGATAGAATAAATAAAGACTTCCTAAGCCTAAGGGGGAGATTTTGACTGGAGGAAAAGAGAAAAACATAAGCTGGAGCCCAATCAACAGATGGAAGGGAGCGGCGGAGGACAGAAACTCATCGCGACACTGTTGGCAAGCCAGTAGATGATAAAACTAATGAGGGAGGCACAATATGGCCTCTTAAGGTTAATGGGCCAAACAAGGCAGTTCAGGGACTTCTTTGTTCTTCTCGTTATCTGGGGCAGCCGAATCAATATGTGCTCACAGGAATCAAATCTCTCAAACACAAACAGCAGAAAAGAGCCAGATTGTTGAGTGAATTGGGAATGAGTAATTTTAACATGCATGCTAACTGAGCATTTTGGAATAAGAAATGAATCAATTAATCGCATGATAAATTAAAATGAGCTCAATAAATTCTATTTGCATGATTGTTTTTCTCTTTTTCTACCAAAGACTGGATAAGTTTCCAGTCTGGTCTCTGCTATTCCGTTTTTTTGAAGGACAATTTTCTTCACAGAAAGTTTAATATAAATTTTATTTGCTGTTTTGTTAGTTTGTTTTGGAAATTTAAAATGTCTTCCACTTCTAGTATCAAATATTTGATACTCAGCTTGCATTGTTACGTCATTACCATAATATCACTTGAAAATGGTCTAAAAACATCACAGTGACTTCTCAAAAACAAGATTTGTTATTGTGACAGGTTTAGTGCTGATTGTTATTAAATCTCAAGAGAACTTCCTTAAAAAAATGAAAATTTTGCAAGGAATAAATGGTGAAAAACTGTTCTTGTCTGCTATTAAATAATCAAAATTATCTCATCAGGAACTGAAATGAAGAAAAACTTCTTAATAAAAAGCAATTTAAAGCAGAACCAAATCTGTCACTGCTTTTTATTTTCTCATCTTCATACAATTTACATAACAATGTTGCAAATATTCTCCAGTGCATGCCTGACATAAATAATTCATGTCTGATGTCGCGTCAGATGCTTTCATTTTCACCTACGGGGGATGAAACATTAGTTCAGATGATGAAACATGAAATGTTTCCACTCCCTTTTTGCTCACAGATTAATGACTTTGCACTGAAGTATTAATCTAGCCTAAGTGGAGGTAATTTTTACTGACACAGCTCTGCGGAGTGCAGACGCAAACACATGTCAGATAAGAGCAGGCAGACACAGACAGACACATAAAACTTGAAAAGTAATGAGTTGACACTGTGCTGTACTCGGGATCAAAAGCTGTTTAACCGGAGCGGCAGGCGAACGTGCGACGCCGGGCGCTTCAGAGCCGCAACACGTGTTTGTTAGGGCTCCCAGCATTCCCACACATGTTCCCAAACGTACTTCCAAACTTGTCAAAGGTCAATTTTCAAAGCATGAATACAAAACTTGACTTTAAATTACCTCAGGCTTTCCACTAGGGCTGCAACTAACAATTATTCTAGTAAATTGATTATTTTGATGATCAACCGGATAAAAGAAATTGGCTCATTCACAAAGTTTTCCATCCTTACCTTTTAAGTCTTTTTATTCAATATTAAAAAACACAAAAATGTAAGCAAACAATTCAATTCCCTTTTTGAATAAGAAAATTAACATTTTATTGCCTGAGACCCCATAACGGCATTCCTTTAGAGAAGAATACATCTAAATATTTCTTGATCTATTGATTATCTTTTGGACAAACTGATTAAGGACTTAATATGAGGTTTTATTATTACAAATTGAAGCTATAACTGTGCCACTTGAGGAGTTTTTGTAGAAAATATTTACAGGCAAAAAGGGTTTTTCTTCATCTTAAATCTATATTTTTTTTTATAGCTTTGGCTTAATTACTGCTCTGACTGTGTTGCTCTTTCAGAAAATTGCTTCTTTCAGCATTTTAATACCTCGGTTTACAATTATTCATTTACTAAATTAGTAATCAATCAATAGTTGATTGATTCATCACGATTAGTCCGATTTGTTCTAGTTTTACTTTCAAATTTTAACCTGTATAAACTGAAGAAGATTGATGAAAAACGTGAACAGATGGATGAAATAAGGATGGATCGATGTACTTACAGCTAGAAGTACTGAAGAATCGATGAACGGATGGAAAAAACATTAATATATAGATGAAGGGATGCATATTTGAAAGGATGGAAAATTGTGTGTAGATGGAAGCATGTAAGAAAGAAGAATAAATGGATGGCTAAGCATACAAGTGGATGAAAGTACCAATCGATAAAATAGATGGTGTAGACAGAGAGACAGGTCGATGGACAAAAGGATGACTGAATGACTGCACAAATGAAAAGGTATATGGAAGGTTGTATATTTGGAGAGGAAGAGTGATGGATGGATGGATGGATGAAGGGAAGGACAAACTGACAGAGAAATGCAAACAAAATCCCAGTCATTTACATTTTTCACATTAAAAACATACAGCACCAGCATCAGTCTGTATCTACGAGATAGAAATGAATCTCGCAACTTTTCAACAGATTTTTACCTGCCGGGCTTTTATTTTTAGGCAGTAATCCAATCCAAGTAATCCAATCCACCAAGAGGAAGGAGCTGACTGCATGTTAGTGTCCATAAATCTCACCTGCCAGTGGTGGAACACAGACAGCGCGAAGGCCTGACCCTGTGTGTGCGTGCGAAGGTCAGTCTCAAAGCCGAACGAGTCTATGGCCGGGATGAAAGCCTTGATGGTGTAGAGAGGAGAGCCGGGTATGGGTGCATCCTGGGTGACGTGACCTCTGATAGATGGCAAACAAATATTATTTCAATAAGAAAATGAAAGATGATGAGGGTGAAGCTTGATTTAGGAGGCAGACAAACCTTCTTCTTGCCAGAACGGTGTAAACGGCAGATACACAGTCAGCTGGAGCCTGGACCTCCACAAAGTAATACGGCTCCATTAACCTTGGTGTGGCCTGAAATGAAAGGGTTACTACAGATGAAAGCAGGAAGAAACGCCTAAAGAAAGACTGCAATATATTCATGAGATCCAAAAACAGCATCACAGTTTACTTAAACTGTTCTCTCTAATACAGGTAAATAACCATTTAAAAATAAGAAGAAAAAACAGCAAAAAAAAAAAAAAAAACAGGTTTAGAAAACTTTTCCCAAAGTCAGTTTCAAACACTTTCCAAGGAAGCTTTCAACTTTTCCAGCAGCACAATTTGGAGATTAAAAACAACATAAATTAACAAAACAAAAAAACAGTTTCAATTTACAATTATATGATAATAGTTTCTTACTGTTATTAACATATTTTGTGATAGTATTTTACATTTTACAACCAAAATATAGCTAAATGTATTCTAAAGGTCTTTCACACATCCTATATGCCTGACTGGTCTGAAAACAAAATATTAATTTAACAAAAAAATCCAAACAAATCATGCTAAGGTAAAAAGAGTCCCCTCTTTTACCTTAGCAAATACAACATACAAAAAGTCATAAAAGTCTCTAAAAAATGTTCTTGCAAAATAAAAAAAACCTTCAGACATTGAGAAAAAAAAAGTATTTTATTAGGTGTATAAAAATATATGGTTTCAACTGAAAAATTGCAAAACTGTGCAGTTTGAATATCAAGCATTTTCAATAATCAAGCACTATCAAATCCTTGAAAACACCTGATTGAAATTCAAGCATTTTAAAGGGTCTGAAATACCTGTAGCAACCCTGGAAAAAAACAAAAAAAAAAACAATCTGTAAGGCTCTGACCATGAGAAAGGCGGAGTAGACGACCCTCCTGGCTGTGGGGATGACCTGACCTCCTCCTCTGTGGAGAGGCTCCTGAGCAATGACGGCATCCAGGATCTTAAACTTCACATTTCTAATAGCTGACAGGAGCAAAAACAAAAAACTCAACAAAAATATGAATAAATCAGTCCACATTTCATTCAGAGGAAGACTCTAGGTTCTTACGCTCATCACACAGAGGTCCCTCCCTGGTGCCCCACTGGAAGCCCTGAACGATGCTGTCTTTGACTGATCCGAGCAACGCTTTGTCCACCTGCAGAAAACACACAATGGCTCTGAGACTCTCTGGAAGAATACAATATTTTAATGAATACATTCATCAAAAAATACAAGCAAAATGACTCATTTTAGGTTTTCTTAATGACCTAAGGAACTAAAACATTTAATTTCATGCTTTTTTGCATTCAAATCTCTAGAGTTCTCCATCCATTTCTACCTTTTTCAAACCTATTAAGGAAAACCTTCAACATGAATTTGATGCAGATAACAGGAAACCATAAAGCGTGATGTTTCAGGCACAGATTGGGGATCTGCTGGGATGCTCCTGAGAGATATGGAGGCAGTGTTGCAGATTCAATATGATTGGATGCAGGAGGTGTGTATATACAATGAATTTTTGTTAAACAACCAAAACAACAAAATTGAAAACACAATTTTTTCTTCCTGATCTTGACCTGGAAACCATTTAAATTGAGTTTCAGTTGGAGAAAAATCTGCTTTTTGTACAAGACAAAAAACAAGGTCCATTTAGTTAAATTATTGTGGCAAACACTGGAAAGCAAAAACATGGAAAAAATATAAAGAAATATTTAAGAGTTCTGCACAAAATTTCTTGGCAATCGTTTTTCTGACTTGCCTCTGAAGGAAGCGTGTCATCCACGAGAATATTTGGCCCTGTTGTGTCTGGTCCAAAGGCCCAGATAGACCTGGCAGCCAGCAGATCCCAGTCGTACTTCGTCTGGAAGAACTCTCCCAGCTTCTTCCTGCCATGACAAAACAGGACAGTTACTGGTTGGGGGTGGGGAAGTGATGGGAGGTGCAGTGTGTCAACTGGAACATTAAAGAGATTGCTTTATTTGAGGGGCCAACGGGGGGGGTTAATGGAAGAGAGGTATGTGCTATTATATGGTGCCACAACCAGCTCCAGATGGCGTCACAGACAGCAAGCCTCAGTCAAGCAGAGGATGTAATCAGGCCAGCACTTCATACAAGAGGAACAGGAAAGTGCTCGCATGCTTTCAGTGCACAATTTAATTAGAGAGAGTGAATTAATCAATAAGCAAAAGTGAGGTAACATCGTGGGGGCATTTCTGTGATGCACAGGCAGCTACTCGGCAGCAAGCGCAAAATTATTGTCGAGCACCTATGTATTTAGCAACTTCCAATGTTTCACTTCTTAAGTTTTTCCTCCACTGCCTTCTATGACCGCGCTTAATTGTAGAACCTCGTTTTTCAATAACTGCTCATTAATCCCAGCAAAGGATGAAATGAGAATAAATGGTCAGAAAAGCGCGGAAATGTGGAGGAATTAAGCTGACATCAAAGCAAAACGAGCACATCTGACATGAAAGGCACATTGTATCACCCAGTTAATAAAGCAGTCAATTAAACTGCAGCTGCAGCAGTGAGCAGGAGAGTCTTTAGCGGCATACCTGTTCCAAGTGATCTGCACCACTTCGTTCTCGATGTCCTCGGCGAGCCCCTTCTCCAGAGGCTCAGCGATCATGGTGATCTTATTCCTGGAAATCAAACCAATCTCAGTTTGTGTTGCTTTATCTGACCTGTGTCAGATACAGCCAAGCAGCTGTAATTATCTGGTGAAGCATCATCAGATTACACTCTTGCCATTGTGTTCGACTTGGATCTGATAAAATTAGGGTAAATACTCACTTTTTGTTGGGCGTCTCAGCAAAGCACTTAAGAGACGAAGTCTCAACCACCGTTTCACAAAAAGTCACAACGGGATCAGCGACCTGAAGGGAAAATTAATATATTAAACATGACAAAATCAATTTGATTTTGTATTTTGACGTCTTGAAATTGGGCTTCTGTCTTTTTAAGAAGCTTGTGCTCTTTCCGACACTCTTCCTTCAGCACATCGCTCAACAATCCTTCTCATTATGCTGTTTACAACAACTGTTCTTAGGAGAAACAGTTCTTAACGAACTCAGCTCAGTTCCACCAGGTGTTTGCCAATTGCTGCTGCTGCTGCTAGTTTGAAGGAGTTGAGTGGGACAGGAATTACAGGCTGAGTTTGACATTAGTGGATTAGTCGCAGAAATTATTGGAAGCACTATGAGCTAAAAGTCCAAACATCAATCAAAATAAGTATCTCCATAATAAGCGTCACTTCAGAGTTCTGTAAATTGTCCTGGTCGATGACAGTGATGACCTTGTACTTGATCAAACGAGGTTGATTAACACCAACAGATAACATGGTTGCCCAAATTATCACTCACTGCAGAAACTTCACGCTGCATCTTAAAGCTGTGGACATCGCAGGAAGCACCACCTTCAGTCGCTGCAACACTTTGGGAACTGAACCAGAACTCTTGATTGGGGCTTGCTATGCAAAAGGGGTGATTATTTTCTCCTTCCATCACTCTGTAACCTTCTGCATTTTGTGTAATGTCCTTTGTGTCCAGTGTGAGCATCTGCTACTATGAGTCTCTGTCCAGCTGGCTAAATGCTGCATTAGCATGTAAAATGAAAGTTCATAACGTTTGGAATATATTAGGCAGCAATTATTGTACTCCAGACAGTCCTATGCAATATGAATTTTGAACACACCGTTATAGGAAAGACTATATGTATTCGAGACCTATAGTGCAGCCTCTGAAGGTTGCAGTTATCTTTGTTACTTGTCACATTTTTCTCGTTTGATTTTTTTTCTTCCACTCAACATTCCATTAATATGCTTCAATGTAGCATTCTCTAAACTATATTTTTTAGCAATGACCTTTTGCGGTTAATTTTGCTTGTTGTCAACAAGCACTCTTTACTGATTGTG
Organism: Poeciliopsis turneri; assembly: GCA_922788865.1. Taxonomy (NCBI): domain Eukaryota; kingdom Metazoa; phylum Chordata; class Actinopteri; order Cyprinodontiformes; family Poeciliidae; genus Poeciliopsis; species Poeciliopsis turneri. Next base: position 280,752 of record CAKLNU010000542.1, read on the forward strand.
AAAGTTATAATATCACAATTTTATGTTATTATTGATTAAATTATCTATGACATGTTTTCTATTCGTTCAGTTATAAGCTGAGGTTGTCTTAGTATTTGCTTTCTGAATTTAATTACCAAAATAAATTACCTCTTTAGTGACAATCTATTACATTAAGATTAACCTGCAGTTTCTTCCTAACCAACCTAAAATGTTGCAGTAACATAATTATAATGGACATTTTTACGTACTTTAATGTCAATTTCTGAGTACATCTTCCTCAGATCATGCATGACACAATCCAGGTAAAGCTCTCCTGTCCCTAAGATGACATGCTCTCCAGACTCCTCCACCTGAAACACAGTTCACACATCAATCAGCTCCAACATAGCAAATAAAATGATTCGACATGGCGATGGTGCTCAGATGTACCTTTGTGGTTAGAGAAGGGTAGCTCTTGTTGACCTTCCTCAGTCCGTCCAACATCTTGGGAAGCTCGGACGGGTTGACGGGCTCCACAGCGATCTTGATGACTGAAGCCGTGTTAAACTTTAACGGCCTGAAAATCTGAGCCTGTTAGCGAAAGAGAAGTTTCTTTATTATGGTTCATAGTTCGAAATATCTTTTAAAAAGTGTCTCAGTGATTCCGGACCTCTTCGTTCCCCCGTGGTTCTGTGATGGTGGCCGTCTTCACAATTGGCTGGTCACAGCCTTCAATCAGAACCCAGTTTCCTGCAGGAACTCGGTTCACTTCGATTTGGTATCTGAGATGGTGGAAGAGGCTGTAAGTCTACCAGGCAATCGCTGACTTTCAGACCTTCATAAACGAGTGAAACCAGAAGGTTACCTGGCAACAGAGATCCAGAGGCGACCCACAGTGCAAATCTGCGAGTCTTCCTCGTCATCCAGCGTGTAGTTCTCTCCCAGAACCTTGACCGGCTGACCTGCCTGAATGGTACCGCTCAGAACCCTGCCGAAGGCGTGAAACTGGACCCCATCCTCAGTGCTGTACATCTTAGTGGTGTGGCACATCAAAGGACCCTGAGGAACATCAGGAAGTAAGAAGAGGAGTCTTGAAACGAAAATAATGTTTGTTTGTTTGTTTTTGTTCAATATATAAACTTTTCTGTAAAATTTTTTTTACTAAGCCATGAAATGACTCACATCAGGATCACATTCTGCCATGGCTTCTCCCAAGTCAGAGTCTAGTCCTCCTGTGTATGTGTGGTCTATCTTTATTTTAGCACCCTCTTGTGGTGAGGGGATGTGTTGCACGCACATGTCCACAAAACCTGCAAAGAAAACCAAAAATTAATGGTTTAATACATTAATTTTCTGTACCAACACATTTCTCATGGCATTTATAGTTAATACAAAATTAATATCTATATTAAGAGCCACAGAAATATATAAAAATCTCAATCTAAATTTTCAGAAATGTGTGTCCTTATTTAACCCAATTTTTAAAGAAAAAAAAAAGAAACACATCTCAAGTCTCAGTTGTCAAATTTTTAAAATAAACCAGACAAAAATGACAGACTGCCAGGAGAGAAAAAGAGGGGGATAGACGGGATATGAATGGAAGCAAAATGGATTGATGTAAGAAAAATGGAAGGACATAGGAAAGATGGATGAACGGATGGATGTAACAAAGATGGATGAAAGAAGAAAAGGTCAGACTGAAGTGAACTTTTCCACATTGAAACAAAGAATAAAGTTTGAAAATATACGTATTTTTCCACAATCCTTTCCATATCTATATTTATCACCACCAGGAGAAAAACTTCAATCAAATCCAAATGAAGCACAAACATCAGACTCTGAGGCGTACCGGTAAACTCTCCGAAGAAACGGTTACAGACCAGCCGGAGCAGAGGCCTGATGTTCAGCTTCAGCTCCTCCTTGGTCAGGTGGATCCCAAGTTCATCCAGGACCCGGGGCAGGGTGGTGTCCACATCCCCAACCACCTGGACACACACAAACACACCATTTGGGAAAGGATCACACACAGGAGGTTTGAACAGAGAACTAAGCTGCTAATCTTCATGGAAACAAAAACAAACAAAGCGAGCCATTTCGAACCTGTGAGAGGATCTTGTAAAGAGGCTCCAGGACAAACTCCACAAAGCTGCGCTGGGAGTTACTGGTGGGAGCTTTCTTTGTGAACTTACGACTAAACAGAAAACAAAGAAAAAAACATGAAGGAAGAAAAGAGCTTCAAAGATTTTAGCAGAGAGGCTGAGGGCTCACGTTTTGGGGTTGAAATAAATGTCTCCCCAAAGCCGCTTTGCAAACTCGTTATAGTTGATATCACCTAGAAACAGAGGAAGTGAGTTAGTGCTGTTTTCTATTATCCACAGTGATGGTAAAAGTATTCACACCCTCATATTTTACTTTCTTGCTTTTCAAGCTTAAACAGATAAAAGACAATGAGACAAAAGAGCAACATTCAATTTATTTGAAACGTGTAAAACAGAACAAACACAAAAAATCTGCATGTTCACTGATAAGTGGTCTCACCGTAGGTGTCCGAGTAGATCTTGGCAAAGGACCCCAGGGTGAAACAGATGCTGTACTGAGAGCTGGCGAAGCAAACGTTCCCGAGGAGCGGAGACACCACCAAGTTCTCGTCTGTGGAGTACGTACTGAAAGACAGAAGGAACGTCACAAATACAGAGCTTGAGTCTAAAGTATTTTGATGTTGAAATACTTGCATACTTTAAGGTTTGCAGTTCCCCTTGTTAATCAAACAAACCAGAATTACCTGAGCAAACCGTTGACCTCATCCACAATGTGTCGAAGTTTATAATAAGCATCTGTTGGTGGCAGTTTGAGCTCAACAATGAGCCGGTCCACCTTGTTGATGCAGATGGTGATGGCCATGCGCTCCTGGACTGCATGTTTGATCAGGCGCTCAGTGTTCAGCATCACCTGGTCAAAGATCCACAGAAGGTTGAATCAACTTATTGTGAAAAAAAATTTAATAAAAATAAACGCCCTTCTTGAGAAACGGCAACTCACTCCTTCAGCTGCATCGATGAAGAGGACAACTCCATCTGAGATCCTCATGCTGGATGTGACCTCATCAGAGAAGTTCACATGGCCTTTTCAAGGAGACATATTGTCAATGTTTTGTTTATTTTTAAGAAAAGATCACAGGTAAACATCTTCATTAAGCAAATAAACAAGACCTGGTGTATCCATGATGTTGAAAAGGTACGATTTTCCTCTGGAGTCAGGCAGCACCATCGTGACTGGAGTGCTTTTGATGCCGACTCCTCGCTAATAAAAAAAGCACCAGAAACAATGTAGAGACAAAATGTTATCGTTCAGCAATAACCCAACAGATTTAAATAAATACTGTCTGGTTAATTAATGACAAATATAAATGAAGGGCTCACCTCCTGCTCAGTGAAAAGGATGTCTGTGTACCGGAGCTGGAAAAAGAAAGAAGTCAAAATCCACATTGGGTCGCAGTTGATTTCAACACGGTTTAAGTGAAATTGAAGCAGAGAACACTCACATCGACATCATCTCTCTTTCTGATTTCAGGATGAGTTTGCTCAATCAGGCAGTCCACAAAACACGTCTGAGAGGAATGAAAACATTAAGAGGGTAAAACGACATTGGATGTGACATTAATGTTTAATATTTCAATAATATTTAGTTTTTTTCCTAACATTGTCACAAGCATGAATAACTTTCTCTACTTTGGTCCTTCTTCAGGTCTTACAGCAACCTTTAGCAGTTCAGCAAAGTCATAAAAATAGGCCCTCATTTTCATTCTAGCTACATATATATTTTTTATTTAAACATGTTTCTTGATCAAAATGCCAAAGACAATCCCCCAGCAAAGAACAGAGCATGATGTAAGAGAGCCAGCAGCAGCTAGAGAGCTGCATCTAACCTTGCCATGGTGGAGGTGACCACAGAGGGTGACGTTACGGATCAGCTCGGTACCGTCCATCAAATCTGCCAGAAACCTGCGCAGACACAATGAAAGAGACGCCTGTCACTCTGCTGCATTCTGAATCATCAGCATTTTTGTCCAAATTTAACAGGCTACCGGACTCACTCCATGTCATAAACGGTGGCAGGTAACTCCTGCTCCATCAATGTGAACTTCTTGTGCTTGACTGGCTTGATAATGGGCTCTGAAGGAAAGGGAAATAAGGAAAAACTCATGAAAATATCATTTGTCTTGTTTTCAAAGACAGTATTGTGTAACTGTTAACGGCACACATTAATTTCAGAGTAATTTTGATTGCACAGAAATTATCTTCATATACATTTGATGTTTCAATAAAGGTAAAAATCTAAATAAAATGAATACAGTCTAAAAACAAGAACAACAAAATTACAGGGCAAAAGAAAGACATAATATGTGAGATCTCAGAGAAATTATATCTCTAAATCCTAGTTTTTGTAGTGTTTATAAAAGCAGAGTGATAAACAAGTTGTCAGACTGGCAAGCTTTCACAAAGTGATAAATCAGCAAAAAATGTCACAAAATTAAAACAGCAGAATAAGATGAGTCTGAAAAACATACTTTAAATAATGTATGACATCTTTAGTGACATTGTTTTGTTTTGTCTATTTAACAAAAATTAAATCAGATTAAATTAAATAAAATTTCCATTCCCAGAACAAATACCTGCACAAGCCTGATTGTGCAAAGAGCAATGTTCAGAAGAAGAATGCAACTGGCATATTAACAGGGAATACATTGACAAAAACAAGAGCTGGTAAAAAGTTTATCAAGAGAAAAAAGGCATCAAAACAATTAGCTGGAATTCACTGTGACATACTTTGACAAAAGAAAGTACACTTCAAGAGCAACAAAAATGGAAAGAAATAGGAGTTAGAGTTTGTTAAAAAGAATCAACTCAATGGCATGAACAACAAACAGTCTTCATTTGAGAAATAAAAACAGCATATGACAAAACCCTATCTTGTAACATTTGTCCACCAGAAAATTACATAACAATGTTGATGAAGAATATCGTTTTTCACTAGTAAAGTCAGTTTCTCAAACAACTCAAGCAGGAATCCTTATAAAAAAATTTTTCTTAATCTCACCAGTAAGCGGTTGTGTATCTTCTTCTTGGACAATAGTTTCCACTTCCGGCCCATAAACTTCCTCCGCTGTGGGATAGTATTTCTTGTCCTCATGCAGGACCACCTCCATGCCAGGAACGTTCTCATCCTCATTTGCAGGCTCATCTTCTTCATCTTCATCCCCCTGCAGGAAATAAACACCATGACAGGTTTGCCACTGAAATCTTTAGCAATTACAAGTAGTATGAATTTGAAAGATACCTCGTCAATATCCCTGTCCTCTGCATCCAGGTCATCATCATCGTCATCAGAGTCCAGCTCTGGACCGATGTAATTACCAAACTCGTCATACAAATCAGCCTCCATCTTCTAGAAAACTGCAAAGGAAATCAAATATCTAAACTTGGGCTCATGTTGAAAAGAGCACAGCAACTCTAAGATTAAACTTCCAAGTTTTTGAGACTGAAATGGAACAGATACTTTGTAATGATAAAATGTTAGAATTAATATGTAAAACAAAACGCTGGAACAACCAGGTTGTGTAATCCTCCATGAAAACTGAAAAATAACTTTTCTTTCTATACATTTTTTGACAACTAACCTTAAAACAAAAATATGCAAAAGAGTAAATCTTAGGAAAAAGCTATAAGTACAAATGAGCCTTATTTCTGGTTAATTAATTCACTTATACTGAAGTGAGAGCACAGAAAATTAATACATTCATGCTACATTATTTCATCTGAAACAAATTCTCTCATATTTGTACAGTTTCTCATTAAACATAAAACATATACAAACTTTAACTGGTACTTGTAATACATACATTTAAGGTTCTTTAAATGTGTACAGCTTTAATAGTGTTAAACATTTTCCGTGCAAAATAAGATAAATGAGTGGAAGTCAGGCTATAATAAAGATTATCAGTCAGGCTGTACCACAACAGCTAATGCTAACACTGATGTTCTCGCGACGGTTTACAGAACCTGATGTTTAATTTACGTAAGTTCCTGACAGAAAATAAACAAAAAGGTTGACCGGAAGAAATTCGGATCTTTTTCTGGTAATATTTTATCTAATAGCATATTGTCATGCTAACGAGCTAAAAGGGTGAAGATATGAACGAGCTGCAAGCTACGTAAGAGGTACGTTGCTATTCAGAGCTAGCAAGTCATATCATGCAGATTCCAACTAAATCATATATAATATGATAAGTACGTACGTTTTTCCGGATGAAAAGCGGAGACTTAATATGAAATCCAAAACAATAAGAAGACTCTTATACACAGTATACCAATGCTCATTCAAATAGCGCCATGCGTATGAGATGCAACTGCCGTATATGTTCTCTTCTTCTGGTGTTTAATGGCGGACGACAGATCTTTAAGTGCCAATACTGCCACCTACTGGACGTGAGGCTAGATGAGAAACGTATATAAAAAGTGCCTGGATTTGTTCTTTACCTTTTTCATAACTTGACATTTTATTTTATTTGATCAATTCATCAAAAAGACTTTATATGGTACTGTTAATGTTTAATCTGTTCGGTGCTTCTTTAAACTGTAACCTTTCTTGTTCATACCATGAAACGCTAAACAGATCCAGACAGATGAGATTTGTAGTTATCCTCTGACACCAATAGATGGAATTAAACATTTGCCACCTCATGCCAGCCAAAACAATTATTCTTGGTAAAATAAAACTAACTATAATTAAATAAATAAATGATTGTATATTTACATTTAGCTAACATACAATATAAAAAATTGGATGTTATTTAAGAATTTTTCCAGTGTTAAGCTCTTCTGAAATATGCATATGTGTTTATTCATGTTTTTAGGACACAATTTTTTCAGGGAAGTATTTATCTTATTTAAACAAAATCATGTCTAAAACTTTTTTTTTTTTTTATGTCTGGCATCTGATTTACTACAGTCACACTAAAGGCTATGCAAGACTTTTTGGAACTGTCAGCATATTTATATTGATTTAATCAAGAGAGTTTAATCTAAGACTGAATATTCAATAAAAGACTAATTTTTATATCATGACTGCTACCTGTGAGAATCTGTTAAAAAAAAAAAAGATTGAGACACAAGCACTGTTTCAGGTTATGGCTTTATTCCTGCTGGTGGTATTTTATAGGCTGGGCCTATACACGGTACAGACAAAACAAGATAACAGACAAATTACAGAGGTAAAAATAACATTTCATTTACAATGAACTCATCTCTAAATTAGACAAACTCTTAAAATATATGGCGATTAAAAATGAATAATAAAAAAAACAGAATAAAAAGACAGTTTGGTCTGTATTAATGCCCATCACCATTAGGTGGCAGTGTTGTCAGGTTGACGTTATCATTTACAAAACCAAGTCTCATTCAAATTATGCTGTTTCCAAAAAAAATAATAAAAAAAAATAAAAAAAAACCCACAACTATAACATTGGGGAGAAAAAATTAATGACATTTTAAATCTTTTAATCGTGGCACATGTAAACACAAACAACTCCTAAATTACCCCATATAATTAATACATGAACGGTAATATCGTATGTCGTTGCATTTTTTGCAAATACTTTTCCAAGCTCTGACGTTTCTTTACTTGTAGAGATGGTACACATTAGATTCTGATTTCATACACACTCTAATTTAAGTTTAGCTGAGGAGTTCACAGCCTGTTCTTATAGGCTTTGCAGACCCTTAACTTTACTCACAAAGGTTTCTTATTGCTATTAGAATTATATTTTTTTAGGAGTTTCACCTGAGAGCGTGACGTTAAATAGTCTATTTATTGTACTAATTAATTTTCTGCTCTCCTATCCAATTCTCTATTCCGCCACTAATTTCCTCAGTCGCGTAATCACATCTTCCCCGCTGACCCAGGGCACTGTGACCGCCTTGAACTCCCCGGGCATGGCTTCATGGGTTTCTGTGATGAGCCGGTGCATGGGAAAGTCCTTGCGTGGGAAAGCCACGTCTCGAGGCCCGAGCGAGAGCGCAGGACAGAAGTCGTTGGCCCCATCTCCGACATAGAAGATCCTCTGGTAAGGGCGGCCGCGCTCCTGCGTCCTGCGCGCCACGTAGTCCCTGACGACCACCTGCTTGCACATGTTGTCCGGGCACCGCTGGCACTCGTGGGAGTGGAAGGGGCGCAACACCAGCCGACCGTTCTTGTTGAAAGTGGCTGGGTTGGTGAAGATCCGGTGGAAGAGCTGCCGCACCCCGGCGCGTCGAAGCCAAGACTCGATGAAGAAGGTATTGGCGTCAGACACCAGCACCACCTCAAAGTCATGCGCCGACCGGTTGCGCAGGAACTGGAAGAGGGTGAGCATGCCGGGGGATGCGGGGATCTTCTCCATGATGCTGCGTATGTCGCTCTCGGTGACGCCCTGCTCCGCCAGGTAGGCCAGTACTCGCTGCATGTACTCGTTGTAGCGGCCCGGCTGATAGGTGTCCTTCAGCCAGCCAGGCAGGTACTGACCCGGGGCGGCCTGCACCACCATGTCGTCGCTGGTTTCATCCACGATGGTTTCATCGAAGTCAAAGAAGATTATGAAGCGTTTGTCCGGGGAGACGGAAGCAGATTGGGAGGCCATGATGCCTGTATGCCTGGATCTGTGCTGCTCCTCTTCACCTGAGGGTTGAGGGGGGACATAACAGCAGTTGAAGACTGAATCCCCCATGACTGACCAGCTCCACTCCCCTATATCCTATATCCCACAAATGAGAATAATAAATAACAAGAACAATAAGTAAATAATAACTATATAACATAAAACTTGTAAGGAATCAGGAAGGACTAAGCAGCGGTGCTGATCTCTTAAATAGCACAACTGCAAATGGCTTAAATCCTGATGTATATTTTGCAAACATGCGAACAAACCGGTTAAACCGGTTTCCATGCATACCTTGAATTGCGCCCACCGCTCTCTTGATTTGAATTGCAGAGGCTTTCAACTTGTGCGGCTGGCCGAACCTGTTTGTGGGTATCGAGTTGCATTAAAAGGCAAAAGGAAGAAAGTATTTCGTTTCCAATTGGAACACCAAGAGAACGACTTAAAATAAGTCAAAGGCCAACTGGAAATGAAATAATCACGTGCAAAATTGGCCGATATGAATTTTAAGCTGGTCTAAATGACCTAAACAATTTGTCGACATATTCTCAGGCAAAATAAATAAACATTACTTCTTCAAAATATAGGTACAAATCAGTGCAGGCAATCTAAACGCTACTTGGAAAAAAATCTAAAAAATCACAATAAGCTCTAATTTTTTCAAATAGCCTATTTTAAAAGCATATTTATATTATGATTTAAATTAGGAGAAGGTTAAAGCCATAAATGCATCACCAGCACTGGTTCCGATCCCCCGTTGTCAGGTTCGATCCGGTCTCTTTGGTTACAGAAGGCAGAGTTACAGCAGCAGCCGACCCGCACTTTTATCTGCGGAGCCGCTGAGAGCGTGCCCGCGGATTCAAGCCCGCCCATTTAATAGCAGCCCACAGTGCGCGTTCACGGCACTTTCATGAGATGAGAGAGTAGAGGCAAAGAGGAGAGAGGGGGGAGGAAAGCAGGAATATTCTGTTGGATGAGGGTTCTACATATTCAAAAATCCACTTTTTTTGTTTTCCAAGTCTGGTTGGTACATGCAGCCTTTTATGTAATCTGTTTCTGTTCAGCAGATTATCAGCTTTATCTCTTGGTGAAACATTTACAGTTCCTTGCAACAGTATTTTTTAACTTTTCCACATTTTGTGTGGGTCCAGTCTTAGAACTGCTATTTATTGGGATCATAGCTTCATGTCTTTACGGGTCCAACTTTCCACATCTAGAAACTAGAACTATTTTGACTTTTTACTTTGCAAAATTGTCCAAATTTAGGTTGGAGAGTCTCTGAAACTGTCAGTTTAAATATCCCTTCGTTTAAGTTTTGGAACTTTGAAAATATTTTCATCCAAACCAAGTGAAAGGGCCGCTCTGTCCTTGTTTTAAAGTCTTTTGGAGCCTCCAGCAGGTCGAGTTCCAGGATTGCCCTGTACTTAAATCCACCACTAAACTGACCAGATGTCCAGACTGTACTGAAAAAGACCACCCAATCAGCATGTTTTAACATTGTGCCAGTCTGTTTATGGTGAAATGTTTTGGATGTTGACCAACTTATTTCATTTTGATCACTTCTGTAGATTACATTTTGTCAATTGAGCAACTACACTGTAAAAAAGGAATCTAGGGGGTTGTTACATTAACAAAAGAATATCATGTACTATTAACTAAATAATTCCATGTTTAAGACAAAAACGTGATACAATCATGTTGGATAAACAAGATATTCAACAACTTCACGTTTGTAAAATTGGATCATGTTGAGCTAACGTGATTCATTATAGTCAGACCGATCCTGTGCTGAAGTGAGATCACGGGATATCACGCGAGACAATAGTTTTTTTTCTCTCAATTGGAATAAAATGTATTCAAGGTGAGATAACGTGATTCAATTACGTCATCTTCCGCCGAAGAAAAAGACCTTCGGGGCATATTACATTAACAAAAGAATGTCACGTACCTTTCACACAATAATTTTGGGTTTGAAACGAAAACGTGATAAAATCATGTTGGATAAACAAGAAATTCAACAACTTAACGTTTATGAAATTAAATCATGTTGAGGTAACGTGATTCATTATAGTCAGACTGATATTGTGCTGAAGACAACGAGTGAGATCACGGGAGATCACGCGAGATTATGGGAAATGAGACGAGATCAGGCGAAATAACCGTTTTCCTCGCAGCATTATGCATAACGTTGAGATAACGTGATTTAATCAGGTTATCGCAACTTGAATACATTTTATTAACGCTAGGTTGTTGAACCTATGTCTATCTGACATGATGTTATCACGTTTGCCTTTGAAACATTAAATTGTATATAAACGCTTGATTGAGTAACACTTAAAAAATGTCTTTTAATTAACGTCATCAAATAATGGAAAGGATTTCCACACGATTAACTAGCTTTCTTTTATCATGAAGCATATTTGTTGAGCTAACTTAATTTTCGTGACACTTAATCAAGTAGTGTGAAGGTACCACTGTAAAATAAGGTGGTTTCAACTACATTTACATTCATCTTAATCAAGTAACATCAATGATTTGGTCCTAAACATTGCAGATTAGTTGGGCTGGCTCTATTACATTACACTGGGTCAAACTAGTGTTAAAGGAACCTTTAAAACATACGTTCAGCCAACATATTTCAATTGAATTTGAATAACCATAATGAATGAAGTAAGCCAACTCATTTGATTTAACTTAAATAACCATATATATTAAGTTGACCAACACATTTGTTTACAATCATCCATAGAATAACATAATTCAAGTTGAGCCAACACATTTGGTTTAAATTAGAACAACCATAATAAATTATGTTGACCGAACACATTTGCTTTAAATAGGAGTAACACAAGTACATGGTGCTGAAATAACGCAAAGTAATCAGGTGGAAATCCTTTCCATAATTTTTTTATGTTCATCCAAAGAGTTATTTTTTCAGTGCAAGTGCTTTATTTGAGCTGTAAAGCATTTGAGTTCCTGCAGCGTTACTCCAAATAATGAATTCCTTTAATTGTCAGTGTAGGCGGTTGGATAGATGTACAAAGGTGGCATCTTCTTGCCCTTCTGTGATAATTGATTGAGTAGCAAAGCAATGCTTGAGCTTCCTATTGGATAGTTACTCTATGGTCAACTGTCTCTCAACTGGCCAGAAGTCATTTAACCCCAACTGAGACAGTGATCAGCTTCTCATTTCTTAAACAACAATGCGGAAATACATCTTGTGGTTGTGGGAAAGATGTTAGTATGTTTAAGAAGGGTCAAATTATTGGTGTCAAGCAGAAAAAACATCTAAGGTGTTTGTAGAAACTACAAGGCTAACGTGTCTAAGAAGTGATAAACATGTTCATAAGGATGTTTGTCATTTTTTATACTGAGAAATGTACTATTATTCAAGTGTCTTCTGAAGACAGTTTGTTTAAATAGACTTTACTTAGGGTATTTCAGTAAAGGGGACTGAATACAAAATGCACATACCCCATACTCTATAAGACACAGTTATTTTATTTCCACTTGACCAGTTATCCAAAAATGGAAAAATATGGGCAGTATAACTTTTGTTTGGGCGAGCACTAAAATATTGATCAGATTTGCAGAAAAGCATCCTGAAACAGGAAGCGGTTCCAGTTTGGAGGCTTGTAACCTAAGTGGTAAAATCTGTTCTGGTGCTACAAGAGTTAAAAATTTACATTGGTACTTTAAATGTTGCTGCAAAAAAAACACAACAGTGATTTAAAAAAATAAATCTTAGCCTCGTTTTAGATGGCTGATCTATATTTAGTTCAGTGGGGCCATTTTAATGGTAAAATGCCTTGAATCTGCGAGTCCATATCTGTTGTGAAGGCAGGCTTTCGTTGTTGGGTTTCACATTTGAGGAGATGACTGGATAGAAATGATTTAAAAGTAATCAAAATCTGAAATAAGGTTATGTTTCCATTTACTAACTACAGAGAAACATCAGTATAGCAGCAAGGGAGTCCATGTTTGCTGCTTGTTCCTCCTGATAAGACCCTGCAAGTATGCTGATTAATGAAGCACACAGAATGAACAAACGGCTGAGAAACGCGACGTGAAGCCCTCTTCTCTTTATCTGCCTGCCGACAGACACAGCCTCCTCCCTCCTCGACACCAGAAGGCGTAATGACTAACAGCTGGGGAGGCCGACTATTTTCAAACCCAAATGGGAATGGAGATGTACAGACGGCGTGTTATTATCTCCTCTGCTCGTCAAGTGAGCCCCGGTACCTGGCCACCCACTCACCAACAGTGAGTCACACACACTTTTCTCTGCACCCATCGGCCTGTTCTGCTACCTATAGGATTATGTGACTCATTAAACGCACCTGGTAAAGAGAAAGCAGGTATTCTTCCAGCAGTAATGGGTCCTAAAGGGAGGGAAACACTACAAACCAATAAAACTTGAAGACTTTTTGGTACCTACGAAGATGATAGCCAAAATTGTGGGACTATCTTGTTAATTTGCCCAAAAATGGAAATATTAGGGGCGTTAATAGTAGTACAAACATGTAAAAAATCTCAGATTCAGTGCAAAGAGTTAGTAAATTATTATTCCAAAATTGCAGTGAAACTAAAAGAAGCAGAAAAAAGGCTAGCACTGAAGTAAGAGTTGCAACAATCAGCAATAATCCACGCTAGAGCAAATCTCTGTTTCAAACATACTTAAACTGAAGCACACAATCAGTAACATGCTGTTCCCAATCAATATTTTTCATATTCACAATAAAAAGAAAGTAGACATCTTTTTTAGAATAAAATGACCTGCTCTAACCAAATTCTAAAAGCGCCAATTCAACCTGAACAATTCAGTCAAAAAATGTAATAGATTAAAAGAATAAAGAACTGATGTAAAAACTAAATAGCCAATAATTCAATAGCTTGAAGAAATAGTCAGCAAGTTGTTTTCTGTGTGACTTCAGTTTCTCACATCACCCAAAGTTTGTGACAATACAGCTTCAGTTTGCTGCAGTTATTTACGCACACCTTTCTAATATTCCTGCTGCTGCATTTCAAAAGTAAATTTTCTTTCTTTCTTTTTTTTTTTTAGATTTTGTTAAACATCTGCTGCTGTTTTTTTATTTATTTTTTTATCTCTGTACCATAGATGAGACTCACTGGGTCATGCTTCAGCCGTCTGCCAACTTCCACAACTAGCGGCATTGGTTCACACAGCCTCAACATTTAATAAATAAATGCAGATTTTTTTAAGTTCCTTTTGAGCTCAGGTCTAGATCAGATATTTTATTTTGCCCCAATACCTGAAACTCTAAATTAAGTGCCAGTTTTGTCCAATATACTCGTCTCTGTATAGCAAAGATTTTAAAGGATGAAAAAAGGAAAAAAAAAAAAAAAGATCCAAGGAAGCAAATATCATGGCTACGAGTTTTTACTTTTCAAAGTTAGCAGTCAGTTAAATGTACATTATCAAAAAAGGCCCAACTTTTTATCACTTATCCTCAATCTCCAGAAAACATACAAAAAGGACAAAACAGGACATTATAAAGCTGCACATTTTGTACCAGATACATAATAAAATACACAATGCTACATTAAGTGGTTAAAAATACAAATGGGAAAGAATATTGATTTTTTTTTAAACATCTTTAAAGAATATACAATGTTATTTTTAACTACTCAAGGATTTTAGTAGAAAGTGCATTCTATATAACAAAGAAAGGAGGAGGAGAATCATTCCGCAACAGAGAAAACCGACACAATGGGAGAAAATAAAACAAAATAAAATGACGAACGTATTTCCAATAATACACGGAGGGGCGTGTGTGATGGCGCAAAAGCAGCAGGATCATCATTTGTACTTTGAAGGAAAGGTCCACATTGCAGGCTATTTTTCTCAAAATGAAGTTAAGTACATAGATGTGTATATTAGCTATGGTCCCTTGCACACCGTCCACCTCCACCTCAGATTCTCCTCCTTTCCTTGCCTTAGAAAAATCCATTCAAAAGTAAATCGCCTCCATCCATTTCCCATACAGTCACAACTGCATTCTGCTCCACAATGCATCGTCACCTCCTCCCCTAACCCCGTTCCCTGCGCATCACCCACGCAGCAGTAAAGTGCAGAGAATAACAAAAGGCTTTAAAAATAAAAAATAAAAGGAACAATACAAGACTGAAAATACCCCTACTGCAAAATCCTGAATCCCAGCAGTGAGCCCACAGAGATTGAATGATAGCAAATAATATTGCAGCAGTATTAAGACGCACAGAGATGGCAGGCTAATTGCAGGCCTGGCGCTAAACTACTGATCTTAACCACTTCAGATTACCATCAGAATGACAGGATGGGTTATTTTGTTCCTATTGTCCGCCCCTCTCCCCATTTACTCCTCTAACGACACATTATTGGGACACATTGTTAAAGCAGCTTTGGGTAAGCGATCCAAACTGAGACCAATACATGCACAATACACACTCAATGTATTATCCGTCTGAGGTGGCTAGAACGGAAAATTCAGACCAAACAAGCCTACAGCTTCTGCTCCTTGAAACACCAGACACACAACTTTTGGCCAACGGAAGAACCCCAGTTTCATGACATTTTCTGACCACTGCCACTTATCCTGACATTTCCTATCATGTGCTGACAGTACATCAACAGTTGAAACCAGATGTTTACATACACAATATAAAAGTTAGTTTTTACCCTCTCATTGTTAGACATTAAATCAAACTAAGCTTTTACCATTTTAAGTCAGTAATGATTGATTTTTCATACGTTTTGAGTTTTTTAACTTCAGAGGTTTTACATTAAAACTACGGTGCTTTTAAACTATTCATGAAAGACCAGATGTTGTAATAGCTTATTAAGAATCTGATTGGTTAATGCCCACCACTAGAGTTAAATGGAGGCTTGCCTGAGGATGCATTTTAAGGCAACCCCTAAAAATCACAGCTTCCTTTTACGACACTACAGAAAATTGAGAGAAATCAGGAAGAGAGTTGTGGCGCTCCACTTGATTCACTTTTCCAATCTCCCTAAAGGTGTCAAGTTCATCTGTTCAAACGGCTTTATGCTAGTATAAACACCATGGAAATGTTCTGCCATAAAGTCCTCAGAAGTCAGGTAGCTTCTATATACGACATGTGAGAATCAACCCAAGATTGTTGTTGAATCTGCTCAGAAACGTATCCATTTCTTCACTCAGTGAAGAAGTCAAATTCCAAACATTTTTCAAAACCTGTCTTATTGTTTAATAAAACCAAAATTCTCACACCAAAATAATCTTTGAATCATATTCCAGAAAAAAAAAAAAGTAAAAAAATGAAGTTTGCTAGCCAAAAAAACCACAATCCAAACTGTGAAGTGAGGGTGGCAGCATTATGTTGTACTCAACAAAATAGATGGCATCTTGAAGAGACATTATTATGTGAAAACACAGAGGCAGCATTTTATGACAGCTGGGAATTTAAAGGTTGGATTTAAATAGTTGTTCCAACTGGGTAATGACCATCAGCATCCAAAATAGCAATTAAGTTGCTTTAGGACAACAAATTGGGAGTTTTGGAGCGACCATTGTAAAACTGCAATCTCAGGCCCACAGAAAATCTGTGGGAAGAGCTGAAAAGGTGACTGAGTAACAACTTCTGTCAGCAAAATTCCTACAATTCTGCCAAATGCTGAGAACCAAGTGAACATCTAAATTTGAAGAAATAAAAGAATCTCATTTTTCTAGTACTTCTTACATAGAAATAATTTTTGTAATTTGAAATCTGATCTAAAAACAGGAAAGGTTTGTCAGAAGATGAGAATAAAAATCATCCTTTTATTCAGTGTATGTAAAGATCTGCTGTTAATTGCATGTGACGACTGTTCATTAGCTTAAAAACTAAGTAAATAATCTGAGAACATGAAACAAGAATGATCTGTAAACCATCATTCGGCTTAGGCGACATTCAACAGGTTACACATGCGCTGGCCTTTGTTGACCAAAGTTTGTCAGTACAGAAAATAAAAAAAAAATAAAATTAAAGTCTAGCCTCTATATTACAACACCAACCCACACCAAACTGTGGAATACAGGCTGAGGAATAATGCATAATATACTGTTAAGAGCTTCAATGAAAAAGGTCCCAGTTGTGTATACTGTGTGTGTGTCAGGCGACCTTTAACATGGTAACCCGTATTGTTTGAACAGCAGCAAAGGGAGGTGGGGATAAAAAATAATATAGACAAAAGCAGACGGGGCCACATGTCTGGCCCCTCACAGTGGCAGTATTATTGGACAGTCATTCATTTTCTAAAAGCAAACATTGACCAACTGTCCTGTAAGCTGAGGTGGTTCCACTAGTCACTGTAGGTAAATCAGTGACCGTATGTGTGTGTGTGTGTGTGTATATGTGTGTGCCTGGGGCAGATTCTGTTTAATTAAAGTGATCTCGATCACAAAATATCAAGTCAAACATTAATTTCACTGCAGAAAAGCCAGGCTGAAAGAACACAAATTTTTCCCCACACACACTTACACACTGGATTAGGTTATGAAAATTGAATTAGAAAGCAAAATAAGGACTTTTTAAGTAATGGAATGGAAAGCACCATTTTTACGGATATAAATCTGAGACTTTGTCTAGATTTAATTTACAAAAAACTAATCTCTCCCATCTCACTGTAACCTATGGCACTGCATTTTACTCTACTGCTGTTTGCCCCCTGACTGACAGCCCTAAAGGGACAGTTCAAATGTTTTGAACTGAGGTTCTGTGAACTTAAAGTAATTGTTGCCTTAGCTGTAGCAGACAGATGACATAGCATTGTGAGTTTGCAAAATAGTGAAGAAATAATTAGAGCGAAGAAAAACTAACAGACGAAGGGCTCTTTTAGTTTGTTTTAGCAACTACATTTGCAAGAAAATTTAGACCCAGTTGGCATCATTTAAAATGTCAAATTGGACATTTAAAGCAAAACGAAACAAAAATATGGTCAATTTGTGGCTCTGATTTCACAAATGTGCAGTTTTACACAAATTCAAGTCTTAGTGTACCCTTCACATTGATGTTTACAGAAAATGAGAGCCTATCTGGAAGCTGCATCCATGTCTAAATGTCTAATCACTTAGCGGAGGCTCAACTTGTTCAGATCGACACCTGAGTGGGAAAGCCTAAGTGCAGGGCAATGCTAATCATGAACAATTCTGACATCCACAGAAATCAATTTTGCTTATGAATCACAAATTTAACTGGAATAATTTCTCATCATATATATCTAAGAGTGCTATGTGGGAGACAATTGCATTACTTATCAAATTTAGAAAATCTTAAGATAATAAACAGTTTTGTTTTGGGGGGGGGGGGGTCATTTTGTGAGCTAGTAAAATATTGCTCATCACTGGACGGTTACATTAGAGTTGCAATATTAACAGATTGTGTTTAACTGATCACAAGTAAACTCAAAATAATTTCCAAACAGCTAAAGAGTGACACGTCTGCAAAACTGAGTCTGATGCAAAACCAAAATGCTTCATCCTTGGCTGATTTAGAACAGACCAGTCAGTTAGAGATGATGAGGCAGCTGGAGAGCCTCAAAATAATGCAAGGGACGTTTATCAGTTAAAAAACACAAAGAAACTTTTTCAGTTTGTTTAAAATAGCTCAAGTCTGTGGACTCCTCTTCTTAGCAGTTAGCTTAACTGCTAAGAAGTTAAGCAGAATGTTCACCTTTCACAAACTCATTTCTATATGACATCTGTCTACTACAGGTAGAGCATCTACGTGTAGTTTATAGCACAGAACATTGATATAAAAATCTAAACTGTCCCTTTAACATTGGCTGCTGTACAGGAAAAAAAGGCTCAGGTAGAACCAGTTTCAACATTCATTAAACATTTGTTTGCCCATGAGGTTTCTGCACTACAGCTTGGAGAATAAGTACAATATTGCTATGGGGATGAGCGGCACAGAAAGCTCATGTCCTGACTAATGTATGACCTTGAGTCAAATTAACCAAATAAAAAGAAAAGCAAAGTTCAGTGAAACAGATCTTTGAGGATCCAGGAAGTCTAGGTATTATGGATTTTGAGTTCCATCAGCAGCTTTTATTTGTGATGAAAACCAGTTTCCACTCTTTAAATGTGGAGAGACTTGTTCACACAGAGTCGTTTTCTGAAGAATAATTTCTAGCGATTGTAAAAACCTTTGCAGGGTTGAACAGTTTTTAAAGTGATGTCTCACTTGTGCACAGATGGTGCAACAGTTTGAATCCTTAATGTTTATGAGTTTAGATTAATTCTAGTCGAACCACGTCTACGTAGGAAACCTCCATTGTCTGATGGAACGTGTGTGCTCCCATTTCATCTCATCCTGCTGTCTGCAACAAACTCCTCTCTGCAGACCTGGCTTACGGTTCCTGCGATTGAGAAGCTGAGGCAGAGCTTTTAGAAGACAAACAAGGTGTGGTTTGTTGCCGCACAGGTTCAGTGGTGCTGTGGCGCTCCGGGACCCTTGTCAAGGGGGGCCAAGTGGTGCAGGTAGCTGCTGTCTTCATGCCCACAGTGGTTAAGCGGCTCGCTCTTGAAAAGAGCAGGAGGAGGTGGAAGGTGGGTGATAGGAGGGACCACCAGGTGGTGGTGGCTGTGAGGATTGGCCTGCTGCGGCGTGTTTGAGAGATGATGATGGGAAGGCGCTGAATGAAGCTGCACATGGGAGAACGTGTGTCCGACGGGGCCCTGTTGCGGAACGGGCCCTCCGGTCGGGCCGAGGGCCAGAGAAGCCGAGGTGGTGGCGGTGGTTGCCGCTGAGGGCCCGGGGACGGTAGTGGGAGAGGAAGAGGAGGAGGCAGGTGAGGAGAAAGCGTTGGCAAAGAGGCGGACAGGCACAGAGGAGCCACTAGTCTGCAGGACCACGGGGCTGGTGACCCGGAAGCACTTTTCCTTGTGAGCTTTGAGCATGTTGGAGAAGCGGAAGCGCTGGCCACAAACCTCGCAGGGGTACGGCTTCTCGCCTGTGTGCGTGCGGCGGTGGCGCTTCATGTTGGGCCGGCTGGTGAAGCTCTTCCCGCAGATTTCACAAATGAAAGGCTTCTCTCCTGAAAGACAAACAGGCTGATTAATCAGAGTCAAATCATTTTAGGGCTGCAACTGACAACTACTTTAGTTATTGATTAATCTATCGACAATTATTGAAACTGCACATTCTTTAGATTGTTAATTTAAGCCTTTAGGTAATATTAGAAATGCAAAAAAAGATGCACATTAAAAAAAAATTCTACAAATTTTTAAAAATAAATCAGAAAATCCTTTTATTTCTGAAAATGCAACAAAATATTACTTCAGTGTATGCTTGATTATTTTTAGCAAAGAATGCATCTGCAGCTACAAAAATATACTAACATCAACATGTGAAAATCAACATATTGTACTTATTAAAATGTTTTTAACATTAACTGAATGGTAAAAGGAGATGAATATGTATACAAATATATATTTTTTTACATAATTTGAACTAGGTGAAGCTGTTCTTTGTACATTTTTGGCTTAAGTACCGAGAATGAGAATGTTTTTTCAGCAAGTGGTCTTTTTGGAGTCTGTTTACTTCAGTTAACGATTAATCCAGTAGTAAATAAGTCCACAATTATTTCAATAATCGATTAATCATCGCATCAGCCCTAAATCATTATGCTGACAAATGTGCTGGTTACAAACTTTCAAACAATTGAAGCTTTTTACACAAAGTTTCCTTTTCAACTTGAGCTCTGAAAATGCAAATAAGCCTCCATCTTGAATCGAGGGTCTCTGCCGTCAACCCACCCACTCCCCAGGAAGCTATTACAATTCACACTTCGAGGATGGGAGATGTGAAAGTGAACAACAGCAGTCCCGTTAGAATGCTCTCATTAACCCCCCTCCACAGAGCCACTAAATGTGCCTGTTACCACCCACACAGTCATCTATTAACAGCCTGCTGAAGGGCTCTCCAAATGCCGGATTCTGGCACGTTCCATGCGAAGCTCCTCCACGCCAATTGAATATCAAAAGGTGACAGCTGATGCGCCAGCGTCCTGTACCTGTTACATTTAATCATGGGAATTTACAAAAAAAGAACCAAAGTTTGGTTTATTACAGAGCAAGGCTGGGTGTGTCTCCTCCTGGATGAGGCTAAATTGGTCGGTAGCTTCAGGGATACGAGAGGGCAGCGTAATTACACATTACAAATATAACCTTGAGGGCCAACTGAGTGTGGCGTGTCCACCCACGACTCAGGAAAAACAGCAGATGACGCGCAGGCATCAGTGCTCTGGCTGTTCTTAGAAAATTGGTGAAACATGAAAAAGAAAAAAAAAAAAAAAAAAAAAAAAAAAAAAAAACAGCGAAGGATGTACAGCTTCATGTGTTCGGGTAGTCATTACAAGCCACAATATATGCAGAGCTGTTCTTTGATGTAAAACATCCCCTCTCATTGCAAGAACGAAGCATAGAGGCAACACCCCATTTTGTTCCTTTTTATAGAGAGTTTATGGTGCCTGGCAGGCGGCGAGGAGGGAAGAGAAGAGCTTGGAAAACTTGGAAAATAAATCTAGCCGCGTTAAGCTTTGCAAAAGAAAAAAAAAGAGAAAAATAAAACGGACTCCCCAAACAATCTAAATATTTAAATAAAATAAAAAACTGACATAAAATAACTGAAAAAAAAAATCAAATTTGACTTTGGTTACAGTTGAAACCCTATATTTATATACACTGTATAAAAAGAAACCCTCTTTCTCACCATCGGACATTAAAGTGTCTTGTTTTAGATCAGTCAGAACATATAATTTAATTCTACTTTATATTTATCTGTTCAAGAGATTCTGTACAAATATAAATGCCGTGGGAATGACTGGTTCTAAAAAAAGAGAGAAAAATGTGCTTTGTTGTAAAATGTAGAAGACTGAAGATTTGCTTTGGCTGAGGCTTGTTGACAAGGTGATAATGAAAACAGACTCACTCATTGAGGAAGAAGCACAAGATAAAAAGGCAGATTTAGGTTTGCACAAAGCACAGACACCATCACAGAGCCTTGGTCTCAGTCCTATAAAAAAACCTGTGGGCTGAGCTAAAATGCGTGAGAAACCAGTGCCTCTGGTAAACTGGTTCTGTCAGTAGAAATGGAACAAAATTGGTATGGACACAAAAAACTTTGGACTCTCAATTGTATGAAAAGTTCATCTTTTCATCTCTATTACTATTACATTCTAATATAAACAGCCCTGGAAAAAAAATAAGAGACCATTGCACTGAACCCATTGAAAACATCCCTTTATATTCTACCAAATATTGATTTCTCTTGAGTTAAAACATTAGTATTGTTGTTTCTAAGTGAAAATGAACTTGTTTTCTTTGAAAGCACTGCATGTGTTTTGTTATTTTGACCATTTCTCATTTTCTGCAAATTAATACAAAATTTTTGCATGGGATTTCAGAGACATATCAGTAGTTCATAGACTAAAAAAAAGCAATGTTCATTTTACTCAAACATATACCGACAAAAAGTGAAATCAGAGAAACTGATCATTTTAAGTGATCAGAATTTTTTTCAGAGCTGTACGAGTGTGTCTGACCCCGAGGCGCACGGCGAGAGCCTCAGTTCTCACCTGTGTGTGTTTTCATGTGCTCATCAAAGTACTGCTTCATGTTAAAGTCTTTGCCACACCACTGGCACATGAACTGCTTGTGTCCAATGTGTATACTCATATGGGAGCGCAGCTGGTACTTGTACTGGAACCGTTCGTCGCAGTGCTGCAACAAAAAGAGAGAGACATTTTTAGACATGTGCCCACTAGGTCAACGCATGCAGACATTCTCAGAAATCTAAACTGAACCCTTGTCACATGGTTCTGCATTTCACAGATTTCTGCTTACTTCAGCATATTTTGCTTTCAGAACAAACTAATGTGAGAAGAGATTATCTCTATTCGAAGAACTCAGTGGGCTCTGATTGGCCTCCTCAAATGGTCTGAGAAGAGATTTCCTACCATCCAACATCAGTTCAGGTGAGGAAATCCAGCAAAAAAAAAAAAAAGCTACATATGTTCAGCCACTAAAAATAACCCTTGGTTGCAACACTTGTTACACACAGTGGAGAGTTGTGTAACTATCCACTGGGTTTCTTGGTTCAATTCCCCCCCCCCCCCAAAGGTTAGATATTTATACTCTGTGCCACCACCTGACTAAATAAATGTCTTTGGTGAGAGAAAAAAATCTAAAAGAATGTAAGGGCTACACATTACATAAACCTAATAGGCATGTAATAAAAACTTTAGTGTCTGGGATAGCTTCTAACATCTAATTAGAACAACTCCACCCATGAAAATGTTTTTAAGTGTGGTATAGTTAAAGGCCTAAACTGGAAGTAAGGACACTCTGTGAAGCATAAACAACCCTAGGAATAGAGAGAGGGAAACTGACTGCATACTTTCCAAAGCAACGGCAGAAGTTTTGTCTTTTCGCTGGTCAACCATGAGCACCGGGGTTTATAATGTTTGACATGGTTTGAGTTCAGCTCTGAGGACACACTGTCTGCTGAATGTTAATGTGTGGAGACAAAAGAAAATATTAAATTAGTCGACCATATGCCAAAAGACCAGGGTGTCCAAAGTGCGACCCTGACCGCAGTTTAATATTTGCAAAGTTTAATATATTTTGAGTTATAATGAAACTGTACACCTTTATTTTATTACGGTAAACCAACAAAACCCATTTATGTTCTGGATTTACAATGACTCGCACGTTCCTTCCCCACAAAATTGACCATTTTATTGTGTTTCACTAAAATTGTATTTTTATTTTATCGCTGACCAGATAAATTATGTTCATATGGCTCACAAACCTTTCGACAATTTCAGCCCTTGTCATTAGAAGTTTGGAAACCACAGCATTAGGGGTGCGTACACACACATTCTAAACTATATTGAAATTTCAAATCATCACTCTAGTTTCTTATTGTTTTGTGCTCTTTATAATGTGTTTATGTTTACAATAATTCATGTTGTATGCAACTGTGTACCCTAGAATGCATTATGAAAGACAACAATAAAAACATTATGCAAAATACTGTTTAAAAGATTTCTTCACTCGTAATGTCGTATGGATTCTCACCCATTAATTCAGCTTTACTGCTATGAGTAGAAAACTAAATGAGAGAATCACAACGGGAAGAAATCAATTGCTCCCTCTTTGAAAGTTTAAAGGACTTTATATGGTTTATAAACATTTTGAAAGGTTAAATTTTACTACTGTGTCTTCAAGATGTAAAAAAGAAAATATTAAACAATGTGAAAAAATGTTGATTGTATTAATCTTAATAGTGTGAACATTCATAAAACTCGTGGCTAGATACAAGTTAAAATCCAAAACAACAATCAAAAATAACACACAAAACATGATAAATAATTTTTATAGAGATGTTCTTTGCAGTTTATTTCAGAAAACAGCAGAGAGCGCCATAATGCACATGCAAGTGCAGTAAAAATGTATTTGCCTCCTATAGATTTATTTTGTTACACTTAAATGTTTATCATCAAATAACTGTTAATGTTAGTTTTTTTTTATTTATTAAGACATAAAAAAGGAAAAATGTGGAAAAATGTAAATGTCCCTCAACCAAATAAGCAGCAACAACTATTGTTTTTTTTTTAGATCACTGATAAATCTTGCATCATTGTGGATGAGTAAATGCCCCAACATTCTTTATATAATTGCTCACATTAAAGGATTTTGTTAAATGCTATGTTACAAGTTCGGACCTTTACTAGGCCTCTCCAAAATCTCACTTTTCCCCCAGCCAATCAGAGGTCGACTTGGTGGTTCGGATATGCCACGTGTGCTGGAATTTAAATTAGTATTCAGAGATATTCCTCCTTTGGCATTTTATACAATAGAGCAGAATTCATGGGTCAGTAAGATAGTCCCAGACCATAACACTACCACCACCATGTGTGACTGAAGGTCAAATGTTCTTATTTCTGAAAGGTTGGGTTATGTAACAGCAAAAGCAACAAGATGCAGATGTTGTCTCATCAAATCTTTTGAGTCATCACTTTGTAAATTCTGAGACAGGCTGTTTTGGTCAGCAGTGGGTTTTCACTTTGGGTCCCATAGCAACCCAGCCTTTTTTCTGGTGTTGAAGGCTGACCTTAATTAAGGCAAATGAGTCCAGCAGGGGTTTTGCAACCTCCTGGATTAGTTGTTAATGCCTTGTTGGTGTAATTTTGGAAAGCTGGCCATTCATAGGTAGGATCAGCACCACTTTGCGTTTTCCCCATTTGTGGATAATGATTCTGACTGGTTGCCTAAGTCCTAAAGCCTTTTGTAACCTGTTTTTCAGATGGAAACATGCCAGTGACTTTTGCCCCCCCCCAACAAAACTCTCTTCATACCGAGGCATGAAGAGTTGCTTTTTCCTACTTCATATTGCATGGAAGTTCTATTTAAGTGGTTGATTGATTGATTCTACAAATCAGGAAGAAATTGGGTTTGGCTATTGAGAAAGTCAAATAAACTCTGCAGTGTAAAGGGAGCAAATAACGTTTCACAGCATGGTGGTATTTTCTGCAAACCAAGACTTTTCTTCAGGCTTTAAAGAAAGTTCTCTTCTTATCAAACATTCAGGATTTATCTGTAGGGCTGAGAAAAAGAAATGCTGCACAAAATAAAGGGGTAGAACTCTTTCAGCAAATGCATCATGACGCCATCTGTTGGAATGTCTCTGAAAAGCAGAAGGACTGTATTTTCTGCTGTGATGAAAAGAATACGCTAATGTTGCAAGCCGTGACTGTTGCCACAAAATTATCCCCGAAAGATCCCAGAGGACCGTGATTCAGAGACATGATAAAAGGGGAAATAGAGGTAATTGAAAGTCACACAGAGGACGGCTCACATTCAATGCCTGCTGTCATTTGCACTGCAGAAAGACTTAATCACATACTGCAAACATAACCTGTTTTTTATTACCCTGTCAAAGATAAATTCAGAAACAAATCTGGGCTTTAATATCTGTTATTTTCATTTAATAATGTTTCCATGTTATTAATGACACCTTGGTCTAGAATTGTAGTTGTATCTTCTAATGAGTTTCTGCATTTACCATCAAGCTGTTGTGTCTCTTATTCCAAGCAAACATGCAATAACTTGCTGAGTGTAATTCATATAACCATAACCACAATAACCTGTTGGACAGATATCTTCATGGTATTGCTATAACTCACCTAATTACAGACTGCGCATTTCCTTATTCTGCATTTCTTGTGAACATAGCACATATGTACTGTACTTTTGGACCCAACTCTCCATTTATAAAGCAGGAATTCCCCTCATTATAGAACAACAGTAAATATTAGAGACAATTAAATGCATCTCTGTTTTACAGCAACATTAAAACAGCATCTTACCTCACAGCGGAAAGGTTTCTCCCCAGAGTGCTGGAGCGAGTGAACTTTTAAAGACATGCTGCGTTTAAACGACTTCCCACACGTCTCACAGGTGAAAGGCATGTCCTTAGTGTGAGCTGGAGATGAGGGGAGATAATTAAAGCTATTTTAGGGGTTCCAATAATATTGATAAACATGTTGTCAGAGCTGACCCCTTGAAACATTATGCAAATAATTATAAGGCCCAACTCACCAACCATGTGCTTCCGGACGTGGGCCATTGTGTAGAACTTCTTCTCACAGATTTCACATGAGAACTTCTTCTCTGCATAGCCATGAACAATCTTAATGTGCTCATGCAGTGACCACAACTTCTTAAAAGACTTGTTGCAGGAGACACACTGTGGAAAACCAGAGCAGACATTTATTAGGATGGAATAAAGTGTTGAGATTTCTTATCAGCAGGTACAACTTTCTGAAAGTCCATCAGCTCCCTCTGTTGGGGAAAAAGTGCAACATCAGGGTAAACGTCTGATAAATCTGTGAAATTATTTCAATTTGAAGCAAGTGATTGCAGCAATAAGCAATAATAAATGTCTAACTTGGTGCATGAGAAAATATTGTATCCAAAAGCTAAAAATTTCCCAATTTGCTTATACAGTTACAAATTTATATATTTGTTCAATTTCAACAGTATTAAATAATCATATTACATAGTTTTACTAAGTAATATCATGGGATATTATTTATATTATGAAATATTATTCACATTTTGTGATTATTTCCATATTCTGTGTAGTCTTTTTTTAGTCAATGTATGTTTGTTTTTAATCATACATTGATTTCTCCCTGTAATATTTTCTCTTTTTCCCCCTCTCCTATTTTTTTATTTATTTTCCTTCTGACTGTGAAATGTAAATTGGAAAAGGATTGTGAGAGGAAGGGGATTGACTGCAGGACATGAGATTTGAAAACGGGTCATTTCTACCTTATGTGTAGTGGAGAAAATAAATTCCTTCTTCTGCACTAAACTTCTGTTTAAAAACTTCAATGGCAATAATCAATGCACCCAAGGAAAAGATCTGGTTTAAATGACTCAAAAGTTGAAAAACTTTATGACTTTTATGTTAATCATGATATGTAAACATCTACAACTAATTTATTCAAAAATGTTACTTAGCCATAAAACAAAGCTGCTTCTTTAACAGCAGCCATCTTTCAGGCTGCAAAGCGTAGCACAGAAATACAAACTCCCACAACATGCAGGAAAAATGTGAAAAAAAAAGGTAATTAATGGTATGGCTTTGGTCTAATCAAAATTACAGACTTTCTCAATTAATCTAAGGAGCTCTTAAAAGCCTTAATGTTATGCTGGCTTGAAAAGGGAGTTTTTTTCTCCTCCTATAAAAAGGAGAGTTTTTCTTTTCTTCAATAAAACTGCTAAGGTTCAATGGAAACAGTTGCGTGCAACACATGATTTCCTCTCAGGCTTGATGCTATTTGGCTTATTTTGAGCTCTGAAACTCCACTCACATGCATTTATATAACACAGAAATGAGTTTATGAAGTCTTTTCATTGAGGACGCACTAAAAATACACAAACCAAAAAGTGTTTAAAACTAATTTGATGTATTTTGGTAACATTAACAGAAACTATGGCGGTAGAAAGAAACTAAACTTTAGAGATTTAAAGCTACAGACTTTTCTAGGGGGATGTATGTTTAGACCAGATGAGAAAAATCTTAAATATAACAGTTTCCTGCTTTAGAGAGAAATGACAGCAGTTTAATAAATGGTGCTTTTAAAGATAACATTACATCCTCACAGTATGGCATTGTTAGTAGAAATCTGAGCAGCTGTTTAGATACCCTGTGGTCCAAAATAACTTGAAAATGCAAATCAAAGTCAGCAAAAATTGGGTGAATTCAAGCGATCAAAACGAATGCGAGTCCCTCAGGAATTCAAAAGCTGAACCTCCCTGTGCAGTGTCAGGAAACTAAAGCCACATAGAACAGCAGATAAGGACACAGGCTTATAGGAACTGTGCTGCAAATCTGCATGCATGTGTTTTTAAACCATATCTGGACTCCAAGAGCTGCAGATGATTGAAAGGTTTGCTACAGTAAAGCTACCAATGCATGTATAAATGTTTAATGCAGATGGGTCGAATTCACATCAGGCATTTAAACATGGAAAAAGTGGACTGCCTTCAGGTTTTGCACCTGTGCATATTTTATGTTCTATAAAAATCTAAAACTAACTACAAAACTTCAGTCAAAAAAAAACCCCTGATAGTCCCACTAACAGACTGGTATGATGACTGGATCACAGAGGATCATAAACTGCAGGATTTGTCAAACACCTAAACCCAACTGGACGCACTGAACTCTTGTACAAACTGATTGGCGAGTGGGAGGGGGGGCAGTTTTGCCAGAGGGAGTCATTTTGCTCAAAGGAGCTTCAAAACCCACAAACAGAATTTATCAGCAAATAAAACAGGAACACTCATTTTCCCACAAAATTACTAACTAAAATTACAACTTGAATAATTGTCAAAATTGTAATGCAGTAATACTATCAAAGACGTCTCAATGACGCCTAACAAGCAAAGAAAAAAAATATTTTTCTCCTTTCAAATATTCTCTAAGAGCATTTGGATTAAAGTAAGAGCAGATAATGTTCATGAAGCCTCTTGGTCATGTTTTAATGGATTTATCTGGGAATGAAAAAGACATTAAAACAGATAAAGTTGACGTTGCTGTACAATAAATTACAAACTGCCTTCCAATAAGTCTTGTTTGTGAGATTAAAAGCACCTTTTGAAAAGAACCTTTAGATAAATTTTAAATATACTTTTCATTAAAACCACATTTCTGCATTAAAATGTTTATTGATCTAATGTAATGTGATCAATAAACACAAGCAGAAAAACCAACATAACCAAAAGAATTAAAGTCTTAGAAACACCAGTTTGTGTGTTTTTAATTTGCATAATGCTTTAGTGGATTAATAATGATGAGTTTCCTGGTATTCCTCCAGAAAAAACAGACCAATTCTTCTCAATCCAACATCCAGTCGAGTGATGCCAAAAACCTGAAGCCTGGCCCATTTGCTAACTATAATATAGTCTATTACTTTTATTATATCAATCAACCAAAACAGCAAGCATTCATTTTTTCAAGTCAAGAAATTCTAAACTACAAGAGAAAATTATGAAAGGATAACTGGCTGACTGCAACTGAGATTGGGTCTGTTCCTCTTACACTTGCCTCAACAGATTTTGATGCCCAGATCTTGCCTAATGTCTTGGGTAAAATAAAAAAAAAAAAGAAAAGTCATGTAGCAGCTTCTCTACGTTAGTGGAATGTAGCCTTTGTTTACAGTTCCAGGTAACAAAAGGCAGATATAGTCTGAATTTAAGATGTGGGCATCTGAAGAAATCAGAATCAAAAAGTTTTCTCGTTTCAGCAATTCTTTGCAAGTATTAGAATACATACAGAAATGGTAACATATTAAAAGTTGCACATCAGTCACTTTGCTCTGTGACACAGAGAGCATAGGAAATCATGTAAAGAAAAAGAAACTTGTATTGTGTAAAAAACACAATAAAGCAGATAAGGTTCTTCAACAGTGGTTTAACAGATAACAGGTGTAGCCCGTTGCCTTGATCCATCTGTGTTGTAGATCATAAGTCTCCCTCAAACCCTTGAATGGGTTCTGCTTCACAACTCAGCAGTCTGCAGTTTCACTTGTTCTATTTTCACAACCACACTTTAATTTCCTTCCACTGAGTTTTCCATTATTATTCTAAAATACAGCAATTTGTGAACAGACACATTCATTTGCAGTTACCTTTTGTGGCTTAACCTGAAGAATGTTAATGACTTTCAGCTGGACAGCAGCATGATTTTAAGTCACAACTTATCATTTCTATTATTAAAATACATTTGTTATTCTTATGTCTGGTTAAATGACTTAATTTTGGGTTAATATTATTTACCCCTGCGTCGGATTAACTGTGATTTATTATTTCAAACACCAGACCTGCACCACTTCAATCTTTAATTGCAGGTTAAATAAAAACTAATGAATGAAGTCAGATTTACCTGGATGTTCTTCTCGCAGTCAGTCTGCTGATGCAGTGCCAACTCGCTCTCCAGGACGAACTTCTTGCCGCATTTATCGCAGATCTGCATCCGCCTGTGTGTGACGTTCATGTGCTTCTCCAGGTACCAGCGTGTGTTAAACACCCGGGGACACTTCTCACACGCCAGCATCTCCTTCTCCTCCTCCATCTCTGCCTTCTCACCCGTCCTCTCTGTACCTGCGGAAGACGGGGTCGACCTGCCCGACCTGCGCTTGCTTTTTGGAGGCTCCATGCGCCTCCGCCGCCCCCTGGTGGTCATTCCGGCTGTGGCGGTGGTCATGGCCGTTCGGAGGCTTTTCCTCTTTGGCGGGCTGGCTGACGAAGAACTTTGTCTGGTTCTTCTTGATCGCGTCGTTTGACTCTCCATCGCTTCGTCCTCTTCGTCTTCCTCCTCTTCCTCGTCATGGCTCTCTTCCTCTTCATCTTCCTCTTCTTCCTCCTCATCATCGTCCTCATCCTCATCACTTCCTCCTCTTTCTGAGTCGTCTGCTGCAGTTCCAGTTTTGTTGTCGCCCTTGGATACGTGAAGCGTCTGGTTGTTCAGATTCACCTCGACGATGATCTGCTCACGTTTGTAGCCCTCTTCACCCTCCTCATCTTCCTCCTCATCTTCTTCTTCCTCATCATCTTCATCAACCTCTGTGTCATCAGAGGACTCCTGGTTTCCTGTTTCGGACTCCTGCGACCCCGCCTCCTGTGCTCCCTCTCTGAAGTACTGCTGATGCTGCTGTGAAGTCACATGCTGAGGCGGCACCTGACCCATGTTCTGATCCGTCCCGGCCGTTTTTGCTGACATCTTGTTGTCAACCAACACAGAATAAGGCTTTCCACTCACCTCCCTCCTGTGAACCTTTCCTGTCAGGTCCAAATCTGGGTTATTAGAGTGATAATAGTTCTGGGACACGGGCGTCCTACGTGGCTCCTCCTGTGACATCCCGCCCAGGCTGGGGATGGAAACCTCCTCCTTCAGGCTCTGGCAGGATTTCATGAAGAAGGGATGATGAGATTGGATCAGGTCTGAGCACAAGGTAATATAAAAGAGAAAAGACTATGTTGCAAAAAGAAGACTAACCTAACCTAGCCTAGCCTGCAAGGAGGGGCAGGGGGCCAATCCCCCACCCTCCTTCTTCTGAGGAGATAGGAAGGAGGGGACGAGGTGAGAGACGATCAACCTGATTCAAAGAGAGCGTCCATTCTGACCGGAGAAGGACACGTAGTTGGTAAGACATTAAAACTGTCCCAAAGTTTGTTCCATATAGGTGGGAAACAAAATCTGATTACAAAATCTCAGCGTCAGTTCTTCAAGGTCTTTTGGGTCCAGAGCAAGCGAAGGTGAGCAGGAGATCGCTCACCTGTCAGTACCTCCACGTCTCACTTGAAGCTCCATTTAACTGCAAGACAGAGAAAATGAAGAAACAAGAGGCTTACAGATGAGATTAAAGACGACGTTCTTCCGCTCGCTTTGAGAAACAGTGAGATTGCAACCTGAAACTGCAGGCATGTCGAGTTTGAAGCAGCGAGTGTCACATTTACCCACAGACGTTTGTCTTAGTGCTGAGTGTGGGAGCTGAAACCACAGGTTTCACGAATGACTGCGAGTAAAATTCAATTTCAAAACTGTGCAGCCCGAATGTCTCCCTCAACCACAACTGAAAGATCTCATCAATTTTAACGTACAGATACATTTCTAAAGTGACACCCAGCTAGTGAACTTGCTTAACTGAAAACAAAAACTTTATCCCAAATGTACAATGAAAAACTTTTAAACAAGGTCAAAAATTACAGAGCACACTCCTGTAGCAGTAGTAAAGCAGAAAACCTCGAAACAAACCGAAGCGGAGCATGCAAAAGCAAGAATCCAACCACTGTCCTTTAGCTTTTATCTACAGTTGGTCTGTAATCAAAGTAAAAATCAATTCACAATAATCTAAATGCCTCCCAGAAACAAAAAGCTCACCTGAAACAGCAAGAAACACTGAAAAACGTTGAGGTGTTCCTTCGTCTTAAGCAGCATATATACGCAGCTCCCATTGACTGCTAGAAAGCGTAGTATAACCACAGCTGGAGCTTCTATTGCAAACACAACCACAGGAAATTGTAAGTCAACCTTTCAGTGAAACTTATCTGCTACACTTGTAACCTAAAGTGTGATTATCTTGTTTATAAACAAGTCACACACTGAAAAAATATACGTATACATTTTCATGTTTATTTCAGACTTGACTTTGAATTATGAATATACTAGAAGTTGGAAAGTTGCACATCCATACTGAGGCGTCTCCAGATTGACAGTTGGGTGACCTCAAAAAGCCTTTACCAGTAATTCTGAGCATTCATCGAGGCGGTTTCTTTTGCTAGAAAACCTCCTATAGGTACATGCAAATCAGTATTTCCGTCATTGGAGACAGCAAATATCGCCTCCATCTTCACAAACATCTTGCACTTATGCACTCTTGGCTTAAAATAAACACCCAACTGGCTACAGAAGAAAAACAATGAAGTAATGCTGCCATATACATCATAAATGTACACATAAATTTGTAATTTTAAATTAGATTTTGAAATCACAGTTTGTAAAATGCCACAATCTGAACCCTGGTTGTGCAATAGTGAATTTGAACGTAAATTAAATATTACAAACCCAGTTATTTTCCATTTAGTTTTCTTGTCTTTCTGTTTTTGTCCAGATATCTTTTGTAGTTTGCTAGTGAAGTAGTTGTAGTAAACTGATTTGGTGATTAATGTTTTGTGGATGCTATAATTAAATTCCATAATGACAATTACAATACTGTGAAAAAGCATTTGCACCCTTGGACATTTCTTTGTTGTCACATGTTTAACATTGAAATAACATGGAAAAACTGGAAAAAATATACTAAAATACTGTTTTGAATTATTTTTAATTAATAAAGTGAAAATGCCATCCAATCTAACGTGGGCCCATATAAAAATAAAGCTAATTGTCAACAAAACCTAACAAGTGTTTGTTATACCTAAAAACCAGTCTTGTACATCTCTGTGTGGGAATTTTGGGACGCCGTTTATTGCAGAATTGTTTTTATTCAGCCATTTTGAATCATTTTCAAGCATTACAGCCAGATTTGACTAATTCACTCCGAAAAACTTTTGTTCTTTTATTCAGAGGTGATCTTGCTAGAATCCTCGGGGTCATTTCTCTGCTCCACAAGCTTCCCATACAGATTGTCCTTCAGGCTTTTCTACTGCAGAGCAGAATTCAGGGATCCAAATGAAGGAAGTCATCCAGGTCCTGAAGCAGCAAATCAGCCTCACATCTTCACATGGCAACATTGTGTCAACACGATGTTCTTGTTATGAAATTCTCTGTTTGTTTTACGGCAGATGTAACAGGTTGTACTTCTTCGAAAATGTTCCTCTTTTGACCACAGAAGTTTTACTCAACGGTCTGGGGGAGCATCAAGATATGTCGCGAAATATAAAATAGGCCTTTTTTTTTTTTTTTTTTTCTTTGAACTCTCCACAGGATGGCATTTTTTCCTCAGGCCTTTTCTTATTTACAAATCATAAATTCTGATCCTAATTGAGGGAAATATTGTCTGTAAGTGCTTCATTGTGTTATGCTAGTTGCTTCTGTTACCTCCTGGATGAATTGATAAGTCAAAGTTTCCTGTGTGCTATGTGGTTTTTGGCCTCACTGAGTCATTGAGTCCTCATTTCTAACACTTTAATTGTGGATCATAACACTGACATCTGCCTATTCTGCTGGAAAAAAGGTTCTATTATAGACAAACTCACCCAATGCTTGAACATATAATGAGTTTCCTTGGTGTAGGAAGACCTAATACTTTATAATCATATTAAATAAAAATGGTCTGACATTTGAGTCTTGAGGAACCTACCTAATGTTTATTCACTCAAATTTATAAACGCCAAATTATAAAAACCATTGTCAATTTACCAATTATGTTTCCATTAAATTAAAAAAAAAATCTATACTAGTTTCAAGTGCATCAGTCACAATGTAAAATGTATTTGGTTGTAATTCAGACAAAAAAAAATGAATAAATCTGATCTAAGGAAATGCCATCATGATCAAATATACGTGTTGATCTACCCACATTTATTACATACTTTACTTCCTTCAATAATCATTCTGCACTTCATTAATAATACTTAGATGCAGTAATATTTGCTTTGCTTTCTTTTGTTTTTCTACTTGAATCTTACCAAATAATTAAAAAATATATGATGAGAAATAGCAGAGGACATAAACTGCTAGAAAAAGTAACTACCTAAGCCAGTTCAGCCAAACTTTGCAATTATAAATGTAAGCAAAGCAGAAGCATAAGACACACCTGCCTTCCTGTGCATGCTGACTCTGATCCCCTCTGAGAATCAGACAGCAATTCTCAGAGCATTAAAACCGCAGAGGGGAGGGGAGCTCAGCACTGACAGAGCAACTCGCCTCACATGGTCGTCCCAGACACACAGCCGAACAGATTATCCCGTGTCTACATGACAGAGAAGCATAAACTGCATGCAAAACGGAAGCCTGGCATGCTTGACTTAAAGTCGAATCAGGTGGTTTCCTTTTCTATCAAGCGTATGTGGTTCGAAACAACAAACCAAACTTATTTGATTTGGTACTAACTGCATAAAACTTTTGAAAACCCCAAAACAATAATCAAATGAATTTTGAAGTGCAAACAAACGAGCAGTAAACTTCTGAGAGGCTGCATAAAAGGCTTCCACTCAGTAATGATGAGTCATTTCTGAGTTTCACTTGCTGTGAAATATTGAAGTCCTTTGATGTGGGAATCATGTAGCATATAAAGCTCAATATTAACTGTGATTAGGTTACACAACCTGTCAGATCTTAAGATCCCAGATATGCAAATGACAAGTATAATGATAAGTGTTTTTTTCCCCCACAACTTTGACAATTTTGAAAACAAGTTTATTGGAAGGAAAGAAAATCAAGCAGTTTTACTCATCCAAAGCACAGAGGAAGTGAAGTTTCATTCGCTCTAAAAAGTAAAATTAAAAGTTTTCCGTCATCAGCCATTGGGAGGCATTCTGAGAACCAAACAAAACTTTTTTTGTGCATAGGTAAAGCCACAAAACTAGTCATATACCGGATAGATGCTACTGTGGCTAAAGATCTGTATGACACAGGATGGGAGTGTTACTGCAAAGCAACTGTACCAAACAAACAATGGTGCACATACTGAGAAGTGCTTAGCCAAAAAGTCTGTGACACAGATGAGATCTCTGCAATTTAAATATGCCACGCTTTACTTTCCAATGCAAAGCTGCTGAAATCCATGCACCCTCTCAAGTCTAGACTTTAATGAGCTTTCTCCTCTTGCAGCTTGTAAAGGTTCACATTCCTCACGCTGTCCAAACTCATAAGACCTTAACCAGCTCACTGTGCAATGCACTGCAGGGATGCTTCATGCCTCTGTAGGTATGTGGCCATCAAACCCCAGAATCGGGTCATGGAGCAATGCTCTGATATTGCAGTCTACTTAAAATATTTTGGTTGAGCTTAATGAAAAGTAGAAGGGGGAAAGAAATCTCAGCTTTTGCTGCACAGACATCTCCAAATTTGACAGAAACCAATGATGTCAGAGCTTATCCCCAGTTAACTAATGCAATTGAATATGTATGCATTTTTTAAGATGAAAACTATAACGTTACAAAAGGGTTAAAACCTAAAAGGCAACAGTGCTCAGCGAATAGCAGAAATCCTGTACAGGCCTGGGCAACTTATGCTACTTAGCCCGCTAGCTAAAGTCTGCAGTTTCTAACCTTACCTGTACATGACAAGCTAACTTTGCTACATTAGCTGAAGATGCTCCTATCAGGTAAATATATCTGCAGAATAATCTCAAAACCTTCAGTTTTATCTCACGTTTTGCTTACATGCATTACCTCAAAACAAACACACGCACTTTCACTTTTTTTAACCCCAAACCGCCCAGAATGTTGCTAGTTAGCTTAAAGCTAGCATCAACGTTAAAGTTTTCAGCACAAACGTTACACTTTATGTCTGTTTTGCATATTGAAGATAATAAATGGCAGCTATCGGGCCCGTGTCGACCTAAAGCCAATGTCACGCTTTGTTTTCACAATATCTCCCTCTCGTTGTAAGCTGGAGTCCTAACAAAAAAAAAAAGCAGTGGCAAACCTACTCCACTCGACACTGTCACAAAGTCAGTGTTCATAGACAGTTTTTACCGTAGCTTCGGCCACCGGCTTCCGGAAACCCGTGTGCGCTTCCCCCGGCAGCTGTGCTGGATGTCAGTCCTGTAGGTGCTGAAAATCCACTAAAACAGCGACATTTTGCGGTCGCTTCACTGGCTTACCTCCGTCTAAAGAGAGCGAGAGCGACCTCCTTCTTGCGTTCGTGCAATCAGAGCTGCACAGATTCAGCAGGGTTGCTCGCCCTCCCTCTATCTATGTACATTCGCGGATGTGCACACAGAACGGGTAATTGCCAGCTTCTGTTGTGTGTGCAAAAAAGGCGGGAGGATATTTTTATTAATGTGCGTTACACCGGTTGCGGGGATACCTTCGCACCGGAGTCCTCAGCCCCGCTACGTGGCCCCGGCAAAGCTCTTAGCTTACGGCGCCGCCGTCCTCCCGCGCTCATCCCAGGCATTCAGGCCGCTGTCTGGGCGCAGGCGCGCCCCTCGGTGTCTGGGTTCTTTTGGTCTTCCCTGGAAGCTAGAAACTGTTCAGGGCGCGCACACAATGGGAGAAATCATACATACAGGAATCTATATCCTCCTTCTGGTTCTAAAATTATACCGCTTTACTAATTTCACCTTATCTGCTCTCTGGGAGTTAATTTTAATAACACTATTTATATTCAATTTAATTATCTCAAGGTACTTTGCAGGAAAACCAAGAAACGAATGTAAATCAATAAATTTCTTTAAATCTAAGCAAAAAGAAATAAACATTGACATTTTTTTCTGTGTATTTTCTTTCTTTACCTTTATAGGAGAGCTGCAGTGGCAATTTCAGCATTGATTTCAAAGAGAAAACTATTTCTTCACATCACTGGTTTTAAGGAAGTTGTTCAGGAACTCAAGAGTTTGTCAACTAGTTTAGCTCTAGGTTTTGTAATACTGGCTAGAATATTTTTGAGAACTGTAGGTGTCAAGATGGTTCATGTTACCTTTATTTTGGCAATGTTTTTTTTCTCTAAGATTGCAATACAATGTTTCAGAAATAATGTCAAAACTTGACAGTGATTTTAATCACGACTCCTAATTGTTTACCCTGTTTTTGGATCCAATAATAACTCTTATAGAGCCACTGACATAAGACCATAGTAGACTTTGGCAACAGTGACAACTTCACATGAACTATATTGAAATACCCCCAAATAAAAGCAGTTCAAGGATAAAGCCATGAGGGGCCTCCATATGTAATATTTGGTTATTCAGATGTATAAATCATATAGGTAATAAGCCAATAAATATCTGGACCAATCTCAAAAGTTTTCCCCATCTGTATGTTGATTAGCTGTGTTACAGACTAATTTGTTAATACTAAGGGGATACATTTAAAAAAAAAAAATCATTTTATTCCACCAGTTCAAAGGTCATGAAAGAGTTTGTAATCAGAAGTAATCTAACCTGCTGTTCTGGAATAGAACAGCAACAAAATCTGAACATGAACCACACATGACAATCACTTGCAGTTGTTCAGGGTTTTTTTTTTTTTTAAAGTACAGATAATAGACCACAGTTGGGGGCCTTGATTACACATTTCCACACAAATTGTAAACAGCAGGGTTAAATATAGTGCATTTTAATTACAATTAATCCAGTTCAGACCATTAGTAATATTGGTGGAAGACAAAATCAATTCCAACCTATTAGAGAATTATCTAATTGGATCGCTTTTGAATAAAATGTTTGTAAGATATTTATCTGGTTCCAAGAGATTTGATAAAAATAAAATGCTCTTTCACCAAACACATCCACTACTAGGAGGTAGAAAGACATCTTTATTAACTTACGTCATTTCTGAGACATGGGGCTTTCTGACAATGTCAGTTAAACTAAAGAGAACACACTTTATTTTTAGATAGGCACATCCTAATTTGTACAAGATGGCAACATTATTTGTGGAAAATACCCTCTAGGGTGAAATCAAAAGAAAGCCTTTCATTTGAGATCTGAAAACTGTTTTACAAATCAACTTTCAAGCACAATAACATTTGCAATTTAGCATGTCTTAAATCAGTTACCAGTTCCCTTGATACTTTAATGTTTCTTTCATGCAGTGCTCCGTTTCTGAGAGAAAGCTGCAAGTCAAATTAACTGCACTAATGATCTTCCTCAAAGTTTTATATGTTTAGGATAAAGGTGGAATAATTCTCTTTATTTCCATACACAAAAGTGGACTTCATAAATGTATTCACAGACCTCTCACTCTATCCCCCACCATTCTGCAAACAGCAGAGCCAAGTCCAATGGTAGTTTGAGAAAGAGTGGGACGAATGTATGTGAAGATGCAAGAACCACCTGCTGAATCATCCAGCAGGCCCCTCCGTGGCCCATGTCACAGCTGGTTAAGGAGGAAGGCTATCACTGGGGCAGCTGCAGCAACGTGCCCTGTCCCGACGGCAGGTAAGTAACATTGCGGGAGCGTGAGAGCTGGAAGGCAATATCTTCCGCTGCCTCCAGCTTACGGAGCTCCACCAAACCATCACCAGCTTCCATCAGGGAGTTAGCAATGAGCAAGGCGGCCTGAGAATCCCCCTCTGCTGAAATGATGGCAGCCTGCTTCTGTTGCTCGGCCTAAGAAAGCATACAGAAAAATGTCAGCTTTAGACTGCTGAGCATCCCCGAGGAGAGTGCATACAAAGGTTTGCTGAGCATGTGTTTTGAGTAATACCTTTTCTACAACAAAACGGGCCCTTTCTGCTTCCTGCTGGGCCACCTGCTTCATCTCAACAGCCTCTGTGAATTCTTTACCAAAGGTCAAGTGTGTCTAAAAAGAGAATTGTGAATTAGTTTGGAGCTGTTACAAAAAAAGTGACACAGTTGAAAATTTTAGAAGCAGCTTCCTACCAGTGATACGTCATCCAAAATGAGTCCGAAGGTGGAAGCTCTTTCCGTAAGATCCTCACTGACCTGTCGAGACACAAGCTCTCTCTGGGTGATGAGCTCCCCGGCATCAAACCGAGCCTGTAAGGAAAAAGATGCTTGACTAAGTGATTATTCCAACAATATTAGAAAAAAAATATTGCTGCTTTCTGGCTCTCAAAGGCTCACCACAACAGCCTTTAAGACCTCTGTGGTGATAGATGGTAGCACCCTCTCATCGTAATCCTCGCCGATGCTGGTGAAGATGCGGGGCAGCTGACTCGTCACCGGCCGGAAGAGGATACGCAGTGTGATGTTAACATTCTGCAGATCTGCAGAATAGGTGGTTCAAAGTGATTTATAGAACATAACTTCACTGTGAGTTTAAGACATCATGTCATGAGTGCATTAGCTCTTCTTTTTTTGTATTGTTTGAAAGGAGTTGTAGAAACACACAGCCTGCCAGTTTCATGTTAAATCTGAGAAAAACATTCAGTGTTTTTTTCGGGTCTGCTCCGTCTTCCCAACCTCCTGTGGTCAGAGTAAATATCTGTCTTTAGTAAGTTCAGTTCTGATGGAGGTTAAAGGGTTGTAGTTCCTTTCCACTGTCGTTATGTTTGTTTAGAAGAGACCTTTGCAAAGTCAAGGCCTTGATGAAATTTCCTGAAGAGATTTTTTCCTCACCTGCATTATATTGTTGGTAAGACTGAAGTGGAAGGTGTGTAATTGGATTTGATTCTACCTAAATGGCTGTACTGATTATTGAATTTAATTTATTTAAATAACGCACCTTTGCTGCCAGTGATGACAGGCACGTTACGTGGGCGGGATCGACAATCAAAGATGATGGGCTTCTGAACCCAAGGAATGAGGAAGTGGGTTCCTTCACTGACAACTGCATCCTGTACACCTCTGAACCTGTCAAATATTACAGCCCGGTGTCCTGCATCAACTGTAAAGAGAAATATTGTCAATCATACACATTATACGTATAAATTATGTATTACATGCTTTCTAACTAACATAGCTGATTACTTTTCTTGAGGTAAAATAATATGCTATAATCCCAAAGTGTCAAAAACGAATTACTTCAAAAGAATTGTTAAAAATGTAGAAATAGAGTATTCCATTACGGTCAATCCCTCATTGGAACGTTTATGTCTTGTAAAATTAATGTTGGAGCATTTGTGTGAATCTGTTGACTTATTTGACCATTTATCTATTTCACACTTCTTGCTTTGGTCATATACAAACTTTCTTTTCAGTTTACTCAACATGCATCAATTCTTACCCAGGGACGTTTTGTACCCACTTTGACAGATAATGATTTAGAGACTTACGTTTAAGTGAGAAAGCAGTAATATAGACCATTTTGATCATAATTTTATCAAGTGATTTTTATACAGCTGTCATATCTAATATAAATATGCCTGACTACTAAAAAAAAAACAAGCTCAGATCATATCGCCTACAATCATAGTATAGGTTCCATTAGTACTGTACATATTTTTTTAATGCACTATGTGCCAGATGTTCCCTTATCTAAATATTAACGCTGCTCATGTGTAGCACTCACCGTTGAAGAGGGCGGAGTTCACAACACTTCCACCAATAGCAAGGGCGAACCCCAACTTTCCGATAGACTCAAACAGCTTGGCCATGACCGCAGCAACCTGCAGGTGAAAACAAGGAACGTTTCAGAGACCTCGACTGCAACTTTACTAGTATGACACGCTATGCAAACCAATTAAGTCTTTGTTGAAATCCTTAAAAGGCCACCGTTAATCCATTCACTGCAGGACAAACAAACAGTGGCCTTGGTTGATGCCAACCACGGCTGTAGGGTAAAGCTAATTTAGCTCATCATTAGCTAGCTTTAGCTTAGCGATTAGCAGTGCATTGAGAGCGCTTGCAAAGTCATTCAAGATTTAAATGTGTTGCTTCACTAAAGCAACTACAACGGTATTAAGTACAGTGTGCTTTTTTAAATATATCAGTAAAATGTGTGCGGCTTAAATCTTAACAAATAGCAGTTAGCTTTCTCTGATGGAGATAAGACAGTGGAAACTCGTGCTCGTCTTACTCAATCCCCGGCCAGTCAAGGCAACCGTTTTACAACACAGTTAATCCCCCCAAAAAATGTCAATTTAGGGTAATCGTGACTTTCACACTAAGGTTTAACTTCACAGTTTCGTATTTTTTTTGTGTACTGATTACAATATGTGTCGTAACTAACCTCAGTTTGCTCCAACGGCTGTGACCTCCACCGGACACGACGTACAACACATGAAATGTTTCATTCACGGCGCATGCGCACAGCGAGTCACAACCTGCCTTCTGATTGGATAAACCCCACACGGTTCTCTGCTTCGTCGAAAGCTGCGGAAGAAGACATTTATCGCACCACTGCAATACGGCCACCTAGTGGCTTTCCGTGTTAGGAAAATAAAAATAAACAAATAAATAATCAATTGATCAATGGCCGATGGATTCCTTCACTTTTTTTTATTCAAAGTAACAAAAGCTTTTATTCCTGCAGGTGTGCCCGGTATAATCCTGGAATAAATAAAGCGATAAGTTAGCATGAACTTTTCTTTTAAGAAAACTCATCAAGTTGGAGCTTTTGTTATAATTTACTATCAAAATAAGTCATGCTTTTTCATTTAAAAAGATGATGGTGGAAACCACATACTGTGGTCTGTGGAAATACTGTACATGTTGAACAATCAGGAGCTCTGAGATTTCTAAATCATGGTATTTTTCTTATTCTGCTCTACAAATGTAACCCTTCCCTGAATGTCCGTGATGCAAACAAGAAAACCAGATTTTAAAATGTTGGTTTCAAGAGAAAGATCTGAACTGTGACAAAATGTGGGTGGTTTTCAGGGCCTTGTGCCAGGTGGGATCTTCCAAAAATTGTCATCTACAAAGCTCACTATACCTGAATGAGTCGTAAGGTGTCAAGGCTATTTGTGTGCAAAAGCCTTTGTTTTCTAAACTTTTACAGTTTACACAGTTGGAAAACTATAATATGACCAAATGAATTCAATCCTTTTCTGTCTTTGTTTGACTACCGATTGGTATTTTGTTTCATCATAAAAAGAACCACTGACTCTCATTGTTTCTCAAGCGTGTTATGATTTTATTTTCGCGCTGCAACAAAATTAGGACAATAAGAAACTTTCTGATCACATCATCTGCAAACTCTCCGTTTTCACTTAGTTTAAAATGCTTCTTCTTTATTTTTTAAGAGACGATAAAACAGCTGAAGCACCAACAAACATCCAGATGTAGCAGCTCATACTCAGAGCAACGATCTTTGGTTGCCCCCTAGTGGGAAAAAACCAACAAAATATACTTAGTTTCGCTTTTCGTCCTCTTCCCGTGAAGCGTGTCGATCTTCGAAAGTTGAGAAAAGAGAAATCTGCGTCAAACACATGCAAGGTCAGTAATGTTTACATTCGAGCGAGATCCGCAGCGCTACGCCGAACAATTTCATCGTTTGTGTTGCGATCTGATTCAGCCGAGATGTGCCTGATTTATTTACTTCCTGACACTCGCCTCTGAAATGTGGCCTGTTTTCTTGTTATGGGGTAATTACGCGCCTCTTACTGATTTCTGGAAGCAGATTTGACACCAAAACTCTGATCTAATGTCAATATAAGTAGAAACAGAACACGCCTAAGCAGGTGGAATGTCTGAAAAGCTTTAGTACGTGCAGCAAAGTAGTGTTGAATTTAGTCAAAGAGCAGCAAACTAGTTGACAATCGGTTGGTGGGGAGGAAGAAGAAGAAAGGAAAGGGACATGGGGGCGAGGGGTTAAGAGCTTCGTGCGTCTTTTTAAATTGTTTTTGTTCAAGTTAGCGTCAGACAAGAGGGAATGGCTCAAAGAAGAATAAATAACCAAACGTCAGACATTTTGGCTTCATAAAATATATAATATACAATTGCCTTATAATCTCTTCAGCTCTCCTTTTGAAGTAAAGAGGATTAAAAACACACCGATGTGAAGTTGATTGCCATTTTTTTATCTGCAGATTTATACATATAACGTTGATTAAGATATATTTTCTCTTTGCATATTGATGTAATGTCCTTGTATCCCCAGGAGAGGGTGATATAATCTGACATATCTTTGTTCCTGTATATAGGGGTGGGGTTCCCACATAGAAACCCCTATAATTAACAGAGGCGTCACACTTTTGTGTATTTTTATTTTTCACCATTAGCCGGATATTCATAATCAGCCTCTCTCCAGGAAAACGTATTTTTGATTGCTTGTGCTGTCTGATTCTCATGTAGAAAGTTTGTCCCACTCAGCAGTGACCGTGTTTCTTCCAGCAGATGGCAGAAGCGGGCAGGATTGTCAGGGTGAGCGGGCTGCCCACGGACCTGGAGGATGACAGGCTGAAAGACAAGTTACTCATTCACTTTCTCAGAGCCAGGAATGGAGGAGGGGAAATAGACCATGTCACGATTGTGAAACCAACACCTTTATCTGCTCTCATTACCTTTGAGGACAGTGCAGGTCAGTCAGTTTAAGTGTTTTTTTGAATAAACAAAAATAAACCATCTGCACCTTGCTTACTTCCATTTGGTTTCAGTGGGAAAGATGCTGCTAGCAAAATGTACTGAATAAGTATTCATCTGTATTTTTACCTGCATACAGTAAAAACTGAATTTTGCCAATTCAGCTGGTCAGCACAGGAAATAAATACATCAGCATTGGCCCTAAGAGGAGGACTTGTCGCTGCTCACCAATGTAGGAGGCGTTTGAAGGCCATTTCCAAACAATCTAATGACTGTGACTCTGTGGCACCAAACGGATTCTTAA
Organism: Poeciliopsis turneri; assembly: GCA_922788865.1. Taxonomy (NCBI): domain Eukaryota; kingdom Metazoa; phylum Chordata; class Actinopteri; order Cyprinodontiformes; family Poeciliidae; genus Poeciliopsis; species Poeciliopsis turneri. Next base: position 324,843 of record CAKLNU010000542.1, read on the forward strand.
GTCAGATTTTCAATACTCAGTAAAAAAACTGTACAGACCCTCACGTCATTTCCCCAGCAGAAAGCCTCTTTTCTGTGAAATTAATATGGTAACACAGTTTAAGTTTACAAAACTCGGTCAGATTGAACCACAAGACTTCTCCAGCAAAGTCCTTTGAACCAGTTTAGCAAGAATGGAGATTCTGCACAGCTCCAGAGAGCTCCAGAGAGCTGTGCAGAAACAGTTATTCTCTAATCACAATGAATTTATCCACATTAATGTGAGAGACTGATAAAGCCAGACAGAAAACAACTATTTTATTGCTGCTAAAGGGGATTCTGAAATCCATTTAACCATTGGGATGTACTTCTTCAGTCACAGCTTTTCCACTTTAACCTAATCTTTATTTAATAAATAATCACAGTATTGCATCTGTTATGTGTTATTGTGCACTTGAAATTAGATTTAAATAATTGTAGATCCTGATAAAGATATTCTTTATTATTTCCTGACACATAAAACTTCACCCAAGTCTCTCAGCTCAACATAAATAATTTCTTATCTATCACAATTTAGGTGCATCCATTTAGTACATTCAGTACAGCCTCTAAGCTGTCACCAGTGATTTAAACTGAGCTGAAATGCCTGTATGCAAGTCAATGGAGCAGCCAACGGCAGAAACGCTTAGTCAGGATGCTTTTCAGACTCTGATTGATTTCCTTCCAATGACCCCTCTCACATAGTGGCACAGAGAATTGCTCAACAATCTCCGCACATTCTGGAAATAGATGGGAATAAGTATGAACTCAATGCTTCAGAGAGCCCAGAAAGCTTGGACCCAGACCAGGTACAAAATATTACAATTTTGTACAATATGCCAAGTAATTCAGTAAGAAGGGTGAACTTAAATTGTTTTGCTTTGGGGTTTGTAGGTTGTCTTAAGCTTAACAGCAACAGTTGACTACAGCAGACTTCCTGGGGGAATCAAGGCACTAAAAAACCTTCATAAAAGTCATCAGGCGGTCCAGATAAAGCCCATTGCCACTGAGACGTGTTGCACACTGTTTGGCTCGTACTGTAAAGTCCAGGCTGCTTTGGCTGAACTACTTGGTCCCAGATTGTTAGAGAGCAAAGTCTCAGGTCCAAATGCCTCCAGCAGGACTTGGTCATTTCAGACATCGCAGGAGCCTCAAGTGTCAGAAGATCAGAGCAGAGAACCAATCAGGCAAGAGGAACACAGAGAAGTCGAAGATGATGCTGATGTTTCAACAAAGGGGGAAAACTTCACTTCAAACAGAAATCGTGCACTTGGTGGAGATGACTGGGAAACTGCCAATCACACAGATAGCTCAGCTCAACGCCCTCCAACTGCTTTCATAGAGGAGTCCTCTTTGATTGTGGATGCAGACGTGTTCCAGTATCTGGAGAAGCACAGCAAGAAGGAATATCAGCAAATCCTCAGTCAGTTTGGTGTTGAGGTGGTTAACGAAACAGATCAGGGCCTGACCACTCTGTTTTTGCAGATTGCTGATACAACAGCGTTGGAGGATGGACAAGACAGCATGAAACTAGCTAAACAGGCAATAAGTCGACTTTATCAGGAAAATGAGGCAAAGATCTGCCGAGACCAGCTCCCTAAAATTTTAGTTCACCCCAGAGGAGAACTGCAAAGGGCACTAGAAAATGTAAGTGCAAGATATCCAAAACTTCTTCTGAATGAAGATGAGCAGAATATTTACTTGATTGGTATCAACAAGGATGTAGCAGATGCCAGATACTCTCTTCTAGTGGGCCAGGAGGAAGTTAGAAATAAAAAGGAAGGTGTTGCCAGTCTTCTTAATTTTCCTTCATATAATTCTGGCTCATCACCTTTTCATACTGATGAGGAGCGATTACCCCAGACTGCGCTTCCTACTGAAGGACAGTTGAATGAAAGGATAGATCGGCTGCAGATATCTGAGGAAGATGAACTAAGAATTGATGGAGCAAGACGGTATAAGCTGGCTGCTCGGTTTAAAGACTCAGGACTTTCCGTTTTAGGCGGCTTTCCCTTCCGTCCAAATTCATCACCCAGCAGGCAAGTGCACCAGGAACCGATTCTGGGGCATGATGTGCTGTCTGGAACAACACGGATTTCTGGTGAAGGAGTTTCGAGAGCAGCAGCCCAAAATACTGGAGGGGACATATTGTTCAAAACCATGCACACATCTTCTCCCTCTTCATTCTCACCAATTAAAAGCTCTTTAACTACAGATATGATAGAGACCCGACCAAAAAATTTAGCAGCTCCATTTGCTTCAATTCCGTACAGCCTTCCAAAAAGCAGTGCACTTCTACCTTCAGGGTCTGGATCCACTTTAAAGCGAGCTAGTAGTTTCTCAGGAACACCTCAACAGAAAGCTCAAATCTTGGGCCAGAAGAGCCAAGACGATTCCAGCAAACCTTCAGTCGGAGTCCATGAGCGGTCTTCCAGCTTTAGTAGTCAGACTGTGAGGAATAAACAAGAAGTCCATCATGAAGAGATCTCAGTTTCCCAGGTTATGTGGCAATACATAAAGGAGGCCTACAGCACTCGGGTGGAGGACCTCACGTCTGATCTCCAAATGAAAGAGAGCTACTCTGAGGGCAATCAGAATTTGACTGTTATCTTAATAGGGGCTGATTCGTCCAAAGTGATATTATGTCGGGAACGTCTACAGAAGCTTGTTGACTTAGTCACTGGTGACTTCTCAGTTAAGGAGCTGCTTTTGTCAGAGTTGGGGGTTTCTAGTACTAAAGATGAAACCTTACAGGCTTGTTGCTCTGAAGTGCGGAGCCGCTTCAAGAAGGTTGTTATCCGCACAATGAAGAAAAACCTGTTTCTTGTTGGTCCAGAAGAGCTGTGCTCCCAGGTTGCTGCTACGCTGAAGGAGGTATTTTCTAAAGAACCTGAACAGCACGACTTCTCCGACCAATTTTTACCATTGAATGCAACCCAAAGCAGAAAACGAGCCCCAGACAGTGCGTATCGGGTGCTAGAATCCACCCACGCTGGTATAATTGATGGGAACAGTGAGAGTCAGCAATGGAAAACAACATATGGTAGAGACTTTGGTCAGAAAGGGCTTGTGAATGGATCAAATAGCCAATCATCACCAGAAGACTTTCTCTTCAAGAAAAAACAGGATGGAAACACAGTTGAAAAGAATCCTTTGAATGGTGAGAAAGAGAGAACATTACAAGCTAACCGACCAGATTCTACAAACTGTACACCTGCAGAGACCCAGAGCATCTCAGAGAAGTCGAAGTCAGGTCTGGACGAGCAGACCTGTTTTTGTGGGAAGAACAAGACAACATTGGTGACGACCAAGTGTGGAGTCACATTGTGCCCAGAGTGCCTGGAGACGTGGCACTCTTACTGCAAAGTCTGCAGTCAGGTAGAGCAGACATCCCAAGGCATCCGTGGTGAAATGAAGAAATCCAAACTGTACATGAATTTACCAGGTCAACACAAGGGCGGCGTTATCAAGATCACTTACCGCATTCCTAATGGCATCCAAGGGGTGAGTAGCTTACTTAGAATCTTATGTCGCTATTATCTGATAAAGAGCTTTTGTTTTATCTTTTAGAGAGACTGATAGGGCTTTCACTGTTACTGAGAAAGCAACCAAGACAAGGATGTTACTCAAAACCTGCATTTCCAAAGTAAAATAGACCTAAATTCCAAGATGAACATCAACTTCTTTCACAAGAAAAAAAACGAACTTTTCACAAGCTAAGAGCATAACCTCTGCAGTTATGGATACAAGTTTCATTCAAGGTTCTCAACTATGTAAAAAAATGCTTTTTAAGTTTCTTCCTATATTGGCGTCCATGTAATGAGGATAATTGTGTTCGAAACTACCAGTGCAGGGGCAAATTTTAAGTTGTAAAACAAATGTCTTCTAACTTATATTTCATGTGTAAAGCCTTTTTAACACAATTGATTACAATGTAGTTACTTGATTGTGCTATAAAATGGGACTACTTGCCTAGAAATTACACTACATTGTCCCTTTATTTAAAGGTCTCGAGACGTTTGCCAGAAAACTAAAAATGGACCATCTCTGGGTCTTTCAGTAGGTTAATTTTAAACCAAATCAACAGAAACATTGAACTAAGTTGATTATAAAAGTGTTTTTTTCACAGGTTTACCCAAAGTGTCAGTGACTGCAAATGGGTTATAGCTATTTCATTAGTACTGTCCTATCAATTGTATATCTTAGCACTTTGGTTCTAATGTGATTTATCTGTGATCAGGAGGGCCATCCATCACCTGGAAAACCATTTAAGGGGGCGGTATTCGAAGCCTACCTCCCAGACAATGAAGATGCGAAGAAGCTGCTTCCCCGGTTGGAAAAAGCCTTCAGGGGGGGCCTCACCTTCACCGTAGCAGGCAAAGGGACAGAGGCCAAGGTCGTCTGGGACTGCATCCCACACAAAACCAGCTTATATGGAGGCAAATCTGAGTGAGTGAATGCAGTTTGAATCTCCAGGTCACTGCTGTTTGTCGACAAATCTGAGCTAATTTGTTCTTATTTTGTCTCTTGCAGGAAAGGGTACCCAGACTCCACCTACTTAACACGTTTGTCCAGCATCTTGACTTCTAAAGGGATTGTGTAGCCATCAGCAAGGTCCAAATTGAAAAATTACTTATTCATGTATGTTTTTAATATAATTTCAACTGTATTAGTCATTTGTCTTATTGTATTATGTTGTAAAATGTCAGTCATTTCTTATTTATCTATGAATGTAAATAACAGAATTGAGAATGGAAATATGTATATATTTTTAGATTTTTTTAAACTAATGGCTTTTTTTTTTTTTTAAGAACGTGCTTGAATCTGTGAATGTTTAATGTCCCAACGTCACAGTTTGGATCATTTCGTACAGCATTTCTGAACCTTTATTGTTTTTTACCATTTCAACTAATTCAGTTTTTATACGAGTGTATTTCTATGGTATGATGTGCACGTCACTGTAAAGATAAGCACTTTGGAGCATTCTGTGTGGGATTAACCACAATCCATCTAGCTAGTTGCAAAATACTAGAGGGTATAAATATAAATAAAAAGAGCACATTTCCTGACTTTTTTTGATGCTTTTTTTATTAGTCCTGGAAAACATGTAAGGCATATGGTAACATTACACACTGAAGCGTTACAAGCTCTAAAGGCCATGTGGACAGCATGGCACCACGCGGTAAACCCAGAGTCAAGCACAGAAGCAGCATCAGTTCAAAGGGTTTAAAAAACAAAGTCGGGATGAGGAGTGTGTTTTTCTATTTTGCTTTTCTCTTTTTAACCCAAAAAACATCAGAGCGAAGGGAATGTGGAAGTCACCTGTTGGGTATCCGCTGTAGAAAATGACCAGTGCTGACAAAGCTAACAAGAGGAGGGTTGTGAAGTGAGTTTTTCCGAAGCATTCCCAGGGATAGGTTAAGATGTCACACGGCTTTACCAGCTGGCCTTGGCAATGCCTGTGCTGAAGGTGAGAGCAGGGACTCTGTGGTGGACTGGCACTCTCCTCCTTCACACCACAATGCTATGGAAAACTGATGAGAAGCTACACACATGTGCTTTATTTTCTGGTTGACTAAACATGCATTCTAATACTATACTGTACATGAAAAGCCCTGGCAGATTGTGCTTTTTCTTAGCATCTCTGCAATGCATTACTCTTAAAAGAGACTGCGAAGCACTTAAGAGCTGCAGGCAGATGTTTGAGTGAATATGAGCCACTGACTAATCCTTCTTTCACATCGGATGAGGTTGTGAAGGACAATCATACAGTTGGAGTTTGTGTCATGAACATCGTGGAACTGCTGTGTGTGTATTAGTGGTGAGGAAAACTGCAGTTTGGAATGACCTGAGAAACCATATAAAACAAAATAAAAATAAAAAAAATCACCTCAAAACTCGACAGCGACGTTTCTGCAAGGAACTTTAGTGACACAACAAGAGAGAAAGATGATGACTTGAAATACTGACCTCAACGCTTGTCTTCATGCCCTAATTTACGGGTTTTAATTGGCGCCATCCCATCTAGGAAAATGACCACGCGTTGCCTATTTTTACATTGTAATGCTTTTTTTTCTGCCCAGCTGTACATCTCTGCGTTTCTCTTGCATAAGTGTCTGGAATGACTGGGAAACCACTTCAAGATGACATACAATCCAGCTTCACCATAGTGGAAGAGCTTCCAGACGGCAGACCAAAGTAGGAAGGGGGTGGGCCTGCTTTTAACCAAAAGATCCACTTGAGCTCAAACTCCAGACATGAAGCACCGCCTCACTGATTAAGATCATCTCAAAGGCATTGGCTCCATTGAACCATTTGGGAAATGCTGGAATAATAATAAAAAAAAACAAAAAACTAATCTGTTTTCCACATGCAGATGGATGCGTGCAATATGAAATTCCAGATGTCAAAATGATGTTTTATTCTCTGTGAAAGCGAGTGCAGAGGGAAAGGGGTTTATACCGGGAGGACTGTTGGCTGCCTGCTAAACTACTGCACAGGCCAAGAAGCTCTGCAGATGCAGCGCAGGAAGAGAGAAATGACTTACAAACCTTCAGCAAACGTAAAGAGCGGCTGTGAAGCGGAAATGTTGCGTCTGGGGCAGGCCGGGGCTGATCAGCCAATAAGCTGGGGCCTTGTTGGGCTGTTTTACAGTATCTGCATCACTGCACAGCTGTGTGAGAACATCTGTTTTCCTGACTTTGCTATACGGACCATTTGCAAACACGCTGGCAGAAACATAAGCACAGAAGAATGCGACGAAGCTTTGGATTTTGAGGAAATCTAGTGAAGTTTTGAGTCCTAATCTCTCCTTCCTTTTATTTGTAGCATAATCTGATTTTTGTAGAGGTAACCTTTTTGAATGGAGAGAAAACAGAAACAGACCTTTGTCTGAGCAACCAATTAAAACCCACAAACTTTTTGAAAAAAAGTCCCATTGTTCCCTGATATACAAAACTGGTGCATATCTGCAATTTTTGACCCATTTCTGGGTTGATGGAAATGCATCCCAAGGCAGATTCTTTTTTTAATATATTTTTATGCACTGTTAATATTCAAAGCATTGACAGAGGAATATACATACAATTTGGCACACATGGTTTGGACCAACAGAAAAAAAAAAACTTTATCACATTTAAAAGGAGTGCAGGTTAGCAGGTCCCCACAGAGTACTGTATGAGCTTTGAACTTTAAACCCTTGGATAACAAAAAACAAAACAGAACAAAAATATAAAGGTAAATCAAAAATAACATAGTAAGTAAAACATTTTTCTTTCTTTCTTTTTTTTTTTAACTGAAGCAATTGTTTCTCACATGGCACTCGGAACAGAAGCACCGTCCACAGGTTCACAAAGGGAGCCCAGCAGATTAGAACAGAACACTAACCAGAGGCTGACAGAGCACAATCACTCCCCACACCAGTATGGTGGTCGCACTCCAGTCCATCTTACCCAGCTCCGCGCTTTGTTTTTCACAGCCAAGACAGGATGAATGCATTTGAAAAGTTAGAGCACATGAGTGGAACCTTTAAAACATTGGATGCATTTGTGCCACCTGTTCTGAAAGGATGAGAAACAGGCTGCAAATCTGGAGCAACAACAACAAAAAAAAAAACGAAAGAGGACAACTCAAAGCCAGGCTGAGACTGGAGTGCCACCGCCATGCTTGCAAGTGCATTAAGATCAGCGAGCAGAGTGCAAAATACTAATACCAACTGTCCTCATAACACAGGCCTCTTATCAGACAGGAGGGAGAGATGGAGGAGGGTCAATGTGAAGCTACATCGTTCTGTAGCAGAGTAGTGTGAGGCGGAAATGTGGCAGGGAGGGCGAGTGATTTTAAAACCTGACAAATGACCTGAGGACACACATGTCTTCACACACAATGGCACACCACACACAGCACATGAGGGAGGCCACTCATGCCAACACAAAACTTTTTTTTTTTTTTCCTTTTTTTTTTTGGAAAGATTTTTTTTGTTTGTTTTTTACAAAGTCACTAGTCACCATCTGAGTCTGAACACTGAAGCCAGACCTAGAGGCAGGCAGGCAGGCAGGTAGTCAGGAAGGTGTCATGTTTAAAGATGATGACACTGAGATGAAATTTTCAGTGTCCATAAGCAGGGCAGCAGTGTGCTACTCGAGCAAGTAAAGGACCACTGACACACACTGTTGGCATTAGAAACTGAACAGTGACTTCACACAAGCATTAGCACTGTTTAGCACAGCTAGTCGTTACAGGTAGAAAGAAAAGCTGAATTTTATTACGTGATTTATCATCTCCACCCTTTTGGCAGATACAGAGTCATGTAAAATGTTTCTCTTCTGTTTTTTCCTTTTTGTTACACTTAGATGTTTTACATCATTAAACACATCCTGATATCAGGCTAGGTAGGATAACCTCTTTAAATACATAATGTACTTTTTAAATACTGACTTATTAAGAATAAAAGGTATCCAAATCAGACTGCATATACAGAAGTAATAATCCAAAATGCAGAGTTTAGTTTCAGCCACTCTGTATTGATCAAAATGAAACAATTTGACAACAGGAATGAAGCACATCACACCCCGACCTAAACAAGTTCACAGCCATTTCTGAGGTTTTGGGACTCATGTGAACCACAGTAAGAGTCATTACTCACAAATTGAGAAAACATGGAACAGTCGTAAACCTTCCAAAGAGTGTTGGGTCTACCCAAATGACTCCATGAGCGCATCAATGACTCACTCAGGAGGTCACAAAGAACCAGGAACAACATTTAAAGCACTGCAGGAGTGACTTTTCTTAGTTAAGGTCAGTGTTCACGATTCAATAATAAGAGATTAGGCAAAAATGGCATCCGAGGGAGAGTGGACAAATAAAAAGAATTAAAATAGTTCTGCAAAGTCAAATGGTACAAAGTTAAAAACAACAACTTAATTTTCATTTATTGCAAATGCGAGACGGCAGTACTTGTTGCCAGGGGTGGCATAACCAGTTATTAGACATAGGGTTATTAAATTTAGCAAACAATTGCTTTTTCCCCCAACGCCAGACTGATTTGGATAGCTTTGTTCCCTTAATAAAATCATCGATTGAAAACTAGATGTTGTTATTCATTCTAATTATCTTTGATTTGCTTGACGAATTGTTCAATGTGGTTAAAAGAAAGGAAAAGTAGAAGAAAATACTTCTTCACACTGCTGGAGTTGTTAAAATTGCTTTTTTTTTTAGCGTTTTTTTAATGTAGATGTACTATTAGCCATTAATAGCCACAGTTACGAACCCAACTATCAATATAACATGTTAGACTTTAGACAGAGTTGAAATAAGGCTAGCCGAGTGCTATTAAATGCTTAAAAAACAGCCTCGCCTGCTGTTTTGATTCATATTACTAAAACATCTTCAACCTGTTGAAATACCGGCTGACAGCACCAACTGCTGGCAAACGCAGAGTCAGAAGAGCATGAAGAAGGAGACACAGAGAGAGGGAAGAAAAAAAGAAGAGAGAGAGAGACCACAGTGCCATCTCTGACGAGCCTGACGCCTGTTGCTATGCCGACCACAAAGAGGGAAACAGAAAGAGGAGGAAGAGGGAGGAGGTGGGGAGGCAAAGCACGGACAACAGCGCCGGCTGAATTCGCCTCTCCTGGGTCACTGTGATCGAAAAGAAGCGAGGAATGCAATGAAATTCCTCTTGGAGGTTCAGGGAGGAAAGAAAGTCCGGAGCAAAGGAAAACAAATACCCTACCCTAAAAAAAACCCCTTCACCCTCTTCACTTGCTCACTTCAAGCGCCTCGCTGTCTTGGTGCGACAGCGGCTCTTTCATCGCATTTGGAGCGTGCATGTCTGTGTGTTTGCACAGAAACAATTTCTCTCTTAATTGGCACCCTGAACTTCTTGCCAACAGTTGGTCGGCTAGAAAAATCTGTAACTAAGGAGAAGGAAGCTGGAAAATAATATCAGCCAGGCTATTCAACAGAGCACAGAGAGGCTCATTATGAGAGGAAAAGCAAGGACATGAACTCGAATGGAATTTGATGGGAAAGTGTTTCCATTGCTCTGAAGCTCTAATAATTTTTTTCTACGTAGTTAAACACGATGAGCGAAAAAAACTACAATGAAAATATCTCCAGGGAAGGTGAGGAGCAACAGCCAATCAGAAGCATCTCTGACTCATCAGTAGTGACATAACTAAGCTGGACACAGAAAACAAGTGCCGATGGGTGAGTGTGGTTCTCGGTTTATCTGCCTGCCTTCGGTGCCTGTCTGTGGGTCCGGCTCGTGGGTGAGTTGGGGTGGTGGTGGTGGTGATGCTGTGGGAGATGTGTGTGTTGGTGAGGGGTGGGGGGGACTCAGCACAGTGAGGGGGAGGGAGGGAGGAAGAGGAGGCGGCAGGTGGAAGTCAGAATTTAAGGGGGGGGGGAGGGGGTCAAGGGTGGGGCCGGAGTGTGAAAGGAGATTACGGTTGTCAGGGAGATGGTAATTTGCCCCCAGGCTCGGACCAAACCCACCATCCTCCACAGCTCTCCTGATGCTTTGATTCCCAATAGCAAAAATCGATTAATACTGTGAGGGGCAGAGGGTGGGAGATGAGATTAGAGCATACATGGGGTCTGAAGGATCACTTTTTTTTTTTTTTTTTTTTAAGAGGTAAATATGAGGAACAGAAGAGGAAACGGGAGGTGGGAGCAGCCATGCCTGAGTAAATCACCCAGTAGGTGAGGCAGAAGGGCGGTAAAAGACTGAGACTGGTGTGATAATTTCCAATTTATCCCAACTCCTTCCCATCTTTGCAACCACTCCGCCCCCATCCCCCTGCAGCTCCACCACCAAGCTCATCCCTGCCACCTCCCCTGCTCCCAGGACACAAACTCCCTGCTGCTGGTCTGCTTGACTATCCATCTTTCCCTCTCACTTCTCCTCCTTCTTGGCCTCTTCATTCTTCTCCTCCTCCTTCTTGGGCTCTTCCTTCTTCTCCTCTTTCTTAGGCTCCTCTTTCTTCTTGTCATCCTTCTTCTCCTCCTTCTTTCCATCGTCCTTCTTCTTGTCGTCCTTCTTCTTATCCTCCTTCTTCTTGTCCTCTTTCTTGTCCTCCTTCTTGGCCTCTTCCTTCTTCTCCTCCTCCGGCATGGGTTCGGTGGTGAGGATCACTTTGCCGATGTTGTTCCTCTCCTGCATCTTTCTCATGGCATCACCAACCTGAAGGAAGAGAGTTGGACAATCAGAGAAAGCTGGATGACAGGACAAATAAAGCAAAGAGCACAAAGACATTCGTCTTTCAATGAGAAGAAGAAGCCATGTCGCTCTCAGACTAAACAAATCCAGTTTATTATCTGCTGCTGTGCAAGCCTGTTATCTCTAATCTGCTTATTTAATACAGCTGCCTACGAAACCCACTCAGACTTGTATTCAAATATGAAGAATATGAGATGTTATTATTGTCTGAAAGGAAATTAAACTGTTATTGACTCTTGCAACAAGCAAAAATATGGCAGGAAAATGACAAATAAATAAATAAAAAAACAATCTAGAGATCAAACAAAAACAAACATTTCATTGCCACCTCGGTTTATTTAATAGTTTTCGTAAGATTACAGATTTTTTATTTCAGACATTAAACTCATTTTTTACCAAGTGGTTTAATCACATGGGTCACATGTATTTATTAGGAAAAACTAGTATTTTTGTTATTTAAACTCATGAAGTTAAAACTTACAAACTTATATTCAGCACCAGCTGTTACTTCAATCTAAACTTATGCAACTTATGATTACAAAGTGTGTAGTGGGTGTTTTGGTATAAAAACCAAAGAGTTTAAATGTCCAACTTTAATGCAACTATTTTCAAAATTGAATGGCTGCACATTTGTATAAAATATGCCACATCTGATATGCCAGTAATATCTATAAGTCCTTCAAAGTCGCACTGAGAGCAACAGTCTTCTGGGCAGACACAATTAAAGTTGTTTTCAGTATATTTAAATATAAAATTAAAAGAAACATTTAAGAAGCCATTTAAGAAGAAACATTTTTTAAGGATGCAAGAGCAAGATTTTCCTGAAGATAAGAGGAAGTAAATCAAAGATGTCCTTTTTAAAAACGGTTGTTTTTCTCTGACTGTTATGGAGGACATTAGATTTGAAAATGTGGATTTGAAAAGCACTTTAGAAATCTCTGAGTTGAAATAATGAGCTCCATTCTCATTGGGGAATAAAGGCAAAGACTCCTGTTTACAGCTAAGGCAGCTAAAAAGACTAATCACTAACATAAGATTCAGAAACCACTGAAAATTTCACCTCGGCCATGGTTTTTATCTTTGTTTCAAAATGTTGGTCAAACCCTGTTTTACAGCCACTCCACTGCCATGCACGTGGTGTGATGTTGACTCAACTCCCAGTTGAAAGTTGCACTTGCATTTCTTCTATGAAAGTTCTTAAAGAGAAATACAAATCAGTGGATATTGGTATTGGTGAATCAAAGCCTTAAATAAAACTAGAATAATTGTGATTGGTGCATCAATGCCTTTGAGTTTTCACTGTTGGCAAAAGCGAAAATTAAAAGCCGACAGGCTTCCGTTAAGCCACTGAGACTCTCTATTCAAATCCAACGTCCTCTTTTAACGAGACATATTTGGCAATTAGACTGTGGAAGTTCAAATTGAGCATTTCAAGGCAGCACAGAAGACCACAACAAATGAATCAAGAAATAAACCTGCACTGAAACAGTCTTAAATCTTTTTGCTGTCGGTGAGTTTATATTTGATCACGTCCTCATCTGCAATTAAGTTTTACACACATTCTTGTTGTAGAAGCAACAAACCCCCAGTAATGAGAAGCTGAGGACAAATTAAAAAGATTTTGTCAAGATATGTTTGTCTATGTTGAAGCTCAGCTTATAATTTTGACTGCTAAATAAACTAATTTAGACAAAACTTGGGAATGTTTGCTAAAATCTCAAATTTCTAATCTACATAACATAAAAACTATCTGCAGCCCTTCTTATCTGCTCCAGAAAAAGTTCTTATTTTAAAAATACATCTAAGTGCTTGCTCAGTTTTAAAAATTAGAATTTAAAATATGAATCAAATCAGGTTGAGAAAATAAAATAATGCATGTCTAAGTCTAATCTAGACTCAGTGATCCTCAGGGAAATGCACATTATTGCTGTCAGACTACCAGCAGCACAAATGCTGCACAGATGGTCTTGTTAGTTCTATTTTAAGACTTAAAGATGTGTACATATCGTTTAAAACGCGCCCATTCATCCTGACGAGGGCAGATATACATGTTGGTGCCTGTTGCAGAAGATATTGCAAAATATTCCTGCAAAACGTCGTCTCCCAGAGTAAATACTCTCCTCTAACAACTGCCCTCAAACCCCCACGCAGTGATAAATTGACCGAGTGGCTTTCCATCATAATGATGAGTGGAGGATCCCAGCCAAGATCTGCCCCACCCTCCTCCCCTTTTGACCACCGAGCTCTGTCCACTGTCTGTTCCTGTCTTCATCACACCCCCTCTTCCTCTTCCCTCCGATCCCCCACCCTATTTGTTCAAGGCAGGCAGACCACCTAACGACCAATGCCAAGGCAACAGGGCCATCTCCTAGCAACGTAAAGCCTGGCTGAAACGTGGCTCTGACGACTTCGACACATGGGAACGGAGGAGGGCAGGAGAGGGAGTGTGGGAGTCTGGAAACGAAGGGAGGGGTTCGGCGCAACTGGTATCCTTCAGACAAAGCCAAGGGATAAGTTCAGGAATTATAAAAATCATTTTCTATGAGAGTGAAAGTGGCTGATATTCTTTCAATCAACTCTCTTGAAAATCCAAACAGTTCTCCAAATCTCAGGTACACCAACTGCACATAAAACACCATGTAGAGAAGTACACAGATGTCTTTTCATTTCACTCTAATGCTTCTTATGTTGTACTGTCAAACTCCTCTGAGTTGTTTATAGTTTCAGACGTTAAAATATTACATGGAGTTTCACTGAAAATTCTTCAGATAAACTCAAATTCTGCCAAACATCTGAGATATCCAATTGAAATTAGACAAGCTAGACAATTTAAAAAAGTGAAGTTGAATGAAACATAATCAATAAAACATTAAATCAACAATCTGATGTGTAACGATGGCAAAATGTAATGTTTCAATTGTTGACTGTGTGTTCCATGACTTTGTGTTTTTGTATTTTTTGATGTAAAGCACTTTGAAATGCATTGTTGCTGAACGGTGCTTTACAAATAAAATTTAATTTGATTTTGAATGTAGAAATATTAACTCCAGCTTTTGTGGTGGAGAATTAACCATAATAACTAGCCTGAACTAACCAACTCAATGGTAAAACACAGTGGAAAGAAAATAATGCCGTGGACACACTTTCCATCTGCAGGTACAGAGAAGCAAACTAGTTAATGGGACGATAACTAAATTCAGAAGAAAACCTGTTAGAAGCTTAAAAAAAACAAAACACTTAAATCTAATTCAGAGGCAAGTTCAATTTCCTGCAGGATAATTGTAAATATACAAACGAAACTACAATCTAATGGTTTACATCAAACCATATTCATGTTTAAGAACAACCTAGCCAAGATAAAGTCCAGATCGGAATCCAACTGAGAGTAGGAGGCAAGACTTGAAAGTTGATGTTCACAGATGCTTTTCTTCTAATCTGACTGAGCTTGAGCTGTCTTTCAAATCTAAATGGGAAAGAATTGAATTCTCTTCATGTGAAAATCTGATAGAGACATTCACCAAAAGACTTGTGGAGGTAAATCCAGTGAGAAGTGGCTCCATTAAATTTTGATTGAGGGCTGCTGGATAGAAATGTATGCCAGACTGTTTTATTATCCTCCGTAAAATATAATAAAGCTTGTAGTAGCAAGGTGACAAAGTGAGGAAGTTCAAGAGGCCTTTTAGCAAGGCACTATTCTGTCACATGTGGGACGTTTCTGTAGGTTACATTCTAAATAAAAGATTCAGATTTAGAAATATTAAAACAACTTGAAATGGCAGAATCACTGTTCATAAACTATAAAGTAAATACGAGGACATTTTTACAACAACTTGAGTTGCTTTCCAAATACTTGTCCCATCTATGAACAACATCATTTATTGCTGGAGGAACTTTTACTACAGTGCATGGAGGGAAAGGCCCCGGGATTTCATACTGCAACACAGTTACCAGAAATTACTTGGTGTACTGCCCTGCATGTTGCTGGGACTCGTCAACTGGTGCAAGCCTTTGGAAACAAATAGCTGTAATAGTGAACTGATTTGACATTCACACAGAAATCATCTGAAAAAAAAAAAACAAAAAAAAAACAAATAAAAAAAATGCAAAGATGAAGCAGTTATGTTACAGAACTGAGCCTGTAAAAATAAAGATTAACGACTTCCTTTTAATAAACAGTTCAATGTGGATTGGACTCAAATGAAGGCATTGAATTGTTGCAAACTAAAATAAATCCCTGCACCAACATTTTTTACAAGATATGAAAAGTCATTGCTCTTTATTAGCCGGTGTATTCTGCTTAGCATCTTTAGTAATCAAACCCTTTCATAATCTCAGCTCAAGCACGTTTATGGAAGTTACATTTGAGACTTTCAGACATTTTTAATATAATTTAAATTAATGAAAAATTATCTTCAATAAGTAGGCTAAGCAATATAAAAGAACTTTATTTAAATAAGTGTTTTTCAGCTCTAAAATCTTTCGCGAGATGATTATCTGTGCAAAAGATCAGAGCAATAAAAATCTTGTTGCCTCCTTACAGATTTAGTATTTTTTGCCCAAGTGGCAATTTTTGAAATCAAACAAAATTTAAACATCAGACAAATTAAAATTGAGTAAAAGCAAAATGCAATTTTAGAAAAATAGGTGCCCAGGACAAGTCTGTTTGAAAAAGTAATGGCACCTTAAGACTAAAAACTGTTTGCAAATTCAATCGATTACTAACAGGGTCGTTTTTTAAATTTGATCTTAAGGCAAGACATTCTCCTTGAAAGTTTTCTGCTGAAGAGCAAAATTAATGGCTCCAACAACTGCTTTTACCTTGAGTGTACAGTGCTTTTAATGTCATATTGGATTCCTTTCTGATTGCTAATGAAAACTCTTAGAAAGACTTTAGAACTCTTTCCAGATTGCTGAAGCTCAGTGAGTTTGTTATCTGTCAAAGTTATTAAGATTGGATCATGATGTTTTGCCTTTTTAACTCTTATAACCTTCTTCATGTTGATTCGTCAATCGTCAAGTCAGGCAGGTCGAACCAAAATAAAAGTGGTTAATCTTTTAATTTATGATTTTTCCACATTGAGCATCTGCTAATTAATGAAATTGGAATGTGAAAATTGCCAAAAAGAAAGGCAAAAATGGAAGACATACAAAAATACTTTTTCAGAGAATTGCAGGATGAGACGGTCATGCTAATTTCTGAACGTTTTGTGGTTTACAGATTTCTCTCGTAAATCAAGTACAGACAAGGGGGAAGGGTTGTGATGAATGAGGTCAGGGCGTGGCAATTATACCCGGGTTAAGACAATTCATCCACTGCTCCTTCCCTGGCAGCTTTTTGTCTTTGTGACACCTCGCGCCGGAGGTGTCAGCAGACACGTACGGTACACCAAAAGACATGACATCCACCTTCATCTCTTCTCTGTATCTCCACATCATGTTTTTTTTTTCTTCTTCCACACATCAGGGCCCCTCCCTAAGATAGACGCATACGCTGACTAAAGGATGTCACCATAGCAACAGGAGAGAAAGAGGGGGAAAAAAAGATACACAGTGAACAGGGAGAAAGCAGAGAATAAAGCCAGATAGTGATAGAGGGAGTCAATAACCTAAGCATGGCAAAAAAAAGAAGAATCAGATATAAAGAGCAGACAGATGGAGAGGGAGAGAAAGAGCATCAGATGGCGGAGAAAGACAGCGGGTGTTTCTCTCTGGCCAACCAAAATACTGACCAGCTCCGATTTTGAGAACAGAAGATGTCCTTATGACGCTCCCTTTTTTATCCATTCTCCTTCTCTATTCATATCTATTAGCACTGTTAATTCGTCTGCAACAATCAGAGCCTGTCGGCCCCAGTGACTTATGCTGCACAAGACACTGAGTGTCATGTGGACAACTTTCTGTCTCTGAGTCTCTGAGCCTTAGGGCCACGCCCAGCTGCTGCTGCAGATCCTACCAACAAGCACACAAAGACACAAAATCTACCTGGCATTAATGAGTCTTCAGAGCGCTTCCAAATTGTAAAAATTAATGTAATTCAGAAATGACTGCAGTCCAGTCACATTAGATTAATCAGAGCAAGAAGAGGAGGGATGGATTCAATCAGATTAACATCCAGATCCAGATCCAAATCTTTTCACGGAAATGCACTTCTGAGCACAAATTAGACAAATCAAAAACGGATACAGATCCAAAAATAATGTTGTAAAAATTAAGAAAAGACCTAAATTATAGTTGTAGCTCAGTTTAATGAAGTTTTCTGCAAAATAGCAACTAAATCTGTGTAGGTTAATGTAAACTCATACAGTTCCAAATCCAGAGGTACTGAAACATAAAATGATACTTTTGCACTATTTTAGAGATTAAAATAACTTTAAACAGTGGAAATGGTATGGCAGAAAATGTTTGTAGTTATAAAATTGTAACATCTTAAAACCTTGATATACAGCGCTGGAAAAAACAAAACAAAACAAAAAAAAACAAAAACGAACCTGGCCCTTCAGATATTTCTCCCTACTTTTATTATAGGCCAAAGAAAACCTGAGTGAATACAAAAGGTTGTCAAATTATAATTTTATTTATTAAGTGTATAAAAATTATCTGAAGAAACTTGACCTTACTTGATAATCCACCCTGCTCTCCTTGCTAAATCTTGAAACAACTGAGATTACTCACAATAAATCAATTTCACAAGCCACACTCTCCTGTTCCCTGTCAGACCTGTAGAATCAACAAATCACTGAGAGCTTTCATCCTTCTGTTCAATCGTCAGATGCCAGCAGGTTGCAGATGTTTCAGGTTTGTTTTCACTGTGAAAACAAGCTGAATTCTCTCATGTGAATGTAGAACCGACTGAATGATAAACAACCTGAAATTGATCAATTTGAGCTCAACACTTTCTCATTGGTCTATCTAAAAGTGACTTGGGGCAATTTTTTTTAACCAATTTGAACATTAAACTGAACCCAACTGCATTGTTTGATAAACAGGATCAAATTAGAAAGCAGGGAATCAGCCTGCATGATTTAATTTACTTTTTTTGTCGCAAATTAATCCATCCATCCATCCATCCATTTTCCGTCACCCTTCTCCCTAACGGGGTCGGGAGTTGCTGGTGCCTATCTCCAACTGCGTTCCGGGCGAGAGGCGGGGTCACCCTGGACAGGTCGCCAGTCTGTCGCAGGGCAACACAGAGACAAACAGGACAAACAACCACGCACACACACACTCACACCTAGGGAGAACTTGGGAAGGCCAATCAACCTGACAGTCATGTTTTTGGACTGTGGGAGGAAGCCGGAGAACCCGGAGAGAACCCACGCATGCACAGGGAGAACATGCAAACTCCGTGCAGAAAGACCCCGGGCCGGGAATCGAACCCAGGACCTTCTTGCTGCAAGGCAACAGCGCTACCCACTGCGCCACTGTGCAGCCCTGTCGCAAATTAATGTATACATAAATTGTATTGAACTGATTTGAATTTAATTTAGATTTTTCTATTTACTCAACACTCTTTTTTGCAGTACTTTACCATTCTGATGGCGAATTTTCACACATTTAAAATTTTTATGCTTTTGTGAAAAAAATTACAGCGTAATACCAGAAAATATTCTGTTTTTTTTTTGTTTTTTTTTGTCTTTGGAATGCCTGAAAAACATTAACTCTGAGTCAATGTATTAGAGGTGTGAAAAATTGAGACGCAAATAGCAAAAATTAACAACCTGCTCAAGATGCCAGGTGGAATCGATGCGTGGTTTGACTTTGCCCTGCTTGTACAGATCCAGGATGGTGTTCATGGCCTCGGTGATGAGCTCCATCTCCCCATCCAGGTAGCCCAGGTGAAATCCACACACCGACTTGTTGCCTTGAATAAGGCTGAGTGTGTGAATGGAGAACTGATGGTACCAGTTCTTAGCCACGGCGATCAGGTTCTTCCTCTGACCCGCCAACATGTTGGCTGCACCTGAAGGGGACGAAGACCGAAGAACAGACACAATGTAAAACTTGACATTAACTTTACATATTGTGTTTTAGTATTTGGTAGTAGTATTGTGTTCAACGGGGCAGTATTATGCGTTTTCCATTTTATAGCACAACCAAGTAACTGTTATATAAATTTGACTTCTTAATTTAACTCCTTGAAATTGGGGCTATACTTCTTTAAGAAACTCTTGCTCTGACACTTCTCCTTCAGGAAGTCATCACGACATCTTTCATCTGTTAACCTTTTTTACCAGCTTTACACTGAGAAGTAGTGTAAAGCTGAGGTCAGAAGTTGCGCAGTTCTACCAGGTGTTTGCTAACTGTGGCTGACTAGTCTGAAGGAGTTGAGTGGAGCTCCTCCTTGCAGCCCCCAGGAGGAGCTTTGTTCTTGATGGCAGGGCTTGGTCCCGCCAAGTGTTTGCACAGCTGAATAGTTGCCATGGAAAATTAAACATCTCAAACATAAGAAATCCTATTTTTTACACATCTTTGATGATGGAATAAGCTTAAAAAAGTTGATTTGACATAATAGTGCCTCTTTAAAAAAGTCAAAAGTGGTGATGTTGAAATGTCACATCTCACTTAGGCAATGAGAGCCGTCCGCTGTTCTTTGTTTCACCTCTGTCTCTCGCCTATTTTCCCACCCTCAAAACCCTCTTTAGCACTTCAGCAACCACTGCCATCACATCCTCCTCCAGACCCCCTCCTTACGGGTTCACTTAACGGTCTCTCTACTCTCAATCTTTGCGTTCCTTGGATTGGAGGAAAAGGGTGGGGGTGAGGGTGGTATGGACAAAGCGTGCTCTGAGAGAACCGAGGGACCCGGCCCGCCGTATTCACACACATTCCAGGTTTCATGCAGATAGAACACCCCATTGTTCCACCGTGCCTACTTCTGATAAGCTGGAGGAGAAGCAGCCCGGCGCAGAGGGACCGGAGAGGCTGAATGGTTGAGGTTGGAGGGCACCATGCTGGGTAGGGGCTTTCTGAGCAACACGCAAAAAAAGGCGAGGCCCTGTTCTCCATGGATGCCGACCCCGCCCACTCCATGCATGCATTCGGATTTGCATTGTAACAGAGGGAGCGTAAAAGGGCTTCCCACGGATGACACACAGCTCACTGAGGACATGGGCCTCCACAGAGAGGCCAATCCGCCCACTAGAAAGCAGCTTTTACTCTGCGGCAAGTGTGAAACCCACAACTATTCTTTTTATTCACAGCCAGCCTGAAAGATCAAGGGGGCACCGGTTTTTTAAATTTTTTGGAAAAAGCAGCAACTAATTGTTCTTTATGCAGTTGCTACATAAAAGTCAAAAAATGTAATAGTGTGGATTCCTCAGGATGAATTCCAGCTATAGTCCAAAGGGATAAGAATGTAAAGAATTTGGTTTGATCATGTGAATATGTAGCTGATGTGTTCCGAGAAGGAATGCCCTGTTTGCAGACACTTCTCCTCAAAGACAAGAGAAAGTCTGCAGGTTACAACCAACTTTCATTTTAGGTATCAGATTTTTTTTTAATCCAAAATTTAAAAAGCAAATTAGCTCGAAAAGGGAAAAAAGATGTAAAGATACTACCCAGTGAAGCATATTTTTTTATTAACACATCTACACTGAGAATGAAAACAACATGAAAGGAAATGCAGTATGGATCTGTACTGCTGCATATCTCAAAATTCTAAGATTTTCAACAACAAAAAATTATGTGCTTTCTGTGATGACATCACAAGAGGCACAAGAAATACTATGGTGAATGAGTGACTTTTGACAGATGTTAGCATTCAAGTTGCAACCTTATTATCTTAAAAGCCATGGCTTTATCTACAAGAACCAAAAACAAATGATGCTGTCTTGAGTCACCTTTGAAACAAGAAAAAGCTGCAACAATTATCTTCTGGACATTAAGTGGTACAAATTGGTTTGTGCCCTTAAGCATGAAAACAGTTGGATAACGCAGCAGGACACCCAACGCACCTGAATGGCCAAGACAAACAAACCTAAAAACCACAAAGAACTGAAGGCTCTGAAGTTGTCAAGTGGAAGTCTGACATTAAAAATTTTGGAGACACTGTGTTATGACCTTCTGCAGGCCAGCCAAGCTTGAAATCTGTCCAATGTGGGTAAATTTAAAACAGTTCAGCATAAAAAGGGGGGAAGAAATTGGCTCAATTATACCAAGAGTGGCAGAAGCAGTTGTTATGTTTAGGAGGCATTTAAATTTTCAGCTCCCCCCCAACAGAATAAATCTGCAAACTTTTTCACAAAGCTATATTTATTGGGGGGGGGGGGAGTAATTACTGATTTTTGCGATTGAAATCTGGCCTTCTGTTTGTCACATATTTAATTGTTGCCAATTTTTTCAGAAATCCATGCAGAGTTCTGATATGAGGCTAAGACATTGTGCTGCAGCAATTCCAAATACAAGTTAACACATTTGAATGACTTATCTAATTAAAAACATTGAAGCAAGGAGGAAAGAAAATGGCAAGGAAAATACAAAAGGTCAGATCTGTGTGATGTCATCAAAAGCATGTTTGCACAGAAACGGGGAAGGCAGAGGTTAATTTGATTTAAAAAATAACTATTTGCATAGCAAATTAAACAGCAAGTTTAATTTGAAAAGTCTGGTTAATAACTTTGAATCAATGTATGTTTGAGATTTGGCACCACCAAAACATGAATAGCAACATTTTACGCCAAGCTATGTTGTATTTTTGCAATATTGGTTATGTTGATACTGGATTTATTATTTCCACTTACCATAGGTGATGAGCTTTCCCATAGGCTTCAGCAGATTGTAGGCCTTGTGGGTGTCTGATCCTCCGAGTGGGTCGAGGATGATGTCCAGCCCTGAGGCACAGGAGGCAAACGGTGGAAGTTATCTATGCTGTGAATTCAGCAAGAGCAGTCCGCCAGATCTCCTCTGGCAAGCTGCCCCTCTGCATGCCAAAGTTCAATAGGAGTAGCGAGTGTAGCCAAGCTGCTCCATGTTTACTCAAAGCCATAAAGGAGGACAGGAGGAACGTAACAGAACCTTCCTTTACGATTGCTTTTTCCATTCATGTCTCTTGTCTGACAAGAGGGATGAATGTCTCCCTGTTGCTATCATTTCAGCATAACAATCTGCACAGATGGTAAAACCAGGCAATGGAGGTTTCTCTGTGGCTTATTAATATCCAGCCCTGAAGGTTTTGCCTTAATGACGTTCCTTTGTGCCACAGGGAACTCCTTAAATTGGGCTACTCCTCCTTGCTCTGCTAAACCCCGGTCCTATTGATTGCAGAGGCTCACAGCATGACTCTGCCTTGACTGGAGCACACATGAATTGACAAAGAGTCAAAGATAGAAGGATTGGTGGTGAGCACATTGATTCAGGCTTCTAATTAGTTACATTCGGTGTAAAGTGTCAGCTCCTGCTTTCAACCTATCTGTCTCCGATGTCTGCCTTACTCAAAAATGAACAGAGACAGGTTGGAGAGGTGCCAATGAGATGAGCTTTCTGGGAAACTATATTATATTTGAAACAGGAGCAGCATGACCAGGACTTTGGTTAATTTCCTAGAAGCAGTTCCAGCAACATATAACTTTTCTCGCTACTATGTTTGGGGCGGACAGCGTCAGTGTTTGGAAAGAAAAATTTAGTTTGGTGGGAAACTGACTCCCTATTTGCTGCCACTCTGACAGCCAACTGTGAGAAACTGAGAAAGAAATGGCACAGCAATTAATCATCTCACCAAATCTAGTGTAGGAAAAAAAACCTTGAACTATCCAATATGAAAAACAGAGGTTTTGTTTTTTGAATTACATTCTCCTGTGTCCTCCAAAAAAAAAAAAAAAAAAAATCCAAATTTAGAACATTTAATCTTGGTGGATGCTGAGATCTCGTTCACCTTTTGGACTGATCTTGCGAACTTCCTCCACATAGTCCTTGGTACGATAGTCGATGGCATGCGTGACCCCACCCTGACTGATGGCCTCATGTTTGCTTGCTGACGCAGTGCCGAACACGGTCACATCTTTCACAGTCTTGCACAACTGAGTGGCTGCAATGCCAACGCCACCTGAAGAGAGGGGGAAAATAAATCAAAGCTTAATACAGGGAAATACACCTGTTGGTTTTGACCTTTCGTCTCCACAGACTCTCCTTGCCTGGCTGGATTTTAGAGTTCAGTCATCAGAGACGCTTATTCAAAATGGTTTCCTCTTTCTGTTTTTGTTATAAACATTTGACCACCACACCACAGAGCTGCACAAGTTGTCTCTCAGATGCATTAAAGAAAGTCCAATTTTGGTAATACCATGTTTTCTCCCCCAATTGACTGGTCACAGTAGCTACGCCAAAACTCATTTCTAATTGGGTGATCAGTCCCTTGTGATGGCTCCTCTTCCTAAAGAGGCTGTTGTGTGTGAAGACAATAGCATTATTCATTTTCCCAGCACATAGCGGCATTTTATAGTACAATCAAGTAACTACGTTAACTTAAGTTGATAAAAAATGGTATATATGCCAAAATATAATTTCATAATTTAACTCCTTGAAATTGGGCCTCTGTCTCTTTAAGAAGCTTTCTGACTCTCCTCCATCAGGAAGTCATCACAACATCGCCCTTCTATAAATCCTTTATCAATATTTTACCAGTGTTGCACTGAGAAGTAGCTCGCATAATGAGCTCAAGTGTTTGCTAATTGCTGCTAGCTAGTCTGAAGGAGCTCCAAGGAGGAGTTGCATCCTCGAAGATGTTAGTAGACCAAACCAGAAAGAAAGTGTTTGTCACAAGACACCTGGACCGGACCCGGTCCAGGTGTCTTAGTTGATTAGGCCTAATCAACTAATGCAAAATCTGATTGCGATAAATGGTTTTTCTTCTCTCTCATAAATGTGAGTTCTACACATCTCAGAAAAGTCTTTAAATCTTAACTTTTGCAAAATATGTCATCCAGTTCCAGTTAGAAAGTGAGGAGGCCAAAATCCAAGGATGAAGAAACACATTCATCTGTTTTGTTCAACCTTGAACTGGTAACACAGCTGTTTGTTTCCAAAGTGATTTAATTCATGGGTGAGAAAACATGCATATAAGGAAACCAAGACGCTTCTGGAAAGAGAGATGAACAACACACATCTCCGGCCAAAAGTAAAGCAGCTTTCACTCTCCTGTTGTTGGCAGTTTTAAACCGAAGCTTGGCAGATTAAGGCAGTAGCTCCAAAACATTATTTTGTCTTTCTGATTTTAGGTTTTAAATCCGCTTTCTTTTTGTCTTGATTTATTCTTCCTCAATAAATAAAGTACCTGAAACCCGGAAATGAACGAATTGTAGAATAGGATTTTAACCATCTTTTTTTCTTTGGTTTTAGTTCATGAGAAGAAATGAGATATTAATTGATTGCAATTAGTCAGATTGTATCTAATGTAAGCTTAAGTAAGCTATCCACTTTCAATTTTGACTGTTTCATTAATAATAATTTATTGAATCAATAAAAATTCCTGCTTCAAAATAAATTATTTTTACAACAATTTAGAAGGTTGAGACAAATTTGATTAAGATATGAACCTTTGTATCTCAAACTATTTTGAGCAAAAGCCTCCACAAAATGGAGCTTGACAAGAATTCCCATTCAATGCATATTTTCAGGGCCAGGTAAATTTGATTTGCATTATTTATCATGACAAACAACCAAGTCAATAACAGAGTGGATGTGTTTTCGCTCAGGGGTATGTATGAGGCATATTAAACACAATTACATTAACCCAGCTGGCCTGGAGAAAGTAAACACCCACACAAAAGACAAATACATCCAACTCTGGAGAAAGTAGCGTTTGTCACCCTGTGGTAAATCCAATTTTGCAGTTTGCTTTCTCAAGATAATCTGAAGTACCAGAAAAACACAAAAGTAGCAGTAAGAGAAAAAATAATCTCCCACTCTATCCAAGACTTTAAATACAAGTAGAGGTTTGGACTGTTTGCATTTTTCTTTGCTGTGTTTGAATGCCGAAGCCGGTGTTAGCAGAAGGAACCGTTGCGAGGAGTAATAGGTTACCAATAAGCAAGTGGCTTGTTTGAAATGAAAGCTGACTGGAGGGGCCGGGGCTGCAAGGCATCCATAAAGGTCACTCATGCCTGACCAGGAAAGAGCACATTTTATCTGATACCAGAGAGAATAAAGAATCACAGAGCAACAGCTGCATTCAATAACATTTACTTTAACTGGGATTAGATGGACGGTTGAGAAAATTAAATATGGTGAGAAATATGCACACCAAGAAAATGAAGAAAAGATTTTCACTTTGACTGTCTGTATTCTGAGTGAAGAATACTGTGGTTATTTTAGGCATGCATGTCAGCTTTCAGGAGAGAATGTTTTGCACTGGATGATGCTAGTGCACCTCTTGTCCCTTCATCTGAACATAAATGTTTCTGAGCCAGTGAGCCTGTCTAATAGCACAACTTCTTCAACCAAACCCAGGCAGTTTCTCTCTGTGGCACCATGGCTGCATAAAAACACAAAAGCAAATAGCACTGCGTTCAGAAGAAATAAAAGTACTGAGATTTACTGATATTATTTGGATATATGTTCAAGATAAAGCCGTTCTCTGGTAGTGCGGGTCAACGGGTTCCCTGTGAGATGGACAGGCCGGCTGCATCACTGTAATCACGCCTGTTGATGGTGTTAATATAGCTGAAGAGAAAACAAAACTCAAGGCTGTTGCTCTTGGATGCGAGCGCTGTAGTGGCCGCGTTGTAACAGCAACCGTCTCTCCTCGCTCCCAGTGAGAAAACCGAGTTTGTGTTGCCAAGGTAACCTCAGCCAAATTGCCAGCAATGACAGAGCAAAGGGAACCATTTTGTCTCATTGACTGCTCTTCCTTCGGGCACGCAAGCGCAACAATCGCGAGTTTGTCAGCAGTTCGTTTTTGACAGCTACAGCTGAGCATTTGTCTTGAGAAGTCGCCTGAAAAACCGTATTTCTAATGATTATTAAACACAAATATACAACATGAGGAGAACTTTGTGAAATTTAAAAGAGAAAACAGAGAAAGCTGTCAGTCAGTAACATCTCTCATGGGCAGGTATAAGGCGTCCAGCAGAATCATATATGCTCACATTTAAATATTTAGTAACTGTCATAAACTTTGTGATTTCTGTTCACTGCAGCTTTGTAGAGAAATGAATCAAAAATAAATGCAGAAATCACTTTATTTGTTTAAAAAAAGGAGAATTTGCTGCAGTGCCTATCAAAAGAATCATATGCATTTCATTGGATTTCTGTGTGACAAATACAAGGTAGCACATTATTGTGAAGTCGAAGGTAATTATATAGAAATTTGATTATGAATGAAAATGTGAAAAGCAAAGCATATGTTTGATTCAACATCCAGGGGTCAATATTTTATACAACAATCTTTTTCTACATTGAGAAACTAAAATACTTCTCAGGCAAATTGGAAGGAAAGTATCAGTGAAGAGCAGTTTGAAGGATTTAGGTCTGGACTTTGACTGGACCGTTCCAACTCAAGTATATGATTTGATAGAGACCAGTGGTAGTAAATCCTAAACATATAATCCTCCAAACTTAAAAATGGGTGATTAACAGGAAGTAATCAAATCTTTTGAATATGATTTGGTGGAGCAGAGACACAAACAAACATGGAGGACAGTGGGGATTCACTGGTGTTGCATCTCTGGCTGAATTTCCTCCTGTCTCAGATCTTTTCACACCAATAGTCATTTTTCCCAGCATTACTCTGTTTATAGCTCCATGTCCTTCCATCTTCCCAGCAAAAATGGTCAAAACACTCCTGAAGGAAAGCCAGCATGCAGTTTGATGCGACCACTGCCACATTTCACTTTTATGGATGCTGTGTTTAAGGTGAGATGCAGAGCCAGTTCTTTTATATGGCTTTTTGACGAGAGGTAAAAAAGTTCATTCTTAATGTCATCACTGCTTGTGGCAAACTCTAAGCAAACCTCATTGCTTTAGAAATGGCTCCTTTTTGTCACTTTTTCATGAAAGAGAAATTTGTGGAGTAGATGATAATTGTCCTCTTAACAAATCTCCATTCCTCTGATTAATGCTTCATTTATTCAGCCTCTCAGTTTAATTGGATGGTCATGTTTTGGCAGGTTTCTAGTGGTTTGCATGTCCAAATACCAGGTTGAAAGGTGCTCTGTGATGTGTTCAAAGCTTGAAATATTCAAACATTTTCACAGGCCACAACTTATCTGCTGTATTTCTTGGTATTCGTGACAACAGTGTTTCCAAAAACATGTAAATGCATTTAAAACTTGTCATTATCCTTCCACTTCCGAAATATACACAACGATTTGTCCATAAAATCCCACACACACACATTAAAGCCTGTTGTTGTAATGTGATGTGGTGTGAATATGAGAAACTGTACATTATTTTGTGACTGTTTTTAGTGAGATTTTACCCGTTTCTAAATCCCATGGGAACAAACTCCCATGTGTCCAATCACAAGACTGCAGAACTGTGCCAAGAACCCTTCAGTCCCCTCACCTCCAATCAGACATGCACATCCATACATACACACATCGCAAAGGCAAGATAAGCTTCCTTCCCAGTTAGCTGCTGGTATCTGCTAATCTTCACAAATATGCAAGGATTAAAATATTAGCCTTCGGTTTCTGCATTTACTTGTTTTTTTCCCCAATTTACATTATTCCCAGCATGTACTTGGAGTCGAACCATCTCTCTTTGGAGCTTACAGCTTAAAACTAGCAACGAAGAAGAAAAGGCAACCAAAACCAATTCTTGCTGCTATTTGCAGTTATTCTCCTCAAGATTCAATTTAAGTGTTTACACTCGAAAACAAGGACGACCCAAACATCCTCTACCTAAACGGAGCACAGAGGGGTTTTGTCTTCCCCCACAATCCTTACGTTCTTACATTTTAGCACAAATTGTGCTCCACAACATGGCTGTTAGGAACGAATTGGAATTTTCCCCAAAAAACACAGAAGGAATCCAGATTGAGACTGAGGCCACTATTATTGCTCCACACCCAGTGGTTCATCAGAAAGAGGGAGGGTGGAATGGACAGAATGTGCTAAAAGCTGTCAATCAAACAAGAAAAATGATATTCTTGTATTTATTTTCTGAAGAAATGTGATGATCACAGTCATGGCAATGTGTATGAGGGCCGGTTGTGATGTCAGGTGTTGTCATATTGTTACTGTCGGAAGATAATCACAGCACTCCAGTTTTCTTCTTTTTAGCATATTCTTTCAACATATTTGCACATTTCCTCCCAGACTTGTATCTTTTCTAACCTATCATTAGGTTGTGGTGGTGGCTTGCAGAAAGAATGAAATAAAAACATGGAGCAGAGTATCTCTTTTTAGCCAAACTCCCAGTGGGAACATTACAACACGGACAAGCAAATAAATGACCATTTTATTGTAGATGGAAAAGATTTAACATTGTTCAGATTCTAGAGCTAGGATAATGAGAGGAGCTACAGTTGGGTGTTTGTGAACGTGTACTTTTGAGGTATTACACTGTATTATGTAACCCTGCTGTTTTTCTTGGATGCGTGCGGGAGTGTGGGCTTGAAATGCAGTTCAGTGTGCTCTCCCTCTGAAGGTGATTTTCATAAAGGAAGTTCATTTTTAGTGACTGGGTAAGTGAAGGAGGCCCTTGCAATTCTCATATCATATGACAAATAAAACCATGAGCTACAGAAAACTAATATTACAGACTTGCATGCAGAAATAAACATGCACAAACTCCTTTTGCCCCGCTTCAACCCTGTTGCAAAAGCTGTTGCACACAAACAGGTGTCCTAACAAAGGCTTCGCATCCACCTGTGATTATGTGGTGGCGGGTAGGAGGAGGTAGACGGGGTCAATTGTCAAAAACTGCAGCACTGAAAGCGTGAAGGAGAAATGTGATTGGAGGGCTGGTTTGGAGGTTGCCCTGGTTTCCTTCCACTATCAGCGAAGCTGATCTGCCGCCGGCGATGGCAGGCCCAGGGAACGCGGAGACGGTTCAACCACACAGCCCAGACTCCTGCTCGGTGGTCAGAGTGGATTAACATTCGCTAAACTGGGGTAAGGAAATTATTCTCAGACACTTTTGTCACAGATTAAGAGAAAACTTCATCCATAGAGTCGTAAGTACAAATGAGCTGATGCTCAAGTAACATGAGACTGAATAATAAATGAGACTCCAGGGAGGAAAAACTGCAAATAGATTGTTTCATTTAGTTCCCAACAGGAAACAATACAGAACTTTGAATCATTCAACCCTAAAAACATCTTTGACTTGTCATTTTCCAACACATCTGTAGTCAGATGTCTTCCACGCATGGAAGACAGATACGCCCGAGGCCCTGCCTGCAGGGTTGACAGCAGCCATGAATATCCATACCAGGCTGCAATTCTCATTTAGACATCCAGCCACCTGTCATACCCACTTTACTTTAATTTGATGTATATGGCGATATGATGGATGCGTTTAAAGCAAACTCGCAGCAAGTACAGAGCTGAAGACATTTATTGGTACCTCTAAAGATGCATAAAAATATTTTATATCAGAAGGATAATCTCCCACTGAAAAATTTAAGAGAAATCCAACCTTTGAGTCCATTTGTTAGATTTACTTAGCTTTGATTTATTTATTTTACACTTTTACTCTTGTTCAAAGACACATCGATTACACATTTTCTGTTCACTGTCAAAGTCTGCAGTTTTGAAATCTTAATGTCCAGGTACTTTAAAGATTTCATGTTGTCTTTCACTCTAATAAAGTTCAGCTGAAAGAGAAACAGGCCCACAGATCACAGATCCACTGCCATACTTATCACAGAAGAGGTATTTACCCTTGGTTTCTAAAAAAGTTCATTTTTACCCTCAAGGGCAAAGAGCTAACGGTCCCAACAGCATATAGAAAACTCCAATAAGCATTTAGCTGGTGTTTACCTGCCTACTGTTGCTATGGTGAGTCATTGAACGTGAGTGAAAGAAATGGGATTCTAGGTCAAATGATCTTTGTCCACCAGAAAAATAGAAAATTCTGGATTACTTACATCTAGGGTTGCGCAACAAATCAATTTTATCAATAAATAAATTTTTTTTCCACAACTGCACTACTTCGATTTCCATAGTTCAGAGTGCTGTTAGCCCACTTAACACTACCATCTTTTTTTTGATGAGGGTGTTGTAGAGCTTCTGTTAAATCCAACTTTGAATTCAGGTCAACTCACACGAATGATTTAAATAAAAACCTTTTTTATGATATTTTCTCTTTTACAAGGAAAATAGTGAAGGGAAAAATGGATTAAAATTGAGAATTATAATGTGTAAAAAAAATGGCGCTCTTATTTTTAAGCCCTAGTTACATCTATTTTAATTGTTTCGATTGTTGTTTCTTCTTTCGTCTCACACGAGATTTGTACTTAGAGCTCACGCTTGAGGTTTTTCAAGCAACTGAGCCAAAAATTAAAAGATTGTGTCCTTGTAAAAAGTTTATAACTTTAAAGATTTAAAACTACAAAAATTGGCAATAATAAAAATTACTTTACATTAGCTCAGCAGATTAATATTAGCAAGGACTTAAGTCCTTTAATTCAGAACACACGCAGTAGCTGGAAGCGTCTTGCTTTAAAACCTGGAAGCTAATCCTCAGCGTAACCCAGTAAGTCCATCCAAAACCTGAAGATTTCAACCAGAAGCAGCTGATTAGTGGAATTCCTGAATGTCAAGTGTACGGATATGTTGGTGGAATTTACTGCTAGCATTATTTAGCGAGCCAGAGCACCTTACATAACTTTGGCAATTTCGGAAGCCAAAATATTAAGAGGATGTACACTCCTAATCAAATTATGCATTCCCCATCTACAGCACAACGGCACTTCATGTTGGGCTGCATTTACTCCAGAGCTCATAAATTAAGCAGAACCGGACGTCATCTTTGTAAGCAGCGGGTCCCCATATGCATGCAGGAATGTGTAGTGTGGGTGTGGTGGCTTGGTTGGCGGGCCTAATAAACATCAGGACTAGTTCAGGGAGAGGTCAGAGGAAAAACAGTTGGCCGTGTACAGTGGAAGACCCACGAGATACATCCAAATGTCGTCCAGCGTCCCCCTCCGCCCAAAAGCCCCCGGGGGAAAACAAAAGGGAAAACGTGAGATGACGAGGACCGCGACACGGATATTGTCGAGGGTCACGAGGAGGGAGACGAGGTTACGAAAGGCTGGAGGGGTGTGGAGGCGGGCAGTGGAGGATGCAGATGTGCGGTGCGGTGGAGAGGAGAGGCACGATGGGAGGAAATACAAGAAGCTATTGTTTGGAGAGAAAAGATAGGAACGGAGCCACGAGAGAGGCAGCTGAGGATTATTCACCACAAACATACAGAACACCAGTCAGACATTCCCAACTGGTCACCTGATCGGGAAAGGTCACTATGCTTTTCAGGAAGGGATGCAGTTTATGTTGAGGTGACAATACCTGAGAACATAGAACAATGGAGAGGCTAAAACCAACAGAAGAGTGACGCATCATCCTTCTTGTAAAGGTTTCCACTACAGAGTTCAACAGGGTGGAGATGCAATGGAAACGCAACCCACAAATTCCATGATTCTCAAACTGTTGTTCAATGACCACCGGAAGCACTTATATTGTCTTTCGTGGTAATTGGAGGAAAGTTCCATCTTTTGAAGGAAGCAAATTACAATTTCAAGAAAAAGTATTGATGTTCTGTCACCTTTAATGGTCTGAGATTGTTGGACAAATTAAAGAGAAAAGAAAAGCTGAGTAAATACTAACGACTTTGTGGAGTGAAAATTGTATTTATGACATAAAGACATGATTCAAACCAACCTAGCATGATGTAAAAGTTGTTATTCTATTGCACATTTACAAATTTTGGCCCATCTTCTTACTCTCTTATTTGGTAGAGTAAGAAGATGTTGATGCAATTCCAATGAACAGAACATTCATTTATGTTTATAATGGATATGATCAGAACATTTATCTGATTTTCATGAACAGTTCATAAACAAATACAGTGCGTCTATAAACTGGAAAGAAGACAAAATCCTGTTTTTTACCTACTCATCACTGGTTGAGACTAAGAAAAATTTGGCTACTTTTGTTTTATTTACTAGTTTAAAACCACAAAAACTTTAAGTGACAACATTCTCACAACTAAACGTTATTTTAATGGGAGACAGGAAGCGAGAGACATTCGTTTTCTCCAGCTGTTGTGCACATTTGGTCAGCTGGCTGAAAGAAGTCTTTCAGCTGTTTGAAAATTCTTAGAAACACAGACACAGTGTGGAAACTAAAGCAGGGGCAGCCATTACTCTGGTAAAAGTAACACTGTTTAAAACCTACAGTGGCCAAAGTGAGAGCCAAACTTGAGCAATTACATCCTGGCTTTTCTGCTAGTTCAGGCTATTTGATGAGATAAAAACAGCTTGTTATACTCAGAGTGTTAGTCTATAAAGTCCAGCACAGTGAAAAAGTTATATTTTGTATAATTATCACATTTACTTACAAACTAGTGCTGGGTTTCACATTTATTTACTCTGTATTGTCTCTTTAGTTTGTATGTTAAGATCAAAATAATGAAGATATGTTCACATAATTTAACTGTAATAACAAATATGTTTCAGTACTGGAGCATTAGGAAGAATTGATGCTGTCCTGGTTTTGAATTCAAATATTTATGTGAATATAATGATATTGTGAAAATGGTAGTTCTTACTCAAGGGTAAAATCTACCACTTTTATATTGGTACATATATGTATGGACCAATATATAACCTTGTATTGGTCAATATGTTTTCAGAACAGTAAATATTAAGACTCTAAGAAATCCTTTATTTCTATCAAAAATGAAAGTAATAAAGAATTACCTTTACAGGATTTCAAATTAAAGGTTATTAATGTTATCCTCACTTTTGTTTTATTTGCTATTTTTTTATATATATTTTTGCATGTGCAACCTCTAAAATTCATAAATTATCTGCAATAATTGTCAAAACATATGTTTTGAGATACAGCTTACATTTTTCTGCTCTGTTTATAATAAATTATCTTCTTAACTGAAAGCTTGAGGGGCTTTGGGGATTGAAAGAAGCCAGATTATTTCCCCAAAGCGATCACATCAGTAGATTAATTTGTTTCTAGAACAATCAGTTCAGTCATGAAACACAGACAGGATGAACACCCACCCCCATCTACCCCCATCCCGCCTCGAGCGCTTACTAGAAAGCAGCGAGTTGGGAGTACGTGGCTACAGCGATAAGAAGCTGTTGATGAAGGCCTTCAATGAAAGCTCACACTGCATTAAATCATGATGATTACCACCGCACCCTGTGACTGCGAGTGAAAAAAATAAAAAAATCACTGCCTGCTTCTCTTCGGCAGTACTGTTACTCCTCGTCTGTGCAAATCGTTCACAAGCTGATCTCATCAGTGAGCTCAACATTTTATCTTTATTCAGCCGAAGAGCAAGATGTGTTCGGGAATGACAGATGCATAAATCTGCTTCTCTTTAGTTGGATGTGCAACTCAGGAAGTCTTGAGACAGCGTCATGATGTGATGAAACCATTAACCCCAGTGAGGCAGCAGGTACCGCCGTGCTCTGTTAGGGCGTGTGCTGAATTTGTGGCCAGGTAGGAACTTTTTATGCACTGATCACCTGTAATTATTGTTTCTCAAAATTACAAAATATGAATGCATAAAGAGAAAAAAAGCAAACTTCTTGGAATGGTTGTAAAAGAGAAAATAAAATAATTAAATAATTTAAAAAAAACAGGAATGTGTGGAATTGGGGAAATAGCGGTGGTGTTCAACAACACCATCATGTGATACTTAAGTCAGATAAATGCCAAATAAATATTCTTATGTAACTTCAAAGTACGTGCAGGGAATAAGAGCACCATTATTAGGAAAGGTTATAGCACCAGAAGCTTTAAATGAGTAGGTGAGGAAAGTCCCATCAGGCTGAAAAATAAACAAGTTTGCAAGTTACTGAGAAGTTGCATTAGTCTGAAAAATGTAATTATTTTTTTTCAGGCAAAAACTAATTTTTTCACTACAGAACCACATTAAACGATGACTTATACTGAAACTTATATATGTATTTAGCATTTTATAAATTAGAGACTAGCACAAAATGAAACAGCAGTTTTCTGGGATCTACCTTAGAGTGAAAACTGGTTAGCTGGATAAAACACAAGGACATAAACCTGATGAATCAGATGAAATAAGGAAAACAGCTCGGATTCTTTAACAGATTCTGGCTGAAAGCTGTGCAGACATTTAATGGTTCTGCTTTTAGCCTGATGGCAACAGTTCAAAATGCCCAAAGAGAGGGTGTGAAGAGTGTCTGACAACATTCAAAACCAAATTCAGATTCTGAAAACAAAGTAGAGACTCTAAAGATGTTCTCAACCCCCCCCCCCACAATCTGCTCCAGGACTATTCTGTTGAAATGCAATGTCAAAATCCCAACTACTGATGTTCTGAGGATGCCTTACAAAACATAAATTAGGTTTTAGGAGTAAAATCCAAACCATATATTATACTTTGATAATGCTTATACTCCTAATGTTGCTTTATATGTAGTTGCTGCCACAAGAGTTGAAGAAAAGCAAATCGAGTTCCAGCTTCAAAAAATGTCTTTAGTAATTGGATGAAGTTTGCCAAATGGACTTTATTAATATTTTAACTTGAAACTTACTAAACTAACTTTAAAACTTTCACATAAAAACTGATGCCAAACTTTGGTTTATTGGAATCTAGATTTAGGTGAGTAAATTTTAGTCATTTTAGATTAGTTTTGGTCATTTGCAATACGAGATTTAACACTCAACTACTGATTCTGTACTTTTTTACCCTCCCATCTGCCTAATTTTTTTCTGGCTGCAACATAGACATAATACTGATAACTGCTTCTTTACATAATTTATGAAAATAATTGTCATATCGGGAGTCCAGTTAAATTGAATTATGTCAAGAAATGTGACTTCTTTTGGTTTGAAAGACCTGGTTCAGGAATATAGTGAAGCCTGCCTGCCATTTCTTTTATATCATCACATAAAAGCTCAGCGTAGACAGGCCTACTGCCTCCCAGCCTCCTTCAAACTCTGACCCTGTCACAGCAGATACCTTTGATCTGTCTAATCAGTGAACATCAGGAACCATTTAGACAGAATCCTGGGTGGAACATCTTCTCCACACACAGACGCTCAGCATCCAGCTCCATGTGAAGCTTAAGATGCTGGAAGCTGATGCTTAGCAGGGAGGGTGGGGCTCTTTCCCACAGAAGGTATGAAGAAACCTTGGAAAATGGACATGCAAACAATCTAGGCATGTGGTTTTACAATGCTAATGTCTGTCCGGACAGCTGGAGAGCAAAGACTGGCAGTCTTCCCTGAGAAACAAGAGGTGATCCTCTGCCTAAGCCAGCAGGGAGAAGAGTGTTCAACCACATTTCCAGAGTGTTCCTCCTACAGGGAGCATATTCTACACAGAACGCTGCAGCATGTGTTCTCACAGGGGTGAATGACATCAACTGGATATGATATGATAAACGCAAACATTTGGGATTCATAAAACCACCAGTCCCACAGCTACAACGCTGTTAGCTGTGACTGTAAATTGCAGAATGCTGCACTTACAAATGAATTCCTGTCAATGTAAAGGGACATACGCACCTGCACTGGCAGGCTCCCAACGCTCTTTATCATTTTTTTGTTCCCCACCGAGAAAAAGGCCAAATTTCATGATGTGCTCTGAGCCATTTACACCCACACATGCTGTCCCAAATCTAAACGCTTCATTCCTAGATCCTCCTGCACATAAAAAGTGGGAATGAGAGGCAAAGTGGTCATTTAGAAAACATGAACAATGTCTTTAACTAATAACTTCCTCGTTCCAGCTGGCCTGACGATGAAACAGAAAAAAACTAAAA
Organism: Poeciliopsis turneri; assembly: GCA_922788865.1. Taxonomy (NCBI): domain Eukaryota; kingdom Metazoa; phylum Chordata; class Actinopteri; order Cyprinodontiformes; family Poeciliidae; genus Poeciliopsis; species Poeciliopsis turneri. Next base: position 361,006 of record CAKLNU010000542.1, read on the forward strand.
GCTTTCAGGCTCATCGCGCCCCCAAACAGGTGCCTTCTCTCCCTCAGTCCCCATGTTTCTTCCATCAACTCAACCATTCTGAACTTTGACCTGAAAGCACAGGTGACAGGTGTGCTTGCATTAGTGCAGTCATGCTGGGAGGAAAACACTGAACTACATCTCACACTAGTGAACAGTGGAACCTTTTCCAGTAGCTTTAAGATTATTGTGAAAATGGATGCAGGATCAAAATGGCCTTATTGCATTAAGGTTTTAAGTTGAATTCAATTATGAGAGTTTAGAATTTTTTAATTTAAAATCTATGTTTTTCATGGTTTGACTTAATATTCCAGTATGGACTGTTTTAGGCAATTTAGGGGTTCCAAAATGGGAAACGAGCTGTTAAGATTGTGTACTTTGTATTTTAGCACTGTAGTGCTAAACACCGGGTCGGTGTATATTTTTACACCGACCTGTAAAATGATCACAGAGACATTCTGTAAATTATAATGAAAACAATTTAAATGCACATGATCAGCAGAGTGAAGAAAAAAATAACATTTAACTTTCAGTTTTTAAATTTCCACTTCATTGAATTCATACATTTTTAGTTAATCCTTACATGACTCTGTTAGCAACTGACTGAAAACATGTCTGAGGCGATGCTGTACCTGCAGCAGCATGGACCAGGACGCTCTGGTTGGGCCGCAGGTTGCCAAAGTCAAACAGCATCAGGTAGGCAGTGATGTAGTTGACAGGGAGGGCAGCTGCCTCCTCAAAACTCATCCCGTCTGGGATGAGGAAGGTGTGGCTGGCTGGAACCACAGCCACCTCCTGCCACAACCCAAAGCGGTTCAGCACCATCACCTTGTCACCAACCTAAAAAAGCAAGACAGGGAATGATGAGACGGACTCACTGAAAATCAGAAAACAAATGGTCTCAAGGAAACATTTATTGTCTCTGCTTGCAATTCCTGTGACTCACATCCTGGTAAATGGATAAAACGATCCCATAACTTTTAAAGCAGTGGTTCTCTGGAGTTCCAGCTGTTACTTTTCTAATTTCTTGCATGAGTTGGCCGTGGAGCAATGCTGTTGCTAGCATGAGCGTAAATAGAAACACCTTGTGGTGATTTGGGGCAATGCTATTTTAAGTCTATTTATGTCCAACTCCTTTTTTTTCATAGAAATGTTTTGTACATTTGATTTAAAAATATATTATATCTGCTAATGTGTGGATCCCAATGAATCCCTGGATGTTTGTGGTTTAGTTTTTGCTCTTTTTTCTGTGAAACTTATCTAGAGCATAGAACATGTAATATTCGAAAGAAAATTTAGATTGGAAGCTGAAATACTTTTGGCTGGAAAGTAGCATTCAAATCCTGTGGCACTGATTGGTTTTGCCCCCAATAGTGGCTTATGCTAAAGTGCTAAGATAGTTTAAACTATTCCACACTAATATTATATGACAATTGACAAGAGATGGTACTTTAAGGCCGTGGAAAAATAAGGAGCAAAGTTTTGAAGTCATTGGTGTCCTGCCAAGTGAACCTGAACTGTTTCTTTGATACATTTGTGAAAGATGCAAATTGCATGCAGGGCTGGTATGAATGGGAAATATTGTTTGCTCAGACAAGGTCATTTGCTGAACAAGAAACACTAAACATGCAAAGACGCAACCATAAGTGAAAAAATAAAATACATTTTTGATGCCTGAGAACATGGACGGTTTTAATGGCTCAAAAGTCATCAAGAAAAAGATAACGGAAGAAGAAAATACCTAAACAATAAAAATTTTTTTATAGAAATAAATGTGATTAGGGATAAAAGATTAATTATGATGAATTGATTATTGAAATGTTGTCAAATAGTTGATTAATCAATTAATACACACTCAACATATTTGGGCCTGTAATTAAGCCAAAACTGTACAAAGATTATATACAGTTTGCAATCAACATAAAAACACTTTTGTCTGTAAACATGTTTTTTTTCTCCAAAACTCGTAAAGGAATGTTATGACACTTCTTTTCTCTAATAAAAAAATAATTGAATACTTTCTTTGCATCTTTTAATGTATTTGTCTTACAGTAGAACAAAGGCTTAAGTGGTTAAATAAAAAATCTGCAAAATGTAACAATCAATTCAAAAATCGATGACTGAATTAATTGTTTGTTACAGCCCTTAATGTAATTTTCACCAACAGTTTTGGTTCCTTTAAATTTCAAGAAAAACGTGTAGCAACCTGTGCATTCCCATCTCCTCAGCACCCAACCTTTCCTTATCAAAGCAGGATCCTCAAATACACGACTGTCTCTTTCCAGAAGAATGAGCCCTGATATAAACTTCCCCCCCAGCCCCAAAACCAGCCAATCAGGAGAGCTCACTCGAGGGACACAGGAAACAGAGACGACAGCGGCATTATAACTCTCTTCCTGTTTTCTTCCTCCCCCCTCTTATCCAGTCCTCCCAACATAGCCTTCCCTCCCACCCCGTTTCCATTCTCCTCACTTTTTCTCTTCCCTTCTTTCTCTTTCACTTCCTGAGTCGTTTTCCTCTTACAACTTTAGAACGTCTTCCTTCCCCTTCTCCAGTTCCCCTCCATCTCATCCTGTCTGTCTTGTGTGGCGCTCCCGCTTTCATCCCCAACTCCTCGTTTTGTTGTCTCCTTTTTCTTCTTCTTCCTCCCCTTGTGAGGAGTGTCCCCCTTCCATCCCTTCTTCCTCATGAGCGTAACAGGACAATGGGGCCCATCTTCTCCCCTGGCTTCTCTCCACTCATCAGCCTCCCTGCCAGATTCTTCCTCATGGCTGAGCATAAGACAAGCTCTCTCCTCCTGGGAACAAACTCTCTCTCCACCCGGACCTCTCTAATGGTCTGGAGGGAGCCATGCATCTCGCTGTCAATCCTCTCCAATTAGAGAGATTCCCATCTCTTTCTTTCTGAGCACTCGACTCACTGTCATTTGGTTTACTTTCTAAACTATATATAATTTAATTTTGTTATTTTGTTGCTGTCGTTTGGCTTCTTTATTCTGTCTACATCTCCATCTTTTTTTGTCAAGGCGTTGGAGTCTTCAAACTCATCAAGCTCACTGGATAATTGGGGTGCAGCACGGTACAAAAATCGATATGCGGAGGAGTTCAGGCTTTTACAGGAAAAAAAAAAAAACATGACTCACTCAGTCAAAAGGATCTGCCACTATTCTTTCATGCCCATGCAAAGCATGTGAGTTACTGTCAGTCATACAGTCACATTAGTAGGAACATTCAAAGGCAAGCAAAAAGGCCTTGTGACACTTCTGTTTCAACATCTTCACAGCGTGACACAGAAACAAGCAGTCACTTCTTGCATTTCCTCTCAGCCTTCTTTCTGAGAAGTCTCAGTTGGGGTCAGGAGCGAGGGGGGAGGTCACCGAACAAAGACACTTCCAGTTAACTTTAAATGAATAGACTTAATCAGATGGTGATTCAATTTTGGGGTATGCATGCCTGCCGAGTCAGCTGGCTTTGGAGTTCAGAGCTTTGACAAGCTCAGCAAAAAAATGTATAAGGGTGACCAGATTCTTTTGAGTTGGGTTTCTGAGTCAGGCAGATGAAAAAAATAGGTGAATTGTAACACTTATGAAGCTCACTCCTTTGTGACTAAAGCCTGTGGGGTAACTGAACTTTAAGTGATACACTGCCTTAACAGCCCTTAAGTGATGTTAGGGGTGTTAAGGCACCCAAAAATGAAACAATATGATTCTCATTTTGCATCTATTCAAATATTTGCTGCCTCTTACTACTTTAGTTTTGTAAATTTTTTGTATGAAGCTGCACAGATTAAATGTATTTTACTAGCAAGTTAAATTTTATACTGGTTTATTTGTACATTTTCAAACTTTTGACAGAAATATTGTGAAAAAAAAATAAATTGGTTGAGTCTGGCTCATGACACTACGGTTAAAGATGATGGATGAACAGATTCTCACTGTAATGGATGATGCCAGGTCTTCATTCAAGCCAAATGGACAGTTGCCCAGGATCAAACAGACAATTTATCACAAATGATGTCATTGCAGTTTTCAACAATATCACCACTGCAAGGTTTGTTAATATCATGCATAGTTATTGTACTTAACATTTTGTATGAGCTGTGCAGAAAGCAGCTGAAACACTAGTCATTAATAATTATGATCTTCAAAGCAATTTTATGATATATATAAGAATAACTTTTTTGTTCAGTTTTAACACAAGATTAACTTGAACCGCACTGAGTTATTATTTTACAAGTTGATCTATCAATGACTATATCAAAACAGAGAGGGAACGTGTTAGCGTTAGCTTAGCATTTTAGTAACATGCCTCAAGAAAACACAATTGAAGCAAGATATGTTTACTGAAGACCAAAGCCGTATGTAAGATGGTAACTTTGACGTTTCTCTTTTGATCTTCAAATAACTGTATCACCTCATCTCATTTTGCAACTGGACAAACAAAGTGAAAGTTTTCGCCTTAGAAAATCAATTAAATTTTACTGTTTGCCTTGTATTGTCCTTTAAAAGTGAGCAACAAGTTGTCTTGCTTATCATTAGAGTAGTCAGATGTGACCAGTGGGTAAGGGGGGTTTCTGAAGATGACTTCAGACCAGATAGATAGCGAAGGGGGGGGTGAAGTGGAACGATGGAGGAAATACCAGACTGACAATGTGGACCGGAGGGAGGTAATTGAGAACATATGGATCAGATCCCTCCAAACAGTGGAGAGAGCCTCCGTGTTTTTTAAACAAGCCTGGAGGAAGAGGGGAAAAAAAGTGCTCCTATTTGGCATCAGGGGAGCTTCGGTGTGATTTGTGATGTTTCCTCTCTCTCTCCTCGCTTACTCTCCATTACTCTCCCAACAATCCCGCTTAGGTCATGTCGGGTGAGCTCACTGCATGCTCACTCAACATTACCGAGCATCTGAATGAGTGCTTATTTTGTAAAAGTTATAGAGTTACAGCAAAATATGAAATCTGCAAGACAAAAGAAGTGGAATCAATCATCAAATGAATAAGTGAGCCAGAATAAAGTCTTCCAGGACACATCTAAGCCATCCAACATAAATTACATTTCTATACAAAAGTTTATTTTCAATAAAGAAATCTAAATGTTTGCAATATTAATATCATAAATTCATATTAAAACGTATTTCATGGTTCTGAGAGGCAGACAAATTAGAGAGTGAGAAATGCCAAAAAGATTAAATAAAATCGCATTTGATTTGCTGCATATGTTACTTAATCTGTTTAAAAAGTATCATGTGTTTGGAGCTTTCTTAGAAGGAAACACTCAGACACACCCATTATATGTCTTTGTGTGTGTGTGCGTGTGTGTGTGTGCGTGTGTGTGTGTGTGTGTGTGTGTGTGTGTGTGTGAGATGGATGGAGCAGCAGAGAATGAACCTCCCTAAATAAAAGCTGCAACATCGTGAGTTGTTGCAGCTTTTATTATGAGTTAGAAGTAAAACAAAAAAACGGATCTCAGAGATCTCCAGTCATTAGAGGGATTGGCTCTTAATTCAATTAGCTAAAAAAAAGAAAAAAAAGCTGCCAGTGGATGTGGGAGTGTGATGACAAGCTGCATATGTGTGCGCGAGTGTGTCGTTTGTGACCTTTAAATCCAATCAACATCACTGACAATGAGGAAAACAGCAATAAATTCATCTGGGCTGAACTTTCACCGCGCACCGCTGATTCCGCGTGCATCCTGCGCTCAGACGCACGCGCCACGCCCAGCCAGGTGAAGTCAGTCTGCTCGCGCTTGCATCACACATGTGCTAATCAGGGTGTTATCCGGAATATGATGCTCAAACAGTGTGAATCATCACGCTGTGTGTTAGGTCAAATTTCCCTTCGGAGACGTTGCCGTGGTGATGCCATGCAGCCAGGAAAGAGCCACGAGCGACCACTGGTCTGTGACTCATCACGAACTGCAAAAGACACTAAACCGTTTTATTACTTTCCTTATAGTAAGATTTGAAATTGAATTGTGATGTGAATATTGTTGCACATATATTCGAGCCTGCAGGCTTGCAGCTGTGAGGACAAAGGCGGCCCCACTGCTCGCACCTGACGGTGTCTGTTCCTGCCGCGCCTCGCCCTTTTCCACTCTGCGCGTTTGTGCGCCACCGTCGCTCCCGGTAACAAAAGGCGTCGCTGACTCCGATCTCCTCTACCGGTGTCAAACCCCATCAACCACTGTGAGCTCCTTCCGATGACTCTCCAAAATAAATTGCTGTCTCCGCCTAAATCAACGTCTTTGAATTCACAGTTGCCACTTACGCAGATTCTGGCGCTTTACAGCGTTATTCCACGCCCCTCTCACCTTCGTTTATGATTTTTTCGTTTTTTTTTTTATTACGTTGCGCTGTTCATTCTAAGTATGTGTGATCAAAAAGCAGATCTGATTCGCAACGGAGAGAGGAGAGCTTTAACTTTGAAAGCACGAAACTCCAATTTCCCGTTTCGCCGCTTGCCAGCTTAATGCGGCGCTCCGCACCGTGGCGCACATCAAAGCGCACATCAGCGTGGGTGCAGCGAAGATCGAAGGCATCTCGTGGATTTAAATGGTCTTATTTAGCTTTACGCTTACAACACACCAGCGTGGACAGACAGAAACAACAGATTGCATCTTTGCATCTTATTTGCAGCTTATAATGGAAGTTGGCTTAAGTTGCAGTTTTAAAAAAATGGTGAGACAGAAGGGGCGACGCCTGCTTCTGGCAGCGTTACAACTTGTGTCATCAAATCATTTTTTAACAGACATTAAATGGCTCCAGATTCGACAAATGAACCAATAAACTCAACTTTGATGCTCCTCAATTATTCAGACATGAGAACTAACTGAATAAGTTGCATTTTATGAGTCAATATAGCGCAATCAAAATGCACATACTGATTGTAATTATTGTTAGATTTGTTTAAAAAAAATAATACATTTGAGCCTTGAAGCTTGAAGTTCATTATATTGTGCCATTGACACAATGAGGCTGCGCTGCCGTCTCCCAGCAGCGAGTGAAGCCTGACACGCCCATATATCCACAAAGCACCCCAAACCGAGCTGATATCAAGCAATATTCATCACGTTCATATTAAAATAAAAACAGAAACATGTGCGCTTACTTTTCTGTCAGTCACTTCTTCCCCCACAGCCTCCACCACCCCGGAGCACTCCATTCCCGGGGTGACCGGCGGGGACGGCAGCCGGTCGTAGAGACCCTGTCTGGCCATCAGGTCGGCGAAGTTGAGCCCGCAGACCTTGACCCGGACCAGAACCTCGCCGGCTTTGAGCGCCGGCTTTCCCTTCTTCACCTGCAGCTTGACTTTGTCATAGCCTCCGAAGCCGGTGAGCACCAGAGCGCGGTAGGTGAACGTCTCCTCCTCGGGGGCCTTCTCGGTGGTCGCCGCCGGGGTGGCCGCTGCCTCCGCGGACTCCGTCTTGGGCGGCTCGGCTTTGGGCTCCTCGGCGGGCTTGGTCTCCTGCTTCTGGTCCACGGCGTTTTGCTGCTGAGCAGGTGCGTCCTCTCCAGACATTGTTGTGCAGAGACGGTGGGGTGGGGGGATTCTAGAAAAAAAAAATTAACTTTAAAAGGCTTTCTTTTGTTTGCTTGTTTTTACTTTTCTTTTTCTTTTTTTTTTCTTCTTTTTTTTAGTGAATTCTGCAGCCGTGGGCGGTTTCTCCGGGCGGACTGTGCACGATTTGCTTTGCAAGAATAAAAAGAAAAAGTCAGTTTCTCTTTTCAGCAGTCTTGCATGGAGACGCAAACCCCGACAAAGTGGGTTGATCAGTGGCTGTCAACGCCGCGCTCTGACTGAGAGTGTGAGTGGGGCGAGACGGAGGCAGACTGGAAAACACGGAAAATTCAGGGATTGGCTTATGTGGCTGTCTGGGTTTGGCTGTTCGGATGGAGCAATAAATTAAGTCCATATAGCATTAAGCAAAGAGATCAGCTGGAGAAATAGTCATAAGGAAGCAAAGCCAAGCTTAATAAAACCTTTAAACTGCTGGCCAGACTATTCTATGAAAACTGCTCAACTGTAGATTACAAATGCTTCTATTTATTTGGCTGGTTTCTTATGATAAGGCTAATCCCTCCTATAACTGAGTCTCCTATATCTACATACATTGCCTTGAAAATGTACTCTTAATCCTTGAACAATATTTCATATTTCTTCCCATTACAACAACAAACATTTAGCGTCAGAGTGAAGTGGATAAAAAAAATGTAATCTTTAAAAGCTTTCACAAATGCTAATCTGTGAAAGCATTTCTAACAGTTTTTTTTTTCCCATAGTGCCCCTGCTCCTGCTGAAGACACAAGTTCCCACAGCATGATGCTGCCACAACCATGCTATGGGCAGTATTGGTTTTCCGCTACACTCTCTGACCAGAGCATCTTCTCCCACTTTTAATGACTTTCTTCCTGCCAATAGCTGCTATGCTACATTTTTCAGATTTTAACTGGTAAAATCTTTTTAAACCTATTTATTATGTTCCTTTCACTTCAGTTGTGCACAACTTTTTGTTAGTCTGTCATAACATTGAAATAAAATACAGTGAAGTCTGTGACTATAATGTGATAAAACATGGATTCAAGAGATTAAGAGTTAAACTTTTGTATTCCTGGTGATGTTTTTTTTGAGACCATCTATTTGAGATTTTCCTTGCTTTTTCTTCTTTTTTTAAGTAGAAAAAGCAAGTTTTTAAGTATTTCTTCAAAACTCTTCACTTTTATTCTGCATTGATTCAGCAAAAAGTTTGAGTCGCACTTGAGATTTCAAGGCAGTTTGGCAGCAATAAAATGTATGAAAGCATTGTGGTTACCAATGCCAGCTAATCAGCTTGATTCTTATAGTTCATTTATTTATTTATTTTAAATCTTGCAGTCTGGCTACCCAGCTTTGGTTTCTATCAGTGCATATTTGTTAGTGTTAGAGTTTTGATTTTTTAGTAAGAAAGATAGAAAAGACAAAATTAATTTCTTTTTCATCTATTGCTGACATTTTTTTTCCTTTTGGTCCGATTGCCAGATAAATCACGAGCAGCACTGACACAGTTAAGGGATTTTAATTTATTGACACTTGCATCGGCATTCTGTTTACGGCGTGTTCAGCAGAGAGGTTTTTGAAACACCAGGAATGGGAGGAAACGTCTGTTTATGCTGCCTGTTCTACAGTAGGACTTGCAGGAACTTTGGGTCTGCGTATAGCTCATTGTTGCTACTTCCCTGCACAGGCAGCTCAGGAAAAATATGAGTTGGTGTTGAGGTCAGGCCAGTTTCTTGGTAAAATAATATTATCTGCTCTGTATTGCTTGGCCGGGAGTGAGGGGGAATCCAGAGCTGGCAGGTGGAATGACCAATGAGCGATCACAAGGGACATTCACTGAATCAAATTGTGGACATTTGGGTTTTCCTGCAGGTTTTACAGTTAGAAAGAAGCATGTCTTTGACGAAACTAATTATTGCTGCAATTCATAATCACCCCAAAACAAAATAGAGTAGATTTCAACGAACCACATAAAAGTCTGGCCCAGTGTCCATCAGGGAGACTGACCACAGGAGGAGTGCAGAGACACCTTGTGGCTCTAAAGTGCCACTCAGCACTAAGTCAGCAGTGTCCCAATCAATATGCCACAGGGGCTTAATGATGTATAATGCAGGCAATATAGATCTGCTGCTTTGACACAGGCAAAATGTTACAAGTCAAAATGTTTTCTCTGTCTCACTGCTCAGTAAATACTGTGCAAGACTTGAGTGAAGCCTTTTTTATCTTCCTTTTTCCTATTTTTCTGCTAAGAAGCCAGAATCTAATCTTTCAAGTTTTTCCTTGCCATTTTGCAGAGCATGTTCCAGCGTATGATGAGGGAACAGAGATGTGCACACCTGATGTCATCTGGAAGCTTCTTGTTGAAGTAGGCTGCAGAAAGCGTGATGCTGCTCAGCAGGATAATCAGCCTGGATAAACTTCTGTGTTCTGTTCCGGGCAAATAGACAGAGTCTGCAGGGAGTCTCTGAGGATGTGCTGTTTGAACTGTAAACACACCCACATTACAGTTCCATTAAGTTGAGCAAACACAGAGATTTAAAAGAGATTTAAGTAGATAAATAAATAAGATTCAAATCCCCTACATGGCTACCTGCATGACTTATTGCTACATATTTGAAGTCAATACCTTTGTGTGACTTAAGTCACTTAATTGCTCATCAGTCAACTCATCATCATGTTTCAATGACCAGTTTAACCTGTTCACCTTCTTTTACCATAAAACTGTAAAGCAAAACATGAATAAACAGATTTAATTGCATATGTATATAAAAAAACAAGATAAAAGCCTTAAAGCCTAAATCAGTCCAATCCAGTAACTCCATTTCACATGGTGCAATAAATGACAGCACCTTCTTTTTTTTTTTTGCAATATTTATTTCATTTTTTCAATAAATAAACTGTTGTGTTATTTTTGTTTTCCCATTTTATTTTATTATTATTATTTTTATGACCCTATTTCTAATCCAAAAATCAAAAATAGACTTCCCTTTAATTTAATAATTTTAGTTTAAAAGATAGCAGAAAATATATTTTTCTGTTTTTTTTCTTCCACATTCATAAAAATACATACAGAAACACTGATTTCCTTAAAATCAAGGCTTAAAACTAAGAGTTACTTTTGATTCACGACTGGAAAATTGATTACTATATTTGAGGGATTTTTGATGATTATTGTTACTTTTGATGGGATTTGACAAAATGTTTGTTTGTTGTTAGTTTCATAATTGATTGCTGTGTTATGTTTTATCACATAAAGCACTTTGATCTCCTTGTCGCTGAAATGTGCTGTACAAATAAACTTAACTTCATTTGACTTCATCTTTTAACTCAACAGTAACTTTATCTAAATCAATAAAAGAGTGGCTTCATCAGAAGAAGGTTAAAGTTTCTATACCGGTGGCCAGAGCCCAGACTTGACTTCTCTGAAAGTCCAAAGAGGTTCTGCATCAAAATCTGACTTGGTTAGAGATTTTTTTTTTTTTTTTTTTTTTTTTCACAGAAGAGGAGGTAAATATTCCCACGTCAAGCTGTGTCATGTTGATATACTGCTACCCAAATAGATTGAGAACTGTGATAAAATCAGAAGGTGTTTCAACAGATTATAAATCATGGTGTAGTTGTGCAACCACCTGTTTTTTTTTTTTCTTTTTTTATTTCCCACGCCTAATAAAATAAGCCACTTGATTTTTGCAGCATGTGCGCAATGCAACAGCATGGTGGAATTGTATTTATTTATCAAAGCTTGTGACTGTTCTATGATGACATTTGACTCCAGCACTTAAGCACATTTCAACTGAAAGAAGATCCTATGCTGCCAAGTCAAGCTTTTACGTCTTCGTAGCTCAGCACCACAGTCTGTGCTTTAATGAATGAATACTGCCACCTTCTGTTTTATTGCTGCCAACATTCAAGACAATTAAGGTAGAGTGTTTTTACTACCAATTACCAAAAACGCCTTTTAAAGACAGCAGACATTCACAGCCCTTATGGTCGGGTAAGAGAAAAGCTGCTACATTAGGATTAACCAGAGAATATTGAGGATATGAATTCTGTCATATAAGTCAAGAAAAATTATGATATTGGAAATCATGTTTTGCCTAGAGCAATTTTACCAGATTCAAAGTAATACAACTATTTTTTTTAAATTTATTTTTAGCGCTTCATTTTATCATTACATGTCAGTAATTAAACTCTAAATCATTTTTCTCTTGTAGAGGAATGAGAGAAAGAGATTGTTCCTCTACAAGCTCTTCTGTCATGGTGGTACTTCTACACTTGTATCGTTTTCAAGTATGACATATTCAGGCTGTCTCTCATTTTGTTTTGTTCCTGATCACTCTTCACCTTTCTAAGGATTAGGGCAGAGGTTAGGGAAATGGCCTTTGTAGCCCAGGAAAGGGGAATGTTTCAAAGCTGCTCTTGCAAATTTCATTAATTCATTTAATAAAGTAGGATATTATTAATAAGATAGCTATAATGTTTTTCTACAAACTAAAAAAATTATGATCACTATTCAATTTTTTCTAATTTTCAGCTTTCATTTGCTGTGTTTTTATTTTATAGTGATTTCTTTACATCTCATGTTTTGCTGTGTATTTCCCTCCTTTTGAGATCAACTTGCATAAAATATGTTTTTATTCATCATGGATTGTTTTTTTTTCTATTCATAATTTTTTAAAATTTAATTTTGGTTATGTTTTTGAATGATATGATTTTATTATCATTAACTGTTTTAGGACGTGACATGCCTTGTTTAGGATGCTTTCGTTGGTTTTGTATTGGTCATTCTCTATACTTGGTGGCAGTTCAGTGCCTCCTAGTGGTCATTTTGAAGATATGGTCGTGAATCATGCTCAGGTTGTTTCGTCATCGACCTGATTACACCAACTTATTCTAGTCTTTCTTTTAGTAGTTGAGTTAGATTAAATGCGACATTAGTAAACACATTTTTGAAGTGATTAATAAGATTGGTTATTCACTATTAACCAATTTTTTAATTCTATATGTGTAATTGTATCACATATATTTTTTCAGAAGATGAACAACCTGATTAAGGCATAAACTTTTTTGCACTGCAAAAAAGTTTAAACTTTTTAGGCTTTAAATCAACAAAAGATTCAGATAATTTTTATAAATAAAATTCAAGGTTATTAGAATATGTTACTCATAAGTGAAAGAGTTTCCTTTAACTTGCAGGAGAAAGATGGCCAAAATGAATTTCATACTACAGATTTTGAAATTAATGATTCATTTCAAACAGTCTCCACAAGGGGGCGCTGCCGGTCTGTAGTGCCGAAAGAATGACTGAGCATCGGCGAAGAGGTGCTTCGTCATTCATTCAGAAAACGCATCAAGGGTTTCTTTAGAGTAGCTATTAACTTTAACTACCAATATAAAACATTTTTTTTGTTTTGTTTTGCTACAGTAATATTGCAATTTAAATTGTAAATTGCAATATGTAAATGAATGTGCTGCCTGTAAATGAATGGACTTTTTAATTATTTTTTTTAAACAGTTTTAGAGCGACCTAAAAAATTGTTTATTTTCTTGCGTAAAAATCGTTTATCAGTTTGGTTTTGATCTCAGTTGAAAAAGTAAAAATAGTTTTGGGAGATAATAGTAATAATAATAATAATAATAATAATAATAATAATAATAATAATAATAATAATAATAATAATGGTACTCAGCCGCAAAAATATCCCTCGGTGAATTCTTATCTATAAAGTATATTTCATGGCCACAAAAGTAAAAAAAACCTCTTATTTTTTAAATACTGAGAGATTTTAGCGCACATCACCAGAGGGGAGCAAACAGTGTAATTTTTTGCAACTCTATCAAAGATATTTCTGATAATCCAGATAATTAAAAAAAAAAAAGTCAGGTTATTTATCCTTCGACCCCAAAATGCAACCTCATGTGTGTCAGACGCCAATATTGGGAAGGCGTGGTCAGTCATTAAGTACCAGAGTTTCCAGTGGAGGCTGTGCGCGTCTTGCTCCCGGTTTCGGCACCAACCGGCTCAGACAGAGTCCGTCAGTGAAACCAAAGGGCTGCGCGCAGAACACCACAGACTTTGGATTAAAAGGCTCACCGGTCCTGCGCATGAATTTGCTCATTTTTATTCTCGCTGTGCGACTCCTGTGCGCGTTTTATCGGAGGCTGGATGCAGGCGCTCGCAGTGTCAAGAATCCAGCTCTGACGGACTAACCATGGACAGCATAGGCAGCAGCCGCTGCAAGATCGTGGTGGTCGGGGATACCCAGTGCGGGAAAACGGCGCTCCTGCACGTCTTTGCCAAGGACTGCTACCCAGAGGTGGGTTTAGAGAAAACTCTCAACTTTAACTTTAGAATTTTTTTTCTGCACTAATTGACATGGGGATGTAGAAAAAGCAGAGAGAAACATCAGGTCTGATTCAGCAGGTCACATCCACCTGCCCAACAGAGAGAGACAAAGAAGTGCAGATACATAAACGAGGTTGAGGAAGGGTTGATAGAAAATATAGAACAAACTGCCTGTATCCTCACATAATGCATCTGTGTTTTATCCTTAAAATAATCTATTCATGGAGAACTTTTTACCGGTTCTAGTGTTGGACTGAATTTGACTCTTGAATTATAAAACCTTAATGGAATCTGTGATTGGATTGTGTCGGTATGAACTGGGAAGTCGTGAAAAGTGTCAAAACATTTTAAAAGAGGCTTGTCATGCTCTCCGTCACTGAAAGAGCTCTTCTGTTTTCAGAACTATGTGCCAACCGTGTTTGAAAACTACACTGCCAGTTTTGAGATCGACAAGCACCGAATTGAGCTGAATATGTGGGACACATCAGGTAAGACAGCTTCATATCTCTGTGTGCTCCTGCTGCTGATATCAAACCTTGCCATGCTGCCTGTCTGTCCCAGGCTAACATGGTGAGGGGTCTGCCTGCATCTCCCCCTCTCCAACTTTCACCCCCATCATCTCTCTGACAAATTGCTTTGACCTGCCAACTTTACGTTTCTCTTTTTTTTTTTTTTCCTTCTCGTCTCCGCTTGGAGGCATTTGGTTTTTATGATTGTTTTCTTTTCGGGGAGACTCCAGTGCCAGCCGTGCTTCTGTGTGCCTTGTGTTTGCATTCCTTTCTGGGCAGGCCACTGTCTGTGGCTGATTCTTCCCATGCTCCGGCTGAGGGTCAGGCGACTCTGGGGGAGGAGACAAGAAAAGAGGGTGAAGGCATGGATAATTCAGACAGGATGCGCCTGAAGGGACCAGTAATTGCTCTAACTGTTTAAATGTTTTCATCCGATTTGGATGAATGCAGTTTTGCCAGACGGGTCGGGTCAACTATTTGGTTTGTCATCTGCAGTTTCACTGTGTCTCGCAAAAGTATCCATACCCTTTGAGCCTCTGTGAAGAAAATCATACTTTGATTTCTATTTTTTCACAAATGAAAGTCAGAAAAGTGTAATGAAATGTATATTTAACTTTTAGGGTGTTTTCACATCTGATAGTTTGGTAGACTTGGTTCAGTTGAGGACAAAAAAATCACATTTGTTACATTTTCAGCTGGTGTGGTGAACCAAACAAACCGAACCCTTTAAGCAGCCCGTTCACCTCCTTGCCTGTGGTGGCGCTGCACCAAGAGCAGAGAGAAGGAAGGAAATGACACAAAAATATCTGAACAAGACTCTGAGTGCAACTTTCTTCTTCACAAAATGCTAACAAAAATGGTGTGACGTCAGATTCTAGCATAGCAGTTTCAAGTTTATTTGCATCGCACATTTCAGCATCGAAGAGCTTTATATAACAAAAACATCATCCAGTCACCAATTGTGAAAACAAACCATAAAAATTATGGTGGTTCTACTCTGAATACAGATGCAGTTCAATGTTCAGATTTATTCGTAACAGTTTCAGCTGATGGTTTTAGTCACCTGATCTCGTTTTAAACCAGATGAGCCATTATAAAAATAACAATTGCCGGTGACATCAGTGGGAAAGTACAGAGGAAACCCTTAGCAGCTGAATAGTTAAGGTTGAAGTAACCGGTTCTTGCTGAGGAAGTAGATTTCTCTGTCATGCAGCCCAGCAAGATGCACTGGTTAGACTCTATTTTGCTCTTGTCAGTGTGGATGGATTTACTGCTCTGAGCTACCCTGAGACTTTGCATGTCAAAGCAGTCTCAGGCCAAATCGGCTCCTGTCAACCAGGCTGGTAACATGGGTGAGCACTTCTACTGGATCCTCCCACGGGGAGTCCTTTTTTTTCTTTTAACATAAACATTCCCAAACCTGAACTGAAACCATATTCCAGGGGAGAAATGATGGGAGTATTTTTATGTCACATGATGAGTCATGAAGGAATGTTGTTTTTCCTTGAACCGAGCCTCGACCCAGAGAGTAAATCAGCTTGAGCTTGTCACTCAGGGGGTTGAAGTCCTCTGGGACCCGGGGGCCACCGTTTAGAGTTGCTTATCTCTCAACTGTAAGAAGTTAATGATGCAGTGGGAATATTGTGCTTCTGTCCATCCTTGAAATCCCTGCAAACCACCTCTGGTGATTTCAGGCCTTAATCTTCAGTCAGGAGATGCTTAATTGACTACAAGCATGACGTCACCAAGCCCATAGGGCAAATATGTGTGTGTGTGTGTGCGTGTGTGTTTGCCTTTGTGTTTCTTTGTGTGTGTGTGTGTCCTCAGAGGTCCTCGCGCTGTGCGGTATTATTCACTGATTCATGGCAAACACAGATGTTCATATTTTCTCTCAACGAGAAGGAATAATTGGCTCACACTTAGATGAAAAAAGCTTTCAAGTAGAAAGTGGTCCATCTTCTATCATTCCCCATTTACACACCAATTAAATTTTTTTTTATCAGTTCTAACCCTTATTACCTTTCACCTCCTTGTTGTTTAGATCATTTTCTTCTCTTGAGACACAATCACTACCAGTTCAGTTATGGGTTAATTACACCAACATTTAGATGAAAACATGTTTTATTTTTGTTGTTGATCAGTTGTAAAATACAGGACTCACTGGGAAAACAGGTAAACATTGCAGTTAAATCTCAGTCTTCTTTTTTGTATAAAACTTGACTATACAGTTGGACCTCAAAAATACATTATTACATTATGTTAACAACACTCTTCAGTGTGAAAATTACAATGCTTATCGCGAGCTGTAATCTGAGGGGTTTAAATACAAAGTTAGAGGAAGAAAAAGCTTTAGCTGTTTTTTATTGAGGTAAGAAAACATAAAATATACTGGTAAAAATGTCCTGAAATGGACAAAAGTTTTACCTTGATGGGTAATGTACAGTAAACTATAACATTTTCAGGTCTCATTTAAAGAAGCCACACTTCAGGTTTTCAGGGGGTTTGTTGAGAAGCATCAGACCAAAACGCTGCTTCCTCTTGTTTAGTCTGTTCCTGGGAGTCAGAGGACCTGAGAGGTCTATTACATCCATCATGGTTCTGTCTTTGAGCAAGTCCAGTGATTTAAGGACTGTTGAGAGATGCTTCGTTTTCCTGGTGTTAGTCTAAACTTTGCTGGAATTTCAGAAAAGAAACTTTCTGTTAATTTTTTTGGAGACACCATTGAAATAATCTAACTTATTTAAAATAAAATGATCCCTCATTTTGGGGTTTTAATAGAAAAATCTTCAATGTGGCAAACCTTTGATAGACTGTAGTGATGTGGTGACAGAGATAAACAGCTGTGTGTCATCACCAGATGCATGGTACGATATGTTGTATTCCATAATATAGGCTGCAGGTGTCAAACTCGAGGCCTGGGGGCCAAAACTGACCCGCTGTAGCTTTTTATGTGGCCCTCTAGACTCAAATTTACATCAATATGTCCCCCAGTTTTTCAACATATTAGCAAAACTCATTCAAAGTTCACACAAAATCTACATATTTCCTCACTTCTTTTCTGATTTTTAACAAATTTGTCTTCAAATTTGTGTTAAAATTTCTTCAAATTTTAACATACGAATGGCTCTTTAAGATCAACTAGATTTTTTATGAGGCCCAAAACAAAGATGAGTTTGACCCTCCTGATCTAGATAGAGGTAGAGAATGTAATACTGAATAAAAGTGTCCCATGATGTGGCCTACTTCTGATCTTTATTTGTGCAGGTTTATATTCAGCAAATAACATTAATCCCTCCTCTGCCAGGAAGCTCTTGCTAATTCCTAGAAAACTCCACTCGCCTATGCACTCTGTCAATTGGCATCCGGTGAAACCAGCACAGAAGTTATAAGTGCTTTGCTGCTTGGCTACAGTCATTTACCAATGCAGATTCACTTCTGTGGAGGGATCAAAACCATGATCAGTCGCATTAAGAAGAACTAAATATCATTTCTTCACTGTTTTGCAGTTTTGGGTGCTTCTTACCTCAGTATTACATGTTACCAAATCTGACTGTCTTTGAGCAAGTTGGATAAGAGCTTTTCAGAAATTTCTTAGTTCTTATAGAAGCTACACTCTCTTAGAAAATGGAGACTGGGGCTAACCATCGCAAACTGTGCTAACTGGCACCATAAGATGCTAAACGCAGTTTAAAAGACTGTTTTAAATTAGTAAAACTGTGTTTTACAGTGACTGCTGTCTGAAACATGGTGAGAAGTTGCCTGTGCTGCTAGCATAAATAATTAATGAGTGCTTGTAAGAGGATGGTTAGAAAGCAATATTTTGGATGCTGTCAATTATAGAGAGAATGTAAATGGCTGCAATTAATTTAGGGAGGTCAAAGCTTTATAAAAGCTTGAACTCTTCGATGATTTTCTACCTACTTTCTGTCTCGGGCTGCAGTGCCAGTCCACTTGGCATTTTTATGTTAATGAGGTTTGCTTCAATTTTCCACCTGCTGCATCAAATCCACACTTAGATTTGATTTCTTCTCCTCAGTCCTCACATGAAGCATTGTCTCCTCTTTAATTGCCTCCAAAGTCAGGCTTCTGCATTCTGGCTTTGTCCACAAAACATTATTGATCACTGCTTGAGGCCAGACTATTGCTCTGCACCCGGCTCACATTTCTCTGGTGTAGTTATGTAGTATTACCGGTATTCATTGCTGCTGCATGGGAGTTAGCCATTGATTAGTTTGGTTTCATTAAATCCAACACTTCCTCGAGGTCAGAACAGGAATGATGAGCTTTGCATTGGAATGAGGTTGATGTTTCTGCATGTCAACTGTTTTTGGAAGAACTTAAAGTTTTAAGGTACTTTTTTTTTTTTTTGTCTGTCCTGCAGTTTTTGACCATCTGGAGAGTTAGAGATGAAGTAGGTATTACAGACTCATGCTGCAGAACATTGCTGAGCTGTCACATAGAGACGAACAGAAAAGTCTGTTTCACAAAGCACTTATCTTTGTGTTTTTGATTAACTCTTTAAGTAACTCAAGCTGTCAACCTGTCAAAATGTCAATGCAGCTTGGTGATAACCTGCCTAAGACCCATTAGTGTTTTCTGTCAAACGCTCCGGGGCCCCACCGGTAGCCAGCATGTCTGGGGTTTTACTGTGCCTGAGGTATTATTGCACTTATTTTGTTCCCAATATGCTAGAGAGTCTGGGAAACGGTCTCTGTAGTCCTGTCGTGGGTTTGAAACCCCTCAAAGAGGTAGGCGTGTTGCTCTACAGCTTCGGTAGGACAGGTTCTGCTTATGTTTCTACTATATGCATTGTAACTTGTCCATCTTTCTGTTTCACTTCCAGCTGCCTCATTTATGCCTAACATGATTCTCACTTGAAACTCTTGCGCTCTGTTTAGTCATGCGGGGCTGTGCTCTGAAGAAGTAATCCGCAAGAATCTTGCTTCTGTTTCTTCTTTTGAAAGCATCTTTAGTGCTACTTCTCATATTAAACTTTAAAGACACGACTTTTCCTCCAGACCGCATGCCCATCACACTTTTCTCGTTGGTTTCTGTCCTCACAAAGTGCAAAATTACCCTAATTTTTCAGCCATGTACCTCTTGGAGTATAACATACCCACTGTGTTGATTTGAGATATTTTTATTAATACCGTAGTATTTCTGTATGAATTTTATGCAATGAGTCCTCTGCTTTTGAAGTCGTTTTTAATTTTCCAATTCCGAAATTTCCTTGCAATTACATTTGACTTATGAGGCAATAACAAGATAGTTACAATGTGCTATGCCATTCCCAGTGCCCACACTCTCTTAAAATCAGCCTGGTCTGAAAGCGTCTTCTTCGTCTCGTGTCCGACTTTCCAACATTCCTGGTGACTTTATGCTCCTAAAGCTCCACATTCTCAGTGCAGTGGACCATCAGTGCATCCAGCGGCCTATAAAAACACGCTGAGGTCAGTGGGCTTTGCGATCCTCAACACTTTCCACTTGATTAATCTTTAATGGACAATGAGTGAACTAAACCCACAGTGCAGAAATAAAATCAACACGGTCTCCTCTCCCCTCAAGCATGCGGCTCGCTGGAGCAGTGGGATGCTCGGGAAGTGCTCCAAGATCCGATATGATCTAAGTAACCACAATACTGAACACTGTACCCTGCATTATCTTTCCTTAGTTTATACAGCTGCTCAGACTGGCCTCTGTGAATCACTACTATCATGATGGATTTGTGGTTGATGAGCAAGGACCAATATTTTCACGTATTCTTCTCAAAACCAGCTTGGTTAGGGTGTTTTTAACCAGCAAAATATAAACAGAGACAATAAACACACCTTTAGTTTTCTTTCTTCAGCATCCTGGAGGGATGGATGGTGAAACCCTTTCAAATCTGGTTCAAAAGCCCAAACATAAGCACCAAGCGTTGGCCTTAAAAGTTGTTGCTACTCTTTGCTGAACCTGCCTGGGGCAACAGCTGCCTAAACGAAACTTGTTTTGATAATGCATCCAAGGAAGAAAAGACAGATACTCCCCTCTACTGAAGAAAAGTGTCTGCGAGACACATTCATCAGTAAAACTAAAGCACAAAATTGAGAAGAAACTAACATCACCATGTTTTTTTTTTCTCCATTAACTTACAAATTTTATGACTTTGTAAGTTTTGCAACACAGGTGATTGGCTTTAAAACACTGCAAAACAATAATATCTAGTGCAAATACGGCAAAACTAAATGAGAACAGACTTTTCAGCCTGTTTTAAGCCAACAATTACTTAATATTGATTTAAAAAACAGTGCTAGTTGCAATGACATTTAGAACAAGACATTTTCCCATGTTTTTGGAAGTAAAACAAAAAACAGGCTCCTGTGGCTTGTTAAAAAGTACTTAGAATTAGCTAGATATCAGCAATTAGATATACAAAGCTAATAAAAAATTAATATTTCCCTTCATCCAAGCCCCTTCGGCTGATTTGACCTGCTGTAGTGATCATTTTTCTCTAGTCCAGACAGAGCATTTGGTCTCAAGAAGCCTGAGGAAATGGGTGAATTGTCTAAGGGCATGCTTTTTTTCCTTCTTTTTTTTAACCATACTGGTGTGGATTTTATAAATCTCAGAAGAGGAAGAATCTGTCCTTCTTTTTTCTATTTAAAAACTGACACACAAAAAAATTGTGAGCACTTGAAGTATCAGCACATTAGAGTTGACATTGAAGACTGAGCTTGGCAGCACAAAGGCTCCTTCACTGAGACACAAATATGGCTGCAGATTTTATAAATAATGAAAATGCACAGTGGGGGAAGAAACAGCTCTACAAATTAGATAAATGTTTCTGTTCCCATCAGAAATGTTAACATAAGAGCAGCTGGATCCAGTTTAGAAAAACGCTCTGTTGGATGCTTACAAATGAATAAAATTTATTACATTTTGTAGCCACTTTTAAAGCTACATATTTGAAATCTTGCAAAGATTTTTTTTTTTTTTTGACAGAGGGACTACTGTTCCATCCTCTTAAAATGTATAAGCTCAAAAATAAAATGATATATATAAAATGCATTGTTTATTTTACTGGCCACTTTATTATGTTCACCTGTCTAACTGTGAGCACATTTGAAATTCAGTCAATCACTTTGTTGCTGCTCAGATATTTGGTGATGATTTGTGGGAGTTTAAACTGAGCCCAAAAATTTGGGCTCAGTTTGGGTCAGTATGGGGCTTTTATGTTTACAGAAGATGGAAATTATCCAGCTATGTCTTATTTCTGTCAGAGGAAAATGTGGAGACTAGTTTCAGATGATAAAAAGGCAACAGTTGCTGCATTTCCATTACAAACATGAAAAAGAAATGTCAAAATAAAATTTTGGAACTGCAGTCTTTCCATAAAATAAAAAAGGCAATTCTAATCATATCTGAATAAGTTTGTTCACATGGTGAGTTATTAGCCATCATCCTCCTTCTATTTCCTGTTCACCATCTTTGTCTTTTCCACTGGTAGTACCATCTGGTTGTTTATCACATGTCTGTGTAAAAAAAACTTTTCTTGGTTTTGTTTTTAATTGTCATGTTTCTATTTATAAATTTATTTTTATAATTCCAATTTGCACAATTATATGGTCCATTTGTTATATTATGCAGAAAACTACCTGTGAACACTTTGAACTTTGGGGGCTACACCAGCAGAGGATCACAGTAGCTGCCATCCCAATCAGCTAAAAACAACAAACTGAGGCTAAGATTCAAAATGTAACAATAGCAGATTGAAAATCGTTGCCTGGTCTGATGAGTTTTGAGTTTTACTGCTGAACTCAGATCAGATTCAGGTGAATCTGCAGCAGCTGTGTGATGCTAACATGTCAGTATGGTTCAAAGTTCGAGGGACATTTCTAACATTTTGTTCAACCCAAGTCATGGAAAAGGCAGGAGTCAAAATCAATTTACATTTTAACTTGGAATTTTTGACTGAACTTTTCACTTTTCTTCCAGAAACCAAATGATTAGTTAGTTGACGATCCATTTTTAGGATTTATTTTTATTTCCTCCTCTTGAGCCCAAAATCTGCTTCCAAAAAGACCATTTCTACAGCAATAACAACTCTATGCTGGGCCAGAACAAAGAGCCAATTTAACTCTCAGCCAAGGTGACCCAATCCTAAAATATTAAGATATTAGTTAAATCAGCATTTCATTTGCATGACATTATAGCTTATTATTTCAACTGTACAGATAAGAGCTTTCAACATTATTTTCGTCTTGTTTGTAAGATCAGTTGATATTTCTAATTTTGATTAAAACCTTGCTTAACTTGTATTTGTGATGTCATTTATGGTTAAAGTTCATAATCAAAAATCCTGTCTTACTTAAAATGACCTTTCCAGAAACAAATGGCTTGTTTTCTAATAATTTTTTTTTTAAATGTAGACGGGTAACACAACTATTATTGTTTGTCTGCACAGCTTGGCTCTTTTCACTATGATCCAATAAAAAAAAAAAAATGCCACAAGATAAGATTTATTGCAGAAAAGCATACTGGAGTTTTTCAAAAGAAAACCAGTTAAAAGCCCAAGCAAACAATTTTGGAGGTAATAAAAAAAAAAGTACAGTAATTGCTTCCTATATCTCTGAGGCTTTTTAAGATGAATGTGATAAAGTGAACTAAATCATGAAAGTCGGCACCGGAGGAGTTAAAGCTACTCATTTGAAGGTGAACTGTCAAGTATATCTCTTTTCTCGATTCATCCTCCTCTCTTTCTTTCCCCCTGTCTGTGTTCTCCATCTCTGATAGCCCATTAGCGAGGATGGCGGCCACAGCACCGGGCTTAGGTCACTCGCAGTTAGCGATTGTACGGCAGCGGGTGGTGGGCAGATGTGTAATTACCGCCAAGAATATGCTGCTCTCCTCAGCGACACATAGCAGCACAAAAAAAGCACACACTACCTCTGCTCAGAACGCAGCACAGCTAGTTGCAAGAGCCCAAGAACTTTAAATGCACACAAAGGACTAAGTTGCCCATCTGCCCATACACAATGAAACAAGCACATGTGGTAAGAGGATGCAACTCCCCACTCATTCTGAACTCCTATGTAAGTCAGATGCTGCAAATGTCTATATGGTTACAGCTACAGGTTGAATCTTTCTTCCACCGCATCAGAACCTCTAGATACAGTCATCCTCATTGCTTAGCACCAGGCAAAAGTGTATAATCTGCTTAAAAAGCACAGCTGAAAAGCACTGCACATAGCTGATAGGCTGCTTTCAGCTTTGACTTAGTTAATGTTCCTTTATAGAAATCACAGCGATAAGTGGGTCGGGAGTGAACAGTGATTGGACAGAATTAAAAGGAACTCTTTTGGTACATTGTAAAAGAAAAGGAACACTTCAAGTTCTGATGGCTCGCTGCTCTATCTTAAATTACAAGCACTTTCTTAAGCCTCATCATGGAGTGCTATTACCACAGAGCAGCTTTGGCTGGAACAAAGACTTACAAAGTGTAGAGGGACAAAATCAAGACTTTTTATAATTTTATAGGCAAAGGAAAACAAAAGTACATAGTGGGAAATATGAGAATGAACACTCATTTTGTCCTTTTGCATCATCTACTGCCCTAGCTTTAACAAAAAAATTTAATATTAATTATTGATTGTTGGAAATGGCATGATTGCTGTGTTTTACTGAAATGATTACATGCCAGAGATAACAGGGTGAGGAGTGAATATGCAGAACATTTAAGCTGTTCTATAGTTTTAATGGTTAAGAAACATTTTTTTATTTTTGATACATTGGTTAGATTTAAAATATTCTGATGTGAAAGGAGATGTTGTGGAAATTGATAGATTTTTGATTGATTGTTCTGTTTGTCATGAATTGCTTTTTTTTAGACCTAATCTCATACATTTCATAAGCTGTTGTGTTGACTCAACTGTCATGAATTGACACTGCAATGAAAGCTAAAGTAAGGCAGTCTTTTCTATCAGCCGTTTCTGGTGAAGCTGACTGGTCACAAAGATTTTCCTGAGATTGATGTGACTCCGTTTTCATTTTCAGCTGTTCCCTTTTCCATCAGTCATGTACTGGAATACAGAATTAATTATTAACTAATGACATTCCTCCAATATAGCTTTTAAGAGATAAACTCTTGTATGTTTTAGACATATTGATGCTTTCAGTGTTTGTTTTAAGGGTACAATTCAGTTCTACAATCAAAAAATTGATTAGAACTAATGTAGTTTTGATTTAAGATTTTTGTTATTTTATGCATTTAAGTAGAAACTGTTTGAATGATGATAAATGTGATTCTAAATTTTAATGGATTTCAAATTTAGCAAGATTTTACATTTTAATTGCCATGTAAAATCAGCTTATTTTGAATACTGGGAAATATATGAGAGACAAAGTACACACTCCACAGCTTCCTTTTGTTGAGTGATTAATTTATTAACATTATTATCCAATGTAATTAGAACTTTAATACACATTTGAGAACTAATTTTCTACACTTGTGCATGTAAAATATATTTTTTCCACATCTTTAAAGATTTGGCTTTAACTTCCTCCCATCCCCTTAAAAGTTTTTAAATTAAAAAAAACAACTTTTTCCACATTTGTAAATGTTTTGTTTAATTGCATTTCTTATATCAAGAAATAAATTTAGGCCCAACTAATGTTAGCTGACTAACATCAGCTAACATGATGTTAATTATCAAAATTATCTGCTGCTCCAACTAAAATGTTAGTCATGACAAAATTGGGTTTTCTTTGTTAGTGACAAGAGAAAAAAATTACTTAAACTGTTTAGTGGGAAGTCAGTTTAGTTGTTTTTCGCATACCTTCAGATAACATTGTGGACTAAGGAATACAAACAATTGATGACGGATGTGTGTGACCACATGTACTTAATCATATGCATGATTGAGTGAGTTGGTGTGTGGAAATTCCTATAGCTTTGAGCTTTTGACCCTTTCTATTGTTGCAGAGTTGACCCAAGGCGTAACAGAGGTTGTTTAAGGGCTTTGGGGGGGGCACAATAAGGTCTAAAGTACATCTGCTGCCCCGAGCAATAGGCAAGAAAAGGTGGGGGAGTTATGACTTCAATATAAGTACAGAGGGTGTGAGTGGGTTTCCCTCTGAGCAGGATGTGCATGCAGCCAGCGCACACTAGATTGAAAACTAGAAGGGATAACGGGGTGAAGAACAAGAGTACATCTGCGGTTTTCCCACTTCCATCCAACAGCCGACTGTCAGAGGCTTTGTGTTGTGAGTAAAGTTTGTTGGTTTCCCCCTGGAGACCTGACCTGCTCTGGTTCATAGAGAAACAGATGTCCAACTGCAAGCCGTGTCACATTTTAAACATGTGTAGCCTGTTGTTAGATGGTGAACTTTCAGCAGCATGTAGCAAAATAAAACCGTCATACTCGGAGTTCAATGCACTTGTTTTGTGAAGGGCATGTGTCTGAGTTTACAAGATGCCAAGTGGGAAAGGACACCAGCAATGAAATTAGAGAAACATTTGCTACAGATTATCAATCTGGAAAGGTGGAAAACATTTAATTGACTTTTTTTTTCCCATGTGTGAAACAATTAATCTAATAGAATATTGAAATAATCATCAACTAATTAGTAATCTATTAATGAAGTGTACACTGAAGTGTACAGATTTAAAATCGCCATTTGTTAAAAAAAAACAACAACAAAAAAAACGTTCAGAGCAGCAATTAAGGCAAAACTGTACAAGCTAAATATACATTTCACATATAAGATAAAAAATACTCCTCAAGTGGCATTTTATATTCACCCAGGTCAACTTCATTAATGCTATGTTTTAGGCAATAAAAGGTTCAATTTCTTAATTAAAAAAAAAAAATTATTACCATCTTGTAGTGAAAATTCTGCAGAATATGCCATTTATTTTGTCTGATTAATCATCAGAATAATCAATAGGTTAATCAATTACTGAAATAATCTTTAGGTGTTACAGTGACTCGGTTAAAGTCCAGACTTCAGCTTAACTGAAACATTGAGAAATGCTGAAATGACAACTAAACCAAATAAG
Organism: Poeciliopsis turneri; assembly: GCA_922788865.1. Taxonomy (NCBI): domain Eukaryota; kingdom Metazoa; phylum Chordata; class Actinopteri; order Cyprinodontiformes; family Poeciliidae; genus Poeciliopsis; species Poeciliopsis turneri. The sequence continues at coordinate 387,446 of CAKLNU010000542.1, forward strand.
CTGAAGCAACATATTGTGATGAAGAGGACGTCATAATGCCTCAGTGATTCATGCAGTCACAGAAACCGAAAACCAAAACCGCAGCTCTGTGTGTTTTTCTTGCGATCCGTTCCCTCCTCTCAGTACCACAGTAACTGTTTCAGCTCCAGCTTTGATCAGCTCTGAATGGTTTGGCCCCGAGTCCCTCTGGCCTCACAGCTTCCACATGAGCAATACCCCTTTAGCGTCTGTCTGCTACCCATCCAAGCGTGAGGAGATATAGGATACCTCCATCCTTCAGCCACCGACCTGCACCTGGCTCATATACTTCAAAGATCCTATCATTTATGAATGACTTTATTTATAAACAAGGTCCAAAGCACTCACTTTCTCCCTGCTGCTCCTGGTTTTTTGCACTTAAAGTGCTTCCCTGGCTCCCTGGTGGCCCTCTTTGGAGATTGCAAAGTGAGCTGGGGTATAGATAGCACCATGATAGGGATGTGTTTGGATGGTTATACTCCAGAGGAAGTTGAGTTGATGGAAAATTTTTTTTATTTTTTCCCCCAATTTTCTCATATGTCTGAGCAGGAGTTGACTGGATATTCATTTTCCTTCTGATATATCAGACAGACAGCTGTGGACAGAGGAGAAGCTGTCACAGTGTTATTACAAGTTTAATGAAAACCTTCAAGTTGAGATACAAGTTTTGAAAGATGAATATGAGATTGATAGAGGAGTAGGAGTGGATGAAAAGGCTGTGATTGCCTTTTTCAGGAATGTACAGATTAAGTTAAAATTCTGCGGGTGTGTAGTGCTCTTTCTGCAAAGCCAGGCGTACTTTGAAGTGATGACAGTTGACTTGGTGAGCTCCCAAATAAAGTAGAACTCATGCTTCAAAATAAAACTTCTTGCAGCTCGTCTTAGTGTTTAGTAGTCGGTGTCATGGATGTCAAGTAGATGATTTGCAGAAAAAAGGGAAACGATTTCAAGAAAGCCATGTACTCCCTTATGTGCCATTTTGCACCACACATTTGAAGTATTTTCTAAAGTGTAAAGTCATTTTTAAAAGAGACTTCAAAGCTTTTTGCTGTTTTATGAGTCTTTCACTTATGGATGAACTTTAAAAAAAGGATACCTTTGCAAAAATAATGTCCAGGTGCTAAGCTGCAAAAGAGAAGAGCAGAATTGATTGCTGGATATACGTCAGCTACCAGTGAAGCATCCCTGCTTTTGATTTTGATGAGAAAAGAAAGATGGATGTGAACAAAATTGGATTTTTATAATATCCTTGGGACAGAACAGGAGGTTCTTAAAGTTTAAAGTTTTTAAAGTTCAGTCTGTTCAGGAAAGTAATATAAAGCATAAAACAAAACCGTAACTTACCGTAACTAAGTTTCTTTTGAAAACGACTAGCTGCTCACTTCAACGATTTTTTATTATTTTTTTACAATTCATTTAACAGCAAGAGAGGAATGGCTTGGCAAAAGTAAGTGTAGAAAACTTACATCCTTGCATGAGGTTAGGAAGAAAATTTTGGATTACATGGCGTCCTCCAAGTGTTGGAAGGTTGAAAAAGAAGTATGCTGTGTCAATTTGAGTTATTAATTGATTTAATTGTATCATCAGCGGATGATGAGTCCATGAAGCTGTAGACTGCTAGTATCATTTCAGATGGTGTACATCTGATTTAGCTGATGTCAGTTCATTTGCTTTCCAACAAACTCAGGTTGAAGTGACAACTATGAGGGATCCAAGGTGAAATACACTGATGACCAAAAAGAACATAAACATACGTTTCACATTTGCCAAAAAAACATATTGCTGACTGCCAAGACTCAGACTGAAGAGACAGAAATGGACTGTTTAGAAAATTTGCATACCATTACCTCGAGATAAAACAAACAGTATTTAAAAACAACAGAATGTCAAACCAACACTCTGACTGATTTTGTGTCTTGTAAAAAATGTCTGTGTCGATTTGTCCAATGCGTTTGAAAGAAAAACAATCCCACAGCATCACTGATCCTCCATCATACTAAACTATAGGCAAGAAAGATTTTTACACGCCTTGCTCATGTGTCTCATTCCAGGTGAAATACCGGTAGCATTCTTTATATACTTTATGGTTTTTAACTCTGCTTTCGCAGGGGGTTTGATTTTACTTTATATGAATGCTAATGAATTATCTGCCACACTCTAAAAGAGGAAGGTGATTAAATAAGCCACCTCTCTTATTACTGCTTATTGCAAGCAAACCTTATCCAATCATCTTCACATGGCTGCTGGTAAATGTCAAACTGAAGGCAGTAGGAGGAAGAGCAGGAATCAAATCATCTTATGGGTTTAGTCCTTAATTAATATCTAGTTTTTAATTCCACCCTGATTGATTATAGCAACTATTACATTACACTGAATTGCAGGTCAGTTAAAATATCCGGACTTAACTTTTATAAAGTTATATGTAAAATTCTTAAGTGACAATTAGATTATCGTCTGTTTTCAAAAGATTGTACAGGGTACAAAAGTCAGATGATTCGGTCAGTTATGTGACCGTCTGACCGTGTTTATCTTTGATTCAATTTTACTTCACTTTTATGTGTGCTCCTTTGAAGCTCTGTCTCCTCTGATCTGATCTGATTTGCACTGGATTGTATAACATCCCTCCTTTCTTCACAGAAACGGCCGCAGTTTCTCCGAGGGCTCTTCTTATTTTACATGCTTGAGCCAAACGGACAAACCCGAAACAGTGTGTGTCTGAACCATGTCTGTTCCAAAAACAAGATTTAATTCAATCGACTGTTGCTTGAAATTGTCAAACTTACAGAACAACAAGAATACAAAGCGGATAAAACTCTTTTCTTCATACACATCCTGCACAACACAAACAATTATTTACAGTCACCTGCTTTTGGCAGTCAATTGCCTGTGAATGTTTGCAGTGCAATAACAAAGACGACACGTATCTCTGAGGAATAAAGGTTGTCAGTGTTCAGACTGCCACCCATCTTTTCAGTTTCAAGCAGTTCGCAGGGGAATAAGTCAAGCAAAGCTAGAGAATGAGTGTGCATTTAGATCATCAGAAGACGTGTGTGTGTGACAAAGAAGCTCAGTGATCTTTGAAAGCAAAGCTCAGCATGAACCAGAGCCTGAGACAGACGAAGAGATCAGACAGCGACGGATGAAATGCATAGCTGCTACTCTGGTGGGATGAGTGTGTGTGTGATAATGAAGGAGATGCTGGAGTTGAGGGAAACTGAGAGCAGACACTCTTCCATCTCAGTTCCACTCAGGCGTCTGGGATGCAGACGGCCATGATGCTCTGTCTCCTACCTTACTGCTGTGAGTTCGACTCCATAAACCTGCAACAGGACAACAGTCACGAGCATTAAATCAGTTCAGAACCATAAAAGGTGCTTGATGCCCTTCAAAGGCTGCATAGTCTACAAAGGAAAACTGCTGCTTTGATCAATATCTCTCATGCAAAGGCTGCAGACATGGAAGGTTAATGGACATTTAACCTCATGTTGCTTCCCCTGCCTATTCTGCCTGCTAATGCTTTTGAAATGTTGAGACAGCCATAATCAACAGCTCAGCCTTTTTGTGCTTGTGTGTGAGCAGAAACGTAGCGTGTGTGTGAGACTGGAAGAGCAATAAAGCATAGAAACTTCGGTTCTCGGCCGAGGCCAGCTGAGGTAGCTTCATTACACGTCTAATAAGGACTTACTTCTCTGAGCTAAATTTATTTTCTGACAGCCTCAAACTTCTAGTGTAAAACTGCAACAGAATGTGTTGGTCAGAACTGTATGCCTCTTGCTCTTTAACAAACTGAATAAACTTTTGACATGTTCATCTTATGAACTCTGCAGCTTTGAAACACCAGCGTTTAACTCTTCCTTTAATGAAATCATATTCCACAGCCTTATGCAACTGAAGCCATTTTCAGCTCAAGCAATTACAGTTAAAGTCAGTTCCAAGCTATTAAAACACAATCCCATCACAATGCAGCTGCAGCTCAGTCCAGCTAAACTGCAAACATGATCCAGATCATTTGGAGGTGCAATTCAGATGACTTATCAAATGATTCAAATTCAGTGCCAATAAAATTCAGTCAAGTAAATAAGCATTTTAATCATGTGTAATGCAAGTAAAATCAGTTCTTTCTTAATGATGTTTCAAATGAGTCTAATTCTATTGCAATTGGCTGATTGGAAGCCCATTACAGTACAAATGATAATGCAAGTGCAACTCAGTCCAATTATAATACAATTTGGGTAAATATCACAAATGCAATTAGAAAAAATTAGTCTAGAAAACATTTACAATATTTCCTTATTGTAAGTTCAAATGTGATTTTTAATGGAGGTTAAAGAAATTATTTCAATTTAAATCTGAGAAACATTTGACTGTTTGACAAATGACTCTCAGGGTTCAGATTGGGACCGGAAATCCTTGAAAAATTCTTGAATTTTATTAACCTTACACTAACAGGCCGGCTTTGAAATTTGATTTCTAATTTTAAAGTGCAGCTACACTTAGCTTTCCAGTCATTTCCTTTTTTTATAGAGGAAGTACTTTTGATTTAAGCTCCGATTGCTATTTTGTGATGAACAGTTTGCATGAATTTAAGGACAGATTTGCTTCCAAACTGCACACAAGAAAAAGTTTATGCACATCTACCCAGACGGGTTCCCCCTTCATTCTGAAGTGTGAACCAACCATTTTTGTGCTGGTAATAAGGTCAGGGGCTTTTAAACTAAACAATATTGGTTTCTGGAGGTGGAGGTGTAAGATAAAATTTTGTGCAGCCCATCTTTCACATAATGAAACACATGCTGGTTTGTATTGGAAAGGGCTTGCACCAGGTCGAAGTAAATCCACCTCATCTCCAAAAGGTGCCTCAGGCAGTTTGAGGCAAGTTTTGCCTCAAACTGTTTACCTCAGTTTGAGGCAAAACTTTTACGGAAAAAAAGCCGCAGTGGTTCAGAACCTGTGAAAGAGAGGAGCAACGACTGAAGTCACTTCCTCTTTCAGAGCGTCCTCTAATCACCAAGGCAGTGGAGTGCCACCAGAGCCCTGTTGCTTCTCCGCTCTCCTCCTCCTAACTTCCTTTTATTGCCTCACAATGGAACCATTTTCCTCCCTGCAGGTTGCTACGACATTCTACCGGCACAACTTGAAATGCCTCCCCTTGACTTTGAAGGTGGATTTTGAGAGGGATACAGCGGCTGTAGAAGAACAAAGATCAAGTGGCTTACTGTTGTTGTTAGCATGAGCATTTTTCAGACGTTTGGCAAGGGTTTTTAGAGCTTCTTGTTGGCTTAATGAGAATTTCAGTTGCATGAGTGCAACACAGGTTTAATGGTTTCCTTCTTGGTTACGAAGTGTTGGAAGGATATAAATTATGCTTTGAGGTTACAGAATAATGCAGTGAGACGGGTGAGGCTTCATAAAGTAGCAACACACACTCTGCCTCCCCAATCAAATACCTCACTTCAGTTTTACTGTTTTGTTTGTTTTATTTTCTGTTCCTGTATAGCCAGAATATCCCTAAGGAGCTGTTCAACGAGCAGTTAGAGAGATGTCAGGTTTCAGACAGACTGTCTTTATGAAGGGAGTCCATTTCTCAGGGGACAAAAAAGCGTAAATGAACTCTTACTGCAAACCCTCAGGCCTCATTAAGGTACTATACTAAGTTCCAGTCCACCTCAGCATCCTACGCTTTATTCTCACCGTTTGGATGAAGCCCAACTGATGGGTGATGTTTTCCTCCCTCTTCTGTCACCTCCTCTCTGCAAATACGTCTGCAGCTTGACTCTTTCTGAAAGGGAGAGAAGATTGCATGCGTTAAATCAAGCGAACGCAGACTTTTTTTTTGAGGGATGTTTTATGCTTTCACTTGGCACGCTATGGCAGGGTGCTCCCTCCTTGCCAGGCATGATGGTTTTTAATAGTCCCTGCCAGGGTGTTTGCACCTTCCTCCTTGCCCTTCTCCTGCCACATCCATCTCAACCTGCCCCTGTCTTAAATTCAATTGACCTTTTGTTCCACCTCGCATTGAATGGGCTCAAACCAGCTTCACCAAGACTTTTTTTTTTAATGTAATCTGTCCTACGGAGACCAAAGCTTTCATTTTCTGTCCATGCAGCTACTCATCCTTTACTCTGCAGTGCCGTTCTCCTTTTTGCCTGGTCAGGGTCTCTTTTTGCTGCTTTCCTCTGTTGTTCGTTCCCTCGATTGTTACGGTGATTGCTGTACTTTATTTGTACCACTTCAACTTACTTAAAACACTGAAATTTGCTCATCCTGTCCCTCAGTGCACTTCTGTGATTTATTTTTATAAAGTGCTGAGGTAGCTTTGCCGTCACTCAGGACAGACTGAGCTCTGGTTTGGCTTGACAAGACTTGTCGGGTGAATTACCTCCCAATCATTTTCAGCAAATTTGCCCCAATGGGCTCAATTCAGGTTCTTATTACATGCTTATTTCAAGCGAGTACAATTGTCTCATCTTTGCTTCATTTGACATTTCCTCAAATTTCTCTGGATTCTGCTTTAGCTCTATAGCTGCTTCCCTCGCTGTTGTCAGTCTTCAAATTATTATTATTTTTTTTACCTCATTCCACCCCAGGTACTCACTTTCTTTTCTTCCCCAACTCTAAACTTAATAGAGGTCTGCAAGTACATGATACATGTTAAAGACAAACTTGCACAGCTACAGCACTTCAAGTGTGACCGGCACCAATCAGGGCCTGCTGTCATACAATGTGAGGTTTGCTGACTGTTGGACTTTCATGCGATTGGTTTCTTTTGGCTGTTAGTCTGCAGTCTCAGCAGTACAGAAAAGAGGCAATCTTGAGGTAATGAGATTGAGAGTGGATTTTCTGATTCCGTCCTATAATATTTAGTCTAACTCGCTGTAAAAACAGTATCTAGGTAGTTTTTAAAGGCAGCTCTATGTGAACATGAACGTTTTTTTGTTTTTTTAATGTTTTATTTAGAGTTCAAAATGAGTTGTAAAAACAGTTTTAAAAAGGAAAATCAAGCATTCAACAATAAGGACGTAAGTTACTGATTAATGAGTTAATCTAAAGTTAACTGATTGACTTACGATTAATTGATTGGTGGCAATTTTTAAAATTGGAGTTTACTCTCGTATCAAGGGTACCAATTAACTTGTAGATAAAAATATTTAATCGTAGGTTACGCTGAATAAAAATAGACATTATTAAATTTTAACATTATTTTTGTGTCAGTTGTACTAACTGCTGACTGAACAACCAGAAAAATGTGGTTTTATACTGGACATATGACACAACACATATTAGATTGCTGAATAGAAAAATAAAAGATAAAAAGGATAAAATGTGAATAACACTTAATCCCCCATTTAATTAGCAGAGACATCTATAAGGAAGTATCTTTTGTAGTGAAGTACATGAACTCTCAACAGCCCTCAAAATCAACTGTGCTTTTTGGCATTATGTATTTTTTTCCTCACATCATAACCTTTTGGGTAAAGATGTCATCAGATCCTCACCTTTGTAGCACATCAGTAATTTTTGAATGATAAGTTGATGCAACTCAGCTGAATGTGCGTTATTATGGTGAAACTTAAGAATCTCGTGTGAGAAACTGTGGATTCTGTTTGGACCGTATCTCCTACAGTGATATGGTTCCGCCATCTTGTATCAACACCTGTGGGTAAGGATTACAGTCGGCGCCCTCTGCTGGATGGTGGCCAAAGTACAACACTAAAAGAAGGTCTAAGCAGGCTTTATTAATCAATTTGGACAAAGTTTTATCTAATTAATCATTGATAGATAATTTTTTCATCCCTAACCCACAATTAAAATAGTTCTGGCTGTGATCAAGAATTCAGCTATGTAGCTAAATGTAGTTATTTTGTGATTTAATTAAGCTTTTCACTAGGTTGGCTTTTTATTACTTTTTACTGCAGTAAATAAAATCTTCGTTTGGAAACTGTTTTTTCACTCAGGATTTTTGTTGTTGAATTTTAAATTGTTTGATAATCTGGACCATTTAAGTGTGACACTAAACAAAACAAAAACTACTTTTTCACAGCACAACCTTTTTAACACAAGGTAGCACACTTTAATCCACAAAATGAAAAAACATTCTAAGTTATTATTGCTAGCTGAAGTGTGCAGTAAACTAATGCTTTTCGGTATTCAGTACATTTAGCCCAAGATGACAAAGTGGTTTAAGGCGGGAAATGAATTCAGAATTAAATTGCGACTCTTATTTATTCGTCAAGTGATTTTGCAACAGATCCTCTGTACTGTCCAGCTGTCACTGCAGGACAGCTGGATAAATGATGAGGGGATGCAGGTCATGTGCAGCTTTTGTCGTTGTGTCATTCCATCGCTGACAAAAAGGACCCAGCAATGCTAAAAACAACTCTTTGTTTCTTTTGTGCAGACTCGATTTGCCTCACGAGACAAAGGCAAGTAGCTGTTAAACAAGTGATTTCCTGCGTTGTGCTAATCTTTCAGCCTAAATAACATTAGGGAAATAAATTTTCCCTAATGTCAGTAAGCTTTTCACCTTACTGACGTGTGCAAATATTTGACTTGATTTACCAATTTCCCTGCATTCCAAGGGGTGTAAAATGGAAACATTCGTAACAAACAACTGCTTCTTTGTGCCCTGAAGTGCAGTCGTGGACATCAAGCCCTTGTCAAATCCTAATGGGGGGAAGAGCGTGGAGGGTTCCCTTCACAGCCGCAGCCACATTCCTACAATTGCCCAGATATTTTTTACAAGTCTTCTAATGAGAGCTGGGTCGCATAACCGAGAAGTCTGTGGCTGTACATGTGCCTTTAAACTTGATCAAGGCACAATAATAAAACTCAGTAGGAAAATGCAGAAGTGGATTACACAAATTTATTAGAAAATGTGCAATTTGAAAGCATGAACAACGGTTTTTAGCAAAAACCAGTGACTGATGAGTGTTTATTTCAACCTCTCAAAAGCCATTTTGAGATGAGTATGGGTTCAGTCTCCAATCAGCCCTCTAAAATTCAGTTTTGTGTGTATAATTCTCTGAGCTGCCCCTCTCATGCGATCAGAAGAGGTCACAGCTGTTTGGAAAAACCCAAGAGGAAACTATACAAAGATATGCACACATAACTGTGAAGATCAGGACTCATTTGCATCTGCAGAGTGTGTTGGAGCTGCAGCATGACCGAGTGCATGGTACTATGAATGCTTTAATGTGTTTTGCGTGTATTAATGACATTTTAGTCACCTCTCAGGAAATTTCTCATTGATAGGATGAGCCAGGTCACTGAGATAAAACAAAAAAACCTTGTGGGGTTAAATCTGGTTCAAAATAAATCCTTACAAGATTTTTTTCTGAATTCTCCATGACCTTATACTATGTGATGATGTGTGTCCACAGGTTCCTCTTATTACGACAACGTAAGACCGCTGGCATACCCCGATTCCGATGCTGTTCTCATCTGCTTCGACATCAGCCGACCAGAAACATTGGACAGTGTTATTAAAAAGGTCAGTGTTTTTATTTTTATTCTCAAACGCTTTACATCAGCACTCAATATGTGCTTATGGAGGAAAAGCAACCAGAAAATCCACCCGATCAGCATCTCATAATGATGGAGCAGCTTTTCATGCTCCAACGGTTGATCAAATGAGAGGCTACAGCCTCCTGTTCTTTTCTTTCATCAAAACGTCCACGAATACTTGACCTGCATCGCCTTAAGAAATAAAAGGTCAGCATGAAGAATGAGAAGGGAGGCTTTGCAGCTGGGTGGCTTCGAGAAATGTATCTAAAATGCAAAATAGTCAGCCATATTCAATGGGTTGCTTCAGAGAGTGCGACTACAAACTGAGCTTTTAGAATTTCAAATTTAAGTTTAGTTAAACAGCTGTCAGGACGTGAGAGCTAAATGTTAAAATTAATTGCAGAGTCAGTGATGGAGGGGTGGAGTTCCCCCTTGTGGTTTGTGAACTTTTTACAACCAGTGGGCCACAAATGGTGAAATATCTGAGGTGTTTAAATTACCAGCTTGATGAGTTTTCTGTGCTTGCATGTCTATCATGTGAACCAGGCTTTTTCTTTTTACGAACTTCGCATCTTGAATCCATGTGAGTGTGTTTGCCTTTAAATTACACACTTTGCAGACTAAAGACTTTCCCACAGCTCCCCTGTTGACGTGTTTAGAGGTCTGTGGGGAGCTGGTAAAATTCCCTCGAAGTTTTTGCAGGTCTAACCCTTGATGGCGTATTTCGGTGGCCTCTTTCAACAACGGGGAGCGTTGCCTGCTTCTCGTTTTAACTTCTTTCCCAGGAATTACTTCGTAGGAGGGGCTGCCATGACCCCTGGCCCCTCGTTCTCACCCCAGTAATCCCTGAAACTCATGGAAAACCTGTTGCACAATCCGCATCCCAAATTAGACTCTTGACCTGCAGAAGCGAGGAGGCCTTAGAGGTCGCTAGATGACAGCTGGGGGAGGAGAGAGGGTTAAACAATCAAAGCTTTTGACTGGGCCGCATCAACAGAATAGGGACCCGTTTGGAAGGTTAAAGGTGGTGCTAAGCGTAAAGGATGAGCGGACAGCGTGACATTTTGCACGCGGCAGGCGGTATAACTCTGAGCTTTCTTGTATTTGGGTCGCAGGGAAAAGAGACAGTGCTGGTTGAGCCGTGTCTCAGAGTGACATTTAATCTTAAAGTGAGTTTAGAAAGGAGACACCCAGACCTTTTTCTGAGGAGAACCTGAAATAGATCTGTTGACGGAGAATGCAGGAGGAATGTGTAATGTTTTCTAGGTAGAGTAGAAATCTGAGCTACATAAGATAACACATGGTTCAGCTCATGCAGTGAAACACTGAACATTGCTTCAGACAGAGGCAGAAGGAAAATGATTTCAACAAATCATTTTTACTTGCGGATATGACAAACATCAGTACAGCCTCTTGGTAAATATGGTGGCTGATAAAAAGAAAACAGCAAAACAGTTTTCTCATCGTAATCAGAGAAGTTGTTGTTTCTGAGTAAATTTTCAGTGTTTTCATTTCTACAAAGTGGAAACGCTTAGCAAACAACATGTGAATGCCAAGCGGACTGGAGACCTTTCCAAAAGCAAGAAGTGAATCACCTCAGAGGGAAGAGTCTCCATTTAGATTTACAGTAAAATAAACAATGAGAGGCTAACTTATTTTTTAGTATAATTTACTAAGAATACTTTGCTAGTAAAGTAATGTCTGTTACTTTGTTATATATAACATATTTATTTATAATGTTCAGCTCCAGCATTTTGAATTCAGCTGGCAGCATTACACCAAGCTGCTTGGATCACCATCAAAAGGAAATAAAATATTCAAACTCTAAAAAACAATTGCTCGATGTTTTCTTTTTGTAGATGCTTTTCTGGCTGATATTTTAAACATATATTTGTTCTGAGGGCTCTGCCTCTGAGAACAAACAGCCAACAAATCCTACGCTTCATCAACTATATGGCAGCTTTCCTTCAACACAAGCCTGAGAGACAGAGGGACTGACAGTAACCCTGAGCCAGGCCTTGTATGACCTGCTCACATCATGTTGTCTTTGTAATACATGGGTTTACCATTTTTAAATAAATTCTTGTACTTCCAGATGGTGCACAGTCAGAATCAGAAACAGACATTATGTGTACATGTTTTCCCTAGAGGATGTAGATTCCCTCAGAGATTTCCAAAAATCTGCAGATGTACATCACTACATCATCAGTTCTTTGCATTAATGGCCCATATTTGTTGAAGTGGAGTTCTGTGGGTTATTTCCAGAATTCACAATCTTATCTGTTGCAAACAGCATTCAAATCTACTCTATTTGTCAGACGCTTTGTTTCGCTCTGGGTTTGAGCTGTTTGCCAGTCACAGTGGAGCTGCTTCCAAAGCAGATTTCTGATATTTTAGAGTAGCAGTATTTAAAAAAAATAATTACTTTCTGGTTCATGCAAACAGTAAAAGATCTTAAAACTGTAATTTTAGCATATCCCCCTAACAATGGTAAGATTCTGACAACTGATAATAACCCGCAGAACCCCACATCAAAAGATCCAAAATATTCTCTCAATTTAATCAAGACCTCTTGCACTTCTGAATTTCTCATTTTGCATTCACTATTATTCCCTAAATAATAAACTACTACTGCCAATGAATAATTTATTAGAAGGCCATTGAAGCCCTTTCAAACACATTTTTATATTCATCTCTGCATGTTTGGGGATTGTTGGAACAAATTAAAAGGAAGCATTGTTGAAAATACTATTTATATATGAAATTGAAATCGGCAAGAACAAAAATACCTTGAAAGTGTGCAAACTTTTTGACGGAAATTCCAAAAAGTATGCAACATAACAATGAAAAAGTAGTTTTGTTTAAATTCATTCACTTGGTTGTTTGTAGAAACACAACTTTCAAGTTTATATGGAAAGCTTTACTCAACTAAACAATTTTCATTTCTCCAGCTCCTCTGCATGACAAAAAAACTGCGTAAATGCAGCATCAAACTCCATCTGGGAGCCAGAAGTTTCAAATGTACCTCACCTCAGCTTTTTTGTGTTTGTGCGTGATGGTGAATATAGATATTCTTTTATCTTTTGTCCCTGCAGTGGCAAGGAGAGACGCAAGAGTTCTGTCCCAACGCCAAAGTGGTGCTGGTGGGCTGTAAGCTTGACATGAGGACAGACGTCAACACCCTGAGGGAACTCTCCAAGCAGCGACTAATCCCTGTCACTCATGAGCAGGTAAGGATAAGCTGGAGATGGATATCTGAGATGAAAAGGGGGTTGGGATAAATACACAGTTAGCGTTTCCTCTAAGATGGCTTCCAGAGAGAATCCTTGGAAGAAACGCTTCTTAAAACATCAACTAAAGCAGAAGGGAAACCACCAGGGATATTCATTTAGTTTTGCATTCTTAACAATCAAATACTACGGGAGCACAAAAAGTGCTGTGTAAAATCCTCTGAGAATGCTTTCTGTGGTTGGCACACTGACCAGAATGTGCTGATATGTAATTCAAGGCTACTTTTCTTTTTTTTTTTTTTCAAAAGGCTGCCGAAGAACAAGCAGCGAGTGGAGTTTACGTCTACAATAACCATGCAGATGTAGGGTTTGAAAAAAAAAAAAGCAGAATGAATAGAAAACGGACATTGATAAACGGGCGAGTCCTTTTATCGCATTCAGCCTTGGCCTCTAAGCCAAGGACGTGGGGGAGAAGAGGGCAGGAAGCTGATGATAAACTGTAAATCTGGGAATTTTTTAATCAGCTCTCATTGTGCTTTTGTTACTGTCCTTCTGTGTTCGATTTACAAGTCAAGGTTTTTCTCAAAAACTCAGCCACATAAAAAGATTAAACAAACAAAATCCAGATAAACAGAGGAGCAGATCGTATGCAGACCACATGAAGCACTTGTTTTTTGTTTCAATTTTGTTTCAGGGCAGCTGTGTTTGAAGATACCCCCCCAAAAAAACTGAATTTACCAGCAGAGACCAGAGCTACGCACACAAACATTTTGGTGCTCTAATCCAATAGCTTGTGTTGTTATCCTGCTGTTGATCTCAAATTGATTTAGAGCAGAGCTGAAGAGTCGCCAGCGAGAGTGACCACTGGGTGAACTCCAGGTATTTCCATTCTAATCTGCTGGAGATTCGATCAGCTGGGCCTCTTCCAACCTGCCACAGCTGAGTCTAAAACCGTTTTTCCACCTGATGAGGACTTCGCCGCTCATTACATGAACCTCGGAGCGCGCTGCGATAGAAATCAAACCACGTCAGCTGAGGTTGTAAACTCTGTTTGGAGAGCATGCGGTTTAAGCTGCATCCTGTGTCCTACAACCTCTGCATGCGAATTAAAAGCCGCTTGTGAAACAAGAGAGATCAGCCGAGTCTGAAGTGCACCGCTGAGTGGGGCTGAGGGATTTTAAAATTAAATTTGCTTCACTTGATCTTAAGCAAACAATTTGCAGTCTTAATTATCTGTGTATATTGTTACGTTACTCAGGGGTAATCTTCAGAGTGAGATGAGTTCTGTTGGAGTTTAGTCTCTCTGAACTGCTTCACTGACACCAGGTGCTTCCTCTTCCTGAGAAACCAGCATCTGTGTTCATCTTGTGACAAAAGGCCTTTATTTATTCACTAATTGTTGGATTCTGCAACTTGAATTCTTTTTGTAAAAGTGACATTTAGCAGTCTGAACTGTCCACACATTTAAAACTAAATGTAATTTCTTTGCTACTTTGCCACCAGACTGTTTTCTATAAACTTGACTCACTGTTGCCTGGGTTTACACCTGTTCACTTCAGTCTTAGCATCAACCAGCAAGGCAGAATCAGATAGAAATTCAGACGGATGAATGGATTTTTTCCATCCATTCATGTTCACAAGTTTCATGTTTAAAGTCTGATATTTTTGGAAATATGCAATAGAGTTAATAAAAGCTTTGGGATTTTATAGATTAATTTTGGGCTAAGTAACAAAATGTAATTTATCTGTTGGTTGCACCTTCAGTAATTTACACAAATGACAAATTTCTATTGTGTTTATGCATGTGACGTCAATGGGAAGTCAGTTCTGCCTGCTTCCTGTCAAGGTTACGTGTATTTTACATGCTTGGTGTGAAGCTGTTCTGCATTTCATCCTACCAAAGAATTTAGATGTTTTTCTACAATATGAGTGTCAAGGCAAACTCTATAACGAGAGTGTAGCCAACGACACTTCCATCAAAAATGTTTTTACGTTGTTTCTCTGGTTGGTAAGCTAAACTGTGCCACTTTCTTAACTTCATCTCCTGTCTTTCTTTGTCCCAGGGAAGCGCGATAGCCCGGCAGATTGGGGCGGTGGCCTACGTGGAGTGCAGCTCCAAGGTTTCAGAGAACAGCGTCCGCGACGTGTTTCACATCACCACCTTAGCGTCGGTGCGGCAGCCGCATAAGCCTCAGTTAAAGCGCAGCAGTTCCCGCAGAGGCCTGAAGAGGGTTTCGCATCTGCCCCTGCCGCCTCTGTCGGGTCGGACTGAGCAAACGGACCCCGCCCCGGCCATCCAAAAGGACCGGGCCAAGAGCTGTTCACTAATGTAGAGAGCCCCAGCCTCAGTGATATGCAGTATATATGTAAATACATAAAACAGAAATATATGAAAGAGAAAGTCTATTTATTATTTGAGAGGGGTTTTTTTTTTTGCGCATTTTTATTTTTTTGCACTCTAGATGAGGGAGAAGAGAAAAACACCGCTCAAACAAATGCTTTGGATTTTATTTCCCTTTTTTGCTGTGTGTGTTTGCGCGCGTGTGTGTGTGCATACTTTAGAAGCTGTTTAGTTCTTTGCGTTGTTTTGAAACCATGGCAAATTGGACTAACCCTCTGGAAATGCAGAAGCCGCGATAGTGGAAGTGCGGTCTCGTCTGAGGGAATTAAAGTGAAATTAATTTCCTGAGAAAGATGGCGCGGCGGCGCGCGGGAAGTGGCCATGTGAGGGGAGCCGAGTTGATTCAGGATATCAGCGAATGAAACTTGTTGTTTTTCACGGAAAGTGTTGCTCGGCTGCCTGAAGTTGCGTCTCCTGTTGCTAAATTTGGGAGGAAAACAAGCAAATCCATCATTTATGCTGAAATTGGACTCTGGTGTTTATCTGAATGATGATGGTCTATTAAGAGAAGGAGGTTGAAAGAGACTGAAATGTTGTTAATGGTGTGTGTGAATGAGAGAGAGCACTATCACCAAAAGTGCATCTTAGGAACAAAATATTGTATTTTCTTTTCTTTTTTCCCACTTTAACACTATTTTTCTCATCTGCTCCATTTGTCCCAGTTTGATTCACTGGAATTAATGCTGTTAACACAATTTAAAAAATTTGTGGGGAAATAAAATGCTTACAAACTGGGGCTATTTTGTTGTGCTTGGACTCTGGGAAAGTGTAATTCCTGGTTGAACTGTATTTTATTGTTTTAATTATTTCAATGGCATTGAACTTGCTGCAGATTGATTTATTCTGTTTTTGCTTTTCTTGTGACAAATTTAATTTAAAAGTTTAATAAAGTGCATCTTGAATATCTGAGCAAACTGAAAAAACAGGTCTGAAATGATGATTTCAATAATTACAGAAATCTATCCAGAACACTGTTGCCTCCAAAACCCATTTTGTTGAGCCATCCTTGGTGGCAGCTGCTAACAAACATTATGACAACCCTGGATGAGTTTTGGCATCGTCTTCTTTTCAAAATTGTTTGTTTCAGCCTTTTTTGAGTTTTTTTTTAACATGAGCTATCTACTTTAAGAGTATGCCACTGAATTTCAATCATGCTTATTTCCCAGACTTTAACTAGACCTTCATAGGAATTTGTGTTTCTATTAAATACTACAAATGATCAAATTCCTGAAGCAGTCCCAGACAATAATACTGCCACTACCTTGTTTGTTTGTGGATGTTCTTTTTCTAAAATATTTCCAAAAAAAAAAAAAATCCACCTTTGTCTTTTTGATCCAAAGAATATTTTCTAAACGTTTTGGGGATCAATAAGTATTTTCATCATATCAACATCATATTTGACCACCAGTTGTAATCTTTCTTATTTCAGTTTGTTCGACAGGTTCAACTAAAGTGGTCTGTTGAATTGTGGGCCAGTGAAATTGCCAAAAAAATCTGGCTAAACCACAATGAAACGATGATTTAACAAAGAGGTCAGTTAAATGACACAGTTTCCTTCCCTCTTAATGAATGAAATCATCATTTGAATTCCACATCCAATATTTGATTGACTTATCATTATTTAGTAGAACAATATATGTGATGACCTAAAGCCATCAAGTGTGACAAAAAAGCAAATAATTTTGCAATGGAGCAAACACTACATCTATACCCAAATGTCTCATTATCCTCAATCTAATCTAGAAAATTCCCTCTATTGAGACTTGAAAATCTCTCTTTTCTTGTTTTTTCTTGTTTTAGCACAGCAAGAGTTAAACTGAACAGCTCTGCTGCTGCAGCACCACCAGATAGCAGCTCTGACTGAAACAACAGAATCTATTCTTTGTCAAGAGATTTGTTATCTTTACCTGACAACAGTTTTATCTTTAGGCTGAATCCAAAGCTGAAACTTGGTTTCTCTCTCTAAAAAGTTGAATTAGTCAAGCTTACATTTGTAAGGTGTCAAATAAGAAAAAAATCTTGTTGTATATTTGGAGTATGAGTGCAAAAACATTGGGGAAAGATGTCAGTTTGGATAAACCTCCTCCCCCTCTATCATATCTTTCTCCTCTGCCGTTACATCACTCCCACTCCGTGTTTCAACATCTGAGCTGATATAATCTCCTGGCCATTTAACTGGAGTGGTGTGGCCACATCATGATCATTATGTGCGCTTACATAATTAAACTGGCATTGCAGAACCATCAAGCAGCAGCATCCACGGGTTGCAGTGGAGTGCCGCCCCCTCCTTCCTGCTAGGTGAATATCTGCTTTGGCTTTTTGAGAGAAACGCGTTTCCACTAATGCAAGAAAGAGGAAACAGCAGGTCGCAGCAGATGTTCATTTCCCATAGACACCTGCTTCAACATTTTCATCTGATTAGGCCTCTTTGATTACTTGCTCCATCAGGTCTGTAGCATTACTACTGTTTATTGGAGAAAAGACCATTTTCAGTTGTCAAAATAGAGGTTTACCACTTTAAAAAAATACTTCTACGACAAATAAAAATGCTAATTTTGTCAAAGTGAATGTCCAGTGAATTTGATGACATAATCTGCTTTAAATAACAGCATCTCATTTCATCATGCAGATATGATCACTGATGTTTGTCACAAATGAAAGATTCTTCTCGCTTTGGTCTAAAGAGAACCAGAAAACCACCTGATGAGCAAAAAATAAATAAAAATCACAATTTAAATTGACGTTTCTGAGTCGTCCGCTCAGCTAAAATAAAAGCATCCAGCTGGTTCTTAATCAGCGGGAATTCATGATACACATCCATAATGTCACCATTAGTGCTAATTAAAATAAACAAGTACAACATATGTCACCACATAGATGTTTGTTTATCGTAGCAAAACAAATTCCTCATTCATTGGATCTGTCAAGCTCCAGAAAAAAAATAAACATTTTATATTTAAAAACTGAATAAACTAATTTACACTCCTGGTTTTCCTATGATAACCACTTCAACATCTGTAATCCTCGGCTCTCAGTTTCTTCTGAAGAGACAAGCTAAGGCAGCAGGGATGGTGTGTTTTAACATAATGCTGCAACATTTTGAAATATCAAATTTTAGAATGTTTTTATTTTTTTTCCAGCAGGGCTATAAATATCCACAGCATCTTTGAACTGTCTACCCACAGAACGGAAAAGCATTTCATCTGAGGAAATATTTTACAAATCTTTAAAGTATAGGTTCTTCACTATTTATATCTGACGTTGTCCTTAGATTTAGTGTAGTTTTGTTTCTTTTATATGTTCCATTATTTTACACTTGTGACCCACCACACACCGCAAATTAAGACTTTTCTGTCCTTTTCAAATAATAAAATACTGCTGTTAGAAACCTTTTTCCAGTTTTTTGAAGACCCAAAACAACTTACTGCTGCTGCTGCTGTGGCTTACACATTTTAGGCCTCCGAGGTAAAAGACTTTATCACGTTAGAAAAGCGGAGGTTCATCAATTCTACATGGATAAAGAGATCAGTGAGCTGTAAGATGGGGCTGGCCAGGGCTATAAAAAAAGCTGTGGAAAGGTTCGAGTCCTGCTGTGTCCCCACAGTTTAAATTGACACTTGAGAAGATTAGTCCAACGCTGCCTGTGTTCTTCACAGAGGAAACATCGTCTCCACTGCTTTGTCTATGAAAGCAGTCACCCAGAAGTTGATTTAGATGCGACCTGTCAGGATAAATACAAATCAGAAGCTGCTTTGTTCGACGAATCAGATGGGCATCAGACATTATCTTGACAATGTACTCCCACTAACACCCAGGATTATTACTACAGGACGTCTCGCTTCCATTTCAGCAATCTAATCAGCCGCTTGCCCTTTTAAAGCTGGTACCGCACGGGAATCAGAAGTACCTTTGTGGATTCTCTCCTCTGGTTCTGCATTCTTTGGTTTCCCTGCTCTCCTCTGATGTCCCAAGCAAAAAGAGTTCAGTCAGCTTGTGCCTGACTGAGCAGAGTTGACGTCTTTCGCACATTAAACCCATCATTCTTGATGTTCCTGGCTAATTATGACAATTTGCAGACAGGGTCACGTCCCTGTGGTGTTAAAAAAAAAAAAAGAAAAAAGGAGAGCAATGAAGAGGAGGAGAGAGTTGGTACTTCCTGCATGCTGACAAAAAGGCTGCAGAGCATGGCCACAAATTGCATACAGTCATGAGAGGATTTGTAATGAGCAGCAGAATTTGACCCAGCAGAACTCAAATGCATTTTACCAGGAAGTCAGCAGAGGGTTTTGGCATTCCTCATTTATGATGCTGGAATAAATCATCACTACTGCATAAACAAGAACTTTATAGACTATATTAGTCTAACTGCATCTCCTGTGACGCCTTTTATAATGTCCCAACTTTATATTTCCATATTTGCCTGCAGATAAATCCCCAAAAGGTAGAGATGGACCTGGACTCGTCTCTGAGGTGTTTAGGCAATGAAAATCTGGACCGGGGGATTAATTAACCTAATCTTTAATACTTTTTGCTCTAAAGTCATATTCATTAAAATATATAAGCCTGTGTTTATCTATATTTTCCCACAAATCTATATTAGCTCAACTTCTCAGCATGTCGTTGCATAGAATTACAGCACAATTTCAAATTGTTTACTATGAACTGTGAAACAGGAAGAGTCTGATTAACATGAGCTAACTTTATTCTGGATTATTTGGTGTAAAACGTCTGAATGTTTATGTGTGTGTGACAGACCTGTGCAAAAGTAAATCGGAACTAAAAAAAATCAGTTTAGATTTTGAAAATAGAGGGAAGATTTCTACCATGACTCAGAACAAAAACTTTTAAGGCTGTTGCCGGCAAATCAAACAAACTCCTTCTTGAAATGAACAAAAATCTTTTGACTTGATAAATTATAATTGATTTCCACTTTGGTATGAAAATGTGAAGCCCTATGTGAGCAAGAGAGAGCGGATTGAGTATCACCATACAAGATGGGAAACGAAACACCTTTCTTGTGAAATATTTCAACATCTGCTGAACTAGTAGGAGCACTTCTCTCTATAGAGAACGGTGGAGTTAACTGTTTGTTAAGCAAAGTAAAATATTACACGATGCAATTTAAAGAAATGACTTGCAGACAATATGCTTAAGAAGGAACAAGTATTATAGATATATTTATTGCCAAACTATTGCAAAAAGCATTCTTCTGTCTGTTCATAACATTGAAACCAAAGTCAAACTATTTTTTATATAAAGACACTGAATGGACTGTAGTGCTGTAGAGAAATTTAAAACTAAAAATACAAGAATAAATTAAAAGACATAATTCAGATCTTCTAACGCTTTTCCCTGGCCAGAGATATGTGAGAGCAAACACCAAAGACATGCAGACTACCTCTAGACAGATTTGTGAAAGAATAGGTGGCTCTCAAGAGCTCAGTAAATTCCAGTTTGGGGAATTATTAAAAAAACTAATCCTTCTTTAAACTTCTTTCTCCACAGCTTTATCCCTGACTTGTCTGCCGTGTTCCTTCGTCCTCCTGATGTTGTTTCTTAACTAATGTTCTCTAACAAACCGCTGAGGCTGTCACACACCAGCTGGATTTATTTTGTTAGAGCTGTTGAGTTGAAATTATGCACAAGTGGAATTTATTTAGAAAATGTATGCTTTCAGATTTAAATGGACTGTATTCACAGATGAAACAGTAAAATGGACTAAATACATGAGCAGTACACGTTTCACATTTTTATTTGTACCACTCCTCCTTCCCTGTTAAAAACTATGCACTGCTTCGTGTTGTTCCATCACGTCCAATCTCAGTAAAATACATTGCAGTCTGTTGTTTGGGTTGAAGTTTGAGTTTGGTGTTGGTGAGAAGACGTGTGTGACTTGGAAAACATTTCAGTTCTCAAGTCCAAATGGAAAGGTTTTGTTTTTGTTGGTTTTCTCTCTTCATAGTTTTGCCTTGCTTGGGAGTTTTATTGTTGTTGCGGAAGTTGACAGCAAAGGGACCTGATGGATAGACAGGTACATACGACTCGATTTAAATCACCATATAAAGCAGGAAACTCTGAGTTGGAATAAAATATTTATTTTGAGCAAGAAAAATGTCAGAGAAAAAAAAATTATTCACAAAAAAATCTCATAATAGTGAAACAGAAAAAAACTAAACATTAGTATCCTATTGAAAAGAAGATAAAGCTTAATAAACACCACAACTGTTCACCAGCAGCATCTTATCGGCAAAAACTTCTCATACCAACAGAGTTTCTGCATGAAGCCGATTTCCTAAGACCAGAAGAAATATTTTATTTAGAAATATTTATTTATATATTTTTCCTAATCAAGGTGCCACACACACCACCTGTCAGCAGATAATTACACAGAGAGCAGTTTAGATCTGCTGTTTAGATCTGTTCTCACCCAGGAAACAGATGCTCGGTATTTTTGGATCATCAGCAGATTGCTTGGATTTAACGTTTCAATGTTTCAAAGCTATAGGTCACCTTTTCACTTTCTATCGTCGCCATAGAAACTGAGTCAGCTAATGCAACTTCTGTAACTGTGCGTGGCAATTAACGAGCGTAAAACAGGAGCAAAGCTGCACTTTTGCTGAACTTTGTGTGTCAGAATACTTTTCAATAAAAAAATGATTGCCCAAAAATTTGTTTCCTTGATTTTTATACTTACATTGTTTATCTACACGTTTACACATTTGGGAGATGACCTTTTAGCCGTTTGCTATTTGTCCATCGAGCAGCTTGAGGTGAGTGGCTGGGGGTTTAGCGCACTGATGAGGACACATCACTGTCATCCCCCAAGAGACAGAAGAGCATTGTTTATTCATTCATCCCAAAAGGGTAAGATTCCTTGAAAAGCTGTGACCTTTCCCTTTGCTTTGAGCTCCTAAGAAAGCAAAAACATCAGTTTTGTAATTTAGAAGTTTGTGATTTTGAGTCAGCTGATCTTTGGTATAAAGTTAGGCCATCAAAGTTAACCTGCGGCTGCAAACGTGTGTG
Organism: Poeciliopsis turneri; assembly: GCA_922788865.1. Taxonomy (NCBI): domain Eukaryota; kingdom Metazoa; phylum Chordata; class Actinopteri; order Cyprinodontiformes; family Poeciliidae; genus Poeciliopsis; species Poeciliopsis turneri. The sequence continues at coordinate 409,622 of CAKLNU010000542.1, forward strand.
TTGGCGCCTTTAGAGGTGTGGTGTTGAAATGCATCAAAACAAGAAATACTGCTGGGCAGCATTCAAAAAGAAAGCACAATAGTTTTATGATTAAAATCATTTATGAAAAAAATGGCAAATTTACAAGTGCAGATAGAGAAAACCAGAATGATGTAGAGTCTGACAAAAAATAGCCATAATGGGAGGATCTGTAAAGAAACAGACAAAACAAAGGGGTAAAAAACACAAAGGAAACTAACCACTAACTAAACTAATATATTTTTGTCTGCACCCAACAGAATAACCACTCTTACTCTTAAACCGTAAACAAAAATCTCTACCAAATTTCATTAAGCTATTATTGTCAGTGTGACCTGGCTCAACATCCTGGTTCAAAGGTCAGTTGTCTCTTCTTCTCTGTCCCTATTCACCAGTGCGTTCTTTTGTGCACTAAGGAGAAAATGTTAATTGAATTTACGGAGTTCTAACTTTGCAGAAAATATCACTTTTATGGAGCATTATTCGACACGTATTCACATTCGCAACTTTAAAAAAAAAAAAAAACACAAGAAGAAATTCAGTTTGAGAATATCAAGAGCACAATCTGTGAAATTAAACATTTTTAATGTTTACTTGAAGGCATTTTTCAACTGTTCTAATTAGAATAGTGGAGTGTTTACACATCTGTAGACATAAATGTGTTCATGGTCAGATTTTATGTGTTTCTAGACACTATTTTTATGGGATTGAAAAATAAAGTGTACATTGAGCTTTTTGTAATGACAGTACGTTAATCCAGTAAATGCACACAAGGAAGGAAAAAGAAAGGAAGCAGTGGACCTTGTGCACTTTAAAAGACAAAAAAAACACAGAGCGAAAAAACATAGCACCAATAATTTTGACAAATAACAGCTTTTTTTTGAGAGACTGAGGAAAAGCGGTCAGCTTGTTCTCAAGCAATGTCACTGTAGACTTATTTCCACAAAGTTTATCGCTAAAAGTGCATCACGTGTTTCATTTCTAGTGTTTACCCTAAAACGAATGCTAGCAGGTAAAGCCACCCAACACCTATGCTTTGTCTTTTTGCTGCATTAATTCAGTCTCCTCACGTCTTTCTATGTTTGTTTCTGACACTGAGTGCCCAGAATAATGCTGCTCCTGTCTTCTGCTGTGACTGGCTGTGATATGAGGAATCAATCAGGCATTCATGCACATACAGCACTGAACAAACACATTAGTCGCATTTATCAATTAAAACACTGCATCAGTGCTTAATATATGACCAGCAGTAACACCAGGGAGATAATTCAAGTTATCTTAAAGTTAAGTAGATTTCCTCACATGCTGGTCAGTGGTGATGGAGTTGGCTCCGTTTCAATTTTTGGTACTTTATCCTCAAGGTTAATTTGGTGCCTTTATTAAAATAAATGAACACATTCAAACTTGAACCTGAAAAAACATAAAAAAACAGAATAAAGAACAATAATTTCCTAACAATATACAATGCTGTAGAAAAGTCTTTGTCACAATGCAAATGTTTTATTATTATTATTATTTTTTTTTTTTTGTCAGACCATAAAACAAATTCTAATGCACCTTTTCAAACAATAAATTAAGTTATCTACATTTTTTACTGGCCACACCCAAGGCTTATTTCTGTATGAGCTTTAAAATTGTGAAATACATTAAATAGAACCTGTCTGACAACAAAAAGTTGGCTAAAATATCTTAAAAGCAACACATGATGTCCCAATCTAAAGAAATTCAAGAACTGGTGAGGAACAAAACCTCTGATATCTGGTTATTTCTTTGGCTTTGGAACTCCAGGAATTACAGTGAGAGCGATTATTCACAAATGTAGAAAACATGGAAAGGTGAATAACTTTCCCTGGAGTGACCAGCCTTCTCAAAAAACTCATCCAGAAAGAAAAAAAAAAACTAGGACAAAATGTAAAGCACTGCAGGCATCAGCTGCCTCGGCTAAGGTCAGTCTTGACTCACTAATAAGGAAAAAGCAAAACAAAATTTGCATCCTTGGGAGAGTTTCATGGAAAAACTACTGCAGAAACAGCAAACATTTGCCAAAAACATTGATGAACTCCAAACTCCAAAATAAAAGTGTAACTTTACCATAACATTCTTGGTATAAAGCTAACAAAACATTTCAGAAAAAAACATCTCATAATGTAAGCATTAAGAGGTGTTTTTGGTGGTGGTTGTGTGATGGTTTGGTGCTATGTTGCTTCTTCAAAACCGAGATGACTTTTGATAATTGATGAACGATAAGTCAGATCTCACCAGAAAGTTTTGAAGGACAAAGTCTGACTTTATTCCAGTCTGAACTGTAGCTTGGATGTACAGCTGAAGAACCTCCTCTCTTTGCATCCTGATGAAACTCAATAATTTGATTTTATGCTATTATTTGAGCATAAAAGGCTCATTAGGGATCAAGGAATGAAGAAAGCCATTTAAAGTCTGGACATAAATCTTATTGCAATGTTATGAGGTGATCTTAACTCTTGAAACACTCTGAGTGTTAATGAAAAGCTTTCAGAAAAGAAGTTTTCCAATGATAATTCAGAGTGAACAATATACCAGTTTTTGTAAATGCTGATTATTATTACTTATTAGGTTTAGTGGTATTTAGTTTTACGCTTAAGTATGGGTTGGTCTGAATAGATTTTTGTAAAGTAAATTAAATCATTGCGTTACATTACTTGTGTTAGGATCATTACCTTTCATTGATATTTTTGGTTTTTACTAATAGTATAACTTTTGATAATTTTTGACTCCAATGTTTATATTTGAGGAAACATTGCTTTTTTGGACTTGGAGCAAATAGGATTATTTTCTATAAGTAACTACCAAATAATTAAGCCTTTTAGAACGATAAAGTAATCAAAACGCTTTGTATAATGAGTCTCTCTGCGTGACATTGAAAATGTAGAGGTTCATTCAATGTGTAGTCGAACAGGCACTTTAGAAAATTATAATGTCAGTGCACCTTGCAAGAACGAGCGACCTGCATCGCCGATTCTTAATGTCAGCGGGGAGACAGGGCCATCATTTGTCATCTCTTAGGGTAGAAAGTGTGTCTGTCACTTAGTAAGGATGATTAGAGAGTATCAAAATCCATTTCTGATGCTACAAAGCTCATGTTTTGCTCCAAAGAGACTGCAGATTTTTGCAATGCACTGGAACTCCAGTTGAGGTAAATTAAACGCACACTAACGAGCTGTTTTGTCACTCCTTACTCCTGTAGGGTTTTTCAACTCATACGCTTTCTCTGCAGGTGTTCCAGACTCTTAGACTAGTTTTCATCAGTGCACAGAACAACAACACCGATTATGAATTATGAAAGCAGGAAGCAAACAACAATTATCGAAAGAGTGTTTTCTGACAACCTGACGGTATGAATAGTAATACCACTGTGGTGCGAAGTGAATCTGACCCTTAATGGCTGTATGAGTTTCCACAGAGACACTGACGTCACTGCACCTTTGATGAGGATGAACGTGCCTCAGAATGGTAATGAACTCTCTCATGTCCAAGATGTGTTGTCAGTTACCTGACATTGGTGAGTCACTCCACGTACGCAAACACAGCAGCAAAACAAAACGAAAGTGCAGCATGTTGTTAGAGCTGGACGGACAAAAACAACACGAAGAGGAAATATGACCATAGGCAGTTTGTTGGTAAGGGGGAAAAAAAGCGACTGAGTTACTTCTAATCAGGGCTGTGAAGCCTTCAGCACACGATCCAACATGACGCACTGCCCGGAGAGTGTTTAGCCCTCTGTCCACCTCCTCTCTTTGCATCCTGCGTGGTCTGCCTCTGCATTATTAAAGGTCACAGATGTTTTCCAACCTGTGACTCAGGACTCAGACTATAAGAAAAAGTGCACAAACTTTGAGAATTTGATTTATTTCAGGAAGACCGGCATCAAAACTCTAAGACCTCCCATATGTGTTGCTGCACATGATTCTGCAGTTGAAACCAGACATTTTATTACGCTACATATATATTTAAAATGCAATAATCAGAATTCTGTCTGTGTTTAGCTGCTGCTGTTCACCTGTAGGTGTGGCCAGGCAGGCTGCAGTATTCACACCTGACAGCAACCTCATCATTGGGCTGCAGGGAATAAAGGAAGCTGTTTGACATTCTCAGCGCTTCTAGACTCAAGTCCGTTGTAAGACTTTCCTCCTGAGGTGGCTGATCTCTTAAGTCGTTACTGCCTCCCCTACACAGTCCCTACTTTCTTCTACACCCAAACAATTGGAGAAGCAAAACATCCTGCCACTTACATTCAGTTGGCAAAAGTTGTTTGTGCAAACTGCAACTCCTAAGCCAGTAAGGCAAATATTCACCTTTCTTTGACCTTTCTCTTCTCTTCTCTCCTCTCTACTCCAACTCCAAGCCCGATCAGAACATGTTAAATAACCTTTTAGCTTTTCTAAGCATAGTTTCCTGTCTGATTTGTGCATGTGGATCAGGAAGCTAAGCTCAATCTTGACATCTATCAGCTAAATGGCAAGATAATGAGTCTTTTTAGCTTTCTTCAAAGTGTAGCCTTCCTCACTCAGTTTCCAGGTCAGAGTTAGGGTCACATTTTTTCTGTGGGTGAGAAACCAGGGCTTTGCAATGACAATTTAGATTTTTCTTTCCTTAAGCCAATTTGTAACTAATCCACTCTGTGATTACAGCCAGTTTTCATCTGAAGATTCAGATGTGTCAAAGTGTAAATTTCCTCTTTTGTCTTGAAATTTTTCTTGAATTAGTTCCACATTATTTTCTTTCCTCTTAGTGAAGTCCTCTAGTCTCTCCTGAAACATGAGGACATGTGTCCAAAATTTGGGTTTTTCTTGTTGAATTTGAAAACTGTTTTCTTCACATAATGGCTTTTCAGTCCATGTCTGAACAGGACTCATTTCACCTATCATAATTATCCTCTTTCACCAGCTTAGCCAGCATCTTCACAGGCCTTTTGATTTTGGTCTGGTGTGGACTTGCATATTTTATTCCACAGAAAGTTCACCTTCCTCTTGGACAGTACAGTAGAAATTCCCATGATGTTTATGATTGCATTTAATTGTTAAAATGGATAAAAATTCAGGCATCTAAAAATTGTGCCCAAGAATAAATTTTCAATAAGATTTCTTTTCCATTATGTTTCATGTGTTGCTTGTTGGTATTTTGCATTTAAATATCAAAAACCTATAAAGTCATGTAATCATTATCTGGACTTACGCAAATTATTTAAGGAAATAGCGATCTTCGAATCGCTATTTTGAAGCATGTAATAAAACCATCTCCCAAAACAACCTCTCTTATTTTGTTGCAACTACAAATTATTTCAGTATTGAAATAGATTTAGTGATTTAGTAACATTAGTGTGATTTAATGTCAGGCAGTGAAAATATTATTGTCTTTTTGTCTTTTTAAGCAGTGCAAACATCTAGTTTCAAGCTGTATTTATCATAGCAAACCGTCCACGGTGCTTGTGAACATGGACGTGTGTTACTCAGTGAGCTTGAAAGGTTTTTTTTGGATGCTGTCCTGACCCAACTAAGCAATCGTGGCATATCACCAAGCCGGCAGTAGCCGCTTTCAGACTCAAAGGCCAGAACAGACTGGCACCTTGTTATGTGGACTGCTGTTACAGAGTGTGGTGTTATGCTCTGTAGTTGAAATGGCAGCAGCATAAAAGCACAAAAGCTGGCTCTGACTTGCCGTCGGTAATTCAGTTAATGCTGTGCAGGAGAAATTTTGCATGTTATAAAACAAAAAAAATAGAACAATGGTATTCTCTGTGAGCACTGCCCCATTTTTTTAGAGATACTTTTGTCTATTAGTGTGTTTACTGATAATATTACAAATATATGCCTCATTATAAGTAATTAGTTTTTTCTTTGTATCAAACTGAAGGGAGCAACTGCGTTGTGAATGCCCTTAAAAAGGCTTATGCACTTTATTTGTTATATTGAATGTGTGTGAACTTCATTTTGGATGCACTTGCTTGACTGTGTGGTTCCATGTTTATGTAGCTGTGTTGAAATTCATCCATTTCTAAATGTACAATGAGGATAGCAAAGGAGAGCCAGCAGCGTCGAGTTATTTAAACTGCCGCAGTACCTCTGCACGTTTTTTCTTCTGGAAATCTATAAACAACGTGCTGCTAAGTAAAATAATAGTAGGAAGGAGGGCGAGTTTGAAATAGGAGTAAGATGGCGTCATAGGGTGAATGACTTAAATGTAAGTCTCACTGTGTTTTTCATTTTTGGTGGATTTGAGGGCTGAATTTAGTCAATAATTTAATCGGGGAGATTTGTAGTTTACCTCAGTTACTGAATGAAATTTACTACCTGAGTTCAAGATGGGATTATAGAAGGAGAAACACATGATTAATCTCAATTTTTCTTTCCTGTAGAAGTAATATTTTTTTCCGTAGCAGTAATATTTTTTCCCGTAGCAGTAATATTTTTTCCCGTAGCAGTAACTTTAAAGGTTCAATCAAGTTATGTCAAACTGAGAAATTGTACAACTAAAACTGATTTCAACCATACTTTGCTAATCCTGTGTCCTGAATGTGCTGGGAGGGAGTGGAGGAGGAAATTAGTTCTTCTAATCAGATTTAATGGGTTCAACAGCAGCAACTTGTGATTATATCAATGCAATCACATCTGAAAGTGAAATCATTTTATCTCAGCGCAAGTTTTTTTAAAGGATCCAGAGATCTTGAATCACTGAGACATTTGTAGCTGCAGTTGGAGCCATTATTTAACAACTCAAACTTGTTAAATAATGCAGAAGTCTTGAGAGTTGTTTTCATTTGTATATTGGAATATAAACTGTTGAATTTTGCAACACTCTGGGTTGATGTAGAAATGCATTAATTTTCTGCCCTCTGTAGAACCTCTCTTTAATTTCTGTGACCATTATTTCAACTAAGGTTTTTTGAATTTATTGTTGTATTTAAATGTAATTGCTGTGAAAGACTAAAGTTTACTATGAATGACTGGCTTTCAATGTTCTATGTCAACCAAAGTACCAATTATTTCTCTAGGATTTAAAGTTTAATGAAAATATAAACTTTAGAAGACGTCAAACTGAGAACATTTTTTAACAACCAACCATTAGTTCAGGGTCTATCCAAATTGTTTGATTTGATTCTGGATGAAGCATAAAGCAATGGCCATAAAAAAAATAAATAAAATAAGATAAAACCCCCATGTTCCTGGAAAAGGTTTCCTGCTGTAAAAACACACCTAAAGTTATTTCACTTTGACCGGGTTGTAAACTACAGGAGAACAAAACTGTGATAAAAATTGGTAAAAGGTAGAAAAAAAAAGATTTTGCTGCCTAACAAATGAGCATCCAGCAGGATTTTGCCACAGCAAAATTCAGAGAAAAATGGTGAAACAGTAAACATGAAGAAAAAAGGAGAGGGATCATACAGAGAAAAAAAACTTCACTGCCTGCTGAGACATTTAGAGCTTGTAATATAAAGGCAGCTCATAAAACAACAACAAATGGAAAAAGTAATCATCCAGCGATTACTAAAGCTTTAAAAAGACAAATGATTGTCCCATTGTTTTTAATTTTTCTGTTCATATAAAGATGTTCTGCATTCCTTTAAAAGAAGCCATGAGTCTGTGTGTGAAAGTGGTGAAGTTTTAAATTAACAGTACTTTACAAACGTAGCTTGGTTAATTGTATTCTAAAAAGATTTTTTTAGGTTCTTGTGGTTTTTATTAGTACATAAGAAAGAGAGAAAAAAGGAAAAAAAATGCAGCGAACGACTCGAAATCGGGAATTAAACCCAGGGACTGCAGCTTCCACATGTCGCTCTTAACAAACACGCCACTCAGCATCACAAGCTAATCAAATTTTAATGGATTTTTGATCAATAAGACAAGTTTTTGCCCATGCCTATTTGAAAAAGAAACCTACTGAATCATTGTTCCTCATCATGACTAGATATTGTGTCCTGTGTCCTCAGGAAGAAAGATAAATGGAGGTCAAAAGTAGAAAACAATAACTAATGGATGACTAGTTTCCTATAACATGCTTTACTAATGACATTTTCAGACAGTTTGTAGATCATTTGATGTTACACCCCAACAATTACAAACTTTTGGAGACTACCTCAGCAGGCAGAGGATCGCGTTGTGTGCCCACCAGTCTTCCTCATCATCAGGGAAAACATGTCACATGAGGGTTTTTCTTGCAGCAACACCAAAGCTCTGACAATCTTTAAAAATGTGGATATTTAACTGATTTTAGGAAAAAAAAAACCCTCATGATTTATTTAACTACGGCTTATTTCCCCAGCTGCTTGGCTGCTTCCCATTTTGCACCAGAAATATGACTGCATATCACTTTCTTTGCATGTTTACACATATTTACTGTTACAGCTTTATGTGCGCAAGTAGTGAAAATAATTAGTGCCCTTATCACTTCGAACAAGATTGAACTAATTTCTTTTCATGAAATATAGATTCCAGCCACATCTGGCAGAGTGTAGCTGCAAAGACAGAGAAAATCAATTGCAATATCTTTTTGTTCTCGAGTCGAAATGTATGGCCCAAGTGAGCATGGAAATCTTATAAACTGAGTGGATATTTGTGTTATACCTGAATTCAACCAGATAGCAGGGAGTTTAATGTTCTGAGAGCAGATTCACTTGGTTTTTTTTTAACCTATTATCATTATTTTTTATATTAGTGGCACACATTGTCAAGGGATTGGAAAATTTAAACAGTGGGTTGGCCATTTAAACAGAATTAGGAAGATTTTGGATGCAAACATCCTGCACTTGTATTAAAACACTCCATTTTGTTTTCCTGTCAAGTCTATTATCCTTCTTCTTTTGTCATCTCCTGTTCTGCTCTAATTCAGTTGTTATCTTTTGCACACTGATTACTTCTTCAGCTGCAGCAATGACAAAGACTCATCTCCAAGCAGCCAGTTATCATAGGAGATGTGGCCAGAGTGGCTCAGCCGGGGGAAATTAGACTGTTTGTGATTCCATTTCAGATTTGTTGGCCTAATTGTGTTTGTATGAAACATTTTGAGACTTGCGTGTGCAGTGCTGCCTGTACCAGCACTCGTGTAAAAAATGATCTGTATGAAAAGGAAAATTCATAATGGCATATGTGTGTGGCAACAACAATGGCGGCACCAGCATCGTTATTTTGAGTTAACGCTTGGAAGAAAAATGACCTGAGCGACACTTTGAATGGAAGCGAAAGATGGCAGTAAAATGAAAAGCAGAGATTCATTGCAAGAGGGTCAGGTCGCACTCTTAAACAAACATTTGAATCCACGAATCTTTCATAGTTGGTACTTTAAAGGAAGGGGAGAAAATATTTTATTTCCAAAGTGCAATATGCAGGTAAAGAAAACCAACCCCCACAAATCAGCTGGAGGACAGTTGCAATGGTTTTACCTGAGCTTTCTGATGAACAGAAATAGATGTGCAATAGTTTCATTTAGGATTTATCTCCAATAGCAACTAAATTTTAAAATAAAATCCTGCTTTCTCCCAATTTATTTCTCCTTATGTTGTTTTTGAGATTGAGCAATGACAAATTCACATAAGATTTTTGACCATAGACAGTGGAAACTGAATTTTTTTCAAGATAACTAAACATAATCAAAATCTCTTCTTTGATTATGAAACTCCAGGAGTTTTCAGTTTTGCCTGTTTAGATAATTAAAATAAGTTTTATTTATATTAATTCTGCTAAAAGTAACACGTTGAAATCAAGTTTTCATTAAACCCTAAGACAAATTATAGCCATTGGTTTTTACTTTTATGTTAAAAGTTTCTTTAAAGAGTTTTTATGGTCTCTTTAAAAAACAATAATTTGTTCAAAGAGTTTGTGTATTTTGTCTATTGGCATCCTTTCAGTTCTGTGGTTTAATTTGAAAAGAAATTAAGTTCAATTTTGTGACAATAAATCATTTTGATGATTTATTGGCTCAATATAGACAGTCTCATTTCTGCAAACATCTTTATTTCCATTTCAGTCAGGTTAATTCCACTTAGTTCAGCCTAATTCAGTTTAGTTCGATTCAGTTTAGTTCATACTTGTCTGAACTTTCTTATTAAATTAAGTGAGGATGGTTAGTGCTTATATCCAGTTGTCATATAGACAGATTAAACCATTTCCAGTCAATCATAGGGAAACACACAGACAAAATCAACAGTTTTGTAATGTATCAATAGACAATGCTTGTAACCCGACAACATTTTCACTACAAGGCAACAGCACTACAAACTTAGCCTCAGTTTAGTTAATCTCAAATAATCTCAATTATATTCAGTTCCATCATGTTTATTTCAGTTTGGAGCAGTTCACAACCAGTAACACACAAGGCACTGTAATTTAGAATGGCTGTAATGACACATATTGATTTAACATAAACTACTGTTAAAGGGTAAAATTGTAGACTTATTTCTAAAAATTCAAGCTAAAACTAGAGTTTTGAGTGACAAATTTAAATGAAAATATATTTCCTCTATCGCATTTACAACACCCAGAAGTGCTTAAGAAGATCTGATGCATTTGAAAGTAGTGACTTCTCTGTCATAAAATGCAGACTTATGGCCAAAAACACATCATGAGCACTGCACACTTTCACAAATCAGTGAGAGCAAGAAACATGACCAAGCAGCAACAATACAAGTGAGCCTTGAGCTCAACATCAATATCTCTTATTGATTTCCCTTTTGTCCTGACAGAGAAAAATTAACAATCTTGCAACAATAGACTGTCCTATTTAGTCTTCTGTTCCCTCCTCTGCACTTATCTCTCTTCATTTTCCACTACAGACTTTCATTACTCAGGCTGAAAGTAATGACTTACTGGTAATAGCGGCAGTTTTTCTTTGCGAGGTGTAGATGAGAATCAGAGGCAGGCGGAGGTGGGAGGTTGCAGTTTCCCCTTGGTAATTGTATCTCCCTGGATCCGGATCCAACAGGGTCAGGGATCATTAAGGTTCAGGAAGAAAGGTCATGGAGAACTGTACAGGAGGAGACATGCCCTTTTGATGGTATTAGCTTTTAGTGGCAAATTGCATCAGCACGACTTAACTCTGCATTAGCAAAATAAGTCTGCAAAGTCTTCAATAAACACACATGTTAAAGAGAATTTAAAAGACCCATTTTCACAACCATGCTCAATAGTTTTATAACTGGAATAAAAGTTATAGATTGTCTCACAAACTGTGGCCAACATATAATTGTACCACAGCTTTTGTGCAGCCCCTTAGTGAAATATTACACTGGCTGCAGGTTCATGCTTCCATAGCTCTTTCATTTTGCCTATTTATACCTTTAGTAAAATATATATATTTTAAACCCAAAGGGAAATTATAGTCATTGATTTAAATTTTTCAGGTCAAAGTTTCTTTAAAGAGTTTTTTTTGTTTGTTTTCTTTTTAACGGTTAAAGCTACAAGAAAAAAAAGAATCTCTTAAAGAAGTCTGTGTTGCAGCAGACCCAAAGCAGCCTCTGACTGAAGACTCCTGATGGTTGTATTACATGAAAGGGGGTTCTTAGGATTTTCTATTATATTTTCTATTTTCAGGAATGTATGTCTTTGTAATATATATGCAGGATCCAGAGGAGTCTTCAGGACAGGTCATGCTTCCTGTTCAGTTTGTTCATGTTTTAGAATACAGTTCCCTGATACTGTTATTCTAACAGTATCAGCAATACTGATGGAGAGTCGATCATCCTTTAGGATGATGATCCTTTAGGATGATGGACAATCCACCAAACATTTGTAAGATCTTCAGCAAACACAAGATAACCTAAGTCTGCTTTTTCTCCATGGAGAGAAAATCCCTCAGCATTTTATCAAAGCATCCAAAGTTTCCCCTAAAAATTCATTGTTTTTGTTTTGTTTTGCACCACCAAATGATAATCAAGATCAGCTAGGTTCTACTCACATTTCTCACTTCAAAAACATCAAGTTCAAAGTAAAATTACATAAACTATTTACAGATAATTGGTTATTTGTTGTTATCAAGTTGATATTTTAGTCTAGTAAGAAACAGATGTCAACTGCAAAAGAAAAATGACAAATTCATCATCGTCAGGGGATAAAATGTATTACTAGAAGGCTTTGTTCTACTCTTTTGTAGACAAAGTGATGTACATTCCTTGTGCAATTGGAAACCATTCCCTGAATGATACAAAAAAAAATAAAAAATTCAGCCGGTTTCTAAACATAATCTTTGAACTGGTTGTAATATCAGACGTTATACACTATCAAACTATTTTAGTGCTTGAAAAAACAAAGAAATGACATGTGAAATAGCTTATTTAGGTCCATGTTCATTACTTAATGTGGGTGTTTTATTTGTATCATAATGGAGGGGAAAAGCACTAAATGACAAGAGAAGGGTTCAGAATTGAACTCAAACTGGCTCAAAAACAAAGAAGCTTCCGTCTAATGGCCGCCTCCTGCGCGGTGGGGGGCAGACTGTTAAAACCCCTCCCTCTGCCTCTCCTGAGATGGCGAGCTGGAGTTAAACAACCCATGTGGTCACAACACAAGCCAGCCAGAATGGAGGACTTCAAAGCAGCCCCACACAAACACCTCACACAGGGACCGTCTGAGGGACCTCCGGTCATGTGACTCCAGGCCAGGTGCACTCAGACCGGACCCTTGGCAGGACAGTGTAGTCCCTACCCTTGTCAGTTTTGATCATCAGCCAATCAGAGGGCCTCCCCCCCTTTGAGGTTCCCATTTTGGGGGGCATGGGCCACCTCCCAGATTGGCTGAGCACCTGCTGCTCTCCAATATGCCCACCCGCTCCCCACAGTGTCACAACAGGCCTCTCATTCACACTCCTTCAAGGCCCCTCACCCCAACAACTCCCCCGCTTTCTCACTGCCTCTGCCAGGTGGGGCCAAACACATGCCCGCTGTCTCATAAACACAAAGACTTGCCAGCATTGCCCAGTTAGCAGCAAGGATTCCTGAGAGACAGACTTGTGTTGAGGGAGGAGCCCAAACAACAAAAAGAAAAAAAAAAATCCAACCTCAGCAGCACAAAAAGCAGATGACAGACAAGACACAAACACACACATTTAAAATTAATTAGACAATGCTGAGAACAAAAGGAACAAAGGCTCAAAATGCTTATGGGAGCTGCTGCCTACAAAATGATAAAATACCTCAAGAATGAAAAAACTCACGACAAAGAAAGGAAGAATGGCTCAGATAGGAAGATGCCCTGTCTGGGGTTTCTTAATTTTCTCCAAAGAGGCCATTTTGACAAATATGTCTGACCAACTAACCACACTGTTTTCCTATTAACAGCCTGATATTGGAAAGCAGTGGCATTATGAGCTCCAAAAGTCATATGAGAGAATGTCTGATTCTCTGGTCTTTTTTTTTTTTTTTTTACCTTTTCAACAACTGCCTGCTGTTCTTTCTTTATTCATCTGCATGTACGGCACTCTCTTCTTCTCCTATTAACCTGTCCCTCTCAGCAGACGATTTGCAGCAATCTCAGTCAGGCAAAACCAATTCGACAGACAGTGTAAAGCTCTTCACTTTGCCTAAGCTCTGATTGGAGCTCTTGAACTGAAAATTATGTTTTCACAGCTTTCTAACACTGAATTAATGCCAATTATAATAGGCATTTGAGACGAGTAGGCAGAGAAAACAGCTGCTATATTTTAAGTCAAGGGAACATATTGTCAGAGCTAAATGTTAATATGACATCCAGCTTCTGGCTGTTGTAATTTGCATTTAGAGCATCAACGACACTTTAAGATTTCATTTTTCAATTCCTTCCTCACTCTCCTCGTTTCCTTCTCTCTCCACGTCTGCTCATCCCAGTGATGTATGTCAAAACAGAGCAACAAAGACAGCTTGTGGAAGTGGAGATCATGAGAAGAGGGATGTAATTCTCATCTTGTACACATCTGAACACCATTAGTCCAATAAACAGTAGATAACAACAAGAAATGCAGAAAAAAATTGGAAATGAAAGGAGTGGTTTGAAATAAAATAAAAAAAACATCAACAAAGGGGGATTTGTGTGGTGAAAAGAAAAAGAGATAGTTGCAGTTGCAGAGAAATGTTAATGGCAAAGCAAATACTCTGTTCTTTAAATGTCACTACTGCAACCTTTAAGTTGTAATGTATTTGTTCCCCTGCCCCTGTCTCTCAGCTTTGCCACTTTGCACAATTTACACCAAAGGCTATATAATGACACATTCCAGTCAGGAGTTTCCATGCAGTTGTAATGAGTCAAACGCTGATTTAAGAGTTTTGACATATTTGAACAGTTTTGCAGATATAAAGCACTTACATTAGGTTTTGGTGCTCATTTACAAGTTGCAACTCATTGCAATAAGACTCTGGTTGGATGTTTGAGCTCTCTTCTTGGCAGTGTTGGTTGAATTCATTCACATTGTTTTCTTTTGATTAGGCTACACAGATTTTCACTAATTGCGAGTTTGGAGCTTTTAGGAAGGCCACACAGAAAGGCTTTGGTTTTCTAAAAGCAGTTTTTTTATTACTGTTTTGTGTCTTTGTCTTATTGCAACAAGAAACTGTGCCCAGAATTTAACCCCTCAGATGCCAGATAAACTGAAACTGATTTGGATGTTCAAGAACAACCGAGAACCCAAGAAGGCTTGAGTCCAGGATTGCATGTCAGAGATGTAATGTATTTGTTCCCCTGCCACTTCACAGAAGTTAGGTCATAACTTACTTCTTTAGGTTAAAAATAGTTTAAAAAACATTATTCTGTATTTATGTGGCTCAGTTTGTTTGCTATTCTTGAACCCCCTTTTGTTTTTTACGCTATTGCTACAGGATAAACATCTGTTTTTGTCTGTCTTCATCTGCCGCTCTCTTTGATTTCAAGTTGCGAGCCACTTTCTTGTGCAGAGATGTGTGTGCTTGAAATTAAAGTTGAAATATTACACGCTCTGTGCAGCCAGAGTATCACAAGCGTAGTGTAATTCTCAGCAATGATCACACCTGTTCTGGCTCCATCTGGATCTCCGATGTCCTCTTGTATTCGGTGCTCCTGTTGATGCTTCTCTCCATAGTCCTCACCTCGCTTGGCGGTTTGCGCTCTTTGATAAATCATTTATCAGCCTAGTCAGACAGGTCATGCATCAAAGCCTTTTCTGATGGGGAGATTCTGCACATTTCCTGTGGAAAATATCCGTCCTGTGTGTGCTGATTGGGTGGCAATGGAGCAGAAATGGAGATGATGCGAGTCGAAGGTTGCTATTATTGAAACATGAATTGTTTAAAAAAAAAAACTGTATGCTGATTGACTCTCAGCTCTTTTTTTTGCCTCTAAAGAAAACAGATTTACAAAATAAATATGTCTACATTTAGGCAAATCAGATGAGCATTAGAAAATGCTGGAGAGAATTGGGCCTCATTCTGCAATGTCTCATCTCCGGAGGCTGCTCTGTGGTTGTAAAACCTCATTAAAATGAGCAGAGATAATGGAAACAAGCTTGATTATCTAGCTAATGACATGTTGTCTCATAAAGGAACAGAGGAGCTACAGAGCAGGCATTAACTACTGTACATTACTGCATAAAGGGCAAAACAGATCATAATTATGACACTTTAGGCTAATGGCCGTGTTAATATGCAGTAAATGTAAACAGAAGTCAGGGTCAGAGTTACGTTAAGTCACCTTTATTCAATAATGAGACACATTTTGCAATGATAGCACATCTACAGCCACATAGGCTTTAGATTTGGAGTAGTTTCTGCACTGACAACACATATCTAAAATGAAAGCTACTCTTATGACCCTAATAAGTAGCACTTGGATGCAATTTTTGAACCAGCCTGCACACTGCCAGGTTTCTGCGGCAGGTTCCTGTTGCAGGAAGCACGACAAAAGTCTACTGAGCAAGAGAGGGAATGCAGTGGGTCTGTGGCTATCTGCCCAGGGAGCAGAGGGATTTTTTTGTGTGACTGAGTGTGTTTTTTTGGACTCCCATTCGTTTTTTTCCACTCACACAGGACCTCTATTGTGATTTCTCTGGCTCTTTGCAGTAACATTTGACAGAGGGCTTCTGCCATTTCTCTGCTTGGCTCTCTGCAGGACTTTAAGAAGAAAGACAAGTGAGAGACTACATCCTGAATTATCTTTCAGAGTGGCGATGTGGAGTTTTGAAATGTCAACTGATATGAAAGGATCCTCCTTTCAGATTTGTTTCTGCCATTTACACATTTTACAAGTGTTCTGCGTTTAAGTCACATTAATGACTGGTCATTTGATGTAATTATAGACAAATTCTTATCTAAAAGCCAAAAAATGTCCTTTAAATGTCAGATTATGTGTTTCTCTTTAGAAAGGTAAAAGTATAAGGTCTCATCTTCATCGCTATTACATATTCATTGTGATATGCTGTTGACATTTGGGGTTTCTCAGCTGTCAGGCGGATGTTTGGAGATCACCAACCTGCGGGATCAAATGTCAGCCCAGGTGACTACGTCCCTCCTCCTCCCAGTTGCTCATGCCTGTCCCTCCCCACGCCGGAGCCCTCCTCCCCTGTCAGTCATCCGCCTTCCAGCAGCGGGAGAGGCTGAGCGAGTCCAGTCACATCTGTTATTTTACAGGCAGCTTGCGTTCAGCCCCAGGGATCTCATTATTTCCCGAGCTGTCAAGGGAATCGTTCATGAACCACTCAGCCACACGACGATACACACATGCACAAACACACAAGCACGCTCTAAAATTGGATGCTTTCAGACAAAAAATGTAGGTATTTCTTTCTTATGGTGGAAACTTGCTCAACTATACATACACAAAGACAAACAGAGCCACATGGAAGATGCTGCAGAGAAAATCTGCAAGAAAAAAAAAACAACTCAATATTCGGGGGTTGTAGTCTGGCCTGTGGCTGTTTATATGGGATTAAACTGCCTACAAACAGATGCACAAGGGGAGAAAATGCAGTCTTCAAAGTCAAAAAGGCTGCAGTCAGGAGGCAGGGAGGTTCAGACTCAGACGTCCAACTGCAGCTTCGATGCTTCTTGATGTTAGACAACTAATTTGCAACCCATTTCCGACTATCTTTGACATGGGAATATAGGTAAATACTTACTCCTGTGTGCTTATAAAAGGATTAGGTGAGGAAGAAAGGGATGCCCGTGAGAAGCATGTTTTATATATCAACCAATTGTGTTGTTTTTTTAAGGATAGCCTGCATATTTACATGCCATGCTGTTATCCCATGCTGATACAAACCCAGACACCCTCATGCAAAGAAGTCTTTGTCTTTGCTTGCATAGATTTCGGTTCTATTTAATTTTTCTGTCTGATACCAACCACCTTACATTATACAATCAAGAGAAATCTTGAGTAAAAAGAAAAAGCTCATTTTTGGCAAAAAGAAAACTTCTGCAGTGTCTGGCTGAGGGAGCCCCTTTGCTTCGACTGAGGGGAGAGTGATGAGTGAGTAGATGAGAACTGACAATTAATAAGAATACATATAAGAAGTTGGTCTAACAAGTGACTGGAGATGTTACATCAGCAACTCCAGAGAGAGTGCAAGACAAAGTGAAAATGGGAAGGAGTGAGGAAAATAAAAAACTACAGAACCGGCAGCTGGGCCTATCCCTGCACAGAGGTTTTAATACCACCTGAGGCATCAGAGTTTATTAGGAACTTTAAGCTCCAGAGTGAAAAAGGTAGCAAACTTCCTTTATTTGATATTTACTGACCTATCACAACATCTGCTGCTTGTTAGAAAACTATATAAAACATCTTTCCACCCATTTTTCTTTGATCACCCAAGCTCGGCTTGCAGAATTTATCCAAGAGAGAAACTGAGACATCCCTCTATTAGACTGTCCAACTCCGTCTCTGATAAAAGCAAACATAGATGGATCTCTTCCAAATGAAATCCATCCATTTGTCATCACAATTTGCTTGACATCCCATTTGGTAGCAAGAACTTGCAGCTGCTCAATGCTTCTGATCTTAATGTATTTGAACCGTTGTAGAGATCTGCAAATCCTCCAGGTCTTTAGTTCACTGTTGGGGTCTCCTCTTGGCTTGGTAAAATGTCTAGATTTTACCATAGTCTAGATAAAAGGGAGATCACTGTGAAACCTCCTGTTCAAATGCTAGAATAATTTTGGAAGGCTCCCTTGAACGAAGTGAGCTTCTCAACAAGTTTTAAGGATGAACCCAGACATCCTTGTAAAAAATTACAGGGCTCTCTTTCATGTACCAATGACTCATCATAGCATTACAACATAAGACATCTTTCCATTTCTTGCTCCAGCACTCATCAACAGGAAGTAAAATATTGACATTCTTGAGACAGAGACCTACTCCCAAATCAGAGAGCATTTTTTCTGTTAGCTTGAAATCACCAACAGATCATCAGCAAAATGGTACAGTTGTAGTCAAGAAGTTGCTTTCTTCTCCAAAGCTGTGTCTTGAAATCTTGCCAATAGACTTAACTGTCGAAAACCTCAGTCTGAGACATTGAGACTTATACTAACCACTTGAAAGTTGGCAATAATTCTTAAGTGCACTGAAGAACAAAGCTTAAAGGCGGCAAAAGATCACCAGATTTGTTGAGGTTGGTTTTTCTCCATCATGAGATGTTGTCAGAATACACCACAAACAGAAGGCAGAGGCAATAGGCAGTGAAACTGGAGACCAGCTCACACTGGGAATGATCTTCATTTTGTGCCAACGACACTAAAACAATCTTTTCTTAGCTCAAACTGGGACCAAAAAAAGCACCACCAAAGCCCTAAATCCAAGACTTAGGACTGCATTGCTGCCATTTCACTGGTGTCTCTAAAAGCCTGTAGTCTACAAGAGCTAACAAAATCCACTTGGAACATAATGCCATGTACCACATACAGCTCTAATTCAACATGCTAACCCTAAACCAGATTTTGTAAAACATATGGAAATGATTGCATACCTCCACCATGAGAACTTCCTGATACATCTAGAAAGATTAAGTATCTATCATACGTAGCCAACAAACCTGCAGCACATGTGATCTAAATTTTCTTTGAAATTCGACCCCTTAATTTTTCACTGTTCACTTTCAATGTCCATTCAATAATTCAGCACACTCTTTGCTTTTAGAAAACATTTCTGTGCTATCATGCCTTTTGTGTTGGTGGGATACCATCAAGCTGCCAGGAAACCATGTCAGCATTTTCTACCACTATCTAGTCTGGCCTAGTGGTTTAAGATCAGAAGTGGACATTAAAATTCATAAAGGAAGGCTTTAAATCTAAAGGGATGTTAGAGAGCAAGGCGAGGAGATGAGAAGATAAACACAAGCCCTAGGTCAGCTTGGCCAGACATCAGGCCTCAGGCCAAAGCAAGGACTCTGTCTTCTTGATTTACTTGCCTGGGGAAGCTGACAGCCTTTATTTTTTCACAGACAAACTGAACTGTGTTGCAAGAAAGTTCACAGAAGTACAGTACTTCTCATGGCATTTTCAGGAATGACAGACTAGCTTTCCAGGAAATATACAATCTGATGTCTACTCTGCTTCAGCTACAGCAGATTAACGTGCTTGTCCAACTGGAGAGGAACAGAAACTTTGAACAGACTCAAATCCTACTTTAAAAGAATTTTAATCCCCCAACTATCTTAATGGTGTACTAGCTGAAAAAAAAACCCTTGATCTGATGCATTGCTGCGAGACAAGTTCCACCACAGTTACGTATTTATAATATAATCTCTTGCCGAGAGCTACACACCAGCTTAGACAATCCTTTTTAACCAGCGTCTTATCCGGCGCCTTGTCCACCCTGCAACAATCATTTAAATACTCTCTCCACATTCCTCTCAACAGAATATTTAAGATTATTTTCCATTTCCTTATTCCCTTGGCTGATAATATTTCATCACAGACAATGCTGAGTCCTTTTTAAGGTAAATAGACAGATGTAACCATAAAATGCAATGTTTTGGACTAATGAACAAATAAATGCAGTAGGAAGCAGCTTGACTGATGCCCGTCAACAAAGGGCTGAGATGCATTTATATATGGAACATTTAAATGGAAAATATTCTATTTACTTCAGTGTAGTTATTTTCTTTCTTTTTTCATTAGAAAGCACACCATCTATCTTTGCCTTTCCCCATATTCTCTTCTTTTTTGCTCTTTGCTTTGAGACACTTTTGCAACACTCCAGTGAAGATAATGGATTTTTGATTCTTTCACCAAACACATTATGCTCTCTAATCAAAAAGCCTAAAGAAAAGAAGAGAAAAGGATACAATCTGAACTATTAGGCCTAAATATGTGGACATCATGATGGTGGTTCTGCTGGTGCAGAAGTTAACTTGTGCTGCTCTAGTATGACACCTAGTGGTACGCCACGATTCGGTTGGAGGTTGTGCAACTTTAAAAAAAAAACTTATTCTTTTTAAAGTCAAAGCAGGAATAAAAAGGATCAATGCTCAGTTTGGTACCAGATGTAGCAATAGAGACTGTTGAAAAAAATCTCATTATTACAGAACTATATAATTTGTGTTGTGTGAGATTGTGTAGCTGCAAAATCAATTTAACCTTTTACCAATAAACATGAAGGGAGCAACATCTGTGTTTATTCAAAGAGAAGAAACTAACAGAGCTATCAACCAACTAGAAGTAAAATATATTCAACTCAGATTCACAACGGAGTCTTCGTGTATATGAAACAAAAGGAATCAACCTATAGTTTTTATAGTGAAGCATATATTCAAAATTGCATAGTCAGACTGAACCATGTGAGCCATGCTGGCTCTTTTTTTAGCACGATCCTTCTGTAGTTTCAGATTCACGGCCGTGGGAGTGAATATTTTATGCTGATCTGTGAAGAGGACTCCTTGATCAATTTGATTCATTTTCACCTCCATATTTTAAAACTTTTTTTTCCCTGGAAGAATCTTCATTTCCTTTTCATGCAAGCGGTATCTCTTCTGCACTCTGAAAGTTTTACTACCTCTTCAATTCCCTTTGAAGTTGGGAAATAGGCAGAAAATGTGAATTTTGGGAATTAAGAAATAAGCTTTGTACTTTGGTAACACATATATAACATTTATCAAGTCTTCAACAGCTCTATAGATTTTCTGCCACATGTCTGCCATTATAATGAAGACAGCTGATGTCAGCACAGCCACAGTTTAATGAGTGGAGGTTCTGACAGCCTTTCTTTGAGTGATTCAAAGCGAAAAAGCAGCAATGTTGGTGGAAATTGAGCTTTTGAATTTTTATTAGGCAAACAAAGAAACTGCTCAGCAATGAAATAATGATGAAATAGAAATATATTTTTAGCTTTTTGTCATACAACCCCATTTTCATCAATAAGTCTTCTCTATTTCGCACAGAATATAGTTTCACTACGACTGCATAGAAAATGTATATATTTTAGAAACAAGTCAGTATTGGAAAATGTTTCAAATGTTCACAATGAACTTTAAATTTTGTTTTTTGCTTTAGAAATGATCTGTTCCTAAAAAAAAACAATTACTGAGGGATCTAAATCTATCCCAGCTGCAGCTTCTTTCCTCTGTTTTCTTCTGACAGACAGAGGTGGAAGGGATTTCCTTTAAAGTAGCCTCAGACAACACAAAATAGCAGATGAAATGACACTACTGATTCAATTTATACACAGCAAAGAGATCAAGAGCCTCAGAAGTTCTGAAGCTTGCAGAGGCTTACAAAGTAATAAAGGTGAATATGGTTTATTAAAGAAGGTGGGTGTTCACCTTAACGTTCTGTGCAGGCGCTGCACAGAACGTAAAGTCCAATGTCACAGCATGATTTAACAAACAAAAATAACTCAGATGTCACACTTTTTAGTTTTGACTCTCATTCCTCAGCTTTGTGGAGGAATATTGATCATTTTCTACTTAAAAAAAAATAAGATAAAGCAAAGAATGATGTCAAAGGGCAAATGATAATAGAAAGTCACAGAAAAAAGTAAACTGGAATGACATTTTTAGTGACTTGTAGATATAAGCAAGCCTCAGATTTACACCTAAATCAACACCTCAAACGTATGCTGCAGAACACACTCCAAGTAGACAACATGTCCGTGCGATCCCAAAATGCTTTGATTCTTTACACATATCAAGGGCCATTTCTATGTAAATTTGCAGCTCTTCTCCATCCCTTGACATTGTCATTCAATGCTACTACAGCCCAAATTTTAAATCAGACTCTGACGTTGTTGAATACAAATGATGATAGAGCCTCAGCAAAGAGGCCTTTCACATGCACTCCTCCGCCGTGCCAGGCCGTTGCCTTGGAGGCACATGATGGTCAGATGAATCCCACGTCTCCTCTGAAATCACTAAGATCATTCACTGTGGACAAAATTAATATATGCTTTTAAAAGTAGACTACTTATATTTGTAAATATTTACATGCAAACATAAGTAGGTCTACAACATCTGTCATTCTGTCGTTTTTTTTTTAATTGGGAAAAAAAAATCAATGATACAACTTATCTTGTTCACAGCTCTGTTATTGTTTTGCAAGCTGGTGGAAAAGACCTAACATTGTAAAAAAAATTACCAAAAAAATTACCAATTTAAGTCCAAATAACTCGCCGCTGTTTTGATTTTCTGTGAGTTCCTGGACAGTCATAGATTTCAACAGTGAGCATGAATGCCAGTATGAGTTAATCATTAAGGACTCAGATGAATAATACATCCACACTAGGACGTTATGTTGTGAAAAATCTCCATGTTTTCCACCTTGATGTGCAGAGAGCTATGTCTTTTGGAAATGATGGGCAGTCTGTCTGAACTACAGGCAGTCCTCTCTGTTCTGTCTCAGCTTCTTTGCTTTGTTATTCATTTCCTCTGTAAGAGCAAAGCAGTGCTGCCCTTTTTATTGTTTCTGCGCTCTCTGTAGCTGTTTCCAGCTGGGCAGGAAGATGCTTTTAAGGCTGTTCTTGATATGGTAAAGGACTAAGCATTCATTTTTCCTATGGAGATGTTGCAGACCCAGTGAGCATGTCTTTATTTAGCCTTTCAGACACACAAAGCAGGCAACCAAAACTAGGTAATTGGTTAAAAAAAATTCTCTGATGTAATTTTTTTCTGCATGGTTTAAAGCTATGGTTTGGAATCTGCTCAGTGTGTCATTGAAAATAATGCCAGCCTGAGGCATGATTAAATCATCAATTGTTCAGGCCTCAGGTAATGAATATTTGTGTATAAATAATGTATCATTGACAGTGTAAGAAAATGTTAAGTGTACATTTCATTCTAAATATTACCAATAGTCATTTAATGTATTTTAAGAATTAAACAAGACACAGCAGGAATCTGCAACTTGGCTCCTTCTTGGCTTTTAATAACTTTGGACAAAAATGATAATGAATTAACCAGTGTATTAAGTTGTCCATGTAGCAATTAAATGAATAAATAACAGTACCGTTTTGTTTTTACAATAATAATGCAAGATATATTATTGTGAAGGTGGGTTTTGGTCTTCTGATTGAAAACAGTTTTTTTAAGTCATTTTCTACAAGCATGGATGTGTCATTTAAGAAAATGTAATAATTTCTTTTCATGTAAAACATTATTTTGTAAAGTACAAACAAGTGGCCAAAAAATTGTTCTTAGGGTAGTAAAGGTTGCTAATTCTTCGGATAGAGCAGAATGTAGTTTGCAGAAATTACAGCAGCAAGTCTTTTAATCTGTGAAATTTCACAGATTAAAAGTGAAATTTAGTTTGGTGAAACTAACTAATCATTTGTGTGCACAACTGCAAACAATGTCTGGATCCATACATCCCTGTAGCAAAAACTGGGTCTGCTCATGGTTTTCCATATGAACCGTGTTTTTATAGGCCCAAATACACTGGGACTCTTTTTCTTTTGGACCTCAGATTGGTGGACTCTGGTCTTTTTAAATCTGCCTTTAATTCCCTGGCCTTGTTTTCAATATACTGGTCTTAGGTTATTGAGAGGCAGTTTTTGATTTTTATATGTCTCAGCTCATGAGAGAATGTCACCTCATGAAGGGAGTGTGTTGCCAGATCAAAGCTTTGTGCCTCAGTAAATACCTTGGCTACCTAAGCTAAGTCCACCTTCCATTACCAGCAACATGACTGGCATCACTGATTTCCTCATCTTCTCCTGCTCATTCTCCTCTCCACTTCATAGCCCAGCCCAGTCCTCACACTCAGACAGAGAAACTCATTATAGCTACGGATTAGATCGATCGGTATGGAGGGGGGGTTGCCCAGTGGAGAGGCAGCATGCATGAGCCAAGCAATTTATGCCAACAATGGAGCTCATCTCTGCATATTCTGACAAATCACTCCCAATCAAACCAGTGTGTGAAAACACACTTGCTCCTGCACAGAAAGACAATCATGGGTGCACTACTCATTATTTTAAATTTTCCTTATACAGTAATGCACTCTTAAAATGTTGTTTTAAATGGAGCATCATGCTTTCTTAATATAATGTGCACTATCAGAAAATTCACTCTATAAATGCCATAAATGAATAAAAAAACCCAAATAACACTCAATACCACAACAATATCTAACCCCTTACCGGAAAATCTGCTCCACACTCCCAGACTCCCAGCAGTGGACCATTATCCTTCCTAACATATTCTCAAAGCCCAAAAATCTCTCTTCTAAGTGGTTTTCTCTCTACAGGAGGGCCGAGATCCTTCCATCACCCTGGAAACTAGAGAAAGTAAACACAACTGGGATTGAGTTGTTGCTCCGCTGCCTGCCTTCACGGTAGCCTCACTTCGCTTCTTCAGGACCCTTGGCCCTTTTTTTATTTCCCACTGGAGTATTATTACTTCCAGTACCTGGTTCACCTTACTCAGCCTTTGATGGTGGGTGTGCATGAGTGTATTCGTGTGTGTGCAGCCAGTGTTTTGAGGGGTTAATAACAGATTAGGCACCAAAGCCATGAGTAGAAAAGCTGATGTAGCTTTCCATAAATTACTCACCTTTTGTCTCTACTTCTTCCTTATTTGTGCATCCTTATTATTAGTTCTGGGTGGAAATAAATGGAAAGACTGTGTAGCTAATCCCTTACCTGGTCAAGGGTGATAATGTTGGTCTCAGCTTTTGGCAGTGCAGAAATTATCATAAGTGAAGGATTTTCCCTTAAAATATGAAAAATAGTGAGAGAAATTATCACAGGACATGAAATCCCTGCTCTTCCACTCACTCGCTTATATTGGATGCATTTCAGAAAACAATACAAAGATATCAGACTTCATAGCACAGTGTTAACTAAACTCGTGGCTAAGTGCTAACTACAGCAGCTTATAGTCACAAATAAAAAGAACACACCATTTATGTATTGCCCTTTAAGAATAAATTATTTAGACTATATTTTTAAACAAAATCAAAACAAGTGTTTTACATTAAAAGCATTTAGCAGTTTTAAGCATTTTAATCTGAATTATTTTAATATTTTTAGTGCAGTCAAAACCAAATTTCCAAGCATGAAATACAAATATGTTCAATCTAAATGATGAAAATACATAACTTGTATTCACAATACTCAGAAATCATAAACAGGTGGTGCATCACTCTTATTTAAACAAATCAAACTACAGACGCCATAACGATGGCCTCCTGCCGTTAGCAATAGTACTAAACTATTGCTAATGGCTAAATCACATTTTGTTCAAGTCATATTTGATATATGCAGCATGTTTATGTCAACTTAAGGTAACATAGTGTTATTAAATGGCACTAAGTGGGTTGAAAACTCTTTGTACTGCCCCTCTAAGCTATAAATAAGTTAAATTGAGACAAGAAGTTGGCTATTTGTTCCACAGTATTGCCTGAATGAAAGAAATTGAGTGATTGATCGGCCGATAACAAATGACCTTGCCCAGTTAAGCTCAAATTTGGCCAATTTTGATCACATGGTAAGCAGCTGATGCATTACTAATATGAGGAACCTTCTCCACAGTTAGCGATGATCACAATGACCATATCGGTTTCTCTGCTGAATCTCAGCTTGCCTGTTGTTATATCATAAACACACGAAAGGGGGTTTGCTGCTGAATTCTGAGCAAATAATGTGAGACCTAATTAGGGCAATTAAGGATGCTGATTACATACCTTAAAAATGGCCAACAAACAAAACAACCATCCTTTTCCTTCCCCAAGGACATGGACTGGAAACAATGTGCCCATAATCCCTCCCAGCACATGGCCGCTGTCCTTGGCCTGAGAAGGAGCAGCATCCCACAGGCAAAAACATGTTCTCATCTGGACGGAGGAGATAACCGCACCTCACAGCCCTGAGCCTCCCTCCCCTTCTCCCACCAAACTGTCTGTGCAGCACCATCTTTCCTCAAGGCCTTGCAAGCTTTTTAGAAACAACTGTCCATCAGAGCAGAGCACACATGCGAACTGCAACACAAGGCCAAAAACTCTTAGAGAAGATGAGAGGATGGAGGAAAATGGGCTGCAGAGTGAGAGCAAAGCTCAGTGTTTTATTATTTTTTTTCCCTTTGCTTTTCCGTTGGCTCTTATTGTGAGCTTCAGCCTTTGATTTGGACAGAGATTGGAGAGCTTAACCCCCTCTCTAAGGGAGAATGACACACAGGGCTTTTATTTGTGCCCATAAAATCAGTTTAATTTAAAATCAATGTCTGACTTTGTGGTGCGGCTATAAAGGGTTTCTCAGACAACACACTGGCTGCAGAGATTATCATATTGACTTACTGGCAGGGACAACAAGTGGAAGAAGAGATGCCATGCTGCATGAGGCCACAACAGACGTAGTTACAGCCTAGAGCACTTCACATCTGCAAAATAAAGCAGGTGCAACTCAAGTGCATTCTGACTGCTTCCCTCTTAGCTGCTTGGATCACATCTCTGAAGCTGCACCGACTTTGCTGTGAATATTTTAAGGAACATTCGTTTAGATTTCAGTTTATTTGGTGACTCTGATATTGCAGAATGTTCAACTTCTTTGGAACTCCTTGGTTTGCTTCAAAATATGTTTTGGGAGTTTTTTGTTGGTCTGTGCTGTTGTTGCTTACAGGTTTGGCACCATTTGAAAAACCTATTCAACTTGCCCACTTTAGATTCAAGATAAATGTAGAATTGATTCACAGAGAGTGATATACAGTTTCAGTATGTTGATTTATAACTGGTCTGACTTGCTTCTGGTTTGAGCTAATCACTCTGTATGCCTATTATGTAGTATTACTCTGCAGTGATGACTCATCAGCTGGGCTAAATGAAACATCAGAAATACAGTAAATAACATTTTGTTCCTACACTCTGCAGGTCTGGACTCAATTCTTGAAAGAATGGGCTCTGCAGAAAACAACTACAAAATCCTACTGTACGCCTCCCATTTTCCATTAAGGGGACATTTCACTACAATTTGCACAATTGCATTATAGTGTAAATCTATTCTACTTTTCCATTTTAGTATATGAATGTCCACTGAGTTTGAACGCTGCTATCAATACAGAGAAATGCTAAAGAACAAAAACACCATCATAATATTCAGTAATGAATTGTTTCCAGTAAAATTAATGTTTGATCCAAGTCATATCAAACAACTCAATTACAAATTCTAAATTAATGATTATATTTGAGTTCAAGTTTGGTCATATTCACAGTATGCAATCAAGTTCAGTTTACAATATCCACTGGTAAAAATCTAAGCAAACCCAGTCGGTTACATTTAGCAATTAACAATTCAGCAATGCATCAACTTGAGCAACTCCAGAAACTCCAGAATCTGGTTCAGCAAAATTTTCGATCTTTTGTGACTTTTTGGAGATTGGAAGACCAAGCAAACACAAAAATCGTAGAAGCATTGATTCATGAGTACTTTCTATTTACAGCTGCTGTCACACTGTTTCCTATCTAGCAAATCTATATGAGTTGATGAAAAGGTGATATTTGCATAAAACAACAAATCCTGCCACATCTGGATGAAGTATGTGCTTCATGTTCTCCCATTTTGAGTAGTGCATTTATATTAGAATCAAGGGTGTGGTATTCCCAGTGTCCTGCTGTATCAGAATGGGAGTGATGCATTGACTCTAAAGTGTTTTATTTCTATATTTTATGAGTCCATATCAACTAACTGTCTGGAAATTCAATTTCACTGCTAAATGAGTGCTGATAAAGAAATTCTTAACTGAATTAATTACGAAGTAGCTTAGTCTCACTTTCAGATTTAAGCATGAGGCCTGTAGGGGATTGTGAAACTTTATCAGTGCAGACAGCAGAGAATAGCATGTGGTCAAGTAATACTAATAATGTAGAGAAAATGTGAAGTATACACTGTGTGTCAGAACTGTGGTGGTCATACAGAGAAACTTTTCAGTGTGCACAATCTGTGACATTACTGCTTTCTTGGTAATTAAGTTGCGCATGTTAGGGTTAAAAGCCTATCATGAAAGGTTTCTCTCCAGTGGCCTTGTGTCGTTTAACATCACTGAAGCTAAGATAGATACACAAAGGTCTGATGGGGGTGTTAACGAAATTAAGCACACATATCTTCAGGCAGCAGTGTTGGCTTAATCTCAGAAACAATTGAGTTTTTAATAAATCAAGACAAAAACAAACCATTCTATCGGACTTACCTTGAGGCTGTTCCTCTGCTGCATTTTCTCTCAACTGTGTGTCATCGGGACATGTAATTAATCAGAAATAATTACATGCAAAAGTGTTTTCTCAGCTATCACCAGATTTTGAGTGGCAGCACAGATTTTTATATGCAATTATTCCAAAACCCTTTGAATACCCATAATAAGCCCAAATTATCTGCATGACTGGATACATCTACGGCAGCAAATTAGTTCTGTTGGTGAAACTAACCTTCCGAAAAGAGTCATCGTCTGAACTCTCTTTGTTTTCTCCTCCCTGTTTTGGTTGTGAAAATAAGTTGATGTTTTAGACTCAACTTATTCAACATCTTTCAGAGTTTTCTCCAATTATTTTTGCAAAAATAGTCACAGGAACTCAAGTGCTTCTGATGATCCCAAAAGTGGCCAAAAAGGACAAATAATGTAGTGTGAAATAAAAGTTAGATAAATCAATGAGCACAGAACAGCTACTGTTTGGTTTGGCCATTGTGTTGGTGAGTGAATTCAAATATTACATAGGCTACCATACTTTAAACTGAGGCTGATTGATTTTAAAAAGCTTACAGCACCTAGGGGAGTCGAAAAAAAAAAAAAAATCTTTTCTCATATATTGGCACCTTCTTTTGAATAAAAACCATTTCTTCTGTTGTTTTTCACATTGATTGGAGCACGATTATGTCCATTCCTGCCTCTCGCTTCTCATTTTCTCAGTCTGTGTGCGTCTCCCTTCCACTGCCACACCAACAGCTGCTTCTCCTTTGGCCGGTTTCCAAATGGAGGACGACTGAGGAGAGTGAATGGGATTTTAATTTCACTTGTTAATGCCGCTTTTCCTCATTCTTCCCCTCCCACAACCTTCAGCGCCAACAATACAAGCCGAAAAGTTCAGGAGGGAAGCAGAGGAAGAGGGGGAGATAAACAGCAGCTTGTGAGTGACGTAAGAGTACAATCTGAACATCAAGCTTGTAAATTAAGAGGATATTGATTAAGCATGAGTGAAGAGTTTCACTCTCCTTTCTTTTCTCTGTTGTTGGTTAATTAATTATGAAGTGGCTCAGAGGGGGTGAGGAGAAATGAAGCAGAGAAATCGCTCCCAGACCTCCGACAGCATGATCCGTCTTTAAGCTAAAAAAAAAGAAAAAAAAGAAACAACAGTTCTCTGTTTAAGGATTGAAACATGAAAAAAGTGCTCACAAACTGGATAGGCGCTACCTTAAATATATATTGTAGAACAATCAAGTCATTTCGAAATGAGAGACGACAACTTCAGCAGTTGCCAGGGAAACATCGTCTAATTCTGTTTCTCTGATGATCTGAACAAGTAATCTGCAGTATGAAGCACCTGGCAGGCCAAGATCAACAAAGTGCTCACACATTATTGTGCAATGCGGTCAAAGAAAAATACAAGATGTCGATTTGATTGAATTCCCGTTGAGGACGCAGCGCGAGTTTTATCTGGAACAAACCCATGCTTGAAGAAAAACATACTTAAGCTGGAAGAAAACATAAGCAGACTTGTTTAAAAATGATGCGGGCCATTCTTGTGAAACTTAGAAATCTCAGAAAAAAACCCTGAAGCCCTTGTGTTCTTTAAAACGAGAGGCTGCGGTGCAGCCGGGCGGGGGGGGTTGAGGGTGAGTTGTGACATCCATCCTAAGTGAGATGGATTACACAGAGCCAAGTGGATTTGAATAACAAGCAATTTACTGGCTCTGATTTGATGCTGCAGAGGTGCAAGTCTCCTGCAAGAGGAGGAACTGAGCTCCCATCACACCAGGTGCTTCACTGAAACCATTCCCCTGCCTCCCAGTGAGCTGACCTGTTCCAACATGAAGCTGCATGACATGTAGACATTCTGCTTTGTCTGATGCTGCAAATATCAGTTTCTTGTTTCTGTAATTATGAACAGAACAAAACCAGAAACTCTAAAGCAAGTCAATAATCGTGGAAAGTAGGAATTAGATTAAATTAAATGGGACAGATTAGCTAAAAATTAAATAATTTAGCATAAATCATAAAACAGTAATGACTGTTTTATGATTTGCACCATAGATTCTTCATACCTAAGCAGTGACCAATCAGAGCAACCAGCAGATGGCGTCTCTGGAGAATCCATTAACCTCAGAGGTCACCAGACTGTGACCTCTCAGGGTCAAATCTCGCTCGGGAGAGCCAGTAATTGTCGTTGAGTCAACATATATGGTTTAATCTAAAATGGCCTTTGTTACTTGATAAACTGCATAGAAAAGATGGATGCAGTCATCATTTGATAGGAGGATGATTTAGGGTTATTCTATCCTTCTAGAGCTTTTAAATGTATAAGAGAATCCATATTCCGCATGAAACACTAAATTCAGTTGTTTGTTTTTATGCCTAACATCACGGTTTTATTAGCTCATATGATCCATTTGGAGAACCATATGTGTGTCGCTTAAATGGAAAGAGGAGATGCATGTTTTAGTCGAGCCAGGCTACATAAATAAATATAAAGTGAAGAAAATAGGGTGGACTGATCAATCTACAAAAAACAGTGAGTTTCAAAGAGAAACAGCTAATAAAATGGACAGATTATATTTTTTTTCAATCATACCCATTTCCTCATCATTTTCTGTTTTTTAGCCACAAGTTTTCCAGGTGTATAACATACTAGACACAACGTTTTGACCTTTTCATATAAGAAGGGACAAACTAATATATCATTCAAATTTTAAAATAATTTAAATTTGTATGGTGCATTCAGTATTTTTTCCCCTTTATACACAAGCTTGACATGGGTATTTTTTAAAATTATTTAATTTTTTTTATATTTTAGAGTTTTCCAATGTAGTGATTAAAGTAAATAGATTCAATTTATGATTAAATATATTTTTAAATATATTTTTTATGCATTTTTTCATACTTTAATTAATACATGCTAAATGAACAAATCTTTGTCTTATTAAATCATGAACCATTCATATTTCTGGAATACTGTTGTTTTGCAGTCCTGCTCAAGTAAGAAACAGGGCTCCACATTATTTTTTTGCAGAATGACACAAAAACTTTGAAGCCTATATTGCTACTTTATGTATCTTTTCACTGTTTTTAATTGTCTTTAAATTTGTGAGTACTTTGTTTCTTTTGTTGTGGATTAGATTTGTTTCTGCTTGTTTTAGATGTTTTTCTTTTACAGCACATCTGGTTTCAATAATTGAACTTTATGTTATTAAGCTCTGCAAAGACTTGGAAACAAGCTCCTCAGATAAATTAGATGCAACCTCAAATGTGCAAGAAGTTGGAATTTAAAATGTGATGCTGCTGTTAAAGGCAGCAGCTATTTTATTTTTTAATAACAACTAAGTAACATAAGGCTCATCAGCAATGTCGTCCTGTTGTACATAAACTATACCTCATACCAGATTCCTTTTAAATTCAAACAGGTTGTAGACAGTTTGATATGTATCCAAAATCATTTGGAAAATTTGGAAAAGAACAGAATTTATGGAATTTTTTGGCTCAGTAAGGTTGAAACTTATTTGCATTTCAAGATTTTATTACCTGTCCCATGTGAAGCAAAATAAACAACCATCCATATATCCAGTGTTTTTCTTTTCTTTCTTTTTTTTGGGGAATATTCCACACTTATGGACGAGTCACTGTGAAAAGATTTGCAACTCATAGTGGTTATAGTTCAACAGTGACTCATAGTTTGATTAAAAACAATAAAAACTTGAGTCTGGACATGTATAAAATTTTGACAAGGAAAATATTGTCAGCCTCTTAAAATAATGGCCTGTTTTTTTTTTTTTTTTTTTGTCTTTTTTTTTTTTTCCAAAAAAATTTTAAAAAAAAAAAAAAAAACTCTCTTTTGCCAAAAGATAATTTAGGCAAAAAAAAAAAAAAAAAGACAAGTTATCATTTAAGAAAGGCAAAGATATGTAAGACTATGTCAGACTGTGATGGAAAACAGTAACCAGTGAGTTTACATTCACTGGGTGAGGTGTTCCCTCTTGTGGAAACAGATCGACACTACAACACATATTTTGTTCATTTAATATTCACTTAATTGTAGACTTACCAGTACACTTTGAACTATTAAATCATTTTCTGAATGCATTTTATTCATGAGTAAATAAAAGGCTACGTGAACTTGGAGTCAGAGGACGTAAACTTTATTAGTTTCTTATAAAAATGTCACAAAAATTCTTGAAAATTCCAACAAGTCCTTTGGGTTTATCCATAGGGAGAGCAGGTTTATCTAAGGGTGAACAAAGCGAGCGCACTATTTTATCATTATTAAATCCCGGAGGATTTAATAACGATGATCAGACCTCCGGGTCTTATCATCTGCTGCGACCTGTACACAAATCCACCAGCAGAGGACATGCTGTTCCGTTAAACTCCTCCTTTCTTCTACCTACATCCCTGACTCCTCCTTGCACTCCTCCATTTACTTCCTTTACTCCCCCATCCTGCTTTCCCCCATTTTTTTAAATTCCCTCCCCATTCTGACCCTTCGTGTCCCTAAGCTCTCCTTCTCTGATTGGGTCCAGACATGCCACTGAGCTCTTCTTGCCGACTCAACATTCCACAGCTGGAGACCGCATACGCACATCTCACACACATACACACACGCACACACGCACACACACGCGCACACCTCCTCCCTTCCCCCTCAATCTTGTTTTTTTTTTTTTCCTCCCTTTTTTTCACAGCAGCTTAGTGAAACACCAAAAGCCTCAGACTGAAATGGCTCCAAAGAATTCCTGCAAGCAGAGAGAGGGAGAGAAATGCACTCAGAGACAAGAGCAGGAGAAGGAGGTTACATTTTTGAAATCTTAACGAATGTCAAAAACACACTACAGATGGTCGGTTTCTGAATTTGGCTTTCAAAAACTCTTTGGCACTGAAATACGTATATACAAAATTCAAGATGTTTTCTTTTGTGGGTGGTCAAAGAGTTCAAGTGTTGGCAATTGCTGCAGACAAGTAAAGCTGCTTCCAGGTAACAAAAAAAATTTGCATCTTCAAAGCAAAACCCGAGCTGATGCAACAAACAGAAACGTGATGAAACATGAAGCATAAGACCACTTTGAAATGACAAACCTCTTTTTATAACACAATGACTGCGCTCAAAAAACTCTGCCAAATCAGCTCCAGATGGAGGCACAAAGAGCCAAGGCAAACAAAAGTCAAGAGTCACAGAGCAGAAACTGCACACCACAAAATGAATTTCAGGGCTTGGTGGCTCCAAATTCTTATCATGCATCAAAACAACCCCCCGGGGTGTGTGCTGCACTAAAAAAAGACAATGTAGTCCATTTAAAGACCAGCTTTCAATGCAAAGTCCTACTTATGTGCACAATTATAGTGTTCGCACTCAGACGGTTTGAGGTCAGCAGCCCTTTTTTTTTTATTTTTTTTTAACACTTTTAGCGTGTTCACATCTGGACTTCTTTCTTCCTCCTGTGCCTGACAGCCTTTGCTGACGTGTCAGGTTGGAGAAGAGGGAGAGAGCGAGGCTCATGAAAACCACACACTCGCATCACGGCTTACGCTTCTCTACAGCTGCACACATAACGACAAATCCAATGAAACAAATAATAAAGAAAAAATGCATTCAAGTCTGGGTTAATACTGACATGACAACACAAAAGAAATCTTAAAAAGGAATGTGGTCGACAATGGAAACAAAGTGGATTTTAGTCTTTTCAGTCCGAGTAGGTGCAAGATTGTAAAACTCTGTGTGGTAAAATTGACTTTGGAAAGAGGCAAGAAGTTATTTCATCAGACTGGTTTTGCACTTATCTGCAATAAAACTGTTCACAGTAGATCAATTGTGACCTGCCTACGCATTTTAGAAAAAGCAGATGGATGTATCTGATTTGTAGCTGTTTTTTTTTTTTTTTTTTTTCTTTTAAATTTTGATATTTAGTTTAAAAACAAAAACATCTGCTGTGCTCCACACAGCTTTTCAGCATTTAAAAAAAATGTTTTGGTTTAAAAAGGGCAAGAAAAGAATCTGAGTCTCTCTGGTGCTAAAGGGGTCCAGTCCAGGGTCGGTCCAGAGTTACTCCGGCTGCTCGTTCAGCTCCATGTCGGACACCAGGATGTTCTTCTCGGCTTGCTCATCGAGGCCTGAGTTGGTGCGGCTGTAGCGCGCCCCCTCGAAGGAACCCCGAGACCCTGCGGTTCGCCGCCGGTACAGGTAGATCACAGTGGCTATCAGCAAAAGCAGCACCAAGGCTGTCACTATGACGACGATCAGAGTGGGCAGGTGGTCGACATCCACTGGAAAAAATTAAGCAACTTTCAGTACGGTGCAGAATACAATCAAAGGAATCAAATAAATGAATAAATTAAAAAACTATTTACATGTTGTGAAGGTTGAGTCTGCACCTACAAATGGAAAAAGCACAAAATTAATAAGAAAACTGTTTCTGACCAATGGAAGGTTCTGTTATAGCCTTGTAGAGTATGTTATTATTATTGTGAAACTTAGAGTTTAAAATGAACATGTCTTATGCTGGACATAAACAAACGTTTTACATGAAAAATAGTTAATATATATATAATATAATCTACTCATTCTCTCCAGTCATTTTGAAATGCAATAAGCAACTAATTATCAACCATCCATATAGACACATCATTAAACACAAAACAGGAAATGTGTATATATAAAAATAATAATAATGAAAGTCTCTTTCATGCTGACATGTGTACATTAAGCATAACTTGTACAATACAACAAATCACCCAGTCGTGAAATTGGAATGGAGTAAAATTTTCGTGGTTTTAAATTGAAAGGAATGTGAAAAAGTTCAAAGGTTACGAGTACATTTGCAGTTCATTGAATGACCTGAGACTGTCTTGTGTTCATTGTGTGTACGTACTGCGAGGCCGTTTGCAGATCACCCCGTGTGTACGATTTCTGCAGGAGTCGGGCGTCCACTGGCCGCTGTTGCTCTGGATCAAGAAGCAGGAATTGATGGAAAGCATCGAGAACGCCACCTTATGCGCTTCCCAGTTGGTGAACGACATCTCGGTGTCTTCGTTCCACACAAGGCGTCTCTCTGTGACAAGAGCACGAAGGGTGATAAGAGAAACTTGGGAGGAGTGGAGAACACCTGTCATGCTGCGTTCTGCCTTGGCTGTGCAGTTTTATTGGATTTAATCTCCTCATTAACCAAGCTAAGTATATTTCATGCTCTTCCACCCAATTTGCACTGATTGATAACAACATGTTTCAAATAAATGACGCTTTACAGGATGGGTCACCTTGCTTTATGATAAGAACTGCTCAGCAGAATTCCTTTCATAAAATATTAGCTTAAAATGTTATCATATACAATAAAGAAAATGGTCTAAAAATAATTAAAGTGGAAGAATTAGCCTGTATTTTTAAACTGTGAAGGCAGTGCTGCTGGACCTCTCATGCTGATGCCCAGCCAAGCTCCCTTTGCCTGTTCTGCATAACTCTGGATGTGCTCCCATATGAAGCTGTTCTCTGCCTCATCCAGGATGGACAGAAGCTCTGCTCCCACTGATGGAAAAGAGAATAACACAAACACAGATGGATCAAAACTAAATCAAACAAGTGGGCCACATGCTCAGTGAATCTACGAGGATATTGATGTCATGTTAATTAGGTTCACTATGGAGAGAGTCCGAGGTGGTAGGTTATGCATATGGGCTGTGTGTGAAGTGGGGATGGTTTGGAGCTGCTGTAAAGCTTTCTCACTTTTTTTGCAGGATGCGAGCGCATCCTGCTGCAGTTTAAGAAGCTGCAGGTTGAAAGCGTAGCAGTGGTTCCTAAAAGGAACCCAGGCCCACTCTCCCACAGAGTGGGGACAAAGTCCAGGGTAAATCCACTGATGGCTCACAGGCTCATCTGTAAGGATGAAAAACAACCTGAAGTGAACAAACAGCACAGTGTCCAAATGTTTTAAACCCTTAACATACTTTGCTTAAAAGGATGCTAAACGTCTTATAATATTTTTAAGTGGTGATAATCAACAGTTTAGTTTAATATTTTTCTTGCAGTACAGTTTATACAGTTTTAGCATTTTGATTTTTTGTTTATCCAGATTTCTTCAATGAGTTAAGACTCACTGTGGTTTCATTATAATATGTTAGAGAGACATATATTTCCCTTTAAAACAGAAAGACACGAGAACATGCCAAATAAAATTAATCAAAGTTTATCAAAATGTATTTAGAAAGCACTGTCTAATGTCTCACATTGACCAAAGTACAAAAAGAACTATTTAACTACAGCACATGTGTACTAATAATCAAAACTCAGTTGTTTGCCATTAGAGCAATATATAACCAATTTACACAGATGAAATTGTGACAATAAAGCCACTGGCTTGTTTGTACTGGCTGAGATACAAACCATTAATTTGACATATAGCAGCATCCAATTTAGCATCACAGGGAGTCATGGTCCACTGTCCTGTGGTGGTCATGTGTCCACATCCAGCCATCTGATTTGGCTCTCCATCTTTCCAGTTGGAGTATTTCACTTCTTCATCGCCTAACCAAGTAAAGCTTCGTCCCTGAGCAGACATGATAAAGCAAGCAGGTTTGTTAGACTGCAAGAAAAACAAAGTCAAAGAAGCAGAATGAGAGATCAGTGAGTTTGTGGGCTTACGCCATAGTTATAGAGAGAAATCCAGGCCGGGCGGTGCAGGCTGTTCATGAGCAGCGTCAGGTGGGCCTGCTGGTATGGATCCTTCACGACTGCTAGCGTCCCATTCAAAGATTCACAGAGGTAGAGAGAGCCAGTCCAGTCAAGGCGCTTCTGCACAACCCGATACGTCACTCCTCCCAGCTCCACAGGCGCCGACAGGGAGGAGGGAATGAGGGTCGGAGCCGGAGGCAGGCTTCGATCTGAAGTCAGACATGATGATTAGGAAATGTTTGCTAACTCATCCACAGCGCACTTCCTTTCTGGCTGTGGCGGATTATCGCACCTGGCTGCTTTTGGCAGATGAATCCATTGTTCTCCAACGGCGTCATCTCACAGGCTCGGGAAGCCCACATCCCAGTTTTCCTCTCTGGGTTGCCATGAATGATAACCACACAGTTTCCCTGAAGCAGCAGTGAGACGTCAGAACAGCAACAAAAAACGCAGACAAAGGCACAACATGAATAGAGACCAATGGGAATACCGGCGTCTTGTTGTGATGGGGCCCGCTGTTGTCGACTGGTTCTCCTGGTGCCCAGTTGGTGTAGCTGAGCAGGCCAGTTTTGGTCCACTGGAAGTGACCTTTGGAGTCTGAGGTCAGACCCACCCAGAGGTCAGTGCTGACGTTCTTTAACAAGGTGGTGATGAAAGCTGGGGAGGAGAGAATCAGCTGTATTATGTCCGCTTTGCATTGCTGATTGTGCCTTTACACCACAATCGCACGACTTGTAGTTACCTTGATCTAAATAATTGGATACCAGAGCCAGAGTACCACGCTGGCTTTCACATTTGAGCTTGGCTGCAGACCATGTGACCCGAGTTGAATCAAAAACTTTGAAACACTAAGACACCATAGATTTCGTTTCAATAAAATTGCTCATCTAATTTGATGCAACACATAAATTATCTTGAAATCGAGGTAGTATTGATGCACCTTATGCTGATAGGGCGACCACCCAATAGGACAGCCAGAAGGTGGATGAGGGGATGATGGAGTCGGAGGAATAGTGCCGGTGTCTTTCACCTGCTTACAGATGTAAGGCAAGTCGGAGTGACACTTCTGATCCGCCCAGTCTCCTGTTTATATGTGGCAGAAACACAAGCTCACCTGTTGTACGTCTGCTTCTACGTGGTTTAGTCTGATCAGATCTATTTCTGGCTGATTTTACCTTTGCTGGTTGACATGTAAATACACTTGCGGTCACGGCTGACTGGTTGCGGCTTGCCGAGCGCCCAGGAAACATAATTGAGCACAGAGTGGTCAGACCAGCGGAAACGTCCGTCATTTTCGTAGGTGTGAAGCCCAAGCCACCAGCTCGGCTCGGACTTTTTCTGTGGGTGAGGTAGAAGACAAATGCTCAGAAATAGCTAAGGTTGGGATGCAATTACGGATTTGCATGTATGTTTTCCACAGTATGGACAAAATGGCCCAGAAATTATTGCGATAAACAATAATATTGTTGTTATTTTCAAGTAATACACTGATAATTGCATAATAATACAAGTTTGTCCCCTCAAAGATGAATAAACTTACATTTTTAACAGAGCACTCCACACTGGAACCGGAAGACATATTACATTTCCAAAATAAAACACCACTGAACAGCAATAAACAAAAAAGGAACTAAAAACCATTAACAATTGAAACCATTAATAAAATGGATTATGATGTCTCTGTAAACAAAATTGCAGTTTGAAAAATAGGCTTTTATCAATTTCTTATTGTTACACCTAATTAATAGCCTCTTTGAAATAATCAGAAACATTAAAAAACCTGCAGAACCTTGCTTAAAGTGTTGGTCAGGAAAGCCTGCTCCTCATCTGAGTGAACAGAAGCGAGCGAGGAGTCGAACCAGGAGCAGATCCTCTGGGCCTGATCCCAAGTAGTCCGATGGTCGAAAAACCTGTACTGAGCCTCCTGGAAGGTGATCCACTCTGGAGAGGTATTTCCTAACAGATAGTAGAAAAGAGCAGGCAGATGTGAAATTTAAGAATCTCATTTCAGTGTGTGAATATAAAATTCAAACCAAAAGGATAAGTTGAACAGACCTTCTGTCACTTCAGGTTCCAGCTCAACACTTCCTGAAAAAGAGAAAGGACAAGGAAAATAAATTAGACCTAAAATAAAGAGCAGATTTGTGTTGCACATCAGAAATAAAAAGCTGCAATACAGAGAGAAGTACATGTGGCAGAAACACAACCTCAGCTGAAAATTTAAGAATATTTTTCACATTTAATGTAAGATACATATTCTGTACAACTTGCATAAAAACAACAACAACCCCCCCCTTACAATAACCTGGTAAAATACATGCAAACAACATTTAACTAACTTTAAAACGTTTCCGTCCAGCACCAGCATTCAGCATTCATGTTCACTCCTGCCGCTAATGATATTCGATCAGAAGTCCAGCTGTCTATGCTGTTTGCAAAGACATTGAAAAAGATCAAGATCTTCTAATTGTACAAAGGTACCAGTCGGGAAAAGAGTGGCAAAAAACCCCACCGCTTTAGCTTTGTACTTGTAATTTGAAAGACTGATAGAAACTCTAAAAGTATTTATATTTTTTGTGATTTGGCTCTAAATTTCTGTTCTCTATGGCTCTGGTCTAAAGCTCTTCACCAAATGACAGAAGCTTTTTTTTTTTCAAAGAAAACATCCAAGGGTTTGGCTTAAATCTCCTCGATTCTTGAGAGCAGATCTCTTGCAGTCTGAAGAAGCCAAATTTGATCAACAAAGAATAGATTAGAGAAAAGAACACCAGTCCTATGGTGAAATGTGATGAGAGTGCACAACAATACCCAATTTGGAAAGTCGAATCTAAAATAATGAACTTATAAACGAGCAAAAAAATGAAAGGCTTTAATTGAAAAAGGTGTAGTGGTTTCATACCTCTGGGAATCTTGCAGATCCAGTCCAACTCAGAGTCACAGTGCATAGCCAGCCAGGTCATAGTGCCCAAGTCTGCTGCAGCACACTGCCGGATGTTGTAGTAGTAGCGCCCAAAGTTCCGGTATGTTAACTGAGATACGAGTCAAGAATAAACAACATGTCCTTTAATCACTTGTGTCCACTTCTTTTGGAAATGATAGATTTTTGGAGAACGTTTTCACACACAGGAAGTCCATCGCTCCACTTCCAGCTGCCATTATCCATGGGATTCCTGCGGTTCAGACCGATCCAAAACCAGTGCTGCTCATGCTCTTCTGACTCTCTGTGGATGTTAACATGATCAAAATTATACTAAAAGTAGGTTTGTACATATTAGATACAGTGGTCCTCGAATATTGGAGTCCAAGATAAAATAGTAAAAAAAAAAAAATTAAATTCATATTTTATTCATATATTTTACATCACTATGTGCTGAAAACCCAACTGTGGTTTTTATCAAGCTTTTTTTGTCACAAAGATAGTGATATATGTTTTTAACTTTTTAATTAATTTGACTATAGATTATATTATTTAGGTAATCAAAACATATTTGATAAACTTTTCTGACATGTTCTCTTTTCTTTCCTATTTTGTAAAAGTGGCAAGGAGAAATAGAATTTCATTTTTATTAAAAAATATTCTTTAGTAGAATTATTTTGAAATTGCTTTGGGTGTCAATAATAGCAGTGCCAATAGTTTTCAAAAATGTTTATTGTGAGCATATGCCAAAAGATAAAATGATTTTAAAGCGTAATAAACATTACCATGTGCTCAAATGTTTGTGGAGGGTTCTGTAATAAAACAAGAACAACAATGTAACATTTCCGGGATTTCCAGGATGAAAATGTTGAAAATTTCAAACCATTTTTCTCTTATAATGTGGCATATAATGCTGCAACTGTTTTGTTTTTTGCCAGTTTCAACATTTATTTGTATGTCACAGTCGATACCCACCCAAAATTCTCATGGAGGACCTGAAGGACAAATTGCTCTTCCTCAGGGCTGCTGATGCTCAGCAGGTTGGCTCCATGTTTCCGGCAGAACAGATGAGCATCCAGCCACTTCAGCTTCTGCTCCAACTGAGAGGAGTGAAAGACCTGCACACAAACCTGATGTCAGTCCACTCATATCTGCGACAAAAACTGTTTCCACAACTTATAGTGAGGTGTTAATTGTTCCTGCTGTGGCTGTGAAAGTGTGACGCATGAACCTTGTAGCAGTAGCGCAGGTTGCTGTTGCTCTTCCAGTCCTTGGGACAAGCGCCGCTGAGGCTGGGGGTGGGCTGCGGAGCGGGGGGCTCGGGGCTCAGAGACGCATCCTGGTTCTGGCGGCAGATAAACTTCGCCTTCGCCGAGGCGCACTCCTTCACCTCCCACAGCCCCGTCGCGGAGCCGGTTGCCATCACAACGCAGCCACCGTGAACGTTTGCTAAATCAGATGAATGGAAGGGATACAAGTGAAAAATCTGATTTCTTAAGAGTGGAGAAGAGTTTGATCTTTTCTCAAAATGCACAAAGCACATCAGCACAGTCTGCATGTGCTCTGCTTGCACTCATTTTTCATATGAAAAGAAAAAAAACGTGTTCATTTCTGGTTGGCAGGCACTTAATACAATCCACCTGCTCTTTCTCACATGTAAAGATATGTGCTGACGTAAATTAATGCAAGGACTTGGCTGTCCGTATAAAAGTAGGTTACCAAGAAAGCTGTAAAAACTTCATGGAAAGATTTAGGATTTGTTTATAGAGGCTTTCAAAAACTCCTCTTTTATCAAAGAAAGTACCAGGGCTTTAATCTAAGAGAAAGTCACTGAGTCAACCCTTGGATGTTTCCCTATATTTTTGAATCGATCGGTTCAACCATGCCTGTTTTATGAACACATCTCAAGGTTTTTCTTTGTGAGCACAGTTAGTTCTCCTCTGTTGAGGGTTTATTAAGATGTACAGAAGCTCCATGTGTGGAGTTACAATTCTTATTTTGCTAAATAAATCCAAAATTGGCTAAGAGTCAAAGTGGAACCTTGAGTTTTGATTAATTAAAAATCTCAGAAAGTCGATAGACTGAACTTTCATTTTGCCCCCAAGAAAGAAAAGTAATCAATGAAAAACATTCAGGGAAGTTAGAAAAGTGAAAAAAGAAAATATGGAAACAACTGAGAAAAAAGTGAAAAGTATAAACAAAAATACAAGTATAAAAGACCAGGAAGTAGCCAATTCACTCTTGGACATTATTTCCTGTTAAATAATGAAAAATGTATATAATTACTAGATTATAAACCTTTTTCATACAAATTTTAAGTGTATAGGTATAAAAGGATGTAACAAGAAAACAACAATTCTGCGGGATTTTGTAATAAAATGATGAAACAAATGCTTAAGCACATAGCTTGAATGTTGTTCTGCTTTGGGTATTGTTGCAGCCACAAATATGAGTACATTATAAAGTATTGATCAAATTAGTTATTTTTCATAAGACAATTATTGTATGAAGCAAATGTAATAATGTGCACAGTGAAATTGTGATGACATTTCATTTGCAGTAGGTTGTGCATTTCATTCAGACAAGCTTGAATTTACATAATTTTTTTTCCTGTTTGTATAACTGGCTTATACAACTACACTCTCAGTCCTTGAAGCATCTGATCCTCGTCCTTTTTTCTCATAATGGTGTGATCGTTGCCTATTTTTGCATCTGATTGACCCACATAGTGTGTCCATCCAAAGAAAGTCACATCTGCCTGCAGAGCCGAATAGGACTTACTGATGAGGGTTGGTTCTCAGCGATAGCGCTAAGTGTTTCTGCAGGTTGTAAACATGTGTCATATTAAGTGAAGGAAGCAACATCTATCATTAAAATTGAGATTTTTTTTAGGAAGAGCAGTGTCAGCTATGCAATTTGTGTGAGAATAACTATTTCAGAAGTGAAACATGTAATTTTGCACCCCTTCAGAACTTTCTCAAACATCAGGCTACATAACCACACAATACTCATATAGAGATGTTATTAAAGCTGACATGTGTGACTTACTCGGCTGGTCTCGATTCCAGTGGGTGTAGGTCACTTCGTCTCCACTCAGCCAGCGGAATGATCCGTGAGAAACCTGGTCATTGAGCCCGATCCAAAACGACTCTCCAGAGCGACCAAACACCAGGCTGCTGGCGAACGCCTGCTCGAATCTTTATGATAAAGCACGAAGCATTTCAGTCAGTGCAAAGAAGATTTCCTGTGCATCTAACTCTGTGTGTGCTCCAGATCTACCTGTTTGTAATAGTAACAAGAGCAGCTTCCTGCGTCTCACAGAATTTTCTGGCCTCATCGAAGGTGGACAAATCTTCTCCGACCCAGAAACAAGCTGGACTGTGCCACTTCCATCCCTGAGAAGACAGCCAAAGAGAGAAAACAATGTGCTTCTTTTATAAGCAACATCTGACAGATATTGATAAAAAAAAAGAAAAAAGCAGAGAGTCTAATCAGTTGTAGTGAAGTGAAAAACTACAGAATGAAATGTTAACGAAGATAGACACAGAGATAGCATTTTCTGCCCTAAAACTT
The DNA here is from genome assembly GCA_922788865.1 of Poeciliopsis turneri. Classification (NCBI taxonomy): domain Eukaryota; kingdom Metazoa; phylum Chordata; class Actinopteri; order Cyprinodontiformes; family Poeciliidae; genus Poeciliopsis; species Poeciliopsis turneri. The sequence goes on from CAKLNU010000542.1 coordinate 453,364, forward strand.
TCCTGCCAGGTCATGCATTAAAGCCAAAGACCCGTCCAGACTGAGAGTTCTGCCAACAGGCAAAGTGAGGGGAGATTCTGCATGAAAATTATAACTTTCAACGTTGTGAGAATAAACTCTTTTTTTTTTTTTTTTTTTGCACAAACAAGCTCTATCGAAGTTTGAGCTACAGCTCCATCAGAGGATAGATCTGCTGAAACTAAAACCTGTTTTACTACAACAAGTTGTTTTGATCAAAAGTGAAAAGCCCCTTGAACATTTTTACACTTTATCGAATGCATTTTATTGGGATTTTATGTTCTTCACCAACACAATGTAGTGCAATGAAAGAATACGTTTCGCAAATAAAAAGTCTGGAAAGAGAAACATGGGTTTGGATTTAGTGAAAGCTTTATAAAAAATCACATTTTGTTCCAAGGAAAGCTGCAAGCCACTTGGGTGCATTTCTCTGGCAACTTTGATTTTGGCTCGTTCGATTGGATGAAGAGTACTGTGAACATAAGTTTTCAAGTCTCACTTAAACTAAGGTTTGGACTTTAAGCTTTTCTAACACATTAATTTTTTTAATCTAAACATCTCTCAAATAACTCTGACTGTATTTTTAGAATTTTCCTACTGAAAGGTGAACCTCCAACTCAGTTTTAAGTCAAGTCTATCCTCTTACTGTACATGTATTGTTTTATAGGCTAACTCTTCTTTGAAAGTAATAAAAATCAACTCCACAAAGTTTTGTTTGAAAGCCATTTAGATAAGTATGTACTTTACTATCATACATTTTTGTATGATATTTTTTTTAGGTTTTTGGCCCATTGAATAAAATTCCAATAATAAGAATTAAAGTTCATGATTGTGAAATGAGAGAAAGTGGAAAAGTTCACTGATGGTATCTCTTAGCAAAATCAGGGCCTAAACCATGACTAATAAAATAATTTAGTCAGGAAATGCAAGCGGGGCAAACACAAAATTCAGATTTTTATGTTGTTTCACAATCTGGCAATCCTAAACTTTTCCCCTTATGTGCTTTATTTACACATAAAGCACATAAGTTATGCTGAGAAAGAAAAACAACACACTATCTCCAGAAGCAGGAGAAATTGATCTGCCAGACTGCTCCTCAGGGAGAGAGTTAAAACACCATCATTGATCTCTAGACATACTTTTGTTTAAAGCATTAATACTTTAAAGCTATCTGGGGTAAAAGCAGGCTACTAAAAACACACCGAGGACACACATGGATTTCCTTTTACCACAATGACCATGCATTTACATTTCTACACACTATAAACTTCGATAGGCTCAAAGGAGGCGATGATTATTGGCTATAAAGTGAAATGAGTTTAGCAAAACTGGTCCAGTTTGAATTGACATTAGTTTTTTGTGGATTTTAAACTGAATATTAAACAAACAGATTATGTTATTTACGTGGGTTTTATTCTATCTGACATAGAAGATTAAAATAGGCAACAAAACAAACATAAACAAAAGTGTAAAAATATAATGTGTTTAAATGTGATTTAAAAGTAATAATTTCTAGAAGCAAATGCGAAGAAAGGAAACGTTTAACACCTGCTTGCACTCTTGGTTTTGGGGCTTCCCGTCGCTCTTTGTTCCCAGCTTCTTGCAGATGAAAGGCAGAGTTGTATTACAGGGGATGTCATCCCAACGGGCATCCTGCACACAATGGCCGTTTTATGTATCAGAACGGATGACATTCACACCCAGCAGGGGGCGATTGTCTGAGGTTACTCACAGGGCCCCACATGGAGACGCAGTCTTCCGGGGTGTTGCGGAAGTTGTTGGGTTCATATGGGTGCCAGAAGGTGAAGATGACGGGGGTGTGGTCGGTCCACTGGAAGTCCATTTGCATTTCTCTGTCATGGAGCCCGATCCACACCTGGTCGAGGTCTGAAGACAGACAATAAAGGAATATTGAGTATCGATTAAGATTTATGAAATCGATTTTTTGATCCTGTCAGCTTGGTGCATTAGTAAAAATATGAGTATTTACATTAAGAATTGAACCCAATGCAATTATACGACAAAACAAAAATGCAGTGATTTGAATGCGGTGCTCTCAATGCTTTTGTGATGTTTGAAAAGATCTTGCGTTATTCCAGAAGTCATGTAGAATTTGGGGGAAAAGAATCATTTAAGATTTTTATTTATTTATATTGGGCTGTTCAAAGGAAAATCAATTCAAGTTGATGATTTTTATTTTTTTTTTAATTCAGTCCTAAAAAAACACCAACAATATGAAAAAAGATGATTTTGGTAATAAATCCCTCTGATGTGAAAAATGCCCAGTATTTTGTTTTTTAAAGCAAACTTTTTCGATCATTATGGCATAGCTTTCTAGAATGTACCAGTCAGAGTATCCATTAAATTCCTTAACTTCAGAAGCTGCTACAACACACAGGTGTGGGATAGTGCAGGAAGAGAAAGAGCGCCGTGCTATTACAGCAAATCACCTTTTTTTAAGTTGCGAATGATGAACTCCATCTCTGGCAAAGTGTGGATGCTGACCAAGTTGGCGTCCATCTTCTGGCATGTTTTCTGAGCCACATTCCAGTCACTCTTCTCTGATGAGAGCTTGTAGCATCCGGCCTGGAAGGACTGCCAGCCCACATCACACTCATATTTATGATCATCTGTCCATGAATCTGTAAAATAAAACCATCAACTTACTGTAAAGGCTTTAGCCACATGGATTCTGATTTATTTAACCAATGAAAGCTAAACTTATGGACCTGTAGTGAAGGGGTCCAGAGTGGCATTGGGTCTCTTCTTGCAGGCATACGGCAGAGCGTCAGAACAGTCCCGGTTCTGCCAGCGTCCCGATGACTCAGATTGGACCACGGCACAGGTGTCCTCGTCGGCGTGAGTCGGATGGTCTGTAGCTCAGTTAAATACAAAAAAGACTTTAGAAAAACAAAAAAAATTACCAACTCACTGTGGGCGCTCTGTAAAACTCATAAATGGACCTGTGAGTACAGAGCTCAGCTGTTTCTAAAATGAGACTGCATGCAGCCCTTTGTGGGAAATTTATAAAAACAAAGATGTTGGGGTTGCTTTCCTAGTCTGACCTTTATCCCAGTTAAGATATTTGAGTGGTGAGGAGTCGGACCACTGCCAGCCGCCACTGACGTCCAAGTCATTGAGGCCGATCCATAAAGACGAGCTGTAAGCGTTCAGAATACCTACAAGCAAAGAAATGTGTTTCTGAAATAACACAAGGTTCTACACAACAAAAGAACGGCTCTGTACAACAAATAAAGAAAAAATTATGTTAGGTTCTACATATACATGGGAGACGTCACCCTTCATCAATCAGGTGAGATGCAAAAAAAAAAAAAAATATCACCAAATAATCCAATAAAAACAGAATAAAAAAATGTATAATTTGAAAGAATATGCAAAATGATTTATAATATTTGTAGATGAGATTATTGATATAAGAGGCACTTTACACACACACACAAATAAAAATAACATCTCAGTTCAATCACACATACTTTCCAATTAATCTTAGTTATCAAACGTCACAGAAAACTCAGTTAATTATTCAAAGATATTGAAAACATTTCTATCTCAGGGAACTATGGATTTCATCAAGGAGTCTGATCTTGAGCATGAGAAATCCAAGCTCTATTGTTTCCAGTTTATAATCAAACTGCTTTGGAAACATACAGTATATAGCTTTGTTTATTTATCTATGTCGGTATTAAAGGGAATGAACTTAGCCATGTTTAGATGGACCTGCTTCTTTTTTTCAGTATAGTACCCCAAATTAAATTTAGTGCTTCTTAAATGAACTTAATCGAACTAAATTAAAGGAACATTTCAAATAAAAACAGCATCATTAATATCAATAACTAATGCAACTATACTTGATTTTTGTAGACATGTTCTTGTTAAATTGTCACAATAAAAGCATTATAGAGTTTAAGTTTGAAAAGGAGAACATATAAAGTTAATCTATTTACCATTGATGTAGGTCTGCTCATGTAGCTTGCCGATGCTCAGCAGGTCTGCCCCCTGCTGTTTGCAACTGCGGTGAGCCTCTTCCCAAGACAGAGTGGCCTGGAAGTTAAACTGATAACAGCTGTCTGTCAGAGGGTCCGTATCCCAGAATGTCTCACAGCTGCTGCCTGAGAGGGGAACAAAGGTCTGAAATGCCATCCAGATGGTTCGGATCCAGCAAAGTTTCCCCATGGGTCTGGTTCTGAACACATCGGGTGAGAACTTACTTTTCACAGGACAGAACCCCCAGCGTTGGTCCCGGTCGTAGTTAAAGGTGGTTCCGCACCAAAGGTGGCCGTCTTCACGGCCGGTGCTTGTGCAGCTGTGAAACCACTGGCCCTTGTACATGAAGGGCAGGTGACAGGGTCGGCCGTATGAATTCCCCTGGATGGTGTAGATCTCTGGACAGAAATCGTATGAGATACTGTAAATGCTTGTGTGGGCCTTTAAAAGTGAGGATCCTAAATGAGGCCTTTGTTTTCTCAGGAGGCAAAAACAGAGGATGATCTTACAACAAAAACAGGAAGTCAAACAGCGGCGAATGGCTACAGGTTTTTTTTTTTTTCCTTGCAAAACTAAACATTTTTTATCATGTAAGAGTCACCAGTTATGAAAGAAGAGAAACATTTTATACATCAATTGGAGGCATTGTGGAATAGCACCAGTTTATTCCACAATAGACTGGTGCTATTCCACACCAGTCTATTGGTGTGGAATAGCACACCAATGCTATTCCACACCAATAAGATAAAACAGTAAAAGAAGAGGAGAAAAGGAGCAAGACGCTTTCTTTCCAAAACAAATCAGGCCAGTGGAGGGAGCGCAGCCATAAAACCAGAGAGAAAAAGCTTTCCCTCTCCCTGTCCTGCCTCCTGCTTCAGGCTGACTGGCTGTATTGGACATGACTAAACCTAGAGGCATTTCTTCTGCACCAGTAGGAGTCTTTCACACAGAAACTTGCGAAGATCGCTGGCTGAAAGTGAAAAGCTCAAAGCATGCAGTTACCCTGCCACATGAAAGCAAAAAGAGAGGAGAGATGATGAAAAAAGTGGAGGGAGATGTTCTGCAGTCAAGCAGAACCTGTTAACTACAGACTAGACTTCGCTGAGGCTTGCAGTCATTTCTGAAAAACATTTAATATTTGCAGGAGCGGTACAGGCAGCAGGAAAAGAAGCTTAGCTAAGACCCACGGTGGTTAGTTTTAATCTGAAATGAAAACTTTACATACAAGCAAATCTGCTTGAGGCCAAGGAAAACGTTCTGTGTTTGATGGCAGTTTACAAACACTGGTGGGGCATTCACTGGTGGGCCACTCCGTCTCCTCAAACATCCCCTTAAAGCGGCGTTCTCCTTTATCCGTTTGATCGGATACAGCTGTGGCATCCACAAACAGTAAGCCCATCTGCCGCACAGAGGCGGAAACACGCAGGAGGGAGCAGCTCTCCGGGTCACTGCGTGGCTGAGCATGTGTTTGGGGAAATGTTCAAGATGCGCTTGCATGTGTTATCCTTAATTTATGGTAACAGAAACGATTTCCAGAGCAAAAAAAGAGCGGGAACAATTAAATTCTGCCTTGTCGAATGGCTCAGTCAGGAAGCAAAGAGTCAAAGCCAGGCAACCAGGAATTTCTGTGGGCTGTTGCACTAGTTTAGTTTAGCTTCTTGAATTGTTTGCTTTTAGTTTCTCAGTTCAGAAGAGGTTCAATAAGCAGTTCAAGGTAATTTACTTTAAAATAAAGACTATTTGCTATAATGACAGGCCTAATGGTGCTTGAACTGTTTTACATTTTGTCACATTAAAATCTGAAACTTTTCCAGTTTTTTTGTAAGTAAAAATCTAAAAAGTGTAACATACTGTGTATGTTTTAAGCCATTTCTTTGCAAGTATATATATTACATTGCAAAATATCTCAAACACGTGAATCTGATTTGATCCAAACAGTTTAATTGTTGCTATGATTGTATGTTTGTGGTTGTTATGAGAAGGTAAACTTCTAACATAGTGTCAGGACCATCCTGTATTTATTTAGTTCCATTCATCAACCTGCTTCCCTCAAGAAAAGCATCCCCACAGCATGATGCTGCTACCACCATTATTTATAATCAGGTGGGCTTAGGACAGGGTTCTGCAACCTGCAACTCTGGAGCCACAAGTGGCTCTTTAGAGCCTCCACTGCAGCTCCATAACTTATTTATAACTCCTGTTATTTTCTGGTATTGCATTTTCATTATTTTCCCTTATTTCTTATGGGAGTTTTGGATTCTTTTGCTGTTAGTATTTATTTTATCTTCCCATTCTGTTAGTTCAGTTGTTACTTACTGTTGAGCATTGAATGTGTTTGTCAGATTTAATGTTTCTCTTAGTCTTCTCATTCAGTTTGCTTGTCATTTCCTCTTCAGTCATTTGCTGATTTATTAAAATAAACTAACTTTCATTATACACACTCTGAAACTTGAGCAGCTCCCTCAGAGTTACAATGAGAATCTTGGATGTCTGATAAAAGTGACAGACATTTTTTGGGAGGTTTGCAGCTGTATTATGATTAAATGACATGTCTAAAGTGGGAGAGGAAGTGGAAGTGGTTTTACACCCAAATTCTGTTTTAAGTTTTTCCAAACCTTTATCCCTGACCTGTCTGGTGTATGCTTTAGTCTTCAAACAACACGTACTGAGATTGGTTTACACTACATTTGCTAATTTGGTCAGCTTAAAGGCAATTGGTATAGAGATACTATGGCAAAACGGGTCGAACATAGATACGCACCATGATATACAACTGCTATCAAAATCACCAAGTTATCTCTTAGCTTCATTAGTAACTTTTGCTAACAAGGACATAGACAAACAAGAGAAGAAATAGAGGGACATGCCTCATCATGATACTTTATGAGAAAATTCTCATAATTCTAAACAAGAGTTGTGGTGAAAAATTATTTCAGAGACAAATTAGGGTTTGGGATTTTATAGTTTGATGTTAACTTTCATTTTTTTCATTGCTTTTCATTGTTTTTTCAAAGAGCTAGGATTGTAAAAGTTGTTGACCTCTGAGCCGATCCTGCTGAAATTTGGACTCAGGTGAGTGTTTAAGTAAGACTTTGTTACCAAACACATCAAAACTGAATTCGCAAAGACTAAATCCAGGAAACCAATGCATTTAGATGAACATGAAGAATTCTGCCAAAAACAATGGTCAACCAAACTCAAACTTATCATTTATGCATCAGTAAAACTCCAGATAAGAGAAATTAAACATGTGATGCCTACCTTGATATGTCTTGGAACAGAGATCCTGGTCATCACCATACAGTCTCCATTTGGTTGAGGCAAACATGGTCGACTCATTCAAGAATGTTGAGGACTGAAAGAAGTTGTTGAGTTTTTCCAGCACCTCGTTACAGTTCCAGGTCCAGTCTAACCTGGGGGGCTCTTGATCACACTTGTATATGGCTATCGGAGGATACCGCGAGTCGAACGTGAAGTTCCTGTGGTTCAAACCCAGACACAACGAGGAGCCCAGGTTGAACAGGCGCCCATGAGACACCCACTTCCATCTTTGGAGGGGCTCCTCACAGGACGGCGTCAGGCTCAGAGCCTCACGCATCACCCCGAGGCACTTGTTGGTGCCCTCAAGGAAGAAAGCAAAATCATCAGACTCCACTGGCGCTGTACAAAGAGAGAGCGAGAGAGACGAAAACGACAGCAGCAGTCAATAACAGGGATGAAAACAGAATTTTGTGTTAACAGCTAAGAGGTCAGGCACCGGATCGTTATCACCAACAATGGATGCCTAGCTGGCTTTGAACTAGTTTCAGTCCTGGATGTCAATCTGTACATTTTAAAGGATTACCAGAGGATTCATCCTCTGGTAATCCTAAAGTACCTTCTAATATTCAGTGTAAATATTATGTAACACAACTCGACACGCATAACCATGTTAAAAGTTGAAGAACCAGTTACTCATCCAGTTCATATTATGCAATTCTGACATGTTTTGACTGTTGGGAAAGCAACTGCCAGTGGTTTTTGAGGGCCTTTCACATGAGACACTTGTAATTTTACACTTGGTTCTCATAGGGGATATGTTTCGACACAGAGCTTAAAAACTTTTTTAAAAGAAATCTCTTTGAGTATCAAAGAGAGTTTTCCACGTAGAAAGAGAATGTGGCTCTTTATTTATTTTCCTCCAACTACTTTAGTTTCATTTATAGGGACTGGTAATCAACAAATCAAGACTGTTAAGCAAATAAGTCTGAGACTTATCTGGGACAGAGAGAAACACACACAAGAATCTAAATTAAAAATAAACAGAACTCTCCACTCTTGTAGATGATGTTGAGACAAAATAGAAAAGAACCCTCAGCATTCCTTCTCTGCAGGATCCGGAAGTGAGTTTGTGAAAGACCCCTTGGTTTTTAGGTAAAAAAAACATGACTGATTGGTACCGCGGTCAGCTCAAATCCTTGGCTTCCTACCACCCGGTCAAGAACAAATAACAACTTCTTCTGTTTTTATGCACACAGAGACAATGGCTCATCAAGCCTTGCATATGAATCCCTGTAATTTGACAGACGGGACTGATGTGTTTCCTTTTTTTAGCTCCTTTCAGCCAGTGCATGCACGTTGTTGGGTAAGGTGCACCAAAATACAAATCACCACAAATATTTTTCTAACAACACCAAAAATATTATTTTTGCTGCATTTTTTATTTTGTTTACAAATACTCCCCCAAATCCTTGTGGCTTCATAACAAAGCTTTGGTTGTAGAGACAGAGAGACGACAGGCTTGTTTACATCCAGTTTACCGCATTCCTTCCACAAGACTAAAATCAAACCAAATGTGTTGCTTTTAAGAGACAAAATAGCATTCCAGTTTCATTAAGGAGTTGGAGAAATAAAAAAGTTCAAATAAGAAGGTGGTTTCATTAATTAAAAAGGAATTTGACGCTTTAAATCAAGAAATTTAAACCAGAACTGGATCAAACTGGAAAAAATGGAAGTAAAGACCACCAATGATATTAAAAATCTTCTCAGTAGCTGCCATTTTTTAAATCAGCATTTTTCTGAAATCTTCTTATGTATGTATTATTTTTTGTTGCCACAAAAAATTTTTTAATGGGACAATGTTTGAATGGGAGGCAATGCAACTCCTTGGGTGGCTGAGACAATAAAAGCACAGAAAAAACAAGACAGTGTTATTCATGGTTTCGCTGTGCTTTAGTATAATTGAAACAAGTTAAATAACACCAAAACGTCACTTCTGTCTGCTGATTTTTTTAACGTCATAATGGAAAATGCTAAAATAATATTAGAAAAAGTCTGTTGTTTCAATTTGCTTCTACTCCAGTGGATAAACAACCCAGGAATATCACAATATGTGGCCATGAATATAGCAAACAATAACAAAACATCCATGTGGTTTCCTATTAATGTTTTAATGTGTCATTGTTCATTATTATTATTACTATTATTTATGGAAAGGGTGTTATTTTTATTTACAACCTTTCTTTTCAATTTGGAAAATTATAGCTGTGTGTTGTAATTATTAATATAGCTCATTATACTGTATTATGTCAAAAATATACTGTTCAAAGTATATTACGAACAGAATACTTCAAATTATGCTGAAATATGTTTTGAAATATACTAGATTATTGTGATATTAAGTCATCTGCAAATTTAATGAAGTTGTTACACATATCCTAATATAAAACCTGGGTTTTCTTGCTTCGGTCCCATCCATTTTTCTGTAAAACTTTATCAACGCATATTTGTCAGATATTTTATTAATTGTTTGTCTTGTCTGGCCCGATATTCTACCACGAAAGAGTTGCATTTGCAGCTTTTAATCACATAAAGAGCCAATAAGGTGCACTGCTTGGTGACCTGTAATGCCTGGCTCCCTGTGGAAGACAGGGACATGATACTGAAACCGTATGACTCCAGGCTGTCCTCCGATGTGATTGGCTGCAAAAAAATTAAAACCCATGTTTGTTTGCATTGAGTCTGAGCAAAAGAGGCTGACAATTGTTTTGTCTTTGACCTGGTTATTCATGAATGAAACATCTAGGTTGTGTAAAAACGTTTTAGGAAGTGAATTATTTCATTGAAGAAATAAGCAAAAAATTGCAATGATAAGATACTTTTTAGTCACTATGTAGGGTTATTTGGACAGTAAAGCTAGTAAGAATGCTTTTAAACCAGGTTACTGTCAATTAGAAACGTGAAGAAGAGAAATGAATAATCAAAGCCTCTAAGCTCTGCTAATAATCGTATTATATGACTTAGTTACTATAAAACTAAGTCATAGTTAGTGACTATAACTATGAAGACTATAAAATATCAAACTATGGTGAAAATTTATGCTCTGCATTCTCAAGTCCCAGAAAGACTTAAGTGATCTGCTAACTTCCACTATTTTTCACTTTCTGCTTGAACATTACCGTAAAAACCTTTAATTCAAGATTGATCTTCTTCAGTTCATCACTGCTTTGTGAAAACAGTGATGATTGCCCTGACAACCATACATAATTTAGTCTAAATTCACGCCCCTTCTCCTAAACCACAACCTACACAACTCTTCGGCGCATATATGCGCACACCGATCAGCCTTCGAACAGCACGATGACCTGAAGTCGAAGTTCAAGAAGTCAAGAAGAAAATTCCCACAGGAGCTTTAATCCACACTGGAGAGGACACGGCTGGATGTTTGATGAGAGGAAGCTCCTTGCAGATTAACCTTAAGCCGTCGAGGGCCGTGAAAGTGAAGCAACAACATCTCTCCTGCTGTTATCTCATCCTCCTCTTCTACCCTGCTGGCACCAAGATCTTCTTTCGCAAAGCTGACATCAGTTACCAAAAGAAGAAAAGGAGATGAAACGTGCATTCATGAGCAGCCAGCAACGTTTTCCAAAAGCGTCAGATATTCCCAGAATCTCCGTCATTGAGGCCATTACGCAACTTAGCTGGCTGACTAACAACTGCAAGTTTAAGCTTTGAATATTAAGTTTAAAAACAAAAAAAAAAGCTTTATAATGAACTCTTTATTATAGCTGGATATTGAATATAACCTTATGCTGATGCCAGATCATAAATTGTAAGACAGACCTTTTTTTCACTTGTTTTTCTCAACATTTTCTGTTCTTTAGTCTTATCCTAAACGTACCTGGAATGCAAGGAAAACAAAATATCATTTCTAGTCATTATGATAAAATAGGAACTGGTATTCTCAAAATCTGTTTTGTAGGTACTTTGTTTTCCAGAAGCATGAGAGAAAGAGAGAGACGAGGAGTGTTCAGGTTTTGTAGGAACCATGGGAAAGTGGCACCTCAGGAGAAAGGTGTCAGATTTACAAACCAGAGGACAACGGAAACTTCCCATCACTGATTCACAGACATTCATCAAAGTGTTTGTTTACGTTTTGGACTAAAATGAGGACATTGCCAGACATTTTCCAACAAATTCTCCCTGGATTGATAAATTACAGAAATTTTACTTCACACTGGGCAAATACTAAAGATCTGCCAAATAAAATAATTAAAACTTCACATAAATTGTGCATGCTGCCAATGTGACAAACCTTTTTTCCACAATGAAGTCAGAGAGGAGACACAACAACGACAAAGAAAAGTCGCAAAAGAGCCCATGAAATGCCAACTGTGACAAATCCAAAATATTTTATTCAATCAACCAGCAGATCTGCAGTTTCTTCAAGAGGAATATGAAAAACTAAGCCTTCAAAAAGTCTTGTGTCAGTTTGTAAAGTCAATGCATGAGGATGGAAAGAAAAATATATGTAGAACGTGTAACATTAAAAAAAAATCAAAACAAAACGTTGTCTTTTTGTTTGGTTCCACATCATTATTACCCTTTTTGAGCCATTTCAAACTGATCTGATGAAATGGTCAAACCCTGTCAATGAGGCTCTTTTGGTTCCGGAGTGTCCTGGTGTCTGATCGGACTCTCTCTCTCTCTATGTGTGTTGCAGCCTGCAACAGTCAGGAGATAAAGGTCACATCTACCCGCAGGGAGCCAAACGACGCGTCACTTCACAGTCTGTGGCTTTGCGAATTCAACCTGAATTCCCACCAGGAACACGAAGCAAAACAAAAGCAATCGGGAGTTTAGATTCAAAGGAAACTGTAAAATATAGAAACCGAGCCTCCAGTTCCCTGCTCCCCTCATTTGCCTCCACATCTGGTTCCACTCAATGCTCGGACTTTTAGATCGTAGCATTCCACAACACATACACACACACGCAAAAATCCTCAATATTAAATGCTGTATTTATTTTTTTAAGTCAATCGAGCAAATTAAAACAATACGAGTCATTTAGGCTGAATATCTTCACCAAGCCGTAACTTGTGTTGTCGAAAAGCGTTTTTTTTTTTTTTCGTTTTTGTTTTGTTTCTCCTCACCCGTGTCGCTCCTCTTCAGTCCCAGACTAAAGATGAATAAATATAAAGTGCATTTGTAAAATATAAGTGTCCCTTTCGTCCATGTAGGCGCAGCAATCCCGTTTCGGTGTCGCTCGGTGCTTTGCATGCTCACAGCCACAGGAAGACAGACCCAACAAAAACAACTCAAACCAAGAGAGAAGAGAGGAGAGGAGGGGGAAGCGAAGCCGGGGAGCAGCAACTGGCCGAAGGGGAAGGCTGATGGAGAGGAGAGCTTTGGCCGCTAGAGCTCAGCCTGTCCCTGCCTCTCAGTCAGATGAGGCTGGAATGAATGGAGCAGAGTCAACAGTGGTTCCCAACATGAGGTCCGGGGGCCTTCAGGTTCAGTGAAAGAACTTATTTTTTTAAATATAGTTTGCACAGGCACCTAGTGTCTGGTGTTCGGATTTTTCGATAGGTAATGTTTGTTCTTGATTTCCATATTGTTTTTAATTAATAAAGTGGCGGAACATACAAATATAAACTCAGAGTGTGCAAAAAGTGATACTCAGGTAAAATGAGTATCATTCTTATCTATTAAGAATGATAATAATTCATATAAGTAACAAAAATAAATAAATAAATCAGGCAAAAGAAAATTCACGAAGGACTTGTTGGTTAAAAATCTCAAAGGAGAACATCCACTCTTCAATTTGTAAGCTTAAATGCACTTGTAATATGCAGCGAGATAATGACCCAAAGCACATTTCTACTTCTCAATGACCCAAAAAAGTACAAAATGAAGGTTTAAGTCTAGACTTGTCAAAGTCTAGAATTAAAGCTGATTGAGGTGATGTGGTATGCACTCAAACTGGATGTTTGAGCTTGAAAACCATAAAATGTGGCCGATTTAAAACAATTCAGCACAGAAGAAGAGATCAAACATCCTTGATAGCGACATAAATGTCTGATTGGCAGTTAGCCCAAGAGCTTGATGGTAGTAATTAAGGCTAAGCAACCAAAATATGTATTTTTTACATACATATGTTGGTTTGGATTGTTTTTTTTTTTATCATTTGATAAATCAAATCTGTAGAACTGTTGTTTTTATTTTATTTATTCAGGTAAAAATCTGTGTTGATCTGAAATATTCAAGTCAGACAAAAAGATAAAAACCAAAAGTCTGCAAGAGGAAAAACATTTTATGTTTGGCATTGCAGGTAATTAATGGGCATTCTGTGATAATAGTTACTTGTGATTGTTCAGTACTATTATTTGGACATTTAGTGTTAAAGAAATAAAATAAAGGTTTTACAAGATTTTAGAAACATTTCCCGCTTGTTATAGATAATCCAGTTTATATTTGACTCATCTCGGTGTTTAAGAAAAATCCAAATCTTCAAAAGTCCTTTAAAAACGGAGAAATAGCCCTTTAATTGAGCATCAGACCTCTGTATTAATTCCATTCACCACTGCTATCTTGGTTATATTTTGTCGGTGTCTCCACTCTGGTTGGGAGTACCAAACTCCCACATGTTGGACATGAACATAAGCAACAGAAAACTCAGTGGAGTTGAAATTATACAGGTCTGAACCTAACAAGCTTCACAGGTCCAAATTTTGTATTTTGTTGGAAGAAGTTGCTCTTTTTCTGTTCAGAATGACATGAAAGCCTCTTCCTTTGTAGGGGAAGCACATGGGTTGGACCAGAAAGCGTCAGTGCTGGCACAAAACAGCCCTAAATTTTTCTCTTTTGGATAAATGATTTCCAGGATGTACCAAACAATCGGAAAAATGTGATCTCATCTAATGTACTCCTTCATTATTTTTGGTGCTTCTTTGTCTTAAGCTTGTTTAAAATCCTTTACCACAGCAGAAACAGATGCACTCACACCCACTTGTTTCCAGTGTTGAACAAGTTCTACGGCGGTGGCGACATGAATCCTCCAGACTTCAGAAATAGATTGTTATGGTGCTTACATTCTTGGATTTCATTAGGCCTTCTTCACAGCAGCTGAACGTGCATCCCTAAAATTATGGAGGATCCTGATCCTTCAGGTTCACTTCTTCACACTTTTGGTTGCAAAAAAAAATAATCAATTTTTCCATCGCTAGCAACTGTTAACACAAAGCAAGTCAATTAATTTTGACTGTAGTTTCATTTTTAGAATCGGAGCAACAATATAATGGAAGTGGGGTTGTATCACAAATATTTTCAATTCAAGATATAAAACAAAAATATGCCAATTAGCACAAAAAACTGAAGCGACATAATTTAAATGTTAATCACTTCCTGAGTTGTTCCAAGTTTAAGGAACAAGGAACAGTCATATAATCTGAAAATATTTTTCTCTAAAATATTTTAGTATTTTAGAGGAAAATACTCAGAAATACTGTATTATTTAATTTTTCATTCCACTGTGGACTGAATGGATTTTTTTCCCTCTAGTACACAACATTATTGATAAAAAAAAAAAAACCCCTGCATTTCTATGCTGGCATAGACCAGTTACTACTAATTTAAGCTGTATTTTACTAAAAGGTGCTTCATGAGCATACATAATAAAGATGACATGACTGAAATCGATAGCTACAACCTCCAATTTAAAGTTTTTTCCATAACGAATCATGAAATTAAAACTCAGTGAAGGCTAGCTTTTAATAAGAAATATGCATTTAGGCTGATCTTCAGATTCACATGCAGAAGGGTCAATATTTGCAGCAGACTTATGCTCCCGACAGCATTCAAGCTTTTTTTTTAAAAACCATTTGACTACAAGATTATAGAAATTCACTGACGAAAGCTTTAGTCCGACATGATTCATTTATCTGAAATGCTCCAATCGTTTTTTTTTATTTAAGCCTGTTTTGGTCCTGCTGCCTATATTAAAATTATGAGAACTGAAGAGGAATAAGTGAATAAATAGAAACTCTGACAAAGAACAGAGAGGGAAACAAAACCACAAAGAAGAGAACAACAAGCACAGTTTAACCAATAGTATTTAATGGTTTATGCAACTGTTTGCTAAGGCCCAATCTCCCCCCAACAGTACTATTAGATAAACCAGTCCCTTGCATTTTATTGGCCAAAAATAAATTCAAACATACCTAAATAAATATGTGTTTATGAAAAAACAGGGGGCACAGAGGCAGGGGGTTGTGAGTTGCCCAAAACAGTAACAATTCTAATTAAAAGCAACATGAAAACAACTGTTTTCTTCATGAACTAAATTACATGAACAGATCTTTTCTGTAAAAATTGGGTCAATCCTCAAGCAGCTTCTGCTCCATGTCAAGTAGCACAGCTCTAAAACCATTCATTATAAAAACAGGTGGAACACTGCCACCAGCTGGAAGTTAAAAGCTTTGGTCACAGGAGTTTGACTAGACGTAAGCGACAGCTTCGTCATCCCACGTGGAGAAACTACGTGGGTCTGAATTTGAACAGAATCAGGGTTCCAAACTTTAACGGCCCAGACCGGCTCGCTCGCTCGTTTAGCTTCAGGGAGATAAGAGCAAACAAAATGTTCATGTGTGTGAGGTTCTGACTACCTTGGACCAGAGAGGCTCATGCACGGATGCGTGTGTGTGTGAGAGCATATGACTATGAGGCCTTCTGCAGTCCGTTCCATCTGGCCGAGCTGAAGCAGTTCAATACGTGGTTTTATTTTCTCATTTTAAGCAGAAAAAGGAACATCAGAAACACTAAACTCACTTTTCATCAACACAGTGCCGAAAACTCGACCCTTCGCAGCGTGAGTCATCCAGGGCTTTGACCCCCGGAACAATGCCAGGACGGGTGGGCTGGGGTAGATGGACATCGGAGGGCTGTGGGGGGGGAGGCGACAGTTTCCATTCCCAACCCCTCCTTAACTTTTCACCCACCCCATGCTGCCATCCGACCCGTTTCCCTCCAACTCTCCATGGCAAGGTGAGATGCTGTTAGAACGGGGGAGCCTTCCCCCATTCAATTGAATGATCCGGTCAGTCGTTTAAGTGACATGAGCTCAATTTGAGGCGCTGCTGTTGGATGAGCTGGATGTGGAGGCCACGGCTGTGCCGGAGCTGCCCGAGGAAGCCACTGATTTGCGGATGTGAGGCATTAGGAAGGGGTCACTGGCCAGCTGGTGAACATCGATACGGTCCTCCTTACGGTAGACCAGACAGCGCCTTATAAAGGCCTGAAGAAAAAGACCATAAGAGGGTGGGAATAATGATCAGGGATGGGTGGACAATTAATATGTATTATTGCAAGAAACGCATAATCAATAAAAATAAATAGTATGTCTGATTAGAGGTTAGTAGAGTACCCATAAATTGTATTTCAGTAAGAGTAGCACTACTTCAACATATTTTTACCCAAGTAAAAGTGAAAAGCAGCCACCCAAGAAATGACTCACGTAAGAGTGAAAAAAAGTATTTGGTAAGAGTCTACTCAAGTAGAGTCACTGATTAAATGATCAATCATTTAATATTTAAAAATTACATCACCACAGACCAAAACATAAAATTAAATGAAAATGTTGGTACTTTAGGAACCCATATGAAAATAATTCGTATAACAAACAAAACAAAACAAAAAAAAAATCAGGCAAAACAATATTTTTCCAAATCACTTTCTTTCTATATAAAATGTTAACAAAAACTGCCGGAGTGTGAATTTTTGATTAACATGAGTTTGTTTTTCATTTAGTTTGTAGAGAACCCAGAAATTTTACTCAAATAAAAGTAGCGCGATTCTGCGTTAACATATACAGTGTATCCAACACGTAGTGATAACAGTATACTTATTGAACTATAAAAAAGAAACTTGGTTGTGGCTTTAGTGACTCTGAAAATAAATACCTTGGCTTCAGGTGAGACTACAGGTTTTGGGGGGAACTGAACTTCTGTGGCCTTCAGGATTGTGTTCTCCTGCAGGATGTCCTGCTGTGACTGGTTGTGACCAAAAGGCTAAGGCGGAAAAGGTAGAAAAAAGGTGTTGGTATAAAATCAAAATCATAACCGAACTCAAAAACTGAACTCAATACCAACAGACTTCTTGTCTTACTGCGACTCCTACCTTACGGCCGTATAAACACTGGTAGAAAATGACACCCACGGACCAAACATCAACTTTATTGGAGATTTTCGGTGGCTCCTTGCCAACCACAAAACACTCCGGGGGCAGATACCTGGAGATAAAAGAGGAAATCATTTCAATGGACATAAATTTTATAAAACAAACATGTGCAACCATTTTTCTAGTTTCAAATACTTGTCTTGGCCACATTAAAAGTAAGAGTAAACATCTACACGTGATTCTTGACAACTAAAATACAATAGAAAAATGTATCTACTTCAGTAACTGAATTTAAAAAAAGGCAAACAGTCACTGAAGAGTTGGTGACCCCCAGTGTGTCGGTCTGTGAACCAGTCTTACCAGTATGTTCCCGCTCCCTGTGAGGTCAGTTCCATCCCATCTACAGAGTTGTAGCTGTCGTCATCCATTATCTTGGACAGGCCGAAATCTGTTATTTTAATCTCACCGCAGGCAGTGCCATTCACAAGCAGGATATTACCTAAGAAGGGGTAAAAAAAAAAAAAAAACTGACATGAGTTGACTTTTTTTTTTTTACTTTGTCATCTTCTACAGACAACGTAATTAGGCAGACCACGCTATTTAGCCTCGTCTCTTTTAGAAAAAGCCAGTGAAGGAGCTATGCTGTAATTAAACTTTAATTTTTTACAATCTGGACAGTTAGGTTATGTTGAATCTTAAAAACAAATAAGGCCAAAAACCCCCTCGACATAAACAGATTTCTCATCTTCGTGCGACTCCTAGTAATTTAGTTTTATACATGTGCTTCTATTCCAAACATGAGCCTCAAAACTAAAACTAGAAGAAAAAGGTAACAAATGTGAAGACTGACCGGGTTTAAGGTCGTAGTGGATAATGGGAGGTCTAATTTCGTTGAGGTACTTGAGGGCGTTGACAATCTGCATGATGATGGAGCGTCCTTCCTTCTCTGACATAAGCTTGTGCTGTTTCAGGTAGAAGTCCAGGTCGTTGCCCTCGCAGTACTCCAGCACCGTGCAAAACCTGCTCAGACAGAGTCAGCGGGACTTCAGAAACTTTCATAGATGGACAAAAAAAAAAATTCAACACTTGCACGTCTGTTCCAATGACTTACGAGTCAGTGTCAAGTGAAAAGTAGTCGTAGAGTTTAACTATCCGTGGGTGATCCAGCTCTTTATGGATTCTATATTCTCTGCATGCATGTCTGGAAAAAAACAGCATTTTGATAATTAATAATACTTATTAATTATCATTATTAACTAATAAAAAGGGTTGTTAGACATTGTCATGCAAAAGAGATTCCATACATTTCCAGGCTGAACTTTCCAATGTTTTTTGGGTTTTTTTACATTCATTGTTACCAATTTAAAAAAAAAATACAATGAATTTGTAACTGTATACATCTATACACAGCAGAATACATAAAGTTGAAAAAAAAAGTAGGAAAGCAAGTAAGAAAGAAAGTGCAATAAAAAAATAAAGAAAACAAGAAAGGTCAGATAAAAGCAAGTAAAGATTTAGACAAAATAAAGTTAAGAACTATAAATTGTGCTCTTAATTTTCTTTTCCGTACTTATCCAGATGTGAGAAACACTCAAATTCACTTCACTACTTTTCCATATTTTTCCTAGTCTGCATTAGTCCTCTGAATGCATGGTTTATTACCATGAAAAAATGTTACAAGAATGAGAAAAACACTCACTTGTGATAATTTTCCTTCTTCTCGTCCCTCCAGTTCTTGTTTAACTGGTGGATTTTAACAGCAACGTACCTTTGCTCTGTTAAATCAAAGGCCTGAATAAAAAAGTAAAATAAAATAAAAAATCTTCAGTTAGATAGAAAGTACATATGGCTTTGTTTTGCTTTAGCTGCACTAAAACTCTTGCCGCACGTTAAAATGGCTGCGTTCATTAATCATTTTAACTCTCCTGACAGCGGATTCCGTGAACCCTGACATTTTGGCACAGTGATTAACCGCAAAACAGTAACTTCAACCTAACGTAATACCAACTAAAGCTTGCACAGCACAGACACAGTTTAACATCACAATGTGAACTGCTCTGATTTTATAAAGCAGAAAAGGACAAATAAGATCATTCTGTTAGTTTTACAGCCTGTAAAAACTACTAAATAAAGGCAAAACAGTAACACAATGCAGTTAAACAACAGACTGGCTGGCTGATCGTTCCTCTTATAACTTCGGAAAAGAAATGTTTTGTCTCACCTTGTAAACTTCACTGAAACCTCCTCGCCCAAGCAAATGGAGTAGCAGGTATCTGTCATTTAGCGTAGGATGATCTTTGAATCTAGCAAGAGGAGGAAATGATAGATATAGCGTAAACAGAATGAAGGAATTAAAGTAATCTCAATTTTAACATACTTAATCTATATTGCAACAAGGGAACACATTATTTCCTCAGGGTCAAGCTGGTTTGGATCATTTTTCCCTTAATAAATGAAATCATTATTTGAAAACTGCAGTTTGTATTTTAAGTTCTCTTGATATAAAATGTATTTATATCTGAATATTTAATAAAAGAAATCTGTAAGGAACATTTTCCTTGCACTGTAAAAAGCCCCAAAAAGCCCTTTTCGTTTACTAAAAAGCCTGATTAAAAATGCCAAATACAAAAGCTCAACTGGATTTAAACAAAAGAGGATTGAAGTTCAGCCAGAAGTGAAACTTTAAAGGAAAACAATTATATGTATTTAATATCTGTACCTTTTTTATTAGCTTATTTAAATGTCATTCCTTTACATATTAACATGATCAACATCATTACCAGTAGTTATTTATGCATGATACCCTGGGATTATGTGAGTGAACTTCATAAACAAAACACTAAGCATCAACAGAATGTTTGGAGAAAACTTTCTGACTTTTGACAAAAAATTGTAAGTAAATTTTATTAAAATTATGAGCATACATACAGATTACTTGGGTCAATATCTAAGCTTTGACTAATCTTGTCAAAGGCAAATAATACTGTAATTGCATCTTGGATAAAAAAGAAAGAAAAAAGAAATCTTACTGGGAATTATCTTCATTGTGGATCCTTTTGAGCTCACGTATGTGAAGGTTTCTCACTCGCTCCAACCGCTCCAGCTCTGCCTGGATCTCAGCTTCCTCCTGCAAATACAAACAAGAAATTCCCCCAAAAAATTATCGTGTGAGAAAATGATAAAATATTGTTGTAAAACTTGATTCTATAAGCCTGCCAGGATAACAAATTTTGCTGAACAATAAATTGTCCCAGAAATTATTGCAATAAATTGTAATATTGTCATTTTGAAACAATTTTTAATTGATAAGATAATGGCACAGTAATGCAAGTACACCCACTTCAAGATCAAAAAACCCTTAACCTTTAAAAAACAGTTTACTGGAACTGGAGAAATTTTTTGAATACTCTAAACAAAACAAATCAAACAAAACAACAATAATTAAAATGGTTTATGAATACCTAACCAACACTGCATTTCAAAAAGTAATAATCATTCAGCTTAGAGAAAACAAGCAAAAGTAGAAGGTAGTGCAAACAAAATATTTCTGAAAATAGCGGCTTTTCAACAATTTTAAAGGGGAGCATCTCTTCAACAACTTGTCCAAATGGAAGTGATGGTGCTCATTTTAATTCATCATGCGATTAATTGATTTATTGCTTAATATAGCAGGCTTACCAGGAATTTAAAACAATACATTATGCATTACCTTTTTAAGGTACCCTAATCTTAGTTTAAAGATTTCTTCTTGCTCATGGTACTCCGCCTGCGATAACCTGGAATAAGACAGAACAAACCTCAGCACAACATCAAACATGTCGACACGTTTAGAACAAGACAATGCTGACGTTAAGGAGAAGAGCAAGAAAGAGTGCTGTACGTTTCGCTTTCTGTCCCATTGGTCTTGCTTTTGCGTTTGTTTTGCTCCAGGCTCGGCGGCGGAGTCTGGGCCATGGAAGGCGGTTTGCGTTTGGCGAGGAGCTTTCTCTGCCTCTCGATGTCCTCCCGCTGAGAGTTGATCCTCTCTTGTTGTCTGGAATGCACATAATTAAACAACTGCATCTTAATTCTCATAACTAAACACGCAATGAACAATTTAAGAGTTAGTTTTGATTCTCTTTTCAAGTTAAAACAAAAACAACAAAAACAAAGTTTTTTACTCACTTGATAAGGTTTTGGAAAGCATATCCATCTGTCCACTGCTCAGTGAAGGATGCGCCGTGTCTTACTGTAGTGAAATGGCCCAATCGAAGTCTATCCTGCATACTTTTATCCCGGCAAGCCATTTTCTCCTGTTTGGACTGAGCGGCAGAGAAAAACACGAACCAAACATCACCAATTAACTTCTACCAAGGAGCAATGTTTTCAAACAAACACCCCCAGCTCTCGTCAATTTCATACTTTTTCAATCAGCAGCTTCTTGGACATGGTTACACATTTGTTTAAGCGTTCCTTGTATCGTTCCAGCATCCTCTGCTGCTCATCGATTTGCCTTCTAAGTTCACAGTTCGCCTGGAACAGAACGCACAGAGAGGCGGGAAATAAGCAAAGTGAAAAGGATTATTACAGTTCATCACATATGCAGAGAATCGACACGTGCGTGAGTGGAAAACCTTCACAGAGAGCGAGCAAAGAGGCACGGATGAAGTGTAATGAGATTAGTACCCGCAGCAAATCGTCTATTCGGCCCTCCTTCTTCTCCAGGTCAGAGTTCTTGCTGTTCTCCAGGGCTGTTAGTTTCTCTAAAGTAAGGTCGGACTAAGGAGCACAAAAGGCGTCATTAATGGTGGGTTCATTCTGAGTAAGTGCACATGTTACAGTTTATAGTTGTAATCATTAATGTACAGCTCTCCCACATTTTGTTAATGACTTCAAGTACATTCGATTAGATTACATTGCATGGATCAACATAAAGTAGCAAAAATTGAAAAAATGTAGGAAATGATACATGGTTTTCAAAGTGTTTGGCCCGTAACTAAAAAGCCTGCATATCCATCACCCTTGGATCAAATGTGCTTAAATATAATCTGTCTGCAGAATTCACCTGATTTGAGGCCTTAGCAGTTCGGTTAAGGTCTCAAAGGTCAAATGGAATCATAAAGTCCAAGCAACACAGCAGACATGTCAGTTGCAGAAAAGTCTAAAGCAAGGTTAGGTCAAAGGTTTTTTGGACACTGCATAGTCAGAGTCAAATCTAAGATATCTAAGACCTTTTCAATGCCACCTTGAATTAAATTTAAGACTGAAAAAACAAAAACAAAACAAAAAAAAGTATAAATATAGGGCTGGTTTCTATGGGTTGAGCCTGTCCAAATTAATCGTTGTCCAGCCAGCTGGTGGTATATTTGGAATTAGATGCAAAAAATCTAGCTAGATAGATAGCTTGTAAAGGCATATTAGCAGCTAGTTAACCTCCATCACCTTGAGTCACATGACAGAATGAAGATGTTTACACATGACTCAAACTTTTGCCTGACAGACACGTCCCAAAAGCAATAATAATAATAATAACTACAAACAAGATGAAACACACCTGCCATTACAAAATTTAAGACTGTCAATTAGCGTTTTTAAGGTCAACTTACTTTTTTTTTTTTTTGAATACATGGCAGACCAACTAACTGAACAGCCAGGACAGCAATAAGCAGAAAAACCACCAAGAAGCCCACAGTCACTATGGAGGAGCTGCAGACTTCTACAGCTCAGCTGGGAGAATCAATAACTATTAATCATCCCCTATTGCTAGAATGAGAAGTTGTGAGCCTTTGACAGTCATAAGCTGCATTCATGATCTACCACAAGCCATGCAGAGACAAAGCAAACATGTGAAAGGTAGAGGCTCTAGCCAGAAGTGACCAGAATGTAGCCATTTTTAGCCTATGAGCAAATCGCTATGTTTAGCAGAATATTAAAACTGAATGTCAAATGTATATTGAAAAACCTGGTGGTGGCAGAATCATGCTATGAGGGAGTTTTTTTCAGCGTGGACAGGGGTTGGAGTAAAACACAGGGCAATCCTGGGGGGAAACCCCTTTAGGGTTACAGTTGAACTGAATTAAAAAATACTTGATTGATTCCACAGAAAAAATAAATAATTTGGGCTGATGGTTCATCTTTAAACAAGAGAAAAAAAATGTCAGAGCTCAAACAAATCTCCCATTTACACAATTTTACCCTCCAGACATTTGGGAACAAAATGTTCCCCCGAGTTGGGATTTATAATCTTTATTGCCACAAATCCTGAGCCAAAGGTCCTTTAAACCACTTACCAAAATGTAAATAATTTTGTAATCAGTTATACCATCATTTAAAATAAAAATCTTTGAATATATGAATAATTTGTTGAGGAAACCAAGCCGAACCCATTTGACCCCACCCTGGGACAAAGTTTCAGTCAAATCAAATTCTCACAATGGAGTGGTTTCGCTCAAAAAAACATTAAATCTGATACAGGTCAAAAAAAAAAAATAAAAGATCCAGTCTCCAGATGTGGAAAGCTGAGAGAGACATTCTTCAACAAACTTGAACCTGCAGCTGCAGCAAGAGATGCTTCTAGAAAGAACTGAGATAGCAAGAAGTATACAGGTGCGAGCCGTACTTATCAGATTATCATTTGGGAAACATGAGATGAATACCATGTATAACTTCCCAGACTTCACAATTATGCATTATTTTATTAGATCCTGTCGCACAAGTTTCCAATAAATACATTGAGGTTTTGCTGTTGGGTGAGAAAATATGAAAAATAATTTAGAGGTGAGTATATCCATGCGACTTCTCGTAAACTATGATCAAGTTAATTAGATAAACAGGTAGTTAGCATCCAGTTAATGTGTGATGTACCTGTGTAGTTTTGTGGAGCATGTGAAGAATGACAGGCTTCATTGCGCATGTGGAGAGTTCCGTGTTGACAGAACCAATGGACGAAGGGCTTCCTTGCTGCACCTGGGAGGAAGACACATTGTTCAATGAAGATGCTTCAATTTGCTATGAAAGGAATGTACATTTAAAAACACCTTCACTTTAACAATTTATCAGGATTTGGTGGAATATGTCACCACAAAGCATATCATAAGATTTATTCCCCCCACCATATGTTTTTTTAATAGGACATTTTAAATCAGACATCTATTTAATGACTACTAGAACATCTGATTCCTCTCACTCATGAACAGACCTCACTCGCTGGTGTTAGTAACAAGCATGGAATAAAGAGAATGAAAAGAAAGAGCGTCGTGAAATAAAAAAGTCATAAAGAACACTATAGAGCCAAACAACGCTCACCGTGACGGGAGGGTTGGACAGAGAGTGTTGTGGGGAAGAGCGGACCACTGGCGGAATTCCCCTAGCAGGGCTGGTACCAGGACCGCTACCTCCCGCAAACTGACACACGAGGAAAAGAAGAAAGAAGATAAATGGAAAGCCGAGTAAAGAAGGGGTCAGAAAGAAGGAACGAAAAGTTATACAGGTGAATCCAACGCGACAGGAGCACTCACCTCAAAATAATCGCTAATTTTAAGCCCCCTCGCTCCTGCTTTGCCTACAAAAAGAGAAGAGAAGGGTTCAATAAAAGGGAACGAGTAAGAAATGATGAAAGGGTTATAAGTGGGGATTATGGTACCTAGGCTGCTGTCAAAGTGGTCCGCTTTGCGTTTTCTGACTCTCTGTTCATTCACTTTTTTCTCTGGAGTCTGTAAAAAAAGCAGCATAAACACACCGTGCGTGTGAGGTGGGGTAAATGGAAGAGTCCACACAAATAAATCCAGTCAATATGCAAGAGACACTAACCTCCAGCTCTTTGTCACTAAGTGAACCCAAGCTGCACAGACTCTGATTGGATGACTCATTCTGACTCTGACCTGAGCCCTGTTTTCAAAAAAAAGAAAAAAAAAAAAAAGAGAAAAGAAAGGACTTAAATACACACAAAAAATGTTAGACATATGTCCATTTGTTACTAATCTCAACATGTGGGAACTTGTGGGAAAACGTGGACAAAAACATACAATAAAAATGCTGAGAGACAAGAACAGTGATGGAGAGGTTTGGCTACACGCAATCACCATAAAATCCCAAATGTGTGGAGACCTGCATCAGTACCAACGCCGGTTCCCTAGGTGATGCCTGTCAATCAAATGATTCACATCAGAATTCAGCAGGCGCTGTCCAATCAGAGCAAGACACTTAGTCATTCTGAGCACACTAGAGCTCCCTCGCTGAACCCTCCTAAAATGGATGAACATTAGGCAAGCTGCTGGGGATCCATTCCTCGCTCCATCTGCCACCTTTACAAAATGTCATCCATTTTTCCTCCTTCTCCTCCTCACCGCATTTTTAAATCACCCTCTTTTTTTACTATAAAGGCAGCCACCAAGAAGATGCTTTTTTTAATCTAAAAAAATAAAATAAGAAGAAAACTATTACGGTTGTTTGTTCATGCAGTTGGCAGATACTGATCGCCACATCTGTTTATCAAAAGATGTTTGATCCCTTTGTCCTTAACTTTTCTGCTGACTCAGTGCTTTACACAAAGAACAGCAGCGCAATCGAGCTATTCAAGGTCAAGAAGGAAAAGATAAGCCACTCTGTGACACTGAAAGCGCTATCGGACCACCAAACCATACGTCTTCTTCATCTAGTAGAGGGCGACTGTGGTATGACGCCTTAGCAGGCGTCGCCATTTTCTCTGCGGAAGCAGCCATGCCATGCTCTGAGCTCAGCTCTGCCTATGGTTGGCACAGGGCCTGCTCTTGGCACCAACTCCGGCTCCCTAACTGTTCCAAGATCACCTTCTTCTAAGACTGACAGCTCCATCTACGTAGCGAGGGTGCGGGGAGGAAAAGCAAAGAAAAAAAAGCCACTTCTCATTCTACCTGGTCAAAAACTATTTTCGCATTCTTCCTCTGCCCCCTACCAACCCAGTCTTGTCTGTGGCCTTGTTGGCAGAGGCAGTCGCTCGCATATACAACTGCTACATCACAAGCCAGGGAGCGATGCCATGTCAAAGCCGCCAAAAAACACAGACACGGCTCAAGCTTCTTCTGAGACAAAGAAAAGGCAGGAGCCCACGGTTGTTCAGGCTAAAAAATAAATAAATAAATAAAAAAAATAAATAAAAAAATCAGACTGATAATGGCAATAAAGTAAAACAACACATAATCGTATAAATCTGTGACTAGAGAAGCATTTCCCCAGCTCAACCTTTGTGACATCTGGTGCATACGAACCTTACTCACTCCAACCCCCGTAAAGCGAGCCTCCAACAGCTCCTGTCGCCGGGGGTCCAGGCTGTGCAGTTCTTCCATCATGGCTGTGGAGACAAGAGTGCAAATTAAGGAAGGCATTCAAGAGCCTGGAATATTCAGATGGAAGAAGGATGACAGTTTCAAAAGACACTGGTTGTGATGAGTCATGGCTGTGTTTAGCTATATGGATGTGGAAAATTCCTGTTCTGAGTCATCAATAAGTTTGACAATGTTGATATTTATATCCATGAAGGAAAAGCCACTTAACAACTGCTGTTCAGGAAAACACACAAAGTACGCAGAGCACAACTATAAACAAATACTGATATTTCACATGCATCACAGACGAAGCCCAGATGTGTAAAGTCACTGCCTGGAAATTTATGGAATCACTTGATAACGCCTTGACATGACAGGCCTAAGTTTCATGGCGCTGTTATAAAAGGTCAGCAATGGAGGGACGGCCAAGGAACACTCACAGCAATGGAGAAAAGGCCACAAAGGACAATAAGTGGCCAGTTTGCTGACCGGTGCGGAGGTTTAAAATTACACGCCCAGAACTGGTTACTATGTATGTCTGTTACCTACAGTTTACATCTACAAGTAAATATATTTAAGGTATGGATTATATAAGTAAATAGTAAAATCTTTGTTCACGTGAAACAAAATAAGTTAAGTATTAATTTTGAGCACAATTAGTGAAATATCGGTAAGCTAACTTTAGGTAAACGAGTCAAGAAGCTACCGATGCTGACCATCAGTTAGCAATCTAAGCGGCTAACAGTTAGCTAATGATGTTTAGATTGAATTTCTTTAAAAGGGTAAACCAAAGCAAGAGAAGAATGTTTCGACAAATTCTCATCCAAGTATATTTAAAACACAAGGCTATTTTTTTCTCTAAATACTGACCGTTAGGCGTTAGGTTTCCAATGGGCTAGGGTTATCCCTAAAATAAGCATCATCTGCCACGACATCTGGGCTCATTTGAGCAAAAACATCCTTCAAACGAAATTCTTTTGTCTGAAAGCCCGTTCAGATACTCACTGTAGTTAAGATTTTCTCAGTTTTCTGGGGTTGTTGTCGCTGAAACCGTCTGCGTTGTCTCACCGGTGCTCGGCAGACCCTCCCAGACTAGGCCGCATCCAAAGCCACGTCCCTCGCGTGCTGATTGTTGACGATCGAGACGCGGACGCCCGCTGAGCAGCTTCAGGTAGACCACGGAGGATTCCGGTGGAGGCCTCGACAAAACTCCGGGTCTCCCAAACCCGCCTTTCTGCGCTCCTTAAGCAGGGATCCCCATCATGTCCCTCGCTCCGAGGGTCATACCGCACTGTGGTCTGGTGTATCTCGCTCCACACAATGGCGACCCTGGAGAATTTGCGCTTTTCGGCAGGTATAAATAATGTCTTTGAGCTAGTGTAGTTACCCTAATATTTATCTCCCCCAGTGGTGCGGTGAATTTAGGGTCCTGGCTTTTCAGCTCGATCAAAACAAAGTTCGAAACCAGTTTCCTTCCGAGCTGTAAAAAGGATCAAAACGAAATCTGTTTTCGGAAGTTGTGCTTTTGGAAGCGTTTCAGCTGAATCCGGATCATTTCGGTTCGGATCTCACGTTTTTGCAATGTAAACAATAATCAGGAAAATCTCATATTTTCTCGTGAGATCGTTTAAGTAGTTTTACCTTCCTTCAGTCCAGGCCTGCCCCAAAATCTGTTGTCCGGACCAATAACAAAACCCCCTCCACACAATGAAATTTAGCAGTGCCCACCCCCACACTAGTGATAAATTAATCAGAAAGTTCCCATCCCAACAATGCTGCAGACATAATATGAAAATGATCATTTAAATATGCAAGATTTTTTCATTACTGGGTAAAACAGTTTTAATTTAGCATGTACAAAAATGTCAAATACAAAAAAAGTCATGCAATGTATTTTGAAAAATTTGCAGATTAAAACCAGTATCTTGGTTATCAGTTCTTTTTTAGATTAGACAACTCATCAGGAGAAAAGTCATCAATTTGGTGACCAAGAGTATTTTTCCAGATGAACATGTAAATAAAAAATGTCTATCAGGGTTATGGCAGCCAGCTCAAGAAAAAAACCCAAAAAAACTTCCACTATCCCATTGTTCCAAAGGTCTTCTGGAAAAAGCTGTAATCTTTGGAGCATTCTTCCTCTCATCTCGCCTTATTTCTCAACAAGGCTTGCGGTACTTGCACTGGATCCAAACCCTATACATGGTGAGCTGTTTCCCTCTGTTCACCTGCAGCCGCCTGTCCACAAGGTTCTGCACTTTTTCAAGCCCAGCCTCTGCAAACAACTCATGAAGCTCATCTAAAACACAAAAAGGCACAAAAATGTGACATATTCATGTTGAAAGAATGAATGAAAAGTAAGGGATAATATTAATTAAAAAAAAAAAACTTTATAAAGCCAGTCATTTTATACCCTGAGTAAAGAAATAAACTCGTGTTCCGTCCCCTCTGACGTAAAAGTTTTCTGACAGACATCTCCCTAAGGAAAAAAAATACACAGTTATAAAGATGAAACAGTTAAACAGTAAACATTTCATAGTTTGGTTGCAAGGATATTCAGGTATAGAAAAGTCGTAAAGAGACCTAAAATGTTAAGGAATTAAGTGTTTTAAATGAAGAATAATCTGAAATATTTCTTCAAAAATATTAGAGACCAAGAACATTTTTGAAACTGTTCTACTGATAAAAAAGGAAATAGATTCAATGTAAATGAAAAAAGAAAAAATAACATCTGCGCCACTGATCATGGGAAACTGATGTTATACAGAAAGAAACTAATTAAAAAAAATCAGGAAATCTGTCCATGGTTCCCAACGTAGAGAAAGCAGCTAAACCATACTGAAGTCAAAAAACAGAAAAAGACAATGACATGCTAAAAAATACTCACTTTTATAAACTAAAGACTTCTGACATCTCAGAGGACAGCCAGATTTAAAGGTTTTTCTATTCCATTTGAATGTTTATCTATATTGGAGGAATTATGTGCCTTTTGATGTGACCCTTTTGTTTCCTTTAGAAAAGTGATGTCCAGGTTTTATAGTCCTGCTAATCACACGACCCCCATCCCAAATAAGTGGGATGAATTAATAGTGGCATTTTGTATTATTGATTGCTAACAGTTTATGACAAGAGTGTGACTGATTTTAAACAAATTCTTCCCAGTAGAAGAGAAATCTTGAGAAATTCTAGGTCTTTTGAACCTTGACACAACTTGACTGACCTTTTTTGAAGCGCAGTTGTGCCATATCATAGCGTCCATAATCCCTCAGCAGGATCACACCACCTGGTTTCAGCAGACTTGCTAATCTACCGATGGAGGCCTGCATCCTGAGATGGAGGGGAAACACTTACACAGTGTCTGCAATATCCTAAAGATGTATGCAAAAATGAAAGCACAAAACTAGGCAAAGCGATATCTTTTCTTACTGGTCGGGATGCAGAGCCGACAGCACAAAGATCAGCACAATAACGTCAAGGGATCCATCAGGAATGGGGAAACTGGCCTCGACATCGCTCAAGTCGTGAACAAAGGCAAAACAGCGGTTCAAATCATACTCTGGATTAGTCTGATGACGAGATAAAATTTGAGTTAGTCACTTACACACTAGAGATCAGAATAAACTGTTCTTTTGAGTCAAACAGCTCACCTTCACTAATTCCACAGCAGTGCTGGAGAAATCACAGCAGTAAACAAAAAGTCCAGGGTCACTGCAGAAGGCAAAGCTGCAGTTATATAGACTGCAAAAGGTGAGAAGTCGGCTTTTTCAGACATGATGCAACTTTTCTTGTGTGTTCTTACTTGTTGGTCTTGAGTATTGGGAAAACTGTGTTGCCCACACCACAACCAACCTGTACAGGAATGATGTTATGTTTTTGGAGAATTAACCATTTCAAATGGAACAAATGTAATAATGGCAACAAAATGGGCTCTGTTTGAATGTGAGTGCTACTTGAATGTTTAGAGAATCTTATATTCAAAGAACAAGAAAGAAAATCATAATTTCAATTGGATTACATTCATTTAGTGGGAGAAGTCTAATGTTTATAAGATTTTCACATATTTCAATCATATACTTGTTACCTCGGCTTTTCAGACTTAATCTTAGAACAACAAAACAACAACACAATCTTGACACTTCTGGGAAACATTTTACAAGACTGGAACATAGAGTGGAAAGGTTCTTTGCACAATCTGTCTGGTTCCTTCCAGGTCCTGAGTCCTGTGCACTCTTTCTTTCCACTCATCCAACAGGATCTGGATTTAGGGGACTGAGATGGCCATGGTAGAAGATGGATCTTGCACCCTTGGCCATATGTTTTGGATCATTATTCTGCCAAAACACCCACTAACAAAAAAAGTCAATTTTGTAGCAGTTGCAAATGATGGGATGCCCTCTCCAGTTTTCTGGAGCGCCCTTTAAATAATGTTTTCTCCCACTGAAAAACACGGACTGTAATGAAAGGTAAGCTTTTCTACATTTTTGTAGTTCATGCAATAAAAGCTGAATGCAACTGTAGCAGCTACATACAGGTTATAACACCTTCTTCCAAAAAAATTCTGTGTCCCATGCATCACAGAATAGCTTTACTAAAACACATCTAGACTCTGTTTAAAGGGACATGGGTTTATTATTCAAGCCCATCATTTTAAGAATGTGATTAAATCTACAAAACATCACAAAAAAAAAAAAAAAAATTCCTGAACTAAATAAAACTATTTATATGGTTAAAATGTGACCAACTTGCTGCTAGAATGATCTCTAACCTCCAGGATGCGATATGTGGCAGAGGAGCCTGGAAAGTCACAGTTGTCACCAGACAAAGCTGCAAAATCCCTGCATTGTTTTTGTTCAAATCCATCCTGATGGCTGCTGTCCACGCCCGAGTTGTTTGGTTGAGATTCGAGGTTCAGGTTACGCTGTGGGGCAAGCTCTGGAAACTCTGTGAAGAGCCAGTGACGGTCTTTAAAGAAGCGATTCTCATGTATCGTGTAAAACTCATTCCAGTATTCACTGGCCCGACTGTTGTACTCCTCTGGAAGTAAAAGGCAGAAAAGCTAGTATTAAAATAATAAATAAAGCACACTTCCTAAAACACGTCTGCTTCTCAAAGGCTACTATAACAATAAAAAAAAAAAAAAATCATGATTTAATTTTAATATGTAAATATAAAAATATATTAATTTTCAAAAGTATAGCCTTACCTTGTTTTTCTAGAGGCAAGGGCTGATTGTTTTCGGAAACTTTCTTTTTTGCAGCTTCTTCCTGTTCATCAGTCCACTCAACATTGTCCCTGGAGACCACAAAACATTATTATTCCAACTTTGTCAATGAATAACAAAGTGATTGGCCGTGAAGAAATTGTGTTTGATATTTTGATGTGTTTTATTAGGCTTAATTTATATGGGGGTTTTTTAATGTCTGGATGCACATTTGACAGAGAATTTAACAATTATGCCAGTGGCATCAACAACTCTGTTAAGAGTAGTTTCGCCCGTACACAGTGCATTAAGGGAGAGTAGACAATGAATTCTCACACTGAACCCCAGTGTATATATTGCATATATTAAAAAATATATTTAAACAAAAGTTTATATTTATCTATTTATTTGATCAAGGGATAATTTTGAAACTGTATTGGCTAACCATCAAACATGGCAGCTTTATTACCGTCACCTTGATTTTTGGAGATATGACCAAAGTTGCCGATAATAATTTTCTGACATTTAAAAATTTCTTATTTTTATTATATCTTAATTTCTTAAAATAATTTCAAAACAAAAATAATCTCTGCTCACTCTAATCGAGAGAACGTTTTTACTCGAACGGCGGTCAACCGTACTGCCCCTTTTACCGTAATGCACACAGTAGAGGGGTAAAGTAATTTTATGCGAAAACAGTCGTAATTTCTAAGTGTCGGCTTGCTTGGACGCAGTAAAAAAAATTACAAAAATAAATAAACAAAAATCGCAACGTTACAAAAGCTGAACTCAACGATCCAAAGCTAAAGATCATGCTGAAAAAGTCTCCTCCACTCAAAAGATACACATGGACCCATTCCATCCTATTTGGGTCTGTGGTACCGACCATGCGTTGTGCTGGAAGACCTGCCGCGGGTCTGTAAGGAAGCGTGTCCCGAACTGAGGCCTTTTGGTGTCTTCAGAGGAAGAATTTGAAAGTGTCACGCTGATTTCAGTGTTTTCAGCCTCCACTCCGTCCACGGTGCGGGGCGCCGCCATGATGGATCTGACGCAGAAGGGAGTGACGCATTCAGGGACAAGCGGAAAAGATACTCACGGGTTGAAACATGCTGAAACATGCTGAAAAAACACATTGTTTTAACATTGCACAGGTATGCAGAGCCATTTCAGTCAAAATTAAGTAAGTAAATAAATAAATAGGGAGATAAATAAATGTGGATTCTGTTAATTTGATTTTTAGATTAACTGAAAAATTTACTTTACTCTGAAAAGAGAAACTTGGACCAAGGTCCTCAAAGCAACCAAAGACAGAGTTTGATTAACTCAAATAGGAATTTCATTAATTAATCTTCTTATAAATTTGTCAGTTATCACTTTAAAAATATTGTCTGAGTTAATTGGTTCTTGCAAAATCTTTTTTTCTTTCTCATGTGATATATATTTTTTTATTGTTAGTGTAGTTTGTGATTTTAATGTATTTATATTAATATATGTAATTTTACTTTCCTGCAAAGCACTTTGCATTACGTTGAGTATGAATGCTGCAATACAAATAAACATCTTTGATTGTATAATTACTTTCTAACACGCTACGGAAAAGTATAATGTGTGCATTAGCAGTTATTATACACTAGGGGGAGACACATCTTGAGAAAATTTCCAACGCCAGTTCTTTACTAATATTAAAGAAGATAATGTTCTCTCTTCCCGACCCCGTTAGGGAGAAGGGTGACGGAAAATGGATGGATGGATGGATGGATGGATGGATGGATGGATGGATGGATGGATGGATGGATGGATGGATGGATGGATGGATGGATGGATGGATGGATGGATGGATGGATGGATGGATGGATGGATGGATGTTCTCTCTTCCGTGTAGAGGGAAGCGTCTCCAAAGTATCGGTTTGTGTTGGCAAGTCTAGTCTGACGCAATTCCAAGAAAAACTACCTTGTTTTCTTCAGGAGATATTTTTGCTCTTAAAACCTGGTGTACAACTTTAGAGTAATTTCTGTGACATTATACCAAACATTAGTTATTAGTAGCATGAGTTTTTTGAAATGACTAAAAATGTACATACTCTTAAAATTCAATACTTTTACAGTCTAGTTCAAACAAATAACTTTCAACATTGTGTTTGAGAGAGTTTTATAGATTTTGGTTTTGTTTACACAACAGATTAAAATACGCACTAGGTATTCACAAAACAACTAATTATTAGAACTATTCTACAGCCAGCTTGATTACAAAACAGACTGCCCATTTTTGTTGTGGCTGCACTTCCTTACTGTCAAACATGATGTTGACCGTAATGTTAGTTTTTAATGGAGGGGAAGTTCAATCAGTCTGTATCCAATTTATCAAGACAGTCCATGCATGTGAACACTGTCGCCTAAGCAGAGGCTGACTACAGATCTGTGTTGAAAAAAAAGGAAACATTACAAAATGATAAAAGTGATGCAGCATTTTGGGAGAATGTTGTTGAAAATAGGCACATGTTGGACAACAGGAAAAAAGTGAATGAATAAAGAATCCATTTTCAGAATTCCCCAAAAACATTTATTGGCACTAAGTAAACAAAGATAATCTGACCATTTCTATTCTAAGACATTGTGGATGACAAGTATGAGTCTTAAATATCATGTAATGTTTAATCTTTAAAAAAATCTTTCTTAAATTTTATAAAGAACATCTTACAAGTCACAAAATGCTACGAGTTTCCCAAATGCAACATAAAACTTGTCAAACAACAGTGGAGAAGCATCAGTGAGAAAGCAGTTTCAGTTGTGCAAAAGACAGACATAAAACCAAAATGCATCAGAGTTTGTAGCACTATGTCCCATTTAAATTACCCAGAGGCTCTTTAAATATAAACTTTACAAAATGTAAAACGCCCAAATACTAAATACAATATGAATTTATAATGCGCTGAGCAACGCATTTGTGCAAACGCAAAACATAAAAAGCAAAAAACTGTTCATGCATGCATGATACACCACTACTGGTTTATATTCATAATACAATCCATAGCCCGGGCATCATTACAATCCTAATACGTAAGTGCAACAGAAACAAGGTTTAACATTTAAATATAGCAATTTTACATTCAATTTGCCCAACAACAATTTTCACAATAGAAGTACAAAAAACTCCCAACAACTACAGTAGAGATGAAAACACCTTCCTAACAATCAACACATATTGGAAAATCAAAACAGCAGTTCACTTAAGTGTAACCTGAAAGCTAGAGTTTAACGTAATTTATATAAAATATGCATACAACTCACCCTCTTAAAAACCAAAAAGCAAACAGCTTGTGACTCATATTAATAGTTTGTAATGTTTTACATTGTGTAAAATCATCACACTGAACTGTTGACAGCAATATATCAGTAGCCGGTCTAATGACAGTGTAAAAGACCTTCCTCCCATTCCATCAGTGTCGCCAACCCCTGAATTATTTCCTTGGTGGATCCAGATGCTAGTTTCCTCTGTACGCTATGTTGGTAAAAGTGGAGGTGGCTCCTTTGTACAAAGGATTGTTACCCTGGAACATGAAAAAAATAAATTAACTTGATTCAAAATTGTGTTTGTCAGTTGGAAGCAGGGGCTGATCTATGAGGTGGCAACAGGGGTGGCAAGGCTCTCAGTTGGGGTGGCAACTGCCACCCTATTAGCTCCATCCCTGGTTGGGAGGTTGTACATGGTTTGGTATCTTTGATGCTTACCGTATCCCATTTGGCTTTGGATCTCTCCTCCTCAAACTTGGCATACTCTTTGCGATCATGGATGGTAACCAGCAGCTTCCAGATGAGCAAACCAACAAGACCCAAGAGCAGAATGGCTCCAGTCACCGCCGAGAGCACCACTAGAATGTCAGGACCCTCAGGACACACTGAGAAACAGATACTTTCAGAAACTTTCAAATTCCCATTTGTATTCTCTGGTGCTGCACCATCTAACTGTGTAACTAACTCTTTATATAATAACACATTCTTAAATGCACACAGAGTGAAAAGCCAGAGATAAACAGGAACATCTTCTGTCCTAATGTATCTAAATACCGTATTTTCCAGACTATTTCCATACTATGAGACGCATATACAAATAAAAAAAACAACAACAAAAAAAACAACAACTGGAAACGTACAGTACAGTACAGTAAGCTGTTTTCCTAATATGTCTGCTGGGTTTATTAAGAACGCAGCCCTCTGTCTCCAGTGCCAAACCATGGTTTCGTTCACACCGAGCTTACGTTCAGTGGCTCTTTTTCCCTCCTGTACTGCCAGATTGATACCCCTCAACTTAAAAACTTACATCATATGTGATTGACAACATTTCTCCGTTGTACCTGCTGCTAGCATGTGCTTGTTCTGAATGAAAATTAGCCCTTTTTTTTTTTATTTCCAATTTTGACTTCCAATGATTCACTTCCTGCTAAAGAGCCCACTGGCGGTTGAAGAAAAATCCACAGAAAAGCCACACCGGGCTATAAGCCGTATGGTTCAAAGCATGGGAAAAAGGTAGCGGCTTATAGTCCGAAAATTCTGGTAATAATTTTGTTTCACTGACAGTTTAAATTCCTAATAAACACTAAAACATTTCACACTACCTGGTTCTTTCACCACATACAAGATAGATTTGCCAATTTTGTCTTCATAATACTGGAAGTGCACAATGCAGTCGTTCTCGTCTTTGTAGGAGCAGTTCACCGCAGTGTGTTGCTGGAATTCTACCAGGAGAAAAAAAAAAGAACAGGACCATTTAAGAATAACAACTTGAGACAAAGTTTTTCATTAAAAACTGTTATTTCTGTAGGTCAGCAAGATAGTTCAACCATAATTGGGTGAAATTTGCATGTGAAGGAATGCAACAACACAACATGACCACAACAGCCCAGGGTCACGTAAAAAATGGGACCAGAGAGAGTTTTCAGCACTCACCCACATTCTCATCCATTTTCTGACTCAACTGGTCCACAATTTTAATTTCATTTTTGCAGATTCTGTTGCAGCTGTTGTCATCAATGTACTGTCCTCTTTTGAAGTGCTGACACTCAACACACTTCCTGCAAGCAACAACAGGACATTCAGCTTTGTACAATACAGCCAGTTTAAACTTCAATGCTTTACCTGCAGCATGTGGTAGTTTCACCAAGGAAATTCAGACTATCACAGAAATTAAAATGGCAAACCTATGTTGTGCAATATGTTCTCCACGCCTAACAGTTTCATGCTGGGTGTCGAGAAATAAATAAAAATGAATATGTGTAGTAAGCAAGTCGAAATCCAAAGAGCAATGATGTGGCGAATGAAAACCCGACAAGAATCAAGACAACACAACGGCCACATATATAACTCATAGATTTAGAGATGTTATAGCAAAAACAGTGTAGAGTGTACTTACTTCTTTATCGTGCAGGCATCAGGGCAGGTGGGGCACCTGTCACACGTATCTCCAAAGGCACCGGGTTGAGTGCACTGACAAACCCCACACTCGCAGTTACCACGGCCACTGCATAGCAGCCCTGAGCTGGACACGCAGGTGTCCGTGCGGGTGGTACAGTTACAGTTGTCTCCTTTCCAGCCAGGATCGCACTGGCAGAACCCACAGTTACACTTCCCGTGATCTGAGGGAAACAGAAACAGATGGCTCAGCTCAATTCAGCTTGATGAGCTGAAATTATTTCAGCTAATTTGTCAAAAATAACTAATGTTTGACCTCATTTTATTTTCATCTGCGAGTTCATTCTGGTTTTGTGTGTACAGTGAAGCATCTTGCTTTAACTCTTTTTCTTTTCTCTGATCCATAAATACGATTTGACACAAATGTCAGTATTAAATACCTTACTGTAATAAATTACAGTAAACGTGTGTTCATCATCAGGAAATGGCTGCTGCACATAAAAGGGTGGAGGAGATCCATATCTTGTCTCTGCACTCAGTGAGTCAGAACAAGGGAAAATTCTTCAAAACTCACTATTGGAAAATGGAAGCATTTTAGCATGTGGAGTTGTAATACAAACAAACAATCTTTTATAATAAAGCTTTTCATTTATCTTCACGAGTTGTGCAGACTCTTATGTGTAGCACCGCCGGAGCTGTCAAATGGAACAGTAAAAATAGGACAATCGGACAGAGTCTGATTCCTGACTCTGATCTGTTTGCATTTTTGCCTCGTAGTAGCAGTAAGTTCCATTGGCTCTTCTACACTATAATTAGCCCATTTTAAGTTTTAATCTCATGGGTGAGGCCAGACAAACAAACCTACGAAATACAAATTGTTTAATTGTAAAGTTAATCACTGATTCTCTTGTTACTTAAGCGTGCTGGATTATGTATTGTTATATTTCTTAATACACATTTGTGGCTCCAAAGAGGGCTGAGCCATGAAGAAATTAGGATTTAGTCACTGCAGTGTTCTCAGATGTCTGAGAGTGTAGTTTTATTGTTTTTGTGTTAATGAGCTTCTTTCCTGTGTGTCTGAAAATATGTTGCATGAGCAAATATGAAGACCAACGAACAATGTTTTAGTTGAATCTGTCGTACCTTACTCACCAATTAATAACAAAGAGAACCTAACTGTTATTTCAAACATGAAAGACAACAAAGATACTGGTTGTAATTAATTAGTTCTTCCAAAAGCATAGAAAAATCAGCATGTTAATGAGTTTCCTTTTATGTGTTTAAAAAGTTGCTGGCTAATTGCTTCCACTTGGAAAAAGACATGTTCATAAAATTCATTGCATGGGTTTTTGTTATTTGTTCTAAGCTCATTGTTGGGCAGGTAGTCATATGAAATGCATCCTCAGAGCGCAGAAGCACAAGAAGCTTAAAGTGTAGTTACAGCACAGCCACAATTTGCTGACAGAATCTCATAGTCAGCTTTTCTTGATGAACAGTGGCAGACACTGCATCAGGAAGTTAGGCAACCTCAAAAACAATGGCAGAGATCTGATGACTGTCAGACAGCCAAACAGGATGTCTTTCTGGTCACAGTCCAGCTGGATCACAATGCGGGAAGTCTTCGATCCTGGAACATTACAAATAGTCCAAGGGTCTCTGATTCAACAGCTTAAAGAGAAACCATTCTCTGCTGTAAACTGAACAGAGCAACAGTGCCAACACTCTACTTACTGCAACTTCTTTGTCAGTGGTTTTTTATGCTCATGGTGACTGTGGTTAAAAGTTTCACATAGCTAAATAAGGCCACCACCTAATCTGGCATGTTTCCACATCACGATTAAGAGATTAAAATGCAACAAAGGTAGTACCAAAACTATCACCTGAAAAAGTTAATGCATGTTTTTGCACAAAACAGTGCTACACTTAATAGGAAGTTTAAAGGTGTTACATCATGCTGGGATTTTGAAGAAATTTAAGGAAGAGGGTTGTGTCACAGGAAACAAAAACAAAACAAAAGACAAGAACAGGAAAAATGTTACTAAAACAGAGCTTCACTCTGCAGAAAGGGAGGAGAGGAGCTGCCAGCGGAGGAATGCAAACTTTCCTGCTCTCTTTCCTCATATTTATGGGCCCTGGAGCAATGCATGTTTTCTCCTGTTCTGTCCCACTGCCCTCAGCACTGGAAAAATTACACTGCCACAAAAAAAAAATCAATGATGTTTTCTTTTTCCCTTTAGCAAAGAATTGAAGCGGAAACGAGGGACACCAGTTCTATAAATAAACATTATAATAACACTAAATAAATAAATGCATTGTTCCAAAGCATAGTGGATAGTTTTCCTCTGGCTACAGCTTTGTGAGTGTAAATGAGCTGCACTAAAAGTCAGCAAAGACCACTCACTAGTGGAGGCTTTTTAACCACTTCCTCAACCATGATATTATGGTTGAGGAAGTGTCTCAGTTCACCAGAGCTGTCTAGATGGTGACCACTAAAAATTATTATTATTAAATTTATTTTGGGGAAATTATCGGGGTGTCTCCCAGGACTAAAAATATCCTTTTTAGCAACAATCACATTAATTTAGTTTGTATTTCATGAGTAATAGGAATAACAACAAGCAATTTAGACATTCGGAAATCAGTCAAACTCATTTAATAAATTGGGCATTGCCTGTTTAATGAAATGATGGTGATTATATAAAATTTTATATGTAATTTTTTTGAATCAGATCTGGAAAATAAAAAGCCCCAGTTGGCTTAAAAAGCTTAAAAAATTTAAACCAGTGGCTAGCATAGCATCATTAGCTAATTTCTAATTAAAATTAGCTGATGTTATGTATGTGTGAAATTGGTTTGTGGATTGTTTGGCTACAGGCTCAACTAAATGTTATTTTGTGATTTTAAACTCCTTTTGTAAATCAAATAGCTACTCTATGCTTAACAATTTATGTTGTCAACATAAGTTGTTGAGAACATTAAAACATTTTTAAAAATCAGCAAAACAACGTAGCTGCTGTTGTAAGAAGTCAAAGAGGAATTTCCTGATTTGCTAATACTCAACCCACACACACCCAGAATATTATTACAATAGATCACCTGAAGAAAATGCAACTTTTATGTCTTCAGCTGAGTTGCAGAGAACTGAGCTGTGCAGACTTGTCAACGGACATTAAAGCACAACATGAAGCTCTTTAGCAAGAGCACAGTCATATCTTTGCACCATCAACTGACTATCCAAAACAAAACACTTGAAGTCTCATATAAACACTTCAGATTCCTGACAGAAAGTTGTATTGTTCATGGTCATATACTCAATTACTGCAGGCATGTAATTATTTACAGGTATTTGTAAACACAGAAAGACTTCATATACATTTGAAATGTGGACCCTTTGATTTTTCCTGCTAGGTAACGAGAAAAATTATGTAACCTCATCCAGATATGTTTACAGAGCAGAGAGAAGTTAAAATCTAAGGAGGGGGAAAAGGAAGGGAAGGGCAGCCAGATCTTTCCTGATTCACACAAACTCTCAAATGACACACACAAAAAAGCCTCAACAGAGTAATAATACTGTGTTAAACGTCATCTAAATTATTGGTTAAGATACAACATGTAACCATGCCAATTTCTACCATGTTCAAATATGAGTGTGGTTAGGGGTAGTGTGTTGAAATGCTTTTGCAATAGGGTTACAGAAAGAATCTCAGCTCAGATATGAGTAAATAAATCACACATAATTTTCACACAATTTTACTGAGATAAAAGTAGAAATATTTAATCAGATCAAGCTATAAGTGTGTAAATAGTGTAATGCTTTAAAGAACTTAGGGTCGGTTGATAAAAAAATACGCTAATTATTTTCAGTCATTTTTCCTCAATTATCACATTTAAATTCTAGCTATTTCTGTTTTCTGTTTGAGTTGTTTCTCCCCGTGACAGTGAGTTTTTTACAGGTGGCTCTGCCCTCATTAAAATATGAATGGTAATTTGAGTGGAACCTGCTGTAACTGTAGTGTCTTTTGACTATGTTGTAGACTAAGCAAGACAAGAATGCGTCCATCCATTCATGGTGTATACCCACTTGTTCTTAATGGGTGGACAGATCACCAGTCCATATAGAAACCCACAGGATAGACAGCCATGCACAACCACACTTAACTGTAAACTCAACATAGACTAAAAAAAGAAAGTCATGTTTATGGACCAGATAGACAAGGAAACATGCAAACTCTATGCACAAACAACCCATGATGAGATTCAGTTTATTGCTGCAAAGCACTTGGATGTTCTCCCTTTCTCAAAGTATTCCAATTATTGGGGACTGTTGAATGTCCTTCGATATGGGTTTGTGCATGCATGATGTTTTGCAGGTCATTGACGATCCCACGACATATCCTATTTCCCTGGACCAGGCCCTGGTTGGAGTCCTTAGTACCATTCTTTGATGTAGCAATAGCCCAGGAAACCTTTAAACTTTTTCAGGACCTTGCTGGGACCCTGAAAAGACTATTAATGTATGGCTGATTTCTTCAACTTATTCCAGCTTAAGGGTGAGCCATGAGTCAACACTTATCAGCTAAGAGTAAATTAGACTCACTATCATCTGTCAAAAGATTGTCAGCTGTATAAAAGGCAACCTCATAAATTGTTAAAAACTTCAAGGACAACTCCTCCACTTTACTAAAACACTTAAAAGAGAACTTGCACATACTCACCAGAGCAAAGAGCTCCTTTGAAGTGCAAGCAGTTGAAATCGTCACATTCACAGTACTTTCCCCAGACCTGACCAAACCCAGTTGAGTGACAGGAGCACTGTCCACATAAGCAGTCTCCTCTTCCATTGCATACCGAGCTGTTAGAATTTGGGAGGCAGTTGGCATCATCGGACGGACGATATTCCTCCTGCGAGCACTCGCAGAGCGAACCCAGTCGGCCCCGGTGACACTGGCAAACTCCACACTCATAGGTCCCGTTGCCATTGGTGCACACTGGACTGTTAGGCACCACCTTGGCCTCACAGTCACAGCGACAAGCAAAGTCTACTGTCACCTCCAGCGAATCCTTGAAGCCCAGAGGTTTGATGGTAAAAGTACGGCTTTTCTCTTTGGGGCAGCTTCGGAGCAGAGCATCCACAGTGAAAGACACCTAAGGAGAAAAAATTTATTTAATAAAAGAAAAACAAATGCAGGTAAACTGATGCAATGTATTATGGTATATCGTCTAAAAATTGTAAATAATACATACTGTGTCCCCGATCTTCAAACCAGAGCAGGACTTAAGCCCTTGAATCACCTCTCCATTGACACAAGAAGCATTAAATGAGAGATTCAACTCCTCTGGGACTCCCAAAAGCTCCAGCTCCACTTTAGAGCGAATTTTCTGCACATATAAGGATTTTCTGTTAGTTTATCATTATTATGTATGTAAAGTTTATTTGTTTATCCAAAAAATTTCATTAGATATAGGCATGAATTACTGCTTTTAGGCATCGTTCAAAGAGCTTCATGTTGTCAGATTATTTAACTGATTCCTTGATTTCACAGAACAGGCAGTAATTAGGCCTGGGTGTTGCTAATTAAACTCAGAAAATGCTATTTTATACAGTTAACGATTGGGTTATTAATGATTGCAATTTGCTTGTCATGTAGGGCCACATTAGCATTTTGTGTTTGTGTTGAGATCTGAAACGCTGAAGTGTGACATAAACGTCAAAGAGAAGAAAGCTTTAAAGGTGGGAATTTCTTGTTTTTACAGCAATGTGTTAATTACAGTTGTAGCACAGCCTCTGTCATGAAAATATATTTGTACCTCATAGGCCTCTTCAATCAGCTGAATGACATTCCCAGAATCATCCGATAGCATTCCCACAGTTGTGCCTGGAATCAGCTGACTGTATTCCTAAAATAATAACTTATTGATTATAAATAGTTTTTTTAATTTCTTGTATATAAAATATTTGTACTTGAATTTTTCACCTGGTAAAGGGGTACGACATGACTGGTCACAGCAAAAATTAAATTGATGTTGTTTTCAGACATCCTGTCTGTTATTAGACCCAAGGAAGGATAGTCCTGAAAAACACAGGGGTTACAACAGTTCATAATATAATTTAATGTTCAACTTTTGTCTATCATCTTAATTAT
Organism: Poeciliopsis turneri; assembly: GCA_922788865.1. Classification (NCBI taxonomy): domain Eukaryota; kingdom Metazoa; phylum Chordata; class Actinopteri; order Cyprinodontiformes; family Poeciliidae; genus Poeciliopsis; species Poeciliopsis turneri. Next base: position 496,845 of record CAKLNU010000542.1, read on the forward strand.
TGTTAAATACCAGCACAGTGGATTTGTTGAAATTATTGTTATCGTCGAGGTGACACTCTCCGTCATTGGGCTGAACGATGCCAGCTATGCGTCCGTCCAGGGCCAGGTGAGTTTTGGCGTCAGTGGTCAACACCAGAAGATGTGAGGCATCTGGACGCCATCCGATCTTGTCCTAACGCAGAAAAATATGGGACATAAAGCTGAATTTTGAAGTCTGAACAACAGCCTCCGAAGAGTATTTTTGTCTTACCTTGCACACCATTGCTTGCATAATAGCCTCAAATCCCCCCTCTGGACCGTCCCTATTTCTAGACACCTTCTGTTTCTGCACTTCCTCAGTGAAGCGAGACACCTTCTCTGTCAGCGACAACACGTTCTTGAAACCAAACTGAGCCTGGCATTGGTCGTTAATTCTGTTCATAGAGACACAGAATAGAAGTTAGAAAGTTCAAATTCAAGTTTTCAAACTACTATAAAAATCCAACTCTTCCCAAGTATTTTTGGTCTAGTTTCTAGTTCTAATATCTTAGTATACTTGAAATAAGACAAAACTAACACAAGTAACTTTTTTTATCAAGTTCTAGAGATTTGTCTTAAGTAAATAATTCCTTAATATTGATGAAAAAGTACTAATTTCATTGGCAGATTATTTCATTTATAACAAGACTGTTTTCCCCATGAAATAAGTTAATTTATCTGCCAGTGGAACGAGTACTTTTTCGTCAGTATCAAGAAATTATTTACTTAAAACAAGTCTTGCTGAAAAGTTACCTTTTAACTAGCTTTGTCTTAAGAGTATTAAGATATATGCACAACAAACTAAGCCAAAAATACTTGGTAAGACTTTGTTTTGCAGTGTGGACAAAACAAAGTGTGGAAGAAGATTAGGACCAATGAGAAAAGAAAAAAAAAGGATTCTGACTAATCTCAGAATTTAAGTTTTTGTAAATCCAAACTAAACAAACATTGTTTTATCATGTAATCACAAAACTTTTTCTTGTTTGTCTTGTAAACCTATACTTTATACACATTGAGAACCTGCTCCAAATTTGCTTGGTAAGTTTGAGTTTTGAGACCATTTTTTCCTGTTGGTGCATAAGCAATTAAAATTCAACTCTGATTCTGAGTTTAAAGTTAGGATTCAGAGATTCAAGTCAGTTTACTTAATCTTATTTATTTAGTTTTTGTGGCCCTAATCCTCTTCCATTGCCCACATTTATAGAGAGAAAAGTTAATGATTGTAACTCATTTCCTATGCAAACCACAAACACTCAATGATACCACATACCCAATACAAGGATTTTGAATTGCCTCTTCAGGGTAGGTAATTAGGTAAGGGTAAGTGGTCTTATCCACAAATGCTCCAAATCCCATGCGCAGTTTACTAGTCTTTTTGCCCATTTTTTCAGCAAGCCTGTTGCCTAGGGTTTGCAACTTTAAAAGATCATCTTTCATAGAATATGAGAGATCCATCAAGTAGTAGAGGTCCACCGGGTAATCCTCCACCTGTTTGACACTCACTGTGAAACGCTTGGTGTCACCTGGGTGAAAACAGAAAGTAGAAAGTAGCTCCAGTGCATTTATGAGCATATTTTATCATTCTAAGTGGCTTTTAAGACCAACATACCTATCCTTAATGCCAGGCGGAGTTTCTGAGGCCTGATTTGAGTTACATCAGCTGTAGACGAAGCCTTGTCACTGAGAGGATTGTTCTGCTGAATTTCCAACTTGCTGGTGGGAAACTCTATCGCTGCAGTGGTGCACCCTTCTTTAACTAGGTTTTCTTTGAGGTCACAGCGAGATAAACTGGATCTTCCCTTCCCAAACACCTGAAAAGCAGATTACATTGTATTGAGAATAAAACAAAAACAAAAACAAACAAAAAAACAAGATGAAATGAAGCTGTGAAATATGACTTTTATTCTAACTCAACTGAGGGGGTCTCTATTTATGATTTTTTAAATATTTTTTTTGGTTACTGTAACTTGAAAGATGTTTCCAAAAGCCTTATAACCAGGAATTAATCAGTGATACTGAACATTCGCTTTTTCTTGTATTTCTTACTATTTGGCCCTGACTTTAACTCAAAGCTTATAAGGCATGCAGGATTCACACTAACATTGTGCGTGTGCATTTCTACAGACACCTGAGTGCTGATATCATGGACCAAGAGCTGAACCTTTGTGTGAGCAGTGACTGAGACAGATGGGAAGTTATACTGAGACTCACATGAGGAGCTGGAGCAGATGGGAAGGTTTGCATATCATGGACCTAACATTTAATTCCACCTATTTAATAAGTTCATTTATAGTTTTTCCCATGTTCAGTTAATCAATCAGGCAATAAGTAATTAAACTATAATTTGGCTACACCTGTTACAGCATCTATCCATAATCCTATCAACTCTCAAGTAATGCATTTCCACGTCATTATGCTAAAACTACCATGTTTCACTCTGTACATGGTGGATTAAGATCACATGTTTTCTACCAATGTAGCTTTTTGCATATTTACAAGAAACCTTTTGCTTTGTATTATTTGATAAGAGTACCCCCTCAACTCTTTCCTCTGTCCTCTACATCTATTTTGACAAGGGGACTAAACACAAAAGCTCTCCACACTTTTCAGATTTTTTGATTAAAAAGAAATTCAGAAAAAATGACGTGCTTTTCCATCTGCTCTACGGCTATGCACTACTTAGTTTTGATCCATCATACAAAACAGCAGAGTATTAACATTGTTGCACGGTAATGTGTACATATTTACCTCATCAGAGCACCATGCACAGCTAGGATGAACAGCAAGACATTCTCGACAAGTGGTGACTCCACGAGATGTGCATATGTTGGAACCTGTGAAAGTAAAACCAAAGAAACATTTAAGTAATAAAATGATTTTAACAGTTAAAGCACAAACATCAATACACATAAAAATCTGAAAAGGTTTGTTTTCTCATCTTATCTACTCAATTTATTAAATGTGTGAGTATATGGGGAAAAAAACACAAACTTTGAATATTGAATATCAGCCTTTTTTTTAATTTAGGGATACCTACTGGATTGGTTTGTGAAAAATTTGGAAGTCATATGAATACCTGAAACTATCAAATACTTGGTTACAGCTGTTCTACAGAGGGATCAGGGAGACTGTGACAGAAGAGGTGGATTCATACCAAGTGATAAAAGCGACTGCACTTCAAGAATATTTAGAAACCTTCTGATAAAAATGAATAAGAAAGCAAAAGTTTTCAATCAGCTTTTTTAATAGATCAGGCTCATCTGACAGTATCCTTATCATTTGGTCTATTTTTGCTTATGATGATAATATTTCAGTCTAGCATCTCAGTAAACATACGGCCAAAAGTATTTGCTGTTATGTCTTCACAAATATGAAGATCCCATTTTTAATCCTGACTAAAGATGTTTAGATTGAGTTTGGCCAACATTTAGAACCATAACCACTTCAGATCATCTGGGAATTTCTTACAATGATTAGACGTACATCTGTGAGAAATCTTGACTATTTCTTCAGATGTGCATATATGAGGTCAGTCACTGAGTTTGGAAAACAAAGACTGGCTCTGTGCAGGCCAGTCATACCATCCCCCACATTTTTTCCCACAAAGTTGAAGAAATATACTTGTTGGACAAAAGCAATTGACAGCTTTTAGACACATTTTGGAAATGTGTCTAAAAGCTGTCAATTGCTAAACACTAATTTATCATAAGATGGTTAGACAGTCAGGCGTGATTTGTACTCCAGCAGAGAAGTCTCTATTGCTCTAATGTCTAATGGTGGCATGGTTAACCCCAATCTATCTCATGCTTTGCATTACACAAAAGCCCATTCCACAAACCTCTCTCTTCCTTAAGTAGTCTAAACGCCACATGAAGCTTGGGTGACTGTAATTATAAAGTCTGTAGAACATTGACGATATCTGCTCATTATGCACCTCAGTTTCCTCTGATCCTGCTCGCAGTTATTTAAAATAACACTTCTCTCTTTCTGCAAATGTAGAAGCATACTTCTAGCATTTATCTCTCAGCTGTTCTTATCTCCTTCAGTTCCTTGACACTATACACACACACACACACAGCGTTGGACAGGCAAAAAACAATTATAATACCACAAGTTAGCGGTTTAACATTTAGTAACTAGAGTTACTAGTTATGTGACATGACACATGTGGCGTCATAGGCTGAAAGTGCAAGAGATAAATAGTAGGAGTTTTTTTTTTTTTAAATCTGTGACAATAAAGATCCTCTGAAACATATGTATTAATTATATGGAGGAGTGACAAGATACTTTTTCCCAATATGTGGCATTAAATCAGCTTCCATGTTGAGTGGAGTCGCAATAACTAAATGAATAAATGCAGCTGTTCACAAAGTCATGGAGCATTACAGAGTCTAATAATTTAAAATTAATGCTGTCGACCCAAAAAGTTTGATGTAACTTTGTTTCCCTGTTTTAATATCACCGACTCAAAATAAAACAAAAAAACCTCTTTATGATATCAACTAAGTGGGTGAAGTTTTTTTTTATTTTTTTCTTCTTCCCAGGGCGAGGCACTAATAATCCCGGCTGTTTTTACTCCCTTATAAGGAAAAGTGAAGAGTTTAGGAGCATCGAACATTGTCGTCCTGTTTAAGTCATCCAAAAGCCCCCCCTTTAATATTCATTAAGAAAGTAGAGTTTTATAACTGCACCCGCCAGCAACCGGGTTCCTTTAATTTAAACGCTTACAAATTGTAATAATTTGAAATTCGGAAAAGCGCCAAATCGTCTCAGCAGGTGAGAGCTTGAAAAGCTGTCAAAGAAATAATATGCAGTAAAAAGGGACATATCTTACCGCAAACGTTTGACGCAAAGAGAAACAGATGGACTAAATAGGGCAATAAGGAACCCATGGCAGAGAGCGTTCAGATCCGCTGTTCCTGGTTCTCTCTCAACTTTTGTAAGAGTTGCGTCTGAAGATCTTCCCCCCCATCAGAATGGAGAGGAACCGCAGCCTTTATGACATGCTCAGACGCAAATCAGTACACTTATTTGGCAACATGTTATGAAATAATAGTTCTAGACATACATGGCTTTATTTCTAGGCATTTCTATAAAAACTTAGATAATTTATTTTCTTTTTCCTTGTAATATAAACTCAAAGGCTGCCGAGGTCCGGACTGAAAGTAGTTCAAAAGAGGTTTAAGAATTGTAAATATGGATTATTATTATTTTGACAATTATACGCGATAAACATCAGTATTTTGATAAACATCAGTATTTTCATGATAATAGCCAACAGAAACAGAAACGATGCAACATGTCTGGGACTAGGAGATAAACGTGAATCACTCTTCTCAGAAGATATAGAGAAGGTATTTCCATGTAAAAGGGCCTCCTCCCTTATTGCAAAAGTTGTTCTTAAATGCCATTACAGGATATTATTGGAAAGTGATCAGACCCTGATTATAGCCTTAGAAATTCAATTGAGAATTGACAAAAACTCCTAAAGTGGTCTTAACACAACTTGATGCTGTTGGTTTAGTAAATGTGTAAAAACTGACTTTCATTAATTTTACTTGAGCTTCCGTGTGTCTGCTGTGTGTCTGCTCTGCCCTCTACTGGACAGAAACGCATGTGACAATTGTTTAGGAAAAACGAGTTAAAAAGTTGAAAAACTACATTTTGTATTTGCTCTGGTTATCTTTGTCTGAAGTAAATTTATTTTGATAATATGAAACTATTAAGCACCCAAATACTAAAAGACTCCAGAAACCCTAAAGAACTCACTTTTCCTGGAAAATATATTTGTCCTGATTGTTATAGATGACCCAAATGCAGAGACAAAGACCAGAGGAGGTGAGTGAAAATGATACTTTAAGGAAGTGAATGGACTATGAAATGGACAACAGGTGAATCTAACATTGTGTGACTGAAACTGAAGAGTATCTACAGAAGGAAGTTGATTACTGGATGCAACACAGTAGGGTAAATATGCAAATAGAGATCAAGTGTAAAAGGGCAGGGAAGAGAGGTACTGTGAAAAGTAACACAAATGATCAAGAACAGAGAAATTAATGAAACACAAGATGGAACAAAAACATCAACATAAGCAAACTGAACTTAAAATTCAATAGATTATGGCAACGTTAGATATGTGTTATCAGCTATTGCAGCCTTGATAATTAGTTATTTAGTTATTTAAAAGGTTAGTTTCCCTTTTCTCTGATACTTCTATAATAATGTGAAGAAGTCCAGTAATCTAAAAGAGAAAATAAAGTTTTAGATTTTTATTTGAGAAAAAAAAACAAAGCAAAACAACACACAACTTCTTTGTGCTGGCCTGTCACTTAGAATTTCAATAAAATAGACATAAGTTCATGGTTATAATGTTTAAAAACTTTAAAAAGTTAAGTGTTTGTAGATCTGCAGTGGTAGGGGGGACAAGGAGCACCCGATGTATGATCCAAGTTTGATTTATTTGATGTTGGGGGTGAAAAAAGACAGAAACTTGGACGAAATCTCAAATTTTTGCACAGAAATTAATTTAGAAGGAGTTTGTGTGCATGTAGCCCTGCTCACAGAGGCAGACAATGCTTCTTATCTCTGCACTTGTCCATTTATTGAATCTTTATCCATGAGCCCGCTCCCATTCTCCAGTCTGTTGCTAAGTTACTGCCACCCTTGTCCAAGAACTGCTGCAAAGAAGAAATGACAGGAATAGAGAAATAAGTAGGAAAGCTATAATGGTTAACTGTTCTGCTGGCATCAAGCTTTCAGTGTAGGTGGACGGGGATAATACACAGGTAGATAATACAGTGTGAGCAATGAAAATCCCTCTTCAGTAATGACTGATTTGGATCTATTGGCTCCACAAGCCACCTGTAGCGAACACCCCCTCACATCAATGGCATTTTGGGAAGAGGTACTGTATGCTCTGGTTGTCCTGAATAAAAAAAGCTACAGACTGGGTCAGATGGCAGCCAATTAAGACTGAACAAGAAGGAAGTAGGGGGAGGCATGTGGAGAGAATGGACGGGGTCCTGACCTGCATTACAGATCTATCTGGAGCCCTTTAAGCTTTTCACAGAGTCTGAAAAGCCAATATCGCAACAGGATCACTCTCAGACAAAAATCAGCGTTTGATTAACGACAGCCAGCTTATGCTTTTCCGCTTTGGCAGGTTCAAGGGTCAAGTGCAGGGTGATATGAGGTTTTTTTAAGGTGATTTGTCTGTGGGGCTTATAAGAAGCGCTCAACCGTCGCTGATCTCAGACATTGTGTATTTGTGTTGTGACGCACCGCAATCTGATCTGCCTCCTTCTGCAGCCCCTCTCTAGATGCGAGGCTTACATTTCCTAATCCCAGGGGATGAAAGTTTATATGGGGAGAAAATAAACATTAATAACTTAACATTTAGCTGGGAAGGAAATTAAAAAGGAGGGTTCTTCTGTTTCTGATAAAACCTCAGGATTGTCCTCACATGTAACAGCACTGTGCGGATTCAGAGAAAGGACTTAAAGAGAAAAACTGGATGAAAGAGGGCGAACAAAGAGCCAGGGGAGAAAAATCTGTGATTTGAAGTCGTGTCTAAATGGAAATGAGCTTTAATGGGTGCTGGCTTCGTGTGCGGTGTGTCTGCCTGAGCAACAAAGAAAGAAAGAAAAAAATCCTCAATTAGATTTGTGAATTCTGTAATCTGTTTCTCAAACAAACAGATTTTCATTTGAGCCTTTTGACGCGGGCCGGCTGAAATAGAAGTGCAAATCTCTCTGCAGCAAGTCATTATCTGCCTAAAGAAACTTTATGACTGATATCTGTTTAGTGCAGTGTCAATGCAAGGCGCCAATCTGCTGTGGCGCCAGAGCAGTTTATATCAGACTAATTAATGGCTGCATTAACTCTATCTCATTAGGACTCCCAGAGGTGGCAAAATCCTTAAGATCAAAACTTGGACTTTGACATTTTCTGTGATTTCTAAAAAGCCCCATCACAGTTGACTTTCCCTAATTTGCTCTGGTATTTAATTGCCCCCATATGTCTTCTTTAGCAGAAGAATGGATCACAAAGGAACCTTTACAGTTCAGAGTTTGCTGTGATCAGCTAATGAAGGGCCATCGTGGGAAGAATCCCTCAACGAAAAGGAGATGCTTCGAAGAATGTCAGGTGAGCATCACACAGGGCGTGCCTTCAAGAAATTTATTTGTGGATAAGAAGCCGAGACGAGGAGCAGGGGGCGGGGTCAAACTGCATTTCTCTGTTGCTGCAAATGTCTCTGCTTGGTTTGTGTTGCTAGGCTGCCACTTGCCTCATGTTGAGTGGAAAATTTTCCCCTTCGCATCAACTTCAGAGGACAGAAGAACTGCTCATCGGCCACCCCCGTGTCTACCCCGGATCTGACAGGAAGAGCTGTGGTCTGGCTGTAACGATGACACCTTCAGGGAGGACAACAGAGGGAAACAAATCATTTCTCCAAACAATTGTCTTCGCCTTGTTTTTCTCTTCATTTCAAAATCTAACTATCTGACATACATCTTCAGTAGTTGTTTATGTTTTTATTTAAAATAATTTAAATCCTCAATAGGAGTACCTCCAGAACAAGTGAAATATGTGACTCAAAATGCGAACAGTGGGCTTTGAGGAAAGATAGTTCTGACGTATCTTTAACTGGTAAATTGTTTTGTTGGCTCATAGTTTCTGTCGTTGATGTCTATAGTGGGAAATCAGTATAAATATCTTCAACATAGATACATATCAGGTGCTACATAAGATGCGTTCATAATAGTGGGGAAGGTGAATTTACAGGTGTTGTGGTTTGAAAGCCTTAATTAATACTGTCTAATAAAGTAAATAATGGCAGCCTGATACAAGAGCTATGTGCTTGCATGGGTCTCAAATTGGGAAGGGACTTCACATGCACAACTCATTTAGTGCCATGACTCATCTTCCATGACAATGTACTAATAGGATTATATTGCTTAAGCTTTTTACAGCCACAACACTTTGAAAACTAGCAGGATGACTCATAGTTGGAGGAAGTTTTATTGTAGTGACTACTAATTGTCTAATTGTCAGTATGTTTGGTGATAACAGCACTGATACTGAATATAGTTGCTACAATAGTTAGCCACATAAGCCACTGACAGTTAAAAGTTAAAAAACAGCTCATATAAAAATAGATTTTATTACTTGGATATGGTTTTTTTTGGCAATATCTGATTTTGTCAGTATTCTTTTCAACACTTTGAAGTGGTGAAATGCCACATCTGGAGAAGTTATGTTTAGTGTTTCTAAACAAAATGTCAAGAAAAAAAGCAATAGAAAACTTTCAAAACTGACATAAGTTATATATTTTTTCATTCTCATGTTGGAGCTGTTCATGTGTACCATATTAAAAACTGCTTATGGTCTCAAGTCCCATCCTCTGTTTGTTTACAAAAACATAAAAAAAATAAATATGTGGAAAATGTAAACAGTTTGGACATCCTTTGGCTTCTCTTTTACCTGCGGACTACTGCAAACAATCACACCTTATGCTTGTAATCACGCTGCAAACTCTTCTCTTTCTTTTGGAATTTCATGTGCCACTCCCTTTCAGTCAATGTGTCTTGGATACGTCATCTCTCCAAAGTAAAAGCATGTCATTGCTCCCTCCCTGTCTTTCTCCATTAAACTAAAATAACTTCCCCAACCATCTGTCACTGAGCTCACAGGTCTTCTGTTGCTAAGGAACAAGTCAGACACTCGTTCATGTATGCAGCCTCATATGATTTTTACAGTATCTACATATACATTTGCCCCAACAAATCATCAATAGTTATGTGAAAATCCACAACTTTATGCTCTGCAGAGCCTGATGGCAAAATAATCACCACATGTTTGTGATATGAGTCATAGTAGAGTTCAGTTACAAATAATTTACATATTCTTAGGGGTTTTGGTTGTAAGTACAAGCAACAGTCTGATGCCACAGTGAATAATTGTTCACCCCTTATTAACTTGATTTATGTCCTTCAAATAAATTTGCCAAAATTAATTAAAAAGATTGATTGAATAATTTAATTTCATTACAGATAAAAGCCATATTTTTTCTTTTTTTTTTTTTTCTATTTGCAGCCATCAATAAATTTATCTAACAACAATCCGCCCCAGGCTTAAGTAAGGCATTTGTGGAAGAAGCTAATCATTGTTTGTACACATGCTTGGCTGAAAGCTGCTTACGCAGACGTCAAGAGCATCCCAAATTAAATTTCGTGGCCTTTGGTTTTTGAACAAACAGAAGATTAATCTGACAGGGCCAGCTTGTAGGTCGTACAGGGCTATTTCAGAGTGATTGACGGAGCTGTTTCTTTAAATATTGTAAACATGAACTTCAGATCAATTTATATTAAAATGAAGTGACATCTGATTATGTTTCCCAACTGTCCCTGTGCTCTCATGTTTGTTTAAATACATTATAATTTAAGTTATGGGTGGAGATTCAAAAGCAGACAAAATTAGATGAATTAGCTTTAATTTGTACTTGAATTTGAAGTTTTTATGGGTAAAGACATTTATTTTTACTGCTGTAGTTTTATTGTTGTAATGAACACGAGCAAGAGGAAGAGCAATTATTTAATCAGAGAAACTTCTATTCCTCCATTTCCATCATCGTACCTTCATCTCAAGACTGAAGAGAAAAGCAGAATAGTGGTTTTAAAAAGTTTGATACTTGAACTTCTTAAACACGGTTGACGTGACTAAGAAATGCTTAGTCATCAATCAGAGTGTACAGGCGATGATGATGCAGCTGAGTCTTCTCTGCTCCCCAAAACTTCAAGAAGACAAGTTCAGCTGCTCTTCCCAAGGTTTCATTGTTTCCCAGAAAAGCCCGGTGAGGATCAAGAGCATCTCTTAGCAAGGATTCAACAAACTGACTGGGTCTGAGTGAAGCATTGTTGGATGCTGAGCTGGTTTCAGAAAAACAGTTTGTTTTCTTTTCTTATGGATCTACTTTCAAACTGTTTTATGAGTTAGGGATCCTGTTTTTTAAACTGGGGATCCATAGTTTATAGATCAGATTGCAATAGGTAAACTTACCAAAACAATGCGATATCACAAAGTTTGTGTGAAGCCAAATCTGTGACAATCTGACAACCTTTTGTAACTGTTAACGCTGGCAACAAAGAAAATAAAAAATGTTTTACACCACCTACAATTTGGCAAATAGAACAAGCCTGTTTTTTTTTTTTTTGTTGCAGCAAATTTCTTCAAAAATTACACAAAACTTCATTGTGATTTAAATCCATTTGATTTTAGCAAGGTCAGTGTAGCTATTTGGGATAGTTCTTTTTTAAAACAACTGTTTTTTCAAATATAATAAGCAAAATGAAATGCTTTAAAGCTCACTAATTCATGTCATGATATGAGGCCATCATATAACAGAGCATCACTGCCCAAACCTTTCTCCATCACAGATGAAGAAAATGTCTTAGCATCAAGAGTAAAAGTTCATTACTGATGATGACAATTGCATTACTTACAATACATGTTGTTCATTTTTATTTCTGAAACTGTGTGGGTGTCATGACCGCTTGCAGAAACCTGCAGCACTTTACAGACAAAGATATCTCTGAATGATACTTTCCAAAAAGTAATTATGGAAATGTCTGCTGTTCAACGGTTTAATTTCAGGCAGCAGCTTGGAAAGGAAAACAGTTGGCACTAAAAAGGCAGAGGAGCCGTTATACATATTTGCTGTTCAGCAATATCCTATCATTCAAGTCTTAACTGCTAAATTAAAGCTCGCAGTAATAATTTGTTTTGTATTCCAAGACATCTGTGAGATTCTTTTCAACAAAATGAGGCCTATAATAACTAAAATGTGGATTAAATTTTGTTAGTTACTCGTTCTTTTCATGTCTTTAGGTTTATATTGTTTCAAAACTTTTAGCCAAACACGTTCAAAATTATTTTCCAAGCCTTTGATCTATTTCGGATCTTTTAATGTAAAGCCACCAACTCCAAAATATTTTTGCCGGAATTTTATAAAGCAGAGCAACAAAGTATTGCACAAATGTCAAATTGAAAGGAAATAATACATGACTTTATTTTGGGGGTAGATAAATAAATATCTGAAAATGAAGTTTGCATTTACATCATGTTCTCTTGAATAAAAAAAACAAAAAAGATCAATTCTTCTTTTAAAAATGAGTTAAGTTCAGTCATCATTCCATTTGTGAATGTTATTAAAAACAGTACAAATGTTGCTTTTACACAAAAATATAATAGAGTAAACAAAAGAGACGAAAGAGAGGTAAAAAAAAATTTTGTGTGGCTCCACTCCAACTGCCCAACTATCTCTGTCTAGTCACACCCTAAAGTCCTAACTTCAATTGGATATGCAAATTTACAAGAAGGCTTTAGTTGCATACTAATACTAACGAATTAGTATGCAACAGAGATTTAACTAGAAATCATTTTTATCCTAATAAATAAATTATCATAAGAAATACAAACATAATTTATCCTCAATGAACTAAAACTGAATTTCGGCTTCTACAATGTGCCTCTTGGCTGCTTCTCTTACCAATCTTATTGACCTGCTGTCTGGTTACAGTGGCTTGGTTTGCAGACGTGCCATATTCTTTCCAGTATCAGATGATGGACTTAACAGAGTTCTGTAAGATGTTCAAAGCTTGAGATGCCAACATGTGTTGGTTATAAAATCATTTCCCCACAACCTGTTTCCTGACTTCCTTGGTCTTCCTAATACTTTTTGATAAATCTAAATTTATGATGAGATTAACTCCCACACATGTGGTTTGCTCTGGGTTGCAGTAAGTTTTATTTAGGAGATCAAATATAAAATATTCTTGTCTAAATAAAGTTTGAATCATGTTAGATTGCCAATCCCCCTCTACAATTTGCTACTATGGCTTGTTGGTTTAACTCATGCAGTGGTGATAAAATACTGTGGTTGCAACTTGATGAAATACAAAATAATAAAAAAGTTCAACTGTCATAAATACTTTTTCAAAATTCGTGACAAATACATATCCGTTTTTTCTTTCCTTTCTTTCTTTGTTTCTTTGTATCTGTCCTTGTCTCTTCTTTTGCTTTTTTCTTTTTTTAGCTCTTTCTTTCACTTTCAAACGTGCGCACACACACACATGCATACACACGCACACAGACCTGATAGTTGGAGCCCACCTGTCTTCTCTCGCGGTGAGGGGTGGCGGAGCTCTCCGTGGGGAGCTCATCATCACTTTAAAACGCACCACGGAGGGAGCGCTCTCAGTGAGCACAGGCGCACAGGGACTACCTTGTTACACCGGAGGGAAACATTGTGTCGATCTTTGTTCACCGTCTTGAAAACTCATGTAACTTCTGAGAAAAAAAAACAACAAAAAAACACACCCTCTGAGTTGAAAAAAAAAAAACTTACTTTGTTCGAAGGTGATGCGACTTTATCCGACTGTGGCAAGTTGGCGAGGTTGTTGCGGTCATTACGCACGAAAGCAGTAGCTGATCTCAATGTCTGGCAGGAGAGTTGGAGCTCGAAAGCGTGTAGTTGTGTCTTCCTCTTGTTTTTTGTTTGAAGATTCACATAAACCAACATCTTCACTGGACTCTATGTTCTGTTCTGAGACCGTGCGCCACTGAAGTGGAGTCCCGTGTTTTCGCTGCTGATTACCCGCAAGGAAGCATGAATGTTTCTCTTTTCAACATGACCCAGGGCGTGCTGTTTAATGGGAGCCAGACCCTTGCCGGGGCTCTGGATACATATTCGAGTAACAGCTCAGAGACCGTGATGACCGATGACGGCGGAGGGTCGCTGGTGCTGCTGCAGGATGAGCGCAAACTCTTTGTCATGCGTGTGGTCCAGATCGCGGTGCTGTGCGTCCTCTCGCTCACCGTGATGTTTGGCATCTTTTTCCTCGGGTGCAACCTGATGATCAAGTCAGAGAGCATGATTAACTTCCTGGTAAAGGACCGGAGACCTTCCAAAGACGTGGAAACTGTCATGATTGGGCTCGGCTAGAGGACAGAGCTCAGGCGCTGTGGGAGACCCAGAATGGGGATCAGGTGCGGATTTTAGGATCTGCATCTGGACGCACTCGTCGTGGATTCTTGATGTGTGTCAAGATTAACGATATGCAAAGAACTTTACTTTTCCTTCTGACAAATGACAACAGGAAAGTATTCCTAAACGACCAATGTTTGTGCGTAAAGTTCGTGCGTAAACTCCAGGCAGTTGTTTACACGTTTACAACGATTCTTACATATATAGAGTGGTTTAAATATTGCCAACTTGAACAAAGTAACAAAAATGTTTACAAGCTGTTACCTCATGTTTCGTTTTGGTTCCCTCTTCTCTTAAAAGGATTTCTATATGAGTCTGTCTGCAAGCATGATTGTTATTTCTATTCCTTCCACGCCTGAAGTATAATTCGTGGACGTAATGTACGTATTTTTTGAAGACAAAGTATTTTCTTCCTGGTCTCATTTGGGTGAAAACACATTAAGCTACCAATATTTTGTAGATTATTTTTGAAAAAAATGATCTCCGTGACAGCTTGATGGAAGTGATTGTAACTGTTTGGCATGCTCGCGGACTGATCTGTAAAGTGATTTTTTGACACGTTTTGCACTTTTAAAAATGACCGATGCTGCATGATATATTTTGTACCAAATTGTTGAAACTGCAGCATGCAATTAAAGATGAAAATTCACTTGTCCTGCCTCGTCATTTGTTACTGATTCTTGTTTTTAAGCAGAATGTTTTTTAAAATAACTTCAAATTGTTACAAGTTTCCCTTTTATGTTGTTTGGATATGCAGTTTCATTTTAAGCCTCTTTCATAAATTACTTAGGACTAAATCTTTTTGAAAACTTTTGATACCACAAACATCACTCAGGTTTTTATAGAAAAAGCAGAAAATATTGAGTGACCAGTAGCTGTGTGGACAAACAAGGATCTGTGTGGCTCAACACGGATCTCTGCAACTGGACAATAACAAGAATTTGTAAAAAGTTGTTTGGTTTTGACTGGCAGTCTTTGTGTCAGCTGCAACACTCAGATGGAGGGGTCATAATTTGGCATAAACAAAATGAAGCCACAAAATATTTATATCCTGTATTAATAGCTAAAAAGCCATATAATGTGGTAGAATGATAGAGTAACATCATGAATGTGCTGCCGACAAATCTGCAGTGACTCTGAGACACTGTTATGTCAATATGGTTCTGATTTTTCCAACATTTGATATAATCTACGGCTCAATAAATTAGTTCTGGAGGAAAACGGGGGACCAACCCAGTTCTACTAAAATGTACCTGAGAGCAGAAATAAAGTGCATTTTGTTTTACAGCTTCTCTCAAAGCTGAGAGAGTTAGTGCTCTTACCAGTTGTGTAATTATGTTTTTTATTTAAGAGTTAAGCTGATTTGTTTTTCTTGACGGCACAAACTCACACAGGCTCCAAACCCACCATGGAGATAAATGTTCCACAGCAAACTGGAACAAAAGAGAGGTCAGTCTTCAGCACTTGAATATAAACTCCTCAAAAAGTGTGAGGATTCTGTCAATTTTATGTTTTCATTACTTTGGCTTTTGTTTGGTCAAGGGCCTTTAAAAATGTCAGTGAGTGAATATTGGTTGTTGGGGCACGATTACACTCAGATCCAACTTTCTGGCTTCATTTCTGCTGTGATCTCCCCCTTTCTCCTTCTCCATCGTACACACCACACGGACGCAACCAAAGTTCTCATTATTATTTCAGCACTTGTTAGGAGAGCTGGGGTGCATGAATCCTTACAAACACACCCATGCATTCACACACCTGCTCATTCATGCATGTTCAGGACGCTGGTGTTCAACGGACTGGCAAATTCTAAGAAAAGTAAACTTCCGCATCAAGCATTAAGCACGACAAAAAAACTACATTTTGATAATGATATTGAAAGTTGTGTCTATTTTGATCGCTTAAAAAGTGTGGAAGTTACAAGCAATTGCTTTAGTGTAGAGATCTTCATTGAAAGCAGTTCATATGCATCAGGTTTGTGCTTCCTTTGGGGAAGATTAAGCTAAGGTTTCTAGTTTCTGGTCCTGTGCCTGTGCACTAATGAATACTTCTTGGAAACAATAAAGCTGGCAGCCTTGAAGATAAATGCCTGTTGGAAACAGTGAAGCTTGGATGGTGTTTGAAAGAGAATATATTTTATCACAGCTCTAAACACTAAACCAGGCACTGAGACAATGTAGTCCCCTGTGTGAGTTTAGATACTCTTAATCATGAATGGGTGAAGGATTTGGAGGACTGACTTACAGAGACTTGTGGTGCGATGCACACTGTGTTAGTGTAACCACTGGGCCTGAGGTCTCCAGTGTAAAAAACAGATGAAGTCAACCATAATCCAGAGATACTAACTCTGCAAGTCTGATTCAATACTTCTTGTTTTCTCAATCATCACAACTCAACTACAAAAACTACATGATAACATCATAATCATCCTACAATGTAATTTTACAGTTTTTGCACAAATACGCAATATGTGGTCATGTTTAAATTTAATTAATGTACTCTGGTTGAAGTCTGAACAATTCAAAGGGGAAGAAAAAACTAACATATCACAGGAGGATTTGGGTAACATCTAGTAAATCATCACAATTTTTTTTTACTTTTCTAAAAAAAAAATATTGAGAAAGTTGATAAATTAAATTCAGGTTTAGTCCAGAGAGTCTACTTTATGAGGATGGAGCGTCAAAACACTATCTAAACCCCGTTGGCCTGTCATTGTCCCATGAATAAGGTGTTACATTAACCCAGTAGAGTTTAAACATCAGTTAAACAGGAACCTGTCTGGCAAAACAAAGTAGGCTAAAAGTAACACATCCTTCCCTATTCTTTGCTGCTTGAGGATCTCTATGACTTAATGAATTGTGCTCTTAATTTAAAACCTCTGAAGAAGAATATGACAGAAAACACACAAACAACTCTGAAATATCAAAAATAAATAAATAAACAAACAAACAAAAAAACAAATAAAGGTTTTGGTGTGGCCTGGTCAAAGACATGACTTAGATCTAACTGAGATGTAGCTGAGCTTCTCATGCTCAAAAACATTGTGTGCTCAAATAAAACACTTCTCATGGAAAGAGTGCTTAAATCATTTGATTTATTAATAAATCATTTGAAAAGGTCCTGAGATTATCTTTGTTTGAAAATTCATAATTTCTTTGATGATTTGAAACATTTAAGACAGACAAAAAGGCGAATACTGCAGAAATTGATACTTATGAAAACATTTTTGAAATGAATACTAACCTGCACTGTGTGCTTGAATTATAAAATGACTTACCATGGTTTATTGTACAAAGAAGTAACAAGATTTCCTTGGAAAAAGAGCTCAGGATTCATCTATGGTAAGAAAATATATTTAAAACAAATGGTGATCTGTTAGTATTATGCAGAGATAATGCCTTAAAAAATGACAAGAAACTAACATATATGACACCTGAAAACTTTAATTTTGTCAAAGAAGAAAAGACACACAGAGAAAATGCACTGACTCATAAACAAGAATCAGGGCGATGTTGGAACAAAAAGCTTCAGCTCCTGATGTAAAACAAGGGATAAAACCCAGGAGAAAAAGTTCAAGAAACAAAAAGATCTAAATTCAATTTGAATAAAAAATGCCTCCTATACAAAATATAATATTGCGATGTGAGGAACAGAAAGATCAGAGAAAACCAAAATCAAAGAGATCATAATTTAGGCAAATACAGCTACTGGACTTATCTTGTTGCACTTCCATCTAAATTGCATTCCCTTGACTTAAGCTGAGCTGCACACGGTCATTTTTATGAGATTGTCCTTCAGCATGTTGACTGACCTGAGTATTTTTACAGGATCTTCAGTCTTTTGTTCCAGAATAAAAACAAGCAAAGAAAGAGAGAAGATATTTCACTAAACAGGAAAGAGGAAAAAAATGATAATAAAAAAAAATATATATACAGAAATACAACTTAACATTACATCAATAAATAGTTTTAGAAGATTTATCACACAAAATGTCAGCCCACCAGTCCACTTTAGTAGAGCAACAAGTTGACACATTCTGTAATTAGAATAGTTAAAATTTAACACAGTTAAATATTGTGAGTTCAATAATAAATACCCAACATTTCACATAAATGTTCAAATCTACATTAATATGCTAGTTCTGGTGATCTGCATATTAATAAATCCATTGGTTTCCAATATTATTGAAGTCACTAATTTCCTGCATTTAGACGGGAATTTTGGGGGAAAAAAAAGTGAACTATTTATGAACAATCTGTGCAAGTATTTTTACTTTTTCACATAAATGTATCCTCTCTACATAGCTGCATGTCAGTTAAAATATTCATACTCTTGTCTACATTTGAGACTTGCCTTCACCCAGGATGATTCAGACACATGTTAAGGAGACAGTATGGAGCGCTATCCACAAGCTGTCACTCATATTCATCTGGATAGATCTAGTGGTAATCACAAATAATGTAATTAAAAAAAATTATAGTTTATGAAAGAGGACATGACCTCATGACAGGAAACAAATTGTAATTTGCGAAGACGTTGATGTTCCACCGCTGGAACAGCGCATTACCATGTTGTTTACATCATCCATGCATTGTTTGCAGGTCTGCAGGGTTTAATGATCCGACGCTTTACTGTAACTGTGCACACGTTTCAACAAGCAGTGTCACCAGTGACCTTTTTACAGCTGAGCCCTGGCGGAAAATAATGAACAACCATTAAATCATGAACAAAATGAGGGTGATTAAAGCCGGAGTGGCATTTGGAAAAACAACGAAGACAGTTATCTCTTGAAACCTTATTTTTCTGTTTCAAAGAGACAACAATCCCTTAGGAATATGTTTTTTCAATGCTGTGTTTTATGCATCTTAATCATCCCTGCTATCAAATCAGGAAACACTTCAGACACAACCATTTTAATTCCCTCAGTATTTTTGATCAGACACACAAAGGATCTCCTGTCTATGCTCAGGCAGCTTTCAAAAGGATGAAATGGCCTTTCTCAGCCCTATTCAATCTATTTCTAATGGGCTGCGCTGTATTCAAAGGAGGGAGTGATAACCATGCACACAGCGAAGTTGGGGAGCGGAAACGGTATCTCATATCTCCCACAGGTGGATTTAAACACTCCTTTATTCCTCCAGTATGCTCACAAAGACGCGTTAAAGAGAAGCATGACCCGGTAACAGGTGTCAGATGGATCAAATTCTAACTTTTACCACAGTGGAGGATTTCTGGAACCATGACTGCACAGATGTAGTCAGGGTTTTTTATTTTTCAATCTTCATCCAAATCAGCAGCAAGCTCATACAATTTTAAACAAATCCATTATGTTCTGGCAGAGGAGAAAAAAAAAAAAAACAGCAAATTTTCTCTCATTCATCCCACAGCATGGTGGCGTTGAAAAGTTGGCACTCAGGCACACACAAATTCTTTCTCTAATTAACGTATTTAAACCCCCAAAAATGTCAAATCTCCATAATTTCACTCCCACAAATCATGTCTTTGTGCTCTGGCGTGCAATTGTTCATTGTAATACATAGCTGTGCTATCCATAAGGATTATAGTGAGAATTTTTTCCAATTTTGGCATAATGTGGTTAAGACTTTTGTGCTTTTTTTTTCTCTACCTGCCCAGTTTCAAACTGCAGCTGTCAGTGTGTCAGTGTGGTCTCACTCCGGCAGTTCTGTCTCTTCCTCCCTTGGTGGCTTTTATCTGTTGGCTTTTTTTATATTTTTCTTTGACAGCACAGGCTTGCAAAAGCCAATAAATCCATTTTACCACCGGCTGCTATGTAATAGGGGATTAAGTTAAATTATAATAGAGAACGCAATGAATTAATCAAATTGGACTTTAGAACACGAAAGAAAAAACAAATGCGTTGCAGTTCAAAGGAATTAATTATTTTCTTTCTTTTTAATTCCTGTTGCGTGTTCACTTTGAAAGTGACGTTGATAGCAGCCATCATCTCCAGCATGACTTCCTCTTTCTGAAATGGTTTACTTCAGGTGTCACACCTTTCAGAAAGTTTCCATTTTGTCTCATCAGTCTAGAAAACATACCCCAAAAGGCAATTTTGGAAAAAAAAAAAAAGTCAACTGAAATCAAAGGATCCAGTCCACCATGACTCAACGTTTAAACTGGATTTAAACTACAACTAGGAAAAGAGGTGCAGAGCAGCAAACGAAGAAGGGAGCATTTACAACAAATCACATGATTTAGTTATGAACAACTAACAACCTGAAGTCCTTCACTCTGAGGAGTTTTAATCTAACGGTTCATTAAAAATAAGATATAATTTCAAAAATGTAACTTTTTTTGTCAATAATTTCAGAAATTATTACACACTAAATGAAAACTTTTCAGACTTGTCATTTTGATGAATATGAAAATTACTTAAAGATAATGAAAACCCAGAAATCATAGTCTCGTAAAATTTTATTATTCATAAGCTGAATGAAAAGCTGTTATTTTGAGCAGATATAATAGGCTCATGAAAAGTATGTCTATTTCTATGTGCTCTTCTTTTCATAAATTTCTGCGCCAGAGTCTTTCTAGGAAATCAGTTTTCCTTTTCTGGTTGTCAGCTTTGTTGCTTCTGTTCTGGTCTCTCTCCTTGACAAAACATTCGATCCTGTTTGCTTCAGGAGCGTGACATTAGGAATGCTGATGTGTAGAATTTGTCTGTGCACAGTGGCTCTTGATGCATTGACTGCAGCGTCAGTCCTCCTGTTGCTTCCCATATTCTTGAATGGATTTTGCTTGACATTCCTCTCAAGGCTGTGCTTCTCCCTGTTGCTTCTCCATCTTTTGCTTTTTCCTTTCAGCTTTCTATGAATATTCTTTCATACTGCACTGCACTCTGCAAACAACCAGCTTCTTAAGCAACACAATTTTGTGGCTTGACCCCCTTGTGAAAGGTGTCTGTAATTGTCCCCTGGACATCTCTCAAGTCAGCAGTCTTCTCGATGATTGAGTACCTACTGACCCTAACTGAGAGACCATTTAGAGGCTCAGGAAACCTTTGCAGGAGTTTTGACGGCTGGAGGTGAACTTTGAGATCAGTGCTACCTGTTTAAATGAAACAACTCTTCCTCAAATCAACAGAGAGGTCATATGGCCCGCTTCAAGCAGCTCACTCTGGAAAGAATAGACTTTAAAATACTGTTGTTAATTTACAAATCACTGAACGACTGAGCACCACAATACATTAATCATAATGTAGTGTCAATTCTAATGACACCTTTTGACATAAAACAGGAAAGTTTTACATTTTGTGGAAATAACTTTTTTTTTTTATAAAGTATTTCTGTAAAAATCCTGCTTTGGAAATTTATTGTTTTTTTCTTTCATTATGTCTATTATTATTGCACAATTGTTGAGAAAAATGAATGCACCTGTGGCTATTTACTTTAAATCCCAACCGTAGATCTTTTTGTATGAGTCATTACAAGCAATATGCAAATGAAAATCTTGGTGTCTGCAGGTTTTGCTCGACAATGTGTATCTTTGTGAAAAGACTCTAATCATATTCTGGGTAAACAGATGCCCGCATTGAAACAAACAGGAGAGAAAAGAATTGCTACTGTGATCTTTAGCTGGACAGGTGGCCAAACAATCACATTCTGTTGTGTTTGTGCATTGACAAAAAGAGGAGGCACAACAGGCACGTTGGACCGATCCCTGCCGAGAAAGACATCGTCTTTCTTCCGTGCCTCATTCCTCACTGAGGAGGTCATAAACTCTTCTGAATTAAATCATCAACTGAGCCTCCAACCTGGAGGAAACTTTGAAATAGAGCTTAATAAAGTTATGGCTCTCTGTTTATGCAGACCTTCAGCAGTCAGGTTAAATCTAATTCTCAAAAGGAAGTTGAACATTACAGATCCTGCATCCTGTTACCAAGTCAGATCCAGTTAAAGGGAACTCACATGTCCGCCTGTGAGGGTGGGGAACGGATCAAAATAGAGAACGTGGACTCAAGAACAGGTTGTGTCTGATCAAGTCTGCACCCTCGAGAGAGGAAGAGCCGATAAGATTGATGGGAAAGACACCAGCTTGGCTGTGTTAGGTGGAGAAGATCATCTTGGGACTAATCAAACCCACAATAAACACAAAGTAAACACCCAGAAGAACTGGAGCTCATTCCGTTTGAGGCGAATTGGATTAAAATGCTTTTCTGTAATGGCTAAGTCATCCCACAGGGACAGTAGATGTCTCATCTCATTGATTTCCACTGAAAATCAGATGGTGCGGCGTTTTACAGCATCATTACAAAGCCTTTTACTCGGCCCAAATGCTCCTCGCCAATCACTTACACTTAAATGGAAAAAATAGATGTTACATGTGCATGGCTGGCAAGTTTATTGCAAACAAATAAATTCTGGTTGTGCACAGAGAAGTGTTAATTAGTTGACTTGGTGGTAGGCAATAGACAGAAGGAAGTTTGCCCACAGCGATGGGAGGAAGCGGTGGAGGGTGTCTGTCAGTCTGTGCTGCTCCTGCTGGAGACGAGGGAGGAAAAAAGGAGTCAGAGGAGACATTCTTAAACTCTTATCACCTCTCTGACTCCCTTTTTACATGACAGACAGTGGACCACTAAAGACAGAGTAACATTCACCCTCTCTGCCCTGTCCTTCAGTCCATTTTGCTTTTGTAGTGTCACTCTTGTCAGCTCATCTCTTTTTATCTTTTTAACATTCAGCATCGCGGAACGTTGCTTGGGAGCGGGCTTCAGCCTCCTGCCTCCCGAAGGGGGGTTGCAGTGACATTAGATAGCTCCCGGTGAAAAAGCACAAAGACTTTCCAACTGTCTGCTCGTCCTAATCAGAGTGTTTGCTGCAGAGATCAATCAGAAATCGGACTGCAACATGTGTGTGATCTTCACCAAAAACTTCAAACATCCTCTGTGTAACAGTGTGTCTCATTAGCTCATTAGCCTGCACACATTCATCAGTGACAAGTGGCGAATGGAAGGTGGGGACATTAAACCTTAAAAAATAAATAAAAAAATGGTGCTACTCTTCGGTGACATTATCTAAACAAACCCCAACTCTGCATGCACATGCACACACATGTGATCCAGAACACACACATACACACACTGGTACCCCATATAAGGGCTACGGGGCTGTGTTGCCATAGGAACGAGAAAAGGTAATGGCCATGTTCTTGAGCGGATGCCGCAGGGGGTGAGGGGCAAAGGCAGGGAATGTGGGGAGGGCTGGAACTGAGTCACAGTTACATACAAATGTGAAGGGATTTAACTTATAATTTGCTGTCCTTCTGTCAACTGTCTGACAAAAACAAATCCGGCGACAAGGGGAAAACAAAAGAAGTGCAAGAAGTTGAGAAAAACAGTGATGTCAGGCTGCTTGGTTTTCTGGAAAAAAAAAAAAAAAGTATAACTAGTGTGGTTAGAAAGAGAATCAGCTGCAGAGTGCAGATTTAATTTCACCACCCTGGTGAATAAATTAACCTGTATGAACAAATTCATCCTGTGACCAACACTTTGTGCCTGTTGGTGCGACATCTCAACACACTGTGAGAAAAGCAAAACAACAACATCATCAGCCTGATGGCAGACAGTTTAGGACCCAGGGTTCAAATTTGATTTAGTAAAATAGAAGAATCTATGACAGATCTCCTCTGTTTAGATTTAAAGGGAACAGCATTGTTTTGTTTCCTCTTTGAAACTACTAGAAAGCTAATTTGTTTAAGCTTTGTTTTTAAACCAGACTGTTTGAAATGGCATTGATCCATTGTTCTAAATGTCTAACGTTAAGGTTAACGACCTGTATCTGAAAGTCTTGTCTTGAGAACAAAGGAAAAAGATCAGCTGGAGATGCATAGTCTTTTTGAGAAATGCAAAGTTTTCAAAGACGCTGCAGAACTGACTGCACATGCTTCCTGTAAAACGTCCAAAGTTTCACTAAAGAAGTTTGTTTTGATGACTTATTGCAGTATATAGAGTAAGCTGTATTCTTAAAGTAGATGGTTTTCAGTTTTTAAATTCCTTATTTTTTGTTCATGCATAAAGAGTTTCCCCAGTAACTCTGAGGACTCTTTGGTACTTTTTGCATTGTTTACAGCGACACCCATAATCAGAAGAAGCTTAACTTGTGACATGAGCGAATGGGTCTTGAACACGCACCTAAAGGGAAATGGGTTTGTTCCTCAGATTGGTGGCTGTGATTCAATTGTTTAGCAACAGATGAGAAATCAACATTAATGTTGCTTGAATTGAAAACCAAAAACACAAAGAAGAATTTATATCTCATATTATGACTCTGTTATGATGGTCACCAGAAAATAATCTGTTGTAAGAACAGATCAGGCATTATTTTAAGTTTTAGAAATAATAGTTGTATCTCTTTGAAATAGGTTGAATCTCATCCAGATTTCTGCTTTCTTTGATCCCATTATCAGCTTACTGACATAATTAATACAAAACTTCTAGAGAGCATCATTATATTCAAATTGAATTACGGTATGCTTTTACCCTCAGACGAATGTAGCTGCAAGACAACAGTTGAACCCACAGATAAAAATCCAAGCTCACTTATCTGTGCTGTTAAGATATTATCCACACACTTTCTGTCTGTAGCTTCATTTCCTTCCCAACTTGGGGACATTTCATACCCACTTTGACAGCCAGTGATTTTTCCAATTTACTTTTTCCCTGGAGGTGTGTTGTGTGACTCCAGTAAACCAGCAGGGTGGCACTTGGAGTCATTTTGGTTTGATTGTGGATCCTAATCATATGTCATAAGAATTAAATGGCCCAAATTGGGATCAAAATGACAACAAATGGAAGCAAGGAACAGAAAGTGTTCAGAAAATGTTATAATAAAGTAACTCTCAGCACATACCTGGCATGTATATCACAAAACCACATAATCACACAACAGTTTTAAGGGCAATGGTGCCATTATGTCATAATGAAGTGCAGATATCTGGGGTGTGAAGGAGTTTTTGAGTTTGATTTGATTGTTTTTCTGAACTTTTTTAATCTATGAAGCAAAAGACAGACAATAATCTTCTTCAATATCCTTCATTTAAGAAATTCTGACATTTTATAAGTTACATTAAAACTAATAGACCAAAGAGAAATAAACTCACAGGCAAAGGTTTAGGTACAGGATTACAAGATGGTTTCCTTACCAGCCTAAAAAAAAAAACAAAACAAAAAAAACTTTTGCACAATACTCTGACTAAAATTATATAATTATCTGAAATCTTCATGAGCTGTATGGACAGCAATATATAATAGGAGGAAAATTATTTTTAGGACAATCTGCCAATTACCGCAGTTTATCAGTTTTCTCATCTCACCCAGCCGGTGATCACCTGCCGCTGTGATGCTACTATCTTCCTCCCTTTCCTCCTCCTCACTGCTCGATGCCTGCTTTTGTATCACTTTGCCCACACGTTGACAGGGGGGCTTTTAAAAATAGAGATGATCCACCCAGATTACAGAGTTTTAATTACAGAGCTGGAGATGAGATGGGGGTGTCTCAGGACTCTTCCACTGACAGGGTGTTGGGAGAACTGAGATGGGTGAGGAAAGCTCAGGCACAGAGGTATAGTGAATTTAAACTGTGCGCTAATTAGTGCTGTTTTACATAGTGAGGTTTTCAGGCTGTAAACGTTTATTAGACATGTGCCGCTTGGTGTGCTTTGCTGTGGAAATGCATATCTTGGGTACACTGGAGTTATTTTTAAAGACCAACAGGAACACATGAGATCAGCAGAAGCAAACATGGTCAATTAGCCTTTTAGGAAGAAAAATCACTTTAAATCTAAATAAATGAGTCATGTTCACTTTTGCTTCATGGTTTCTGTTTGTTCTCAAACTCAGAATGAACAATGTTGCACATTACTTAGAAACATCAGTAAAATTACATTCATAATTTAAGATTTCTACCAAATCTGTAAAAATAAAATGCAGGGATTATGGGACGTTTGATGCAGCTGAATGAAATATCAACCTGCATAAAAAAAAAACTATACGCAGCAAAGAAACTATATTTTTTCCCCCTGAAAGCTCAATCACTAAGCTGGAAAAACTATGATCATACAGAGTAAAAAGGCTTAATTATAGACAAATTATATCATTCAGATATTGGAACAAACTGTGAGTAACTGTTTTAGAAGTAGTCCTAATACTTCTTAGATCCGTGATTTATCCGTTCTGAAACGGCATGTTGTAGAAAAAAAGTCACTTCTATTGGAGCAAACAAAAGTTAATTTATGTCTTGTCTATTTAAGTAAGAACAAAAAAAATAATGAAACTAGGAGCAAATCAAACTAAAAAAACTCAAGAACCCTGGATCCTAGCGTTGGAGCTGCTGCTGCTGCACATCGAGTTCTGATGCCTGTGAAAGGTGAAGACATGCAAAAATATTGTTTCTGAATTTTTTTCACAGTGGACCCTCATATCTCCCACCATAACTTAGAGCAAATCTTTTGAGTAACTCGATGTAGTCAAGCACACTTCATTTCCATTTAGTACAATAAAAAGTATTGGTTCCGTTAACTTGCCTACAAAGAAGCTACTAAAATATTATTAAAAGTTTTGGTTTGAGACTGCCTCTGAGTCTATAATATCTGGTAACTAGAACTGGTTGCTCATCCCAACCAGGTTGTTAGTGGCACATTATGACCTGAGGCAACTCTCACAGGCTGTTTTTGAAAGCAAACCCATTAAACTGCTGCAAGGCAAACTTTCAACCGGCCAAGGAAATTTCTGCTAGTTTCACTCAGCAGGAGTTGGCATCCTGCAGAGATCACATCGAGAGCGCAACAAGACGCCCTAAAGGAGGTGAAAACGAATCTGAAAGCGTCATTAAAACACCTGCAGACAATTCCACACATCGCTCTGTTTCCCTACATGTCTCCACAGCGATGACAAAGCAATAACATCACGGAAGAATAATCTCTTTTAATTTAATTCCTAAACTCATGTGGCAGCTAATTTGAACTTGAAAACTCCAGATCACATGTTTTAAAGTTTAATGCATTCCTTTTTTAACTTTAATGCATCCCTCTTGACATTTATGCAATTTTCATCATTATCTGTATCTTGAAAAGCAAATTACACCCACTGTAATTCACAAAGCATTAGAGAACTTTGTAGTGGGTTGATGTTTTTTATAGTTGTCACTGCATTTTTATTTCCCTTAAGCATCTTATCCATTTTTTGGCTCCCAAATTGAGTTTAATTAACAAACAATCGGTACAGAGGGTCAGCGTAGTGATCACAGATGGAGGTAGAGTGTGTTTATTGTTGTGTGGGTGAATGCTTGCGCGTATGTGCCTGCAGACTTTTTCTTATTTTTTGGCACCTCGATTAGTAGCAACTGTGCGTGTTTCAGTACTTCAGGAAACAGGTTAGAATCACACCCTGAGTGTCTCGTAAATAATTTTAGCTAAAGCTGGCACATATGGTGAGCATGGAAGATATTTATCCACATTTCAGGCTGTAAAAATCCTTAGGTGCTTTATTCAAATTTAGACTTGTCTGGAACAGAATTAGAACTCTCAATCCTTGTGATAGCTGTAAATCCGGCTTCCCATTAAGATGAGTTACGTTTTTAATACTTTGTATCTTTAGGTAGATGATTCTTCATTCATTCCTTCTTTCCTGAAGTGAAAATTTACTTCTTATATGAAATGATTTTTACATTTTACCTTTACTCTCTGGGCGCCTGCAGGCAAAGAGCCTCATTACCATCCGATGGCTCCTTTCCGGGTAGCCCATCACTGTCCTGCAACATCTCCCAGCGACCGTCATGATTCCCAACTCTGCTACTTCAATTAGGGCCCAGTGGTCCCGTCAAGAGGAGAATGGCAAACTGTCACAGCGCACAAACTAAACCTCAGGATTTCACACTAACAGCATTTCCTGCCTGCCTGTCACACTGCCAGCATGTTTGCAAAGGCTCAGATATTTTATTAATGGTAAACTCAGGAGCACGGAGAACTATATAAAACATATGTGCACAGGTTTTGTTTTGGTGAGTGTTTAATAAATTCTTGTTTAAGTTGCGTCTTCATATTTTAAAGGCAGTGTTCAACAAAATGTCTTGAAAAATCTGCACATTTTGGGAGGGGAAGAGAGAGATTCACCGACTGCTAATGGGAACGGAATGTTTTAAAAGTTTTAAGG
Organism: Poeciliopsis turneri; assembly: GCA_922788865.1. Lineage (NCBI taxonomy): Eukaryota > Metazoa > Chordata > Actinopteri > Cyprinodontiformes > Poeciliidae > Poeciliopsis > Poeciliopsis turneri. Next base: position 525,074 of record CAKLNU010000542.1, read on the forward strand.
ATGTCACAGCAAAGGATTTCTGTATCCTGTAGAATTTGTCAGCATGCCACATACACATCACACCACCTCTCATCCCTGAGATGTGAAATTGGATGGATATGGGACAATTTTTTCCATTCTTCCCATTTCATCTGGATAGATTCATTAAGGTTTTGTTATTAAAGAAATGAGAAGATTCTTCTTTTTCATAATTTTTTTTGGTCTATTTTTAACATCAGTATTATCACCACACTTGCTACCATGGCAACTCCTGCAACAATTCAGTTTGTTTCTTTTTCCCCTCATGGACAAAATTAGCACTTCTAAATTCAGCTCTGATTCTAAGCTTGATGTCAAGGACAGTTTTATTTTATGTATGAAAGAAGAAAAAAAGTTGAAATATACTTAGCTTTTCCCAAGCAAGCATAAAATAAACAAAGACAGATGGAATTAAATAACAATGGTTAGCTACACGTTTAAAATGAGTTTTTAAATGTCACTAGGTATGCAGGGAGCAGTTCAGACCAACCTATATCTGAGGCACAAAGCCTGTTTATATTGCTGGGAAGGAGTTAAATTATTTAGCGATGTGAGTCACTGCCGAACAAACATTGAGTGACAGGGCAGTGAGAAAATTGATCTTGGCACCTCACAATGTCTACCTCCAACAGACACAATGTGTGTTAATCACCTGGAGCTGCCCTTTAGGGACGAGGTCAGAGTAGCAAGCTGATGACACAATTTAAAACATTTTTATTTGTGTACTTATGAGTTCATTCTACTGTTTAACAGGTATTCATTTGATCTCTTTTGATGGGAATCTTGCTTGTGCCCTGCAACTGATCTCACCCAGTATCAGATAAGTTTTTCATTTAAAGTTGATTGCATACTTTGAACTGCAAATACTTAAATATTTATTTGCAAAACAAATTGAGAAAATCACTGAAAAGAGAGTTTTGAATCTTATAAAGTGTCTTTTTGTTTTTTTCAATAATAGCAGCAATCTCAGAGAACTCAATCCAAGGCACAAGAGGCAAAACAAATGAACAAATAAACTAACACAAGGGAATAAATTAAAATAGGAAGATCAAAGTAAATAAACAAGAAAGAATGATCAATGCTGAAACACAGATCATAACAAAACACAGCAGCAAATATACAACAGATTTATTGTCGGGGGAGAGAAAATAAATCAAGGAAGTTGCACTCATCCAATCAAAGACCCCAACCTGACTGTGTTGCTTTTTGGGGGCCTTAGAAGAGACTCACAGAAGCAAAATGTCTGCAAACTTTAATGAACTCAACAACATGAGATGAACAATGTCAAACAGAAAACAAGTCGTTGAAGTTGTTCACTGTGTTAGCTCAGGTTTTTGCAGTGCTTTTTGTTTTGATTTTTATATTCTACACAAAAGATTAATGTTTTCAGTCTCCCTTATTAAAATATTAATTTAGTCAGTTTAGAGTGTGATTACATTTAGTTGTACACATTTGGGATAAGGTAAGGCAGGCTGACTCTAAAATTCAATTTTAAAACTTAAAGAGAAAAAAAGAAAACATATAAAATTTTGATTTGATTTTTTATTTTATTTTTAGGCTCTAGTTGCCTTTATTGAGTAGAATCTGGAAAGACTGAGAATTGAAACCAGGACAGCTGCATCAAGGACAGCAACCTCTGCACATGGTGTGAACGCTCTAATAGTTAAGCTACCCAGCACCCAAGAAACAGGAAATTTTATAGGATTTTTCTTCTTTAAGTCAAGACCTCACAGACCCCCATGTCATTGAAAACAATGATGGTGACCCACTAGTACATCGATATTTGAAGCCTGTCCTATATGTGTCCAGTTAACCAGATTTCCTGCAGTAAGCTACATCCATTATTACAACGGTGACAATCCTGCCACTTTGCTGCAATGAAGGCACAAATGATCTGATCTTGAGCTTTTGTATGGTTGATGGAGTGTATTGGGTGTCAAATGAGTAAAAAGTCAAATCTGTTGTTCTGAAATGGAAAGAGGGTGTGCATTTATTTTGTGGAAGATTTTAAAAAAGTATATGTAAGATTTAATTTAAAAAGAGGAAATTGAAAGCTTCTTAAAAATATTGGTGGAAAATGTTTTCCACAATTGATTTTTTTTTGTGTTATTTTTTAAGTACGTTTCTGTGTGTGAATGCGTGTATTGATGAACAAATGAATCACTGTCCCCCACGGTGCTTTGTGCTGAGGAAGTGCTTTACAAATGCAGGCCAATTAACTTTTACCAATAATTGCAGGAGTTTCAACAGGATGTTATTGAAGTGAACATCTTTGAAGCATCATATTTTATCAGAGGTGACATCTACTAAATGGAAAAAAGCTTTCAAAAGATATTTTTTGTAAGCATTTTTTTTTTTTGCATAAATTGTAAAATGAAAATATTTTAGTTTTTAAGAAAGATTTTAGTAATGCTGACTCAAATCTGGCATATTTGCTTGCACAATAATCTAAGCCTTGGTTTTTCTGGGGCTTTTAACTTTTGTTGAAAAGTTAAAAGCCCTTTTCAACAAAAGTTGAAAGCCCTTTTCAAGGGCTTTCAACTTTTGTTGAAAGACTTCATAGGCCCGAAGACCCCTATGATGCATATAAACTTTGGTTCTCGTGTTCCCTCGCCCGGACGCGGGTCACCGGGGCCCCACTCTGGAGCCAGGCCTGGAGGTGGGGCACGTTGGCGAGCGCCTGGTGGCCGGGCTTTAACCTATGGAGCCCGGCCGGGCTCAGCCAGAAGAAGAAACATGGGACCCTCTTCCAATAGGCTCACCACCTATGGGAAGGGCAGCAGGGGTCGGGTGCATTGTGTGATGGGTGGTGGCCGAGGGAGGGGGTCCTGCCGGTCCGATCCTCGGTTACAGAAACTGGCTCTTGGGACGTGGAATGTGACCTCTCTGGTGGGGAAGGAGCCGGAGCTGGTGTGTGAGGCTGAGAGGTTCCGGCTAGAAATAGTCGGTCTCATCTCGACGAATGGCTCTGGTTCTGGAACCAGTCTCCTTGAGAGGGGCTGGACGTACTTCCACTCTGGAGTTGCCCACGGTGAGAGGCGTCGAGCAGGGGTGGGCATACTTGTTGCTCCCCATCTCAGCGACTGTACGTTGGGGTTCACCCCGGTGAACGAGAGGGTAGCCTCCCTCCGCCTACGGGTGGGGGGACGGGTTCTGACTGTTGTTTGTGCTTACGGGCCAAATGACAGCTCAGCCTACCCACCCTTTTTGGAGTCCTTAGAGGGGGTACTGGAGAGTGCCCCTCCTGGGGACTCCCTCGTTCTGCTGGGAGACTTCAACGCTCACATGGGCAATGACAGTGAGACGTCGAGGGTGGGGGGTTTGGGAGGAACGCTCCCTCCGATCTGAACTCGAGTGGTGTTCTGTTGCTGGACTTCTGTGCTCGTCACGGATTGTCCATAACGAACACCATGTTCAGGCATAAGGGTGTCCACATGTGCACTTGGCACCAGGACACCCTAGGCCGCAGTTCGATGATCGATTTTGTTATCGCTTTCGTCGGATCTGCGGCCGTATGTCTTGGACACTCGGGTGAAGAGAGGTGCGGAGTTGTCCACTGACCACTACCTGGTGGTGAGTTGGCTCCGGTGGTGGGGGGAGGATGCCGGTCAGACCTGGCAGGCCCAAACGTGTTGTGAGGGTCTGCTGGGAACGCCTGGCGGAGTCGTGAGACGGATGAGACGGAGCTTTAACTCCCATCTCCGGCAGAACTCGAACACGTCCCCGGGGGAGACGGGGGACATTGAGTCTGAGTGACCATGTTCCGTGCCTCCATTGTCGAGGCGGCTTATCGGAGCTGTGGTCGCAAGGTTGTCGGTGCCTGCCGGGGTGGCAACCCTCGAACCCGCTGGGTGGACACCTTCGGTGAGGGATGCTGTCAGGCTGAAGAAAGAGTCCTATCGGGCCTTTTTGGCCTGTGGGACTCCGGAAGCGGCTGATGGGTACCGGCGGGCGAAGCGGCTTGCAGCTCTGGCGGTTGCTGAGGCAAAAACTCGGGCGTGGGAGGAGTTCGGAGAGACCATGGAGAAAGACTTCCGTATGGCTTCGAGGCGATTCTGGTCCACCATCCGCGCCTCAGGAGGGGGAAGCAGTGTAGCACCAACACTGTTTACAGTGGGGGTGGTGTGCTGCTGACCTCGACTCGGGACGTTGTGGGTCGGTGGGCGGAGTACTTCGAAGACCTCCTCAATCCCACCAACATGCCTTCCATTGAGGAAGCTGAGCCTGAGGACTCTGGGTTGGGCTCTCCAATTTCTGGGGACGAAGTCGCCGAGGTAGTTAAAAAGCTCCCTCGGTGGCAGGGCCCCGGGTGGATGAGATTCGCCCGAGTATCTCAAGGCTCTGGATGTTGTAGGGTTGTGTTGGCTAACGCGACTCTGCAGTATCGCATGGACATCGGGGGGCAGTTCCCCTGGATTGGCAGACTCAGTGGTGGTCCCCCTGTTTAAAAAGTGGGGATCGGAGAGTGTGCTCCAATTATAGAGGGATCACACTCTTAAGCCTCCCTGGCAAGGTCTATTCGGGGGTACTGGAGAGGAGGGTCCGCTCGGATAGTCGAACCTCGGATTTTGGAAGAGCAGTGTGGTTTTCGTCCTGGTCGTGGAACACTGGACCAGCTCTACACCCTCGGCAGGGTCCTGGAGGGTGCATGGGAGTTCGCCCAACCAATCTACATGTGTTTTGTGGACTTGGAGAAGGCGTTCGACCGTGTCCCTCGGGGTGCCCTGTGGGGGGTTCTCCGGGAGTATGGGGTACCGGGCCCTTTGATACGGGCTGTCAGGTCCCTGTATGACCGGTGTCAGAGTCTGGTCCGCATTGCCGGCAATAAGTCGGGCTCGTTCCCAGTGAGGGTTGGACTCCGCCAGGGCTGCCGTTTGTCACCGATTCTGTTCATTACTTTTATGGACAGAATTTCTAGGCGCAGCCAGGGTGTTGAGGGGATCCGTTTTGGTGGCCTTAGGATTGCATCTCTGCTTTTTGCGGATGATGTGGTCCTATTGGCTTCATCGGGACGTGATCTTCAGCTCTTGCTGGAGCGGTTCGCAGCCGAGTGTGAAGCGGCCGGGATGAGGATCAGTGCCTCCAAGTCTGAGACCATGGTCTTGAGTCGGAAAAGGGTAGAGTGCCTTCTCCGGGTCAAGGGAGATGCCCTGCCCCAAGTGGAGGAGTTCAACTATCTCGGGATCTTGTTCACGAATGAGGGAAGAAGGGAGCGTGAGGTCGACAGGCGGATTGGTGCAGCGTCCGCCGTGAAACGGGCGCTGTTCCGGTCCGTCGTGGTGAAGAGAGAGCTGAGTCAAAAGGCGAAGCTCTTGATTTACCGGTCGATCTACATTCCTACCCTCATCTATGGTCATGAGCTTTGGGTAATGACTGAAAGAATGAGATCGCGGATACAAGCGGCTGAAATGGGTTTTCTCCGTAGGGTGGCTGGGCTCTCCCTTAGAGATAGGGTGAGAAGCTCGGTCATCCGGGAGGGACTCGGAGTAGAGCCGCTGCTCCTCCACATCGAGAGGAGCCAGTTGAGATGGCTCGGGCATCTGGTCAGGATGCCTCCTGGACGCCTCCCTGGTGAGGTGTTTAGGGCACATCCCACCGGGAGGAGGCCCCGGGGAAGACCCAGGACACGCTGGAGGGACTCTCGGCTGGCTTGGGAACGCCTCGGGATTCCCCCGGAGGAGCTGGAGGAAGTGGCTGGGGAGAGGGAAGTCTGGGCCTCCCTTCTTAAGCTGCTACCCCCGCGACCCGACCCCGGATAAGCGGCAGAAGATGGATGGATGGATGGATGGATGGATGGATGGATGGATGGATGGATGGATGGATGGATGGATGGATGGATGAAGTAATATTTGTTACAACTGGTGGCATGTTATGCTATCAGATGAGAAAAACATTACAATGAAACAATGTTTCCTGAATATATTGTATTTGTCTAAACATAAAAGATGTGCTTAACTATTTTTGCTTCAACTTTTCTCTTCAAATGTTTCTCAGTAGAAAATGTAATTGAGCACTAATGGGAAATGCATCCAGGCAGCTATTAAAAGGCTAATCAATGTAACAAACATTGTAGCATGAAGTTTTGTGTTACATAAACAGAGATAAAATACAAAAAATGGTACTCATCCAAATTAATGTATTTTGAGGAAGGCATCTTTTATTCTTTGTGAGTCTAAAGTTGTTTCTACTCTATGGCTGCAGTGACTCACCACACATCAACCTTCAGCCAAGTATCACCCCCATAAAATGTTTTATTAAAGTCTTTGCAGTAGCATTTTCAGATGGTTCAGTTCACTCCTTCATGTTGATCTTTTTAAATGCAAATAAAGCATGCAAATAACCAATTATTTCCATCTTTTAGTTTTATACACCCATATCTAATACCCAAACTATCCAGTAGGGGGCAGCAACATATTTTATAAACTGATCTGACACAAGATGGATTTCAACAGGGACATGTTCCCAAAAACAACTTTTAGAGCCACAGTCATGTACCCAGTTGATGCATTAACCAAACCTGGGAATAAATATGCATCAAAATGACTGGTGTGAACTGCATATATGTCTTCAAATAACGCCAAAGTAAGCTCATATAACATTCCACATCACTACTATTAAAGATGATCTATGTCTGTTGGGTCCCAATTAACTTGTAGCAACAGACATGATGAGCTTCCCTGCACAACGAGCGTCGTGCTAAAGGCATAGCAGCATGTCAACTTGTCTGTGACAGAACAGCTGATCTCAATTCCAGCATTCCCAAGAATACACTGGAAATAGTTTCAGGGTTCATTTGCAGTTTGAAGACTGGATGGTACGGTGACAATGCAGAGTGGGAAGAGTAGTATTTTAGCAGACAGTGAAGTGGGAAGGTAAATTTTAAAGATAGGGAGTGAAGGCAGTGTGTCTGAATCTCTGATAAAACACTAGGATTAAGAGCTCTAGTGGGTGGAGACAGTCAACATGGCTGTCTCCAGGGCAGCTATTAATATCAAATCGAAACACCACACATTGTTCCTTGCAGAGAAACAACCAAGTGACAAAGGAGTGATGAGGCCCTTGAGTGAAAAGAGATAGAATAGACAAATAAGTATGTTCAGAGGAGGGAGTGAATGTCAGCCAAAAGGTGCAGCTAATGATAAAAGTGCTGATATAATCAGGCAGAGAAAAGTATCAAGTTCATATTGATTGATGTTTGTTTGATTCTCATATTTCACATCAAGATTCTGCTTATGTGTCACTTATTTATTTAAACATACCTTTGTTCACTGGTTTATAAGTTGAGCTGAGGTACACTCTTTAGAAAAAAAAAAAACACTGTTTCATGGTATCATGCTTTTAACACAATGATTTAAAACAGTAAATGTACATTTGAAATAATAATACTTTATACTTATAAGTAGTTATTACGTGCTCACTGTGGAAACTATTATTTGTTTTCCCCATTCTGCTCCTTAAAGAGAAACACAGCTCTAACAAGTTCAAATTGGCAGCTCAGTTGGCTGTTTGCTGTTGGCTCTTGCAGAGCCTGTGGTTGACACCTGTGGAGAGACGCCACCTGCAGTTTTAGACAGCTTTACCTAAACAACAATAATAGTGAGTAGCACTCTTCAGTTTTCCTGACTGTCCATATGTTTAACAGCCATATTTTCTCCTGAAACATCCACATTTGTGTTTCTTAAAGGTGAAGAAGTTGTATTATTATTTATTTCATATGTAAAGGGAACTAAGATCAATGTTTTTCTTTTTTTTTTCCCCCTTTATTATTATATCACAGGTGTAGGTCCTGTTTGAAATTGTTGGAGAAAAAAACAGATGAGGTAGCAAAGTATTTTAAAGTTTTATTTGTTTCTGTGCATATAGAACAATAATAAACTTCAATTTTTTATATTAAAAATAATACATTACACAAATTTAATATCATTCCTATGTCCAAATATGCTCACTGCAAACTGTGGCTGATCATCTATTAAAAATTTGAATGAGCTGTAACTCAACAAAGAATGCATCTCAGACAATAAAAGGATTATGATTTCTCTAGCTTATTTTGATTGAGTGTATCCACACACACACACACGAACATAAACATTTGTACACCAAAAGTGTGCGACCATGCCAGTACATTCTCTTCTCTCCGCTTGGATCAAAGGTTGGCAGAAGCTTCTGGATTCCTGGAGGGCAACCAACTCTTGATGATATGTTTTCTCCCTCCTCACACCTCTTACCCTTTCTCTTTCCATCACACTTCCCCCTTCTCACATAAATATGTTTTCCACATGAGTTTCTGTATTTTTAAATCAGATAAAACAACTAATCCATTGATTTTTTTTTATTTTTATATTAAATTTGCACTTTTCAAAACAAAAGTGCATAGTGCAAACATCACACTGAATATCAGTGTTGTGGGTGTACACAGGTGGCCAGTTGAGGTAGTGATAAACTCATGGTGCAGCTAATAACACCTCCTTCTTCATCACAATGCAAATACCTTCACATAAACATGCAACTCCAGAGAACAACTGACTCCAGCTTTGATCAAATGTGACATTGGTAGTACTAAAGATTTAGGGTTACTTTCTTGATGTCACTAGCTTTGGTTCTATCTATGTACATCTTGGTCTAAACCTTTCTAACATGTTTTGCTGTGTGAAATCTCTAACCCACTGGTTAACCCATCTGTCTCTCTCGCACATCCCATCTTCTTGTTTTGTCTGTTTTGTTTCAGCCTCTTTGGGCTTCCTGGGACATGGAGCGACCGAGCGCTTTGGGTGCTTTGGCGAACTCCATGAGAGTCGGCTTGACTGGTGGGAGGTCTCTGGTGATCTCGTCCACGCTCCTCTTGCTGGGACAGACTCCGTCTGGTGTTGGGAAGGGCAGCAGGTCCTGCTCTGTGTGTGGGGCGCCGCGCCCCAGCCTGATGCCCAGATCTGCGGGGATAAAGATGGGCAAGGGGAGGGTGTTTCTCTTGGGCAGCAGCTGGTGCTCCCTCACGCCTCCTTCCACGGTGCCCACCCTGAAAACTCCAGACGGGCAGGTCTGAATCAGAGAGCGACTCTGCCACTGCCGGGACATGGTCTCTCTGCGGGAGTCATCGATCATGTTCATGGTCTGACTGTAGGAGAAAAGTTTGGGTTAGGAACTACAGAAGCACTCTCTTGAGATACATGTGTCATTGGGCTGCTTGGTGTGTTTTACCTTTCCTGAGGTTGAGTCTTGAGATGAACACTGTGCCAATCGGCGCTGTAGCTCTCCCTTCGTGCCTTGTTCTCCTCCCGAACGCTGCAGACCAGCTCACCTCCCATCACCACTCCGTTTCTTTTTTCCAGCACGCTACAGAAAGGCATCTTCTCTGGAGATTTTAGATGATTTATTGCCTCCACTGGGTTGAGGATTGAATCTTGGATGCTTCAGCTGGATGTCTCTCCAAGCTTATTCGCCCTTTCGAATGTGTCTGTCTGGGCTCAGGTCTGGCCGCTGCTTTTATACCCAGTCTGTTGCTATTTCCGATCCATGTTGTCAGTCTGCTTTGCAGCGCGTACTGACACCTGACACCAGTCTTCCCGTAGACCCAGAGGCCAAGCCAAAACGGTGTTTACGGTCATTGTACTGAAAATCCCCCTGATTTTCAGATTGTACTTTCAATCACTTGTTAAATCTCTTGGCCCAACTCTTTGTACATCAGCTGTGATTATAGAGAGGAAAATATAGACAGAGGTTAAACAAATTTCTGTCCTTGGGAGCAGTAACAGTGACGCAGATACTTTTGAAGAATATTTTGGTCGTGTGAGTTGAAAATTGGTTGATTTAGAAAAGAAAGGTTTCAGATTTATATTCTTCTGGTTTATCCTCATCATAATAGAGTTCATAAGGACCTTATGCAACAACTGGGCTTCATATCAACAGAACCCCCTCGCCATCTCGTTAGATGTCAGCGAAAGCTCCCCCACCTGTGATTCATTACCACAGTGACAGAGAACCACATAAGCTGTAATGAACTCAGGTTACAGGCTGTGAAATACACACACATATCTACCGCGACTCACCTCTGACAGTCATCTGCCGGTGTGAGGTTACTACCAGACTCTGACTCATTCACTCACATATGGCTCTGAGCTCATCCCACTGCAGATATCACTTATTACACACACAGCATCAAGCATGCCTATCATAATAATAAATGTTGTCAGTCAATCAATTAGCAATAGATTCATTATGGATTATTTGTTCAAATTTTGGACTTTTAGGACCTTAAAATAGCAAAAGTTTTGTTGTAGTTTGTATAAATTCATCTTATTTGTTTTCAGTGCTTTGAAGAATTAATGTCGCAGTTGAAACCAAGCTCCTTTTTAGTTTTTAATATTTCACCTGTCTCTTTGCAACTTCTTTGTGAACTGACACCATGTGTGCAAAACACCGGGGAATCCCCCTGGGGTCATAGCTGCAGTCGTAATAGCACTCCAACATGCTTGACATTTTGGAAACCTTGTATGCCGCCAAACAAGGTTATTCCATGTGGACATCATATATTTTACTGCAGCGACAGAAATCTTCAGTTGCTTTGGTGTAAACCCATCCATCCATCCATCCATTTTCCGTCACCCTTCTCCCTAACGGGGTCGGGAGTTGCTGATGCCTATCTCCAGCTGCGTTCCGGGCGAGAGGCAGGGTACACCCTGGACAGGTCGCCAGTCTGTCGCAGGGCAACACAGAGAGACAAACAGGACAAACAACCATGCACACACACTCACACCTAGGGAGAATTTGGGAAGACCAATTAACCTGACAGTCATGTTTTTGGACTGTGGGAGGAAGCCGGAGAACCCGGAGAGAACCCACGCATGCACAGGGAGAACATGCAAACTCCGTGCAGAAAGACCCCGGGAATCGAACCCAAAACCTTCTTGCTGCAAGGCAACAGCGCTACCCACTGCGCCACTGTGCAGCCCGCTTTGGTGTAAACCTTAAAACCAAAAATGAACCTCTGCTACTTATGTGCAGATAGTGAATTAGCATTAAAATATCTAAGCATGAACAGGACTCAAACCAAGTGACTAATCTTATTAATCATCAAGCAATATTTGTGGCAAACTATTTCCAGTAACTGGTTATTAGTGTGTTGTACATTAACTGACAGGAAATATAACGAACTCCTGGATGTTGGTGGGTTTCCTCACATAAGTACTCGACTATAAAAATTTAACAATGACTTATCTTTTTTTAAAATAAAATAAAATAAAATAATAAAACAAAACACAGTGGTAATGTAAAAAGGTTGGTATGCTCAGCCTCTCTTTTACTAAAGTCTGCACAATGCAGTTTCTACATACTCAAAAAGGGAACAGTCAATGTGCCTAGTTTATGATTATAGTGACATAACACTAATGTTTGTCTGCACATTTGCAGTGATTAATAGGTTTGTGAAAATTAACTGATTTGTGAATGAATTGATAATTGAAAATTTTCATGTATACAAATACAATTGCCCTTGGAAGTGTATTGATACTGTTTTTGTGACACAGTCATATCACAACAATCTGAGATTTCCAACGGTATGTTTGTACCTAAATACATCTCTTGCTTGCACAGCAAAGAGGTGTGGAAAACTACCAGGACTGCATTCATCTATAGTTCATCTGTAGATCCCATCTGAATGTTAAAGATTTAGAGACGACAACTGTTACCAATCCCTCATGACCTCTGACCCCGTAAGCCCCTTTGGCCTACCCTTCTCCGTTGCTGCTTCAACTACAAGCCCTGATCTATTGCCCCAAACCCTCGTGACCCTTTGTCACCACCTTTTAAAAATATCCAGAGTAAAGGGCAACAACAAGTGACTAACACAGATAAACAGCGGTAGCTCTGCTGTTGACTTTATTCAGCATGTAAAACAGCATTTTAGCATGAAATTCTCTAATGTGAGAAAGTGAGAACATATTAAATGCTCATCTGATGATTCTTAGAAAATCAGATGAAATGACAGTGGCTTAAACAAATTTTACTAACCTGTCTTTCTTTCTGTCTTCTGTTCTTTTATTTTAAAAAAAAATATGAGAATAAAAAGTTCTGAAAAAAAAACACAATTACAAAATGTTCTTCTTTAAATAAATTTTTTTCATCTCCCAAAGAGTAAGTAGTTCTGTGTTTAGTATAGCTATCTCAACATTTTTTGTTAGAATTCAGTTCAAAAACTGCTGGTTTAGTTCAATTGATTCATCTTCTCATGTGTAGATTTATTTTCATCCACTTATCTGAGGTCGGGTTATGGAGGTAACAGAACCAGGAGGGAAAATCCCTCAGCCCTTCTCATATGCAAGACTCTTCTGTGACTGAATGAGGCCTCAAACCAGAAGAAAACTATGATCATTCCTGCAAGTCCTTGCTTGTCTCTTCACTGCGGGATATGTGACAAAGCTTTCCGAAATCATCCGAAATAATCAGATGCATTTGTCTAAGATTCACGCTGATTTTCAAACTGAATTTTTTCCACTAAGGTTCGGGAGAAAACATTTTTGTTCCACCTGCAAATTTGTATGGACAATTAACTACAGTTCAGTCTGGTTTTAAAAACAATGACATTTAAGTGAAAAGATTTCATTGCAGATTTAGGAAAATCTACTATGTTAGTTCTTATGAACCTATAGGGATTTTTTTAAAACTAGTGATTGCGGATTACTCTTGGCATAGTTTAAATAGCATCCAAGATATATAGTATATCTGCACACAACCTGGCTGCCAGAAGTTACAGTTAATATTTAGAAATCCAAATGCGCATAAACAATATTTTATCTGAGGTTCCTCTAGCTATACTTTACTTTTGTCATAAAGTACTTTAGCTTTCTTTCCTTGTAACCTGCAAATATTTGTCAAATCTGAAGTCAACAGTAGAATAAAATGCCAATGTTAAGCTTTAAAAACTCAGCTAAGTGTACCTTCAGTTAAAATTTCACAAAACTAGCCAACTATTTATTTAAGTAGATTACCTACCAACTTTTGAGACTGATGATGTAAGTCATCTAAGAGCAGACATTTTCAAGCATGCCAGCAAAGACAGTCTGCTAATTTGTGGTTCTTATTTTTGGTGAATGGCCTCAGGCTAAATCTGCAGGACACCGGATGGCCTTTGTCTCTCTTGTATGAGTCATCCTACGCTAATGAAACAAGTGGTGTGGAGTCTCTGTAAAGGTGAGCGAAAACAAAGTAAAACCCGTCACAGCCGTCAACCACCCTCCGGCCCTCCCTGTCCCAAAGATCCTCGCCCCTGCAATCTGGGCTCAGCGAGGGAGAACTTTGTGTTGTGTAACATTGGTGCCACTGCTTCTGCGAAGTGACATTCAAATGAGCCGTCACCGACGGAGACAGAGAGTGGGAGTGAGGAACAAGCTCAGGCCCGGGCAAAATATTGTGAGAGCACGTTAGATGTTGTTGTGACCGAGGAATGAGTTTGGGAGGACAGCCACCAGCCTCCGTACGCTGACACAAAGTGCTGGGCTAATGGAGAGATAACTCTGCGGAAAGTTAACTTCACAGTGATTCCTCCACCCAATTGCTCCAGCTTTCTATCAGTGGCCATCAGGCTGCTGCTGTGATCAAACAGGTGTCTTCTCTGGAGTGTCCCTCTTACATAACATCAAGCAGCTGATTAACAAAAACACTATCGTCGCCATGCAGATTGCAACTCAACCGGACCCCAGAGGGATGGTCACACGTCAGACAGACAACATCGAATCAGGGCAGAACAGAACCAGCCAAGAGAAGACAACAGCAAGGGCCACGTGCAGAGCTGCAAGAAACCCAACGTTTCAAGTTCATAGAAGAGCCTTTCAAAAGTGTTTATACCTCTTGCAGCTTTTGACAATTTCCCATGTTAATTTGCAAGTGAGTTTTGCAAATTGTCTCTCAAAATCTCTGAGGCTGAGATTAAACACAGAAAGACTGTTTGATTTTATTTAGAGGTATCTGATTAAAGTGGATGGAAGAAGAGTTTAAGAGCCTGTATTATTTTGTGTAAAATCTTAATAAAACATGGTGATGCTTGTGGTTCTAAAGTGATAAAATGTGAAAATGTTCAAGGCGTGTGAATGGTGGTATTGTAATACCCCTCAAGGCAAAAATGTTCATCATTTCAGACTAAAGTCTAAAGTTAGGCCAACACACTAACATGTGATTCTGCACAAACAATAGGCTTTAGGCAGAAACTTTTATTCAATCATGAACAAACACAAAGACTTACACATCTACTTAAATGTTTTTCACATTTTCCATAGCTTGTTGGAAGGAAACATACCCTCCCACACACATCACCTGAAGGCCGTCTCAGTCGCACACATAATCACTCCATACCGTTCAACATACACTAATGATTTTGCAATTCTCATTTTCTTTTTCCAATTTAATCTGAAACCAAATGCAGACTTCAAACAAGTGCAGATTGAATCAACAGAAATAATCAATGTTAATTATTCTTTAAAAAACTAATTGTGACATTAGATAGCTAGACTGTTTATAGTGTTTCGCACAAATCATGTGATTGACTGGAAGTGCTGATAATCACAGGACAAAAGATAAAGGGGCTCTGCTGAAAAAAATCATTGCTACCCTGAAGGTTCTCAGCAAGTGAACAATGAACACGCTTTAAACTCTGTGGAAGGGAGGAAAACACTCTCACAGCGAATTAACGTTTCTGGAATTCTGTAATAGTCCCCGCTTCATTTGGAAGAAAGAAAACAGAAATGATTTTAACCCTTGAAGTTAGGGCAGAAGAAGAAGATATTCAGCCTGCAGGAGCTTCTGCCACCTGAAGGTAATCAAGATTGATGGCTACTGCCCCCTGGCTGCTGTCTGTCATCACTGCAAGCCTGCAGACCTCATTGGATCAGTTTTTAATCATCTTTTTCACTGTCGTCCTCTTCATCGTCGTCATTGCCACGTCCGTTCATGGCCTCGACCCTGGCCAGCAGCAGCGGCAAGTTTATGGCCAGGCCCGGCATCTCCTCATCAGAGTCGTCCTTCGGAGGGTAAAACCGCTTCGCCTTGGCCAAGAAATCTTCACCGATGTCGAGGTAAAGGAGGCGATCCTGCAGAGGTGAGGACAGAGATAGGTGAACTATTTACTGCTATAAGCTACCACATACAACAAGTATATAATGTAATATATTATGTTTTGAATTTTAAAGGAACAGCTGAAAAATCCAGAAGAGAATTTCTGTTAAATCTTTAAAAGAAGGTAATGTCTGACAGGAAGACCAAAGTGAACTACGACCATCTTAAAATATTTTCAGTCTTAAAAACTTTGTAGCAGTTTATGCAAAAGGATTTTATGAGCCTTTGTTTGCAAAACAATAATCAGAAGCAGTTGATTATTGACACCAACGATCTTCCTGATTGAAACAAAGTGAGAAAGTATCTTATAATTCCAACTCCCAATAGAAAAATGTAGAAATTAATAAAATAACATTCAGCTCAACCACTTCAATGTTTTTTTGTTTTTGTTTTCTTTTTTGCATTTTAGACAGTTACTATGACCAGGGATGTTTTATATTTTCCATCCTCAGAATCCATTTCACACAGGAAAATCACTATTGGTGCATCATATCCTATATCCATTACCTGCTTGAAAAGATGCATAAAATCAGCTTCTGTTTAATAAGTGCAAAATTAAAAGTGCCAAAATGTTGAAATGTATAAAGTAGTGCCCACTTAAAATAATAAGGTGATTTTCAGATTCAAGCTCTATTACGAAGGTAGAACAATACTTCGAGATGCTAAAGCTAACCAACTAAAATGAGATGCTATAGATGCCCTGTTTTGATACAGAAGTGCAAAGTTATTTTGGGGGCATTTTCTCACAATGATAAACAGATATCTTTCTGGTGGGGCCTCTTTGGAGCTGAAGATGGAGGTCTCAGTGTGCAATGTGTGCAGCATGGCACGTGCTGCTGGGGCATTACGCATGCGGTCAGCTGAGGCACCAGCAGATACTGTCAGCAGTGAGTCTGCCTCAGCCATAAAACCTGGAACAAAAAGATAAACAGCCTCAACAAAGGCAGCTGTGTTCTGGTACTGGTGTTCCTCATTTGTGTATCATTTAGTTTTACCCAGGTTCTCCAGGATAGTTTTCCATTTGTCTCTGACTTCTCTGCGTGTGTCTCTCATGGCTTCGATATCCACACTCAGGCGACGATAGCCCTGCGAGATAGGGTAAAAACGGACATTTTCTTTCTGTCCTGTTTAGGTTTGCTTTGATCAATATAGACCAATAAAATGTAGAAAGGGCTATAAAAATGTTTCTACCTCTTTAAAGATGTATTCTTTTTGCTCTTCTGTCACACTTACACATTTAAGTTTCTCAAACAAATTTTAATATCAAAGACAACCCGAATAGTTATAAATAGCAATTTTCAATTTGTGACATAAAACATTTGCAATAACTAGTGATGAGTTCTACCCTTGGTTAAGGAACCTGGCTGCTCTGTGTCCTTCACTTTCTTTTGTTTAGCCCTGAATTTGTTGGTCTATTTTGATTCTTTGTCCTGTTGCACAAACAGAGATGAGCCAGACTTTTATCTTCAGAAGTTTCTACTACAAAGCAGAATCCATGTTTTCGTCCAGCTCCAGGGCATCACACTACCACCACCATGCTTGCCTGTAAGGATGATGTTCCGAAGGCCAAGTGAGGCCTTTAGAATATTAGATATTGTTTTCAGTTCTGTGTACGTTTTTTAAGGAATTTTGAAGGGATGTTGATAGATGGGTATTCCGGGATAGATGTCAGTGATTTTGTTTGTAACATGTTTTCAAATTTCTTTAGATGAGGGCATAACGTTTTGCTCTTTGAGATCTTTAAAGCTATAGCATGGAGTTCTGAGACGTGGCCTCAAAATGTGAACAATCACACTTTACAGATTCCTTCCCTTTGCTCTCGTGCTCATGCGTTGCGCCCCTCCCAGTCCTGAACACAACACAATTGGCAGTTTTCTTGTAACATTAGGTTGTTTCTCCATCGTTAGTGTATTAAATCTTGAACTTGAACAACACAAGCCTGATTGACACTGTTAAGGTCTCCTCCTGCCTCTTATTGGTTGTTCCTGGCTAGGAGCGGTATATTTCTGCAGATGGCAGTAGGACCACTGGCAGGAGTCTGAGGAGTTTAATTTTTTTCACAGATTATTTTTCTGATATTAAACTGTCAGGACATAGTGCTTGTTTTAATATGTTAAAAAATGTATGCATGTTTTTATAAAAGCTATCTAATTAAGCCTACTTCATGTTGTTTGACAAGAAATTTCTTGATTCTGGGTGTGGAAGGTGACTTACTATGGTTTAAAAAGGGGGGAAGTTATCTTTTCAAATAGACTTTGGTAGTTTGTATTAACTGTTTCCCAGCCTTAACTAAAAAATACATCATTTGAAAACTATTTTTATTTAGTCAGGCTTTCTCAAAGATTAAAATGTGTTTGAAGCATTTAAGTATGACAGAAACAGAAGCTACCTGTAAGCTGGCAAAAGCTTGTATGGCACTGTATTTATTAAACATATAAAAACATGTGTTAAAACACAATAAAGCATCAGTAGTTTTTATTTGTTAGTGTTCTTTTGTTCCTTTTTCAACTTCTCTACATACCGTGGATCCAATGCGGGTTTTATTCCTGGCCTGAAGCAGGGTGTAAAGCGTTCGGTCATCGGCTCTCTCTGAGTGGCTGGGGTCTCCGGGTTCACTCCACAGGTTGGTCTCCTCGTCTCGTCTCTTCTGGACTTCACGGGTAAAATAATCCAGTGGATCTGGCCTGTGTTGTTGAGACACAGCAAAACTAATTCACTGGCATTAAAAAGATTCCATGGTTTCTTTTAGCATCAATCAAATGGTTTTAGGATCTGCAGGAGCGGAAAATGATTTCTCTTTTTTTAAATCGCCGTCTTACGTTACAAGAGGTTGCTTTTCATCCTCTTCTTCTTCGTCTTCAGCACAGCAGCAGCAGCAAAACTTCATGAAGAACCTCTTGAAAGCTGAACCCATCTAAAAGGAACAAAGATGAGCCGGATTCAGGGCTGCACAATGCCACAAAGTCCAGATGGAGATTTTGTTTGACTTTGGTTAAAAGATGTTGCACCTTCTTCGCTCCTTCAAAACAAGTGGCACTTCTGCAGCTCCGAATCCCCAGTCGATGCTCTGAAGAAATGTTTTTGTTTTTATTTTTTCAAAAATGACTCAGTTAATGGGTAATATTTCAAAAAACAAAACAAAAAACATTGGGTAGCAGAAAAACAGGCAACTGCAACAACATTTATATTCTCCATGTTAGTGAATCTTGCAAATCTGACTGATTTTTCAGATGTAAAACAGATAGTAAATTCAAAGATATTGAAAATAATAACTTAAATTCTATCTCTACCTGATTTTCAGCCTCCCATTTTCCACGATCTCGCCTCGACTCCACAGTGACTCAGATATTTGTCTGGAAAAGCTCAGGGAGATGGCATCCCGACGACTGGTGTTTCTTATCAGAAAGCACCAAAGGGGTTTTTTCGATAAAGAAAAAAAAACAAAACATTCACACACCCATAACCTCAGAAGACAGTCACAGCACTATCATGTGAGCTGCTTCGTGTCCTGTCCTATGAATTCTGCTTTTGCCCCCGAGAACAACACATCTCTTTTCTACATCTGTAAGACTAATTGTACATACAGTATGAAATCTACCACAGTGGTATAGATCAAGGTTTAATTTTATTACTCGCAGTTCCATAGGCTGTAAATAATTAGTTCAAAAGGGCAGCAAAACTTGGTAACTGTTTTCATTTCTTCTTTTATTTCAAAAAAACAAAAAAAAAGTAACCCAATTTCTACAAAGGCACCGTGAATATTGAGATCCAACTTGAATTTATACCATGTGGAATAAACGCCTGAAACCCAGCCTGATTTGCTATTGTTGGTTTATGGTTGAAATGTAACCATAAAGCTGTAATGCACAAGGACTTAGTCGCCAGGTGTCATTGTTTCAACACCTAAACACCACCAGGATGCGTAGTAGATAAATACTGTACTTCTCAATAAAACCAAGTTTATTGATATGAAGTGATAAAATATTTTGATCAATTTCTATATTTCAAAGACCAATAATAGAGCAATAAAATGGAAATAAAAACAAAATCACACTTAGTATGAGCATAAATTTTCAATTGGTCAATCAAAGATCACAAATTCATTTTACAACTAAAGAGCCAGTTATTATCTCTGAGCTTGGAGATATTTTTACTTAGTTATTTTTCAGGCACATAACATCATTTATATGACAATCAAGCAGATATGTTACCTTCAATTGTTTAAAAGTGCTGCACATATTAAACACAACCTAATAAATACTTTACTTCACAATTTGACACTTTAAAATTGGGTCGTCGTCAATTTTATCCTCCCGCAGACTTACAACGACACCCAGTGAACCTTGCATGATCTTTTACAAGTCTGTTTTTTTTTTTGTGGTTTTGGGAACTGACAGGCTAATGGACATCCCATAGCTTCTATGATGTCCGACCGTGACATCTGCTGTTCTCTTCCTGAGCATCGCACTAAGACCGTGGGAAGGTTAAGAAACTCCTCCTCTTTCCAACACTTCACCTTCAGCATGTCATCACAAAAATCTTCCTCCATTATCTTGTTTACAATGCTTTTTCGAAGCATTGCACCGAGACGTATTTCGCATGATAAGCTTGGCAGATGTGTGGTTCCACCAGCTGTTTGCTAATTGTTGCTCCCGCTATTCTGAAGGAGCTTTAAGGAGGAGCTTTGTGGAAATAGGCAGGGCTTTGTGGGAGCAAAGCAGAAAGTTATCAGGAAGCTCAGATAATGCTAACATATTTTGGTAACATGGTACGCCTGACGTGAAACAAACTGGAAGAGCACAATTCCCACTCTGAACCTAATATGTGGTGCTGCAGGCCAGTTTCTCTTCCAAATGTCCCTATATTGTGAGTAGAGGGATATGTTTGATAGAGCTGGACATTACTAGAAAATTTAATCACTGGTATTTCCAAAATGCTAATAATTCAAACAACAAAACACTGAAAAAACCCCCCATAATATTCTGAAAGACACCGAGAGAAAAGAAAATCAAAGTAGTGGAATAACAATAAAAAAATGTTGCGGTGGAACCAGAAGTGCAAAAACTCAAAGCCCTTTAAATGTTTTCTGTCATTACATTTCACTAACTTTGTCACCATCAAACCTCAGTAAAGTAATAAAGAGTTAAGCGTAGAAAATGACAAAAATCTCACAACTAAGAGCTTTGTTGGTGAAAAAATGTATGAAAAATCATCCATAACTGGAAAAATAACAGTTTTATGAAAGTTGTTTATGACCTGAAATTTGTCAAACATTTGTGCTGTTTTGTTACTAAAAGTAGAAAAAAAAGAAACAAAAAAAAACATTGGTCTCAATTTGAATTATACCTAAATTTGTGAAAAAAAAGAGAAATCTCAAGATAGGTGTTGATGTTTTATTACACATAAGAGACTTAAGATCAAGTAAAAACAGTTGGTCAGTAGTGATGGCTTTGAATTAACATATTTGATGTTAAAATGAATTACAACTAATATTGAAATAAGTAAACATAAGTGCTCCAAGCAGGCTTCTCGTGCAACAATAGACCATCATTGGAGCAGAAAATATACAGATTTCAATGAACAAAAAGCAATAAGACCAGTATATTATATTACTGCAATGAAGGCACAATTGTTTACATTTTCTTCACTTCAAATTCCTTTTGTTGGAACCTTAAAATGTCAGAACAAATACATCTGAGTAATGTTATTACCCAAATATTTCAGATGTCTTGCTCAGCTCTTTTTCCACCTATAAGAATTGCAGCTTCCAAAAACAGAATTCCTCAAAGTCAAATCCACAAATTTCTTCCTTTAGGAATAATAACAGAAGTTTCTGTAAAAAGAAGAAGAAAAAAAAAAACAAAAAAAAACGCAGCATTTTACCCACATTTCAGGACAATTACCTTTGAACCATGATGATTTTTGAGGAGCGTGCTACCATCAGTATGCAGACTAATAACACTAAGCTGAAGGGGAAGTTTTTTTTCATCATTACAAGCTGAATTTTGCTTCATTATGTAAAGAAGTTTGATCCATATCTCACATGCATGACAAAAATTGTAACTTCAATTTATTTGTAAATCATGCAATTACTCCAGCTCATTATTCTGCCCCCAACAAGGCCACATGAGGTGATTGGCACAAAAGACAACAGTAGTAAGCTGTCTGATCTACTTTTAGCTCGCCTGAACAATCGTCCCTTTGATCTGAAATTAGCTTTAAGATATCACTGTGAAAATCACAAAAAACTGGTTAAAAACCCTGGAACAACAGATTTTACTGTCGTACTGCAGAAGAAAACAGAGCCTTTTCACAATCTACATTGGTCATGTCGCCCTCTAGTGGTGAGTAATAGCGCATCCTCTTCATCACAGTATTTCTTAAAAATAATAAGAATATGGCTGTTATATGTAGGCAGGAAGATGTAAAGGTGGTGCAGAAAAACAAAATAAAAACAACAAATTAATAAACAATAAACAAAAATAGGTTTTGAGCTGCTTCTGTTCTTTGACAACAGTTCTCATAGATCCTCTCCTCATGAAAGCGAGAGTGCACCGCACCTCAACTCAGAACAGATCCCATGTCCTAGTGGGAGTCAGAGTAACAGTCAAATGTAAAAAAAAAATAGTTTGAGGATAGTCATTTGTTCTGTCCAAATTACTCTGCTTGATCTGAAATATGGCCTCCTATGCTTAGAGGTAAAGTCAGTTCAGTTATGGCAGCTGGCCGCGCATCCCTTCAGCACAGGAGCTCCACAGGATGACGCCTCCACTCCTCAGGTTGATGACGGGGGTCCAGCGCTCTGCTTTTCTTTAGGCTTCGTGGTTGATGAGGACGGTTGGACAGGGGGGGGATTAAGGTCAGCGATGCGTTGCCGTAACTGGCCCATAAACTCAAACATGCCTGCAGGTAGGGCCTGGTGGATGAGATAGCGAGGCAGATGGCCCTAAAAAAAGGAACAACTGAAAGTTAGGCGTTTGACTGAACATATTTACATAGACGGTTCTGTTAAAGAGATTTGAATCTGCTTTGAAATTTACCTACATGAAGCAATAATCCTTCAGGCTTCATGAGGAAGTCCTAAAGGTGTCACTGACACAATAAAACCACTTACAACTAGTAGATTTAAAAAGCCTACTGCGCTTTCATTCTGTGTACACAAAATACTTTAATAGTATTTTTCAAAGACTACTATAAATTCCATGGCATTGTCAGTGTCGCATTTTTCATTTGTAGTAACTGGGTCAAAAGTAATGAGGATAATTCAAAGTGTATTCAATTAACTATAAAACAATGGAAGTTGTGAGCAGTTTCAGCAAAGATTTGAGTGATATGACTGCAGTTTTGGAGGAAGAAGCAAGATCAAGTGATGAAGAAGAGAGAAGGACCCCAACCCTATTTTACACATGCAAAAATACAAAAAAAGACAAAGATTTCTGTGTTCATATTCCCCACCTTAAAATTTGTGTTGAGGATCCAGATGAATGTGCAGACGGACGGGTTACTGCTGGATTTCAGAACCACAAATCCTCCTGGGTAGTTTTCTCCCCTAGAACAACCAATAAAAAGCAATGAGGAAGTAAAAAAATTGCCAATTGATTTTGATTCATTTATTTCAAACAAGTTTTTATTAGTAGGACAGAGAAAACATGTCCATACATAACCAAGAACAAGATTATTTGTTTACCACTATATTTTTGTTGAAAACAACTCCTGGTTGACTTAAGTGATGACAGAAATCCTGGTGAAGGCATAAACTGACCTGACACAGCGATCACTTGGCGGCTTAGCATCATGGATGGTTGATGTGCCAACACTAATATAACGGTCTTCTCTGCTTTCGACTCGTCTAACATTAACATAGTCCCTTAAAGGGATGAAAAAAAACAACAAAAAATGCATAAATAAAATCACCTTACTTTACTTCAGACAAGAAATCTGAAACAAAGTGACAAATCTATCCTTTCAGTAGGAAAAAAGTAAGAGACCTCAGGAACCCCAATCTTTGCTGTGCTAATGTACCTGGAAGACACAATGCCTCCTCCTACGCTAGCAGCGATGTCATGCGTCACCAGAGTGTTGTCGTCAATTCTCTGGAGGACCTGAGGCCAAAAGTACAGTTCTGCAAAACATCTCAATGGAAAATGTTTGATCTAACAAAGAGGTTCATCACCTGGCAGGAAACAATTGTTTTGGTCCACTCAGCTACTTTCTCTGGTTGCAGTATCACCTCCTGATAGACGAGCTCCGCGGGACATTGCATGAAGGCCTGACCAAATGAAATGAAGCACAAAATCTGAGGAATAAAGTAAAAGATGAAAAAATGCAGAGAAAAAACAAAAAGAGGACCAAACTACATCTCGCTTCAGGAGATGATTTTATGATCAAAGCGGACTTAATGCTGGGTCATAAAAAAATAAAGCGTGAACAAGGAGGTTAAAGAGAAGGGGAACATTTGGTAACCCAATGTCATGCTAATAGCACGTAGCATTCACCAGCAGCTCATTGAGGGAAGTGAGAGCACTTATCCAGTTGTAAAACAGTAGATTAAATATTAAAATATAGTTTAATAAAGCGTCAAGGGATTTTAGTAATCAAGGAACTCCAATACTTCGATTAACTGTTACAGCCCTATTTATAATCTTTCCCAATAAGCGAGGGGAATCTCCACCGACTCTCATCTTTGAATTTAAGATATTACTATATTTTAGATCCCAAAAATAAACTTTTCCAATATGAAACAAAAAAGAAAATCACAACCGGTCTGTTCCATTTATGAAGGATGTGCGAATTAGAAGGAAAGTTTTTAAAACATGAGAAACAAAGACAAACAATAGTTTACATTTTGAAGTAGAAGCAGAAGTAAAACAGCTGGTGATACTAAATATACAACAGCTTCAAAATTAATTCCAACTACTACCGCAAATGTATAGCCATTTTATTTCATGTCATGTCTGATGCAGATGCATTAACTAGGGAATCCCTTCCAATTATACTATAAGAAATTTCTTTAATTCCATATTATCTGATTTTTTTGGTGAATTCACAAAAAATGGATTCACAATATTTGGTTGATTCACAAAAGACAGCATTAGTAAGATGAACAGTCGTTCCTTTTATCTGAAATTAGCTTTTTTAAGCGGAAAAACACAAAACAAGGTTAGATGTGATTGGTGTTTTTTTTTTTGTATGACAATGAAGCACAATGTTTCACGTTTGCAGTACCTTCAAAATAAAAATCTTTCCGTAGTTGGGAGTCTCCAGAGTGTAGACGCTATCTCCCATGTCCTGTCAAAACACACAATCCTGTCAGCATCAGAAGGTTTGACTTGAATCCAAACAATTCCATATTTTATCATTTTTTTCTTTTTTTTGGGTGACATTCTTCCCATCCGAGTACAAAACATTAACCTTGCTCAATCATATATATATTTTTTTACATACATTTTAAAATAACACCACTTTTACATTGGTTTATGATTTGGCAGTGTGGCAAAAAGTCATTTCACTACTTTTGGAGTATCTGGAAAAAGTTAGACTAGTTCTACTTCAAAACCTATGAGACAAATATATTCATAAATATATATATTTTAAATAAAAACTTTTAAGATTTACTCAAATCAAAATATAATAAATTGCAGCTTGTTTGCTAAATGAGAAAGTGGAAAACAGACAAAAAGTTTAAGAAATGTGTGAAACAATTAACATGAAGTTAAGTTTTGTTGTGACAAACCAAAGAAAAATAATCTAGCTAAAAATTATAGTTAAAAAAAAGCATTTCTTGAAGAAATCAAAATTTGACTTTTTAGAGAATGTAAAAAAAAAAAAAAAATCCCTTTTCAATACATGAAAGTGAAGTGAAAATTCACACTTTTCCCATATTTAAGAGTTTGTGAAGAACGATTGAAATTCAGAATCGGGAAAATAAATCTGAGCTTTAAATAATGTCAAGTGGGTTTCTCTTTCGGTTTGAAAAGCGACTGAACTGGTTCCATCAAGTTTTACTACTTTACCCGAAACCATTAACAATGAGGTGAAGGAAAATCTCTCATAAATGATTTTGATGTTGACTTTTTTATCATAAATTGAAAAAAAATTTTTTTTAAAGCTATGTTTAATGTGGATTAATTGACCAATAGGTTCATAAAAGGTTGAACTTATTCCCAGAAATAACAGCTTGAGGGAAGAACTGGAGAGATGTCCTTACGCTGGTTTTCTCAAGCTTCCAGTTCTCCTCTTGGGCAAGGAACTGTTCCAACACAGACATGGCTTCTAGACCCTGCTTGACGTACTCCTTCTCCTGCAGTGAGATCCACACATGGAGAAATTAACGAGAGGAGGAGGATCATTAAATTAAAAACAGTCAGCAGGCGGTGATCCAGGTACCTGCAAGGCGGCAGCTTTGGCCTTGAGACCCTCCTCATTCAAATACTCGTCTGAGTCTTCAGACAAAAATATTAGTAAAAAATGACTGCTTGTAGAAATCAGGAAATAAACAAGAATACACAGAAGATGAATGGCAAATATTATAAGACCATCACCTGCAATGGATTCAGGTGGAGAGTAGAACTGTCCGTCAGAAATAGGGCGGGGGTAGAGCAGAGGAGCTCTGTCAGCGCTGGCTGCTGCTAGGTAAGCTAAGGTCAGAGGAGAAAATAAGTTAAAGAGGATGTAAATTTCTGTTGAAGTATGTTTGCACTCGTCACTTTTCTCTCACCTCGGTCATTTTCGGCTTCCTGAGTAAGAACCTTGAAGTCAAGGAACCAGGTTTCCAGCCACGCCACCACAAATGACGTGATGGGTAAAACATAACCAAAGGCGTTTTTGGACAAGAGCTGCTGAGCAAAATGAGGAAGAAGAAAGAAAGAAGGATATACTTTCACTTTTGTTATGTATATGTAGGCAAGTCCTTACAGCTCAAGATAAGAGACTTATTATGTTTCATCTCTTTGGGAAAAGGGCTATGTGCTTTAGATAAGAATGTTTGCTTGTCAAAGCCTATGCGAACATAAGCTGGGAATTTTACAAAGCAGAAGTGTAAAAGCTGAAGAGGTTTCAGCTGATGAGCTTGTGCTGCTCAAACCGAACAAACCGAACTGTGAATGTGCAGCAACAGGAAGGCACTCACTTCAGATACAATGACCTTCACCACGAGGAAGACGCTGGTCACTAGAGTAGAAATCTGCAGGAAATAACTGAGCTCTTATTCATGTCCAGCAGAAAAGTTAGGAGACTTTCACTTGAATTTGAATAACTTAGTGTTTTGCTGTGTCTGAGCTGACTTACCGCGACAACCCACCAGTGTTTCAACAGAAATGCTGCGTAGCCAATTTGTAGACAGAGGAAACGAAACAAGGCAAGGAGCTGAAGAAGAAGAAGGGGAAGCAAATTATGTCAACCAAATGCTAAACTTTGCAAATGCTGTCGACGGAAGGAAATGTACATCCAAGCTCCCCAAAAATAGTCAAGATCATAAAATTTAGATTCACACCAAAGCAATAAGAATAGGGCACTTACAACTATGTCAAAGAAGGAAGACTTGAAGTTATATCTAATGACCTGATCTGCTAGATTGTCCAAAATCGGACCGGTCACCTGATGGACAGCAAGGGAGGAGTCCAAACGGTTACTGAACAATTGAATTAAGAGAGTTTTGTATCTTAAACATGTCTATGAATAAACACGCATTTACATTTAGCTCTATAATCCACAGAAGTGTGATGAAGAGGAGGTCAAAGGTCACAAAGAGACAGAAGGTGCGCCGGACATCAGAGACAGCTTTGCGTGACGCAGGTGGAAGCAGGAGGTATGAGGAAGGGAGGGTCAGCGACGTGGAGTAGGAGGCGTTCAGGGAGGCAATGGCAGGGAGGCTGCCCTCGGCCTGCATCGCTTTTGACGCAGAGGTAGTTCTCCTCTGCAAATATAATGAAAAAAAAATAATAAAATGAAAATAGGGTTTATTCAATCTCACATCAAAGTGCTGTATTTTCTAGACTATAAGTCAAACTTTTTTCTCAGTTTGGGTCGTCCTGTGACTTCAGGTGTTTCCACAACTGATTTGGGAACCAAAAGTACAATTGTTACATTTTTAGCTGCTTCGGTTCGCTTTCACACCATGAAACGAACCGAACCCTTTGAGCAAACTGTTCACTCGCTTGCCTGTGGTGGTGCTGCACCACGAATCACTGAAGGAAATGACACAAAAACCTCTGAAGAAGACACTGAGCACAACTTCCTTATTCACAAAATGTAAACAAATGGAATGTCATCTGACTTTAGGTGTTGTGGGATTTTGTTTGTGTCTTTGGGTAAAGACCACGAGATATTTCCCCCACCAGCGCTAGTTCCACGTGTTCATTTTGGTTGCATTTACCCAGAAGGCCGTGCGCTATAGTCCACTTCCTGCTTTTGGAACTGTCTCTGCCATTTTCATATGTATTCGAATGGCATCGGAGTTAATTCAATCAAAGATCTAGTTTTTAGTCGGACCAGAGCTCACCTTTTTGTCTGTATCAGAGTTCGATTGTGGATTCACACCTCCCCAAACAAATTATCTTTCTCAAGCAAACTAGAATTCCATTAAAACAGACAAAAAAAAGGCTGGTGTGGTATAAAAGTCCAGAGCAACTTGTATATGTTTTTTTTTCCCTTCCTAATCCTTTTTTTTTACTGATGTATTAAATGTGATTCATACTGGCAAACATGAGCGAGGGACTAAACATTACTGTCTGTAGCCGCAAGGGAAGCTGAACAAAGCCAGAAAAGATGATATCAAAAGCCGGAGGAACAAGTCCACAGCTGGATGCTTTAAGAAACATGTTGTGAGGCTTGAAAACAATGTAGTCATGTGTCCACGCCCTGGTAGTTGTAAAGGAGGTGAATATAAATTAAACAAATTGTTTCAATGAATCCAGCCGACTCTCTATCACCCTAGATTTACACTGCATGAGTCTCCGCAAGTTTTGTCTAAAATTATTTATGTCATTACCAATAATCATTAAAAAAAGTATTTATTGTGTTTATCGGACAATTAATGTTTTTGCACTCACAATGTTTGAGCTTGGAACTACATTAGTTCAACAGATTGTGGAATTTGGCTGGTCCTGTCCTAAATCTTGATTTTAATTGGAGTCAGAGGAAAGTGTAAAACTGAAAGATCATTTTTAATCTTAATCTGGCAAGACTTCAAAATGTTCAATAATTTTGAGCCTAATTGATGACTTGTAAGTATAAGTGGTAAATAAGTTACCAAGTGAAGAAGCCTTCAAGGTATTACGGTTTTTTCAGACAACCAGACGTGATATTAAAAGGTGGGACCAATTACTTTGGTTTATGAAGTTAACAATTGCCTTCATTGTCCTTTTGCCATCCACCTGACCATGCTTCCCAAAAATGTGTCCTCTGTTTACACAGTACCACACTTCTTCTTCTTCGGCTTACCTGTGGCTTATGGTAAATTTAACCTGAAACATACACATAACTGCTATTAAAAACATCTGCACCATCATTTAAATTGCAAGGAAATAATCTTATTTTGATCATTGGTTTTTGGTTGAGTTATATATGACCTACTTAACATAAAATATTCACTGAACCATTAAACATTGCTTTGGTCTCCAACTGGCCTCAAATTGTTTTAGCTGAACTTGCATTGCGATTAAACCAATTTATTTGTGCGCTTCAGTGTTCATGACAGACAGCTTGTGATTTAAAATCACTCACGGGAAGGATGTTATTGTGCTGAATCATTTTTTAAATAAGAATGGTAGCTCTATGACATCAGGTTTTAGTAGAGTTGTAGCACTATAACAGCTTGTTTGTTAGGCCAATGAACCGACAAACATCCAGACCCGAGAGTGCTTTCTAATTATCTCTGCAGCCCAGTCTAAAGACCCTTTGCCCTGGGATTGATAAATAAGTCCAGGACTCTCCAACTACAGCGAAAACTGTTTACACCACAAGAAGTTCGGGTTATATTTGGTGTGAAATCCCATGACTGACGAGTCGTTACTCGAAGCTAAAAACAAATATCCAACTGTGTGCGTTAGCAAACTGGCTACTAGTGCGAAACAAATAAGAAAAATTGCCAGGTTATCAAGCTAAACCCAGAGTAAATTAATTAAACGTGCACAAATCAAGTTATATTTATCAAACTAATTCTGCGGCTAGCTTTTCCCCTGTTAGCTTCACAAACCTTTTTTCCGAACAAGTTTTACCAGGTAACAACTTCAAATGTAAAATAATCATATTATATTTCCACGAGGCAACTATAGCAAATACTATCACAAATACAAGAGGGGCTGTTAGAAAAGACTCATAAGGGAAATTTAAAGCAGTAAACTCACTTGATTTAGCACATCATCGGCTAGCGAGTCTTCCGGAGTTGCCAAAGATGAACTGTTGCACCAAGATGTATCACTTCACCTCTCCGCCAAATGGTGAGTCACGTGACAAATATCAAAGACTCATTTCAACAAGCTTACTGCTCTTGGCGGTTTTAGTTGTTTTGACAAGAAGTGTAAAGAAGTTCTGAGTTTTTGACGGCATTATGACAAAAAGCTTTAATGGCTCATTATCTTTCGCTTCATGCAATTACAAAGAAGTCCAAATCCAACCCAAGCAAATAAAACTTATTTTGACTGTACTGTGGCCACCTGTATGGATAAGGTAGAAATTAAAAGCACTTGACAATATGGAAAACATCTGTATTTTAATTGGTAAAGCAAGGCTGTATGAATCATTGATATTAGCTTGCTGCAGTTCACTCAAACTCTCAAAGTCACTGGCTTTTTCTAGTCAGCCTACCACATATGAATGCACATTACGTGGTAGTTTACGTGGTAGTTTATGTGGTAGTCAGGACGCGGGGTCCTGTCTGGTCGCGCTACTCACCCTCAGCCTCAGCTTGCTAAAAAGCCTCTGCATGTTGGTGTCTGATTTTGAACCTTTCATCTTCGTTTTCCCGTACTTTTCTTTTGAACAATTGTCCTCTGCATTGTCAACTTTTGATTTCATTTGAATTAAAAACTGTTCCACTGTGTTTTCACGGTTTTTATATAAAACTCTGTAGATGATCATAGATTTATTGTTCGTTTTATCTTAAGGCGAGCGGCGTATTTTAATGTATGCACACCACTCGTGTAAAACGTCCCAGTTCATTAAATCAAATGCACAAATCCCCTTAGCAACCATCGTGTTTTGGAAGTTGACGTGCACATTGCTAGGGAATTCTGACCCATAGTGCAGCCGTGACTGGTTCTGAATGATGCCTTCGCATCTTCACATTTCCAAAACATTATTTGTCAAATTTATATACATATGTTTGAGGAATAATTTAAAACATTTTGGGGGAAAATTTAAATCCATTTTGTCCCACTTCTCAAGAATCACCGATTTGTGAATCTTTTAAATAACAAATAAATTAATCTTACTCATACTAATATGAAGCTAAATATTCTTAAAGTTCTCTTGGGACATGCAAGTGGGTTCTTGTAAGTGATGTGAAACATCCAGTATTGGTATTTCTGTGTTTTCTCGTAATATAATCATGGGTGTCCAGACTGTTTTCATATTTTAAGTGCATTTAATTTTTCTATCCCTCTATTGTTTGGACTTGAAATTCAACAGAGAGTTACTTCTGGTTTCGGTAGAAAACATTATTTGTCCAAGATTTTGCAAGAGAAAAATGAAATTTTCACTTATTTTTCAAGAGGTAGTGAAAATAACTTAAGTTCATTCGATTGTTCCTCTTAATACTGTATTACATTTCAAAAAGATGTAGAGGTCTTTCAAATTTGAAATGTTTTATCTCTTAGAATAAAAAAATATACAATATTTTTTCTCATGCATAGATAAGAAGGGGATAGATGAGTGATACAAAAGAAACACACACAAACTCACACCAAACACAGACTGAAGTATGAGAAAAAAATGTCTTTATTTTTGATACCATAGAGTTGCTCACTTTAAGACAACCACATCACATTATGAAACAAGAGTGGAAAACAAAAGAGAAATGAGGAGAAAATAAGCAAAAATATATTCATACAATTTCTGTCTTTTCTTTAAAGTGGGCCAAGAAAAGTAGGAGGGTCACAGAAAGCGAAGTGATGACTGCACACACAACCTACTGCTCATCCAGTCAGTTTGGTTAAAGGTTAAAAAAACAATTCAGTTTTTTGTACAAACAGCAGCCCAGAGGGAACAAACAGCACAATGCAATCACTCCATGGTACATTTGGAAACCTTCCCATGCATTACTACCACTGGTTAAAAAGAATTTAAATTAGACTGATTGTGACTTTATTTATTTCACATTTAGTTCAATAAAATATGGTTTTATCTACTGTAAAATACTAACGTAACGTTTGTGTACAGAGCACATTTGACTGATTTACAAAAAGCACAATGCCTAGTTTTAGGCACCTGGTGCTGCATGTCACATGCTTAAAAACAGGCAGCTGAGCTCATAAACTCCACTTCAGACTAGAAAAATAGCTCTTACAGCATAAAATTATGTGGGAGCAATCCAAAATATAACATTATAAAAGAGTTAATATACAAAAACCTGTATGAGATCTTAATTTTATTTCAATAAACAATAAGAAATTTAACTTGAACTGAAATAGGGAGACAATAAATGTTTCTTTTCTTAATTTATTTAAAATTAGAGGTAGAATTGCCCTTTAAGTTTAAATGCCAAATACTACAAAGTGAAAGAAATGAATAACACAAAACACATACACTCATTGAATTGATACCTTTAAGATAAAAGCATGCTTTAGATTTTTGAGAATGATTTGGTTTAATCAAAAATAAAAAAAAAATAGCTCAAAAATAATAAAAGTAATCTGCTTTTCCTTCATGAGGACTTGGTATTATCTTGAAATATTTCATATAGATATAATTACAGGCAAAGCAATGAAAGGTCTAAAGTTAAATGTAAGAGACAAAATCAATACATCATTGATTATAAGTAAATTAGAAAAAAGCGAGCTGCAGGTTGGACTTCATAACCCTGTCAAGCTTTTGTTCACCACAAGATGGCAGCACAGGCTGAGGGCTGATTCAAACAATGCAAGCCTTGATTTCAAAATGAAGCAGAACACGTCATGTTTAAAGACCTCCAAGTGCTTTCACAGATGGTCATAAAAGAGCTATTTTGAGTCTTAAATTATACCCAAGATGTTGTATTATCTTTTCAACCTTTTCGCCTCTTTAAAATAATGTTTAGCTCTGAGCTGAAGCATTAACAGTGAAGGGAGGACTTCCACTTGCAGAGCTTTTGGTCACACTGACCTTGGCCCATTCATGCTCATTATAAAAACGGATCAGTAGGGCCAAAGTGGCGCCAGCGCAATGCTCTTTCAGTAGATCATTCCTCACCTCCTCATAAGATTTTTCACTTTGAATCCAGCAGACCCTATAGAGGGTGAATAGTACAAAAACTTTACTTACTCACACGCACATGGAATTTTCTATCATTCTCACACCTCACCAACAAGTGAGCCTCCACAAATTTAACCACTTCTTCATTTCTACAAGTTAAATTATAAACCATTTGACAACACCAATTCTTTCCCCAAATCGTCTCTCTAAAATATGTCCTCCACTCTCCCCTCAGTTACACCCCCGACTGTTCTCAATCTTGTCCTCCTTTTCTACATCCTCCTCCTCTTCATCTTCCTCCTGTGGTGTTTCTTTCTCCTTGGTCGTCTCTTTCACACTGGAAAACCGTTCAGTAATTGCTGTGTCTTGATGATCTGAAGAAACAAAACAAAAATCAAAAAGAGCAATAAAACTTTTTGTTTTCCATTTATTTTTATCCATCGTGCACCAGCAGCAATGTGTACCAGGGGTTATTTCAGGTAAGGCAATTAATTACAAACTATCAAGTGTCTGTTGGTGTTTTATGTTTGTGGCAGAACTGCTTGTAATCAGCTGTTTCGTAAGTTTTGTTTCTTTATTGCACACAATATCTGTAAAGGTTTAATAAACAGTTCAGTTTTCCACATCTTGTTTTGACCCAGTTTCAAGGCAACCAACGGTGGTTCATACAGAAATGGCTCTATGGGCAAGTCCTTGCATATGAATGCTCCTTTACCCTCTCCTCTACCTCTGTTCCATGTTGTGCCCTGCCTAACTACCTATGTGACCTATATCAACAGTGCATAGCAATTGAAGACATTTATATCCATAGCTAGTCCCTTCAGATTATCCACATAACTAACTGACTTCCCTCACAAATCTCAAATTGTGTCACTGACACATTCACTAGCACCAAAAGTAAATCTAATCACTGCAACATAGTGAAGACAACTTCAAACTCTGAATCAGAATGGTGAAGGAAAGGGATTTAAATGACTGCAAATAGTTCTTGCTACCAGATGGACTAGTGTGGGTATTTAAGGAACTGTTGATTTACAGGGATATTCAGGCACCATCATTTGTCTTGGTTACACTTCGGCCCAAAAACAGAACATATCCAGTGAACAGCAGTTCTTCAATGAAAATGCCTCATTGAGGAGGGAGGTTAGAGGAGAGTTGGTAGACTGATTCAAGATAATAGACAGGCAAAAGTAGCTCAAGTACTGACTCACTGTGGAAAATTATTGATGAATGCGCAACATGTCAAACTTTGAAGTAGACAGTGCCGCTCCTGATAAGAACAGAGGCTACTATGGAAAGAGGTTAAAAAAAAACTGGCTATTAACAGATTGGAAATATTTTGCCGGTTCCAATGGATTTTGAGTTCAGATGTGACATTTAAAGGGTTGTGTCAGAATCTGACATAAAAAGAACATTGAAGCACTGATGCATCATCCCTTGTATGAAGGGTTCAGGCTGCTGCTTTGTAATGATATGGGGGATATTTTCTTGGCACACTTTGGCCCCTGAGACTTTCTATGTACTATTGGTGACATATGGGCACTTCTAGCAGGCCATTGCACCAAAGTACAGAACTCAAAGCAGCACAAATGGGTTTCTAGACAATAGAGAATTAGTTTACTGTACTCCTGTGGCCTCTGCAGCCACCAGATCTCAATCCAGTAGAGAACCTTTGGAAAGTAGTGGATCAAAAGCAGTGACTGCATGATGCAGTCATGTCAATATGGACATCTTGTTGAATCTATGCCACCAGGAACTAAGATCCATTATATTCAGAAAGGTGTAGCTAATAAAATTGCCAGTGAGTCTAGATACCAATCAATACCCAATATAAAACACGACTTCTAAACCTCTGGAGTTAGCAAGAAGCCTAAATGTCCTGATTTATGACAAACTGTCATCTGACCCCATTTAAAGCTGCCTCTTGGTTGCTGCTCTTTATACTTTGGAGTATAAAACATATCAGGCCGCATCTGACTCAGCATACCGTTAAACCCTCAATACAGGCCAGCCATCATTGCTTATCTCAGCTGTTTTAGGTTGATCTAATGCAGCACAGTATCTGGGCGACTCCCACTGGTCACTGGACTAATGTCACTCCTTCAGGACCAGGAAATCTCCTTCCTGGAAACTTCTCTGTGTATTTCACAGAACACCTTATGTCCTGTGACCCTTAGAAGTCTACATTCCCAACCTTAACAAACTTTCTGCCTCTCTGCTTGTGCCAGCTGTGCAGATTTTGAGATTAATCTGCATGTTTTGGTTTCTTTGTGTACTCAAGCTTAAATGCTCTGTACTCACAAAGTGTTTTGGAACAAGGTGATATGGGAATGTTTCAATGAAAAAGGG
Source organism: Poeciliopsis turneri (assembly GCA_922788865.1). Lineage (NCBI taxonomy): Eukaryota > Metazoa > Chordata > Actinopteri > Cyprinodontiformes > Poeciliidae > Poeciliopsis > Poeciliopsis turneri. Next base: position 559,928 of record CAKLNU010000542.1, read on the forward strand.
TAGGACTTGTTTGTCTGTGCCAGTGTAAAGATCTGTTTCTTATGCATACTCTATAAAACTGGTTAACATTCAAGGAAGGATAACCTTGGAAGCACAGTTAACAGTAAGGTTTACTTTATAGCAAGTGAAAAAGTTAACCTTATTGAGAGATTTGTGATAAACTCACGATCAAACATTGTGAAGGCTGTGATGTTTAAACTTCGAAATAATACCCTTTCTAACTTTCCAGGATAAATTTACTCTTAAGACAGCAACCGAAACTGTTCCTTGAATCTGTGTTTAAAGGTTATGTCTTAGTTTTAAAATTAACTAAGATTATTTTTTTTATTTCTTTAGGAAAATCTAAAGGGATATGTAGTGTTAAAAAGATCCCAATCAGTAAATGTTCTATTTATTTTGTATTTTTTATTATCTGAACAGGCTTTTACAGCACAAAGGGATTTACAGAGACAGTCTGTCATCTGGTCAGAGCAATAATTCAGAACAAAATGCCACTGTTCTCCTGTGACGAAACAGAGATTACAAAGATAGAATATTACATTCTAAAACAAACCAAATCTATAAAAAGCTACAAATAAACTCAAAAGGCCTGCGTCAACTCATAGTTTCTGTATTTAGAGATCAAGTGCTTATTATATAGTGTCAGTTTAGAAAATTTATTTTTTTTGAATAGAATGACTGATCATAACCTCTTCTGAAGATTAATTCTTTCTGGTTCCACAAACCGGTTCATACTTTCGTTTGGCCATCTTATAATTTGAGATTAAATCCTACAATAGTATCTTATTATTAGCTCTGAATAAACATTTTTCCATTTGTTTTCCATCTCCTGCATTTTACAACAATATGAGTCACATTCAGTGCTATGGCAACCTTATCAAAATGTGTTGGTATTTGTGTTGAAAGAATAGAGCTGCAGGACTATGTTAAATAGCAAAAAAAAAAAAGTAAATTCTAGAAGTTGGCTAACAAAACTAAAGACATAAAGTGAGTCAGTGTTTGGTAAACTATTACTGAAAATGGCAAAAGGGAATTTTCCAGTAGCTATATATGTCATTTTAAATTTCACAACACAAACAGATTCAAGGGTTTTGATGTGGTCAAGTTCTAAAGGAGTTAAAATATAACTTCAAACTTGATAAACTGATTTATATAGAAACATTAGAGATAAAATGGTCTGCACAAACCATTTTACTTTGGTGGAGGACAAATGTAAAAAAAATAAATAAAAAACTGCAAAAGCCTGGGTGCATAAAGGATCACTTTAAGTGTCTTTTGATTCCATTCTAATATTCAGTTTATTTAGGTCACACTTCTCAAAACATAACAGAAAATCTGTTTCATCAATCACAAAATGATATATATTCCAATTCCAGCAGCATAAAGTATCTCAAGGTATATTTTCTTCTTCAGGAGTTGACAGTGTCATAGTGTGGTTGCGTTCTGCAGGCGGTTGACAAATAACCTCCCTCTCACCAGCAGCTATGGTGGGAGATGCCTCGTCTCCCTCCTCTCCCTCCCAGTGGTCCTCATCCTCGTTCCCTTCACAAGGATCTTCCAAAGGATAGACACCTAGTTTCTGCATTTGGGCTTCAGCCATCTTCTGCACAGCTACACACAGACACAGACACACAGGGAGATGGCCACACGAACACATGGACACGGACAAGGGGACAGAGGGATATGTTGTTTTGGGTTTACCACGCTTCAACAGTTTTCAGCCTCACAGTGGATTCTGAGTACAGGCCAGGCAGGCGGGAAGCACATGCACAGAGAGGCAGACAAATAGCCAAGAAACAAGACTCCACACTGATTTTTTTTTTATAATTAATAACAAAGCTTTTTTCCTGTTTTCTGCCACTTCTTTTAGCTCTTTTCCAAATCTTCCCTTGCTCTAGCAGAATGCTCTCCATTTCTGTGGTCTCTTATTTCCTATGATATTATCTCACCTACTTCTCACTCTTCCTGTAGGTCACCTTAGTTTCTCTTCCTAGCATTCTTTCACACCCTGAAATGCAGAGCACAGCATTGAGGAAGGTCACTTTTTTTTTTTTTTACTTTTTACTAAGAAAGGTTACGCAACAAAAAATCTTCCTGAGTTTGCTCTGCGTGTCCCTCACTGTGCTGACAAAGGGCAGGTATCTGGTGCAGGATTGAGGCTTCCTGACTCTATATCACCGCTTGGCATGCACTGAAACACATCTACTAAAGTCCCATGTGGAGAAAACAACACAGTAAAATGCTTATTTTCTTTCATGTAAGGAAAATAAGCATTTTACTGTGTTGTTCCTTCATGTCTAATGAAATCATGCACGATTTAGTGTTAGTGTGTTTGTGCCACAGCTGTATAAAAAACTGGCTATAATCCTGGATGATCCTGACTTTCCTAGACTTACACTCAGTGTATCGCAGCTGTCGCACTCTAATCTGTTTCTCTAGTATCTCTCTGTCTCTCAAAAACACCCAAATTCTTGTCTTCTAGTGTATTTCTAACACATAGTCTTTCAGAATCATGCAAATCACAAAGGTGTGTGCATAGAAATAAACCAGGAAGGCATTATTTCAGTGCATTCCCAATATCTGCTCATGCATAATATTATTTTTATAGAAGGTAACACAAATGCAAGGAGGACAAAACCTGCAGAGAAGCAAGGTAAGACAGAAAAGGATATAAACACAAGGATAAATCACGGTTCACTCAAACACCACCTGCAGAATTAATGCTGTTTTGTACAAACCTTTGAGCGACGGAGGCTGATACACATTTTGATTCACACGTTTTGGTTTAAGCACGCCGTTTTCCCCCACGACCCACTGTAAAGAAAGGGATAAGAAGATTAACACAGATTTTCTCCTTCACTTTCTCAAAAAACATTCTTTAAGCCAACGGAGGGTATACTTACTTTATGCATAGCTAAAAAGAAGAAGTTATTTTTGTTGACATAATATGCTTAATTAGTAAAACCAGCTTAAATTTGGTTGTTCAACTGCAATTAACAAATGCCTTTTTTTTTTAACCTGGGGAGGGATTAAAATCTACATCAATAAGGGGAAATTTCTCTGTAAATTAACACATCACATCACTGTAGCTACATTACTGAACACTGTATTGCCAACGCAAAATATCTGATACAATTCCCATATCATTCTTTTGAATGGAAGACAAACTTTGTGCACTGATCCTGTTCTTGGCCAAGTAAATATTTTACCTTCTTATTATTTTTATTGGAAATTATTTCTCAGTCATATTTATGTTTTTAAATTGCACTGCTGTACACAAATCAAACATCATCACTACATCTGATGCATGGTTGTGACTGCCATGCTGCATAATTCAAAATTTTTCAAAGTTTTTCAAATTCCCCGTTTTTCAGTCCTATTCTAAATGCTTCTCCAAAATTATGATTCAGTTTGTTTCTCTTCTTTATTAAATAAATTGTATGTAAATGATATTTAACCACATTTGTCACCTCCTTGAACAGATAATAACAACTCAACTTGGGGTTTTGATGATGAACAAACATCATAATTAAGTAGGGTTAGATTACAAAAGGCTTACATCACCTCACTGACACAGAAGGGAAAAAAGTGGAGGACAGAGGATAATGCACTAACACTTAAAGAGTAAAAAGAGGTTGAGACTTCACCTTTACCTGATGAGTGGACTGGTCGTCCTCAGGAGATTGGTCGGCTACTCTGAAGAGTGTGGCAGGTGTGGGCCTCCTGCGTCTGATCTGTAAACAAACAGAAACAAAAAGGGCAGCCATGAATAAATGAATAGTCAAAGTGGCTGATGCTGTATTATTAATAACATTCAGCACACCTGCATATTAATCTAATGAGGAAAAATACATTGACAGCGTTGACACCTCATGCCGGCTGAGGACACACTGGGCCCTCTGTGACTTCATTAGCAGAGTTCACTGATGAATGATGAACCAGCAACTTTTAGCACCCAATAACACACTGCAGTCAGCAGAGCAGAACAGTCATTTAAATCTTTCTGGTCCAACAAACACACTTGGTAATGAGAATTAAACTCATGATTTATGTTAATAGGACTGCAGCTCTTTATTTAGTATTTATATTAAACATTTTTGCATGTGGTTCTCAAGCTTAAAGCCAGAGGGATCTTTATAATCTTCCTCAAGACTTATGGTTCTTCTAGGAAGCTAAAGTCAACTATATTTTTAACTGAAGAGCAACATAAGGGCCTGAGGAACTAGAGGTTTTCCTTGAACCACTGGGACAAGCTAACTTAAACAATAGCTTTTGAACTGCAGCTGCAGCTGCTGCTCTTTTTCTGACTTCTTTATACCATTATTTTTTATGACTATAAGTCAATTTACCTTTTTATAAATAAGCATCCCTATTTCATACACGTTTCCATAGTTAGTTCAGAATATCTGTTTATTTATTGAGATGAGTTAAATGGCTCCAAAATGTTGCGAATGTGGTTATAAAATAATTTGGTATGAAATATGCAAGTATGCTGAAAAAGTTCAAAAATAACTACAGTTTCAAACATAAGTAATAGTGAAGGGGTGAGATGAGCTGCTCTTTGACTGTGCCTGAGCTAAATGAAGGCAAAAATTTTGATTTCCAGTCACCACATGTGTAGTATGAGACTGCTGACGTTTTAATGCCAAACATGTTTTTTCTCAAGAAACTAACTGCAGATAGACACTTTTTTTGATTAACTGTGTTAGAATAGTTTTACTGTCCTGTAGTTTTACTCTTAAGACTAAAACACAGATTGATAAGATATGTTTGGTGGACTAGCAATGCTACCACATGTGCTATCAGTGTAAAAGATGCAAAGCAGAAATTACTACATAATTACATTTTTGCCAGAATTTCAGCTTTACAAATTACAGTTTTTTCCAGAAGTTGCTCAGAGTGGTGTTTTAACATTACATATATGTTTTGTGCAATAGAAGAAAGGCTATTTACAGCGGGAATTACTTGTCAGGACGTGCAGAATTAATAGTGTCTAACTTCAGAAAGTAAAACAGTTAAGGTGAGTGGAGCTGGCAAGTGAAACAAGAACGTTATTGAAAGTGTCCTCTGTGGAAAAAGTCAACCTTGGCAATGACATGAGCTACTGACATGCACTGCTGTTTATGGCACCACACTGCATTGTAGGAAGGTGGTTATCCTGGCTCTATTTTGTGTGAAATGGCTCCACACGGAGACTTGTGTTTGTTTTCTTCTGTCCCATTCGGTGCGTCATCACAGTTAGGCAGTGTGTTGCCAAAGCAGCGGCTTTTTGTGCAGCGCGCTGGACACTCGCCCCTGCTCCACTCAGCCAAACAAAGTAATCAGCAATGGATTTCAGCTGCGTTTGTGACACCAGACATGCGCTTTAATCTCATCATGCAACCTCCAGCTTTCCCGTCTCCCCTGGTTGTCACACACTATCCGTCTCCCTCGTATTCTCCTCATTTCCATCACACTTGATCCTCTGCTTCCTCTATCCTGTTTACATCCACTTCCATCCTTCTTTCCTTGACAGTGACATTACCCTCATCTTCTTTGCGTCACACTGTAACAGCAATCATGTTATTTTCCCCTGCACCCTGACACATCTGTTCTTATCTTTCTTCATTTTCCCTCTCCAGTGTCAGTGCACATCCGTACAAGGTCTTATCCGACACTTCCGCCTCTGTCCTGGAGAGTTGTAGAGGCCTGGGGCATCTTGGAGCTAAAACACCTGCATAGCACCTGCTTCCTGCCCCTGTGGTGCCCAAGAAGTGATAGGAGACACCAAGTGTTGACACAACCAATAATTAGAATTAGAGCTATTTACCTTGGAAAAATCCAGGAGTAGTAACGGGTTGAAAGACCAGCAGCCATAAAGCAGATAGAGTTGAACTACAGTGAACAAATAAGAGATTGCTATAGTATTTTTCAAGCTTATGTCTGTAATTATTATGTTTTTCAACTGAACTATCAATGCAGTCTTTCTTATGAAATGTCACACAGTAGGACTGATGATAAAACCTGATTTAATTGCAGTTGACACCATTCACGGTTGTTTTCCCCTCATATGATTTATGAGCTTGAGTTAAAGGGAAAACAGATGTAAATGATGCAAAATGAGAGCAGCCATTCATGCACATTTATGTGAAATAATAAAATTGACAGATGCACTTGTGTTTTACACCAAACATACACACATGCACACACACCAGTGTGTGCTGGTGATGACGTCTCCAATGCCGGATGACATAAACATTCAGTGACTCTAGTAATTTTCCAGCCTTAAAACCACCCCGCTCTGCCTGAGTTATGTAACATATGTGACTTCCTCAGCTACGGCAACACTGGGACACAGCGTGTGGGATTACTCCAGCTATGCTTTATCCCTCTGTACCCTCCCTCCTCTGCATCTCTTAATCCCTTGTTCCCAATCTCTCGACCCTTCCCGGCACCACCGGCAGAAATGTTTTTGACTCCGTACCAGTTACAGCAGACTCTCACAAGGCGAGCTGCAGCTGTGGCCTTTTAGCAGCGCAGCAGGTGAAAGCCTCCAGGCAGCAGCATCTCGCTGGGATTCATGAGGAGCTTTGGTCTGCATAAAAGCGTTGGCACGGGGATGATACCGTCCAAATTGCTTGCTTTGGTTTACTTAAAGCTAATGAGGATTTCATGTGGCACTTGTTGGAAATGAATGGAGCTCTTTAAGACACAAGTGTTTTATTTTTATTTTTATCAGTGTTGGAAAAATGCCCAGCTTTTGAGGTGTCCCATATTTTTATTTTAGTAGTAATGAATCTTGATTGCACCGTTGTGTATCAGTTGTATTGTGGAGGCTTTGCACCCTTTTGACGACTGATAGCTTTGTACAAAATGAACATTTTGATTCTGTGTAGCCTGCCTGCAGTCTGTTGTTTTAGCTGCAGGATGCATCCGAACTTTTTTTTAGGTAAATCAGATTCACAGCAGTTGATGTCAGGAGTTAACATTAAAATGTTGTTGCAGAATATTTTACATAAAATGTTCTGCAACAAAGTATTAATTTAAAACGTTGCACATACATGCAACTAGGTTACTGCACTTTTTTCAATGTTTAATTAACCCCTAACAGATTTGCTTGCATTTTTCAGTTGAACTGACCGGGACACAAGTCTCATTAAAATGTGGAAGAAACTTTTAAAGGATTTATAAAAACATAGTAATGTTCAAAACATAAAATCAGTCTTTTTACAAGGTTTGTGCAACCTTTAAAAAGCACTTCAAATGAGAAACTCATAAAATTATTTTATTATTTACACACATGTCAAGTTTAATATTGGGGAAAAGGTTTAAGCAGCCAGGGCTCTGTGGCAGTGCTGTTTTGGGGTCATGAGTCACTGTTGACTGTGCATGTTTCTGAATTCTCTGTGTGTGTTGGGAGAGGATCATCTTGGTTGACAGGCTAGGTGCAGATTGGCTGATTTGGGTCTACTCCCCAGAGGCCAGGCTCTCTAAGCTGGTATGTTCAAGCCAGTCCTATAAAAAGCACGCTGCAGTAGGACGACATAAACTAGATCAGAGGTGCCTCTGGGGGTTCGGCAGGATGAGACAGAAAGCCTGTAAAACTCTGCAGCGGCGCTCGACAGCCAGTGTCTCCTGGGAAGAGTGACCTCGACGGAGGGAAACACAACTCAGATTTCTTTTCCCTCTTTGCTTCCCTCCCTTGTGTCCAATCACACTAAATGATATCAGGTCATCTCATCAAGCAATCTGTGCTACGTTCAGGGCATCAGTCAAGTACATATGATGATGTATGAACTTGCAACATTCTCCTGCAATGAATCCATATCAGTTCTGATGGATAGATATAGATCTGTGAAATATTGATTTGTGCTTGTGGTGTGTGTTCACAGCCAGACTCTGTTAAATAAAACCAAGATATGTAAAGTGTCTCAATGGGAGCAGATTATTTTTTTCTAGTTTTTTTTTTTGTTTTTTTACTCAGAGCTACAATGTTAATGTTTTTTTTTAAATATTGGGACAAAACCCAGTGAATTCCATCATTAAGTTGAAAAAAATTGCATAAATTAAACAGAGAAGCATCAATTCAGTCAGCAGGCAGCACATGTATTGGATGACAATTGTCTGACTGAGTTGATCCCTTTGCATGTTTTGCTGGTTTTTCCTTTTCAATTAAGTGCTTGTAATCATTTATTACATGTTATACTTGTTTTCTTGTTGCAACAAAACATGTGGTTTAAATGGGAATACTGCACCATTTTTGGATTTCTGGATAGACTGACAAAAATATGGAAGAATGAAATTACATTTTTGAAGACTATAATGATCACTTTCACCCAGGTCACTTTAAATGCCGTCTGAATATATCCTGCAGTCACATTGTGCTTACCAGCCAGACAAATTTAGAACATCTTTAGTTATCCTCACCTTGTCTGCCGTGGCATGACAGTCTTTACCATCGCCAAAATATAATCACTGCAGGTCAAAGGAAATACAAAAATGATTCATTTTGAGTTTCTTTTTTAATTTCCTGCACTACTTTGCCTTCATCTTTATCCTAAATCTGTTTGTCTTGGTAATGTGGTGGGATGTTGCATGAGTTCATAAGATGACATAAACTTTTATGAGCAGATAACAATCTTAAATACCAATCAAATTGACAAGTTCAAAGTCAATCTAAATAAAAATCTGAAGATGACCTTTGACTTTGTTACTGTTTTCTTCAGCCTTTCGATGTACCACCATCAATCCTTTGATTTAAGCTTGGGCTATAACAAGTTGACCATCGAGTTGTGTTGCTTACAGCTCAAAACCAACAGATGAGATACAAATGATTCAGAGTCTGTTGAAATGTGATAATCTATCAAAGTGGTTATGTCAACTGTTACTCCACTGTCTAATATCTGTCCTCTCTTGGGATCAGCAAATTTCAGACGTAGTTTTAATAAAAAGTTGTACACATGATAGTGAAAGGACAGCACTATGAAACAGCTGCACCACCAGGTGAATGATGTCGACGTGTGTCATTTTCTCTTTTCTTCAACCTAACACACATCATGTTGTCTCTGGAGAAAAAAACAAAGTCATCTTTGCTGTCATAATCATTCACTCTTGAAGTCTCACGGTTGTTTTGAAATCATACCAACAGAATAATGAGTCTGACACAATCAGCAACCTTAACACATGTTATTTTGTGTTGTTGTAGTTGCTGTAATTTATTTACTAGAAACTCTGGGTGAGGAATTCCAGCCTCAGTATCTTTAGTTTGGTCTGAAATATTTTTAATAAGTTCATTAGAAAGCTCACTGTGGTCCACCATGGAGGAAACCTCCAAAGATTTAAGACGGTATCAATGTTAGCCTACTGACTAATGCTCTCTCATGAAACTCAATTTTTTAGCCTATCTGATAAAAGTATTTCTCTTTGAGATAGTTTATGTGGTTTACTGAAAATTTTACTTAAGCTTACAGGTGTTGGCTTTGGGGCAGGAGTGTCGTTTTTTCACAGTCCATGGTAATGTGATACTGGTACGAGGTTGATCTTCAACTCTGTATCTAATTTCTATTTTTCTCAGAATTGGACCACTTTGGTACAACATTAAAAACTTAGTAACAACTGGATATTTCAATTTCAACGGTGTGATGATACAAAACACATCAAAGCTGGTTTTGGAATAGAAACAGAGGCCAACACCAACACTCTGACCTCAATTCTGTGGAAAAACATGTGGACTCTGCTTAAAAACCAGGCAATTTAAGATTCTGATGGAAACAATTATCAAATATCCAGCCTAAGTGATACCAAAAGCTTTTTGATTACTGCAGAATAAAAAGTAATCAAGTTATGTGCAACTTGCTAAGGGATATTTAACCAAAAGTCAGAGGAAATGTATGTAAATGTGCATGTAAAATTTTGATCTAATGTGATTCAGGAAAAAGTCGAAAATAACTTGCACACCTAATATAATTTTTTTTGTAGGTCATTAGTGTTGCTTGTTTTCTTAAAGTGGACAAAAGATGGTTCAAATGTAACACTTGAAGTCTGATGACTGTATGCAAACTTCTGATCTGAGCTATAATTACACTCCATGCTAAAAGCTGATGCTTCCTCCACATTTTTGCATCAATATAACAATCAAGCCTTTGGATGTTTCCACTTTATGAAATCAGATAAGTCTAATGAGTATTGAGTCCGTCATCCATTTCAGCTCTTTGGGTTTCTCGGCTAAATGTGCTCTCCTGCAGCGTTATTTCATTTCCACTGCTGTGATCTTTGGCTGGGCTGAACTCTGAAGAGCAACTCAATTAAAAAAAAGGTCATCAAGTCAACCTTTTTTCTCTGAATCACACCCTGCCCCCAGCAAGCTTTTTAAAATGAGATGGACAGGCCTCATGTGATCCCCTCTGTAAAGCCTGGCAAATTCAATAAAACAGTACAGTGGGAAAGTAGCCCTATTTTGTAGTCATGGATTTGCAGTGGATATATCACATGCCTTAGTTTATTCACTACTTTAGAAATGCTTAAATTTACATTTAAAATGTGATGTGTTCCTTTTTTTTTTTTTTTTTTTTGTGAGGTTAAAAAAAATCAGAAAAACATTTTTTTATCATATTTAGAGGGGCTTACTCTGTGTTTTTCACATGGTTTTTAGCAGCAAAGCAGTTCAAAGTGCTTTATGTAATTAAAACACAAAATTACAAAGTCATAGAAGGCACAGTCAACAATTGAAGCATTAGATTTTGTCAAGTGCCATTGTTACGCATCAAATTGTTTCAAAAGCAACTTTAAACAGGTGGGTTTTTAGTCTAGATTTAAAGGAACTCAGTGTTTTGGCTGTTTTGCAGTTTTCTGGAAGTTTGATCCAGATTTGAGGTGCATAAAAGCTGAATGCTGCTTCACCATGTTTGGTTCTGGTTCTGGGAGTGCAGAAAAAACCAGAACCAGAAGACATGAGTGGTCTGGATTATTGGACAGACTTTGAGCTTCTCTCTAAACTGAATTTCTGCCACGCTCCACACAAAGCTGGCATCGAACATTTCCATTAAGTAGACGTCCAAAGAGCAGCGATCAGACACACTATGCGGTGTCTGACTGCGGTTTTAACAAGGTTGCACTGAGTAACAAGCGCTCGTTGAGTTTACAGCTGCTTTTTACAAAGTTCAAGGACATTTCTCCACCAGTTGCAGCCAAAACAATAGATACTCATTCCTATTCAGGCACATTGTTTTATTGAATTCCCCCAAGTCAGAGAGGCTGCTGCATGTCGCTTCCTAGCATTTACTCAGCACTTGCAGCGACCTTTTGCCCCCACTTCTGGCCAACTGAAAAAAACCAGATGGGCTGCAGATAGTATCCAGAGGGGCTCTTCAATGACTCTCAAATAGGTATCATAATTATGCTGCAACCGTGGGCAGAATGAAATCATACTCAAACTCTCTTTTCTGTCCCCAGATTCCCCTCTAGCATTTATGCAATGTGCTGCTTGTCCTACTGTTTAAAAAAAATCTGTTAGAATAAGGATTTCCCAAAACCTTCGAGTGCAGATGAGTGACAGGAAGCCACCTGGCGGACCCTTGTGCACAACAGATGAGGTGCCAATCAAAGTTATTTCACAGATAGCAGCACGCCTGTGACCCCCGTCACTGAGGTGATTCTGCTCCTCTTGTTCGTCCAATCAGATTGAGTCGTAATGCTGTGTGTGGTTCCAGAGGTCAATAGCCAGCACAAACAGAAGATAGACCAGCTGGAGTTACTCATCTGCAATGATCTATTTACTCACATTAAAAAAGGATAAAATAAATGTTTATGCTCATGGTTGCAACCCATCTGAGAATTATCACAGAAATTACTGGCAACTCTGCTAGAGATGCATAAAAATAAAATACATAAATATATATTTTTATTGTTGTTGCATAATTTGACTGAAATATTGAGAGAGAGGACTGCATGAGGGTAGGGTTAGGGTTGTTAGTGCTGCTGCCTTTTAGTAAAGTTTGTCATCTTTCTGCATTCATTTTGCATGCTCTCCCAGTGCATATGTGGGTTCTTTTCAGGTAATTTCCAATGATCAAAAAAAGTGCATGTTATTTTAGTTGCCCTCTCTAAATTGCTCATAGGAGTGAGATTGTGTGTTCATGGTTATTTGTCCTGTGTCTGTCAGTGTTGCCATAAGATAAACTAGTGACCTCTCTAAGGCGTGCGCATCTTGCCCAATCTGTACCAGACCCCCTAGTTCCCCTTCAAGGATGAGCAGATAGAGACAACAGGGCAGATCCCTGTTCAGAGGAATCAGCCCTTTAAATTGAGTATATTTATACAGCAGGGGAAGAATTCTCCAAAAGCAATTTGTGTTTAGTAACCCAAAATCAACTAGTACTACATCTTTCTACAAGATGAAGTGCATTTTTTATTTATATTTTACTATTTAATGTTCCAAATCTTCAAAACAAAATGAGAAAAAGAACCAGAATTTATTTTCTCTAAAAGCACAATTCATTTGCCCAGTTGTGAAAACTCTGGAAGGCCTAGTTCACTCCAGTGAACCTTGGTATGGTCCTTTTAAATGTACTACCATGCAAACCAAAAAGAGACCAGGGAAGGAAGCAGAGTCTGTTTTTTGGAGATAGATATGAACCATAACTCATTTTAAATCTTTACAATACGTTGCTTGGCATTTCTGCAACTAAAACAGCACATCATACTATCGTGCCACTCTACTGCTGTAAATTGTGCATCTGCATTAGTCCAATGTGTACAAAACAATCCCCTGGATACCTCTACCCTGACAGCTTGTTATAACATCTTAACTTCGTCCAGACATTATGGCTCATTTTTAAAACTGCTGTAAATTAACAAAAAAAATGTTCCCAGTCCTGCAAAACCCTCCCAAGAAACAAACACTCCAAGTGGGTCTGGCATAAATCAAAGCCTGAAAAAACACCTCACAATCACTGCTAAATAACGTTTTCTTCCAAAAGTCCTTGGAAACGTGCTATAGTGTCTGTCATCATGACATGAAATCCGGTGGTCTCTGCTTGAAACCTAAAAGTGGGCCATCCTTGGGATAATGATAATACAAAACATATGGCTAAATCAGCACATGGTTCGTGGGACACCAAATCAATTTTCTTCCAAGGCCATGCCAATCAGCATGCATGAATCACATAGATAGTGGGCTGAGCTAAGGAGAAGATTACATCAGTATTAAATTACAACCATCTTTTTATTATGGGTCAACAAAACTAAATGTGTTACTGTTAAACTTGAAGCATCCCTGTGCAACCTCAGCTAAGCAGCCAAAAAAGACCCAATTACAGCAATGCATTTCAGAGATTACAAGTCATTGCAGCAATAACAATGACTTGTTATTGTTATTGCTTCTCAGCCTTGATAAAACAGGAGTTGAGACCAATCCTATTTGTTGCGAGTCAGCGCTCTGCTCAAAATGGCCTCATCGGGTATGCTCAGCATCCCCACAGCCTTCAGCCAGTAGAAAGGGGCCTAACTGTGCTGAGGCAGCTGAAGAATACAATCTTGATATCTGACAGCATCTGGTGACAGGTCGGCTCCTGATGAACCAAAGATCTTATGCACTCAACCCCATTTTTATCCCCATTTCTAATCCTTTTCATTTCATCACAGATATGGTGATTATTTGTTGGGCGAAGGTCAAAAGAAGAAACACTTCCATTACAATGTGATTTCAGCGTTATTAAAAGACGCAGACAAAACAAACGCCTTTTATTTCTTCACATCCTGAATACAGCTGACCTAAATTTAGGCACTAAGTGGGAAAACCTCTATAAATCAAGTCCAAACCATTGGACCAAAGGCTAAGAGGCCGTGCTGCAGCTTTGGAGGCCTCCTGTCAGGTTTTTGTCGTGTTCTCTCACAAGCACAAGAAAAGAGGGCATTATGGTGGATTTGCAGCTCATTGTGTACAGTGAAATCAGAAGACTTTTCTCTCAATATTTATGTTTTTTTAGCTGTTTGCACTTTACATTTTCAAGGCAAAGCAGCCAAGACAATGGTCATTATCTTGAAGAGGGTACGCTTATTGAAGTAACATACAACAGTTGCCTTTCACAGAAGCCACACTCCTTAATTAAAATGGAAAAAGAACATGAAAGAAATGCCACTGGCATGTTCTTACTTCAGAGTCATTAATAAATCAAAATGCCAGAACTGTCAGAAACTGGAAGGAACAAAAACAAATGTAAGCCGCAGCAAAACAGAGAGTTATTGATTGTGTCCAAATAATAATTACAAAGTGTGGTTTATTAACTTTCATGCCAATTAGTTTTTGCCACTACAAACATCTACAAAATGTTTTCGGGCAAAGGAAAACTCACCAGGAACATAAATAATAGCATCTCATAAATTAAACAGATCACATCATTGGGCAAACTTGAGTCAGGCCACTACAGCGACGTTCCCGCCAGTCTGCTTGTAAGAAAAAAAATCACAGCTTGAGGCGTGCTGTTCTTTCTGGGACTTCTTGTTGATAGTCCCCCACACTGCTAATGTTTACCCACAAATACTCATTGTATCAAAGGTCATTGTTTGATATTTAACCCAGAGTGACTAAAACTTGAAGTGGTGGTGGTCGGTTTTCTGAGGGGCATGAGGGATTTTATCACCGGATCTGGAGGGCTATGCCTCCATAAAACTTCCGGGGTGATGCAAGGTTTTTGTTGGTAGCTTTTTGTACAAATGCCCTTCTCTGTCCTTTGATAATCTCTTTTATTCTGAGTTTTATGTCAGTTACAAGGCCAGATGGAGTCAAAGGAGGAAAGGCATGTCCGCATAAAGGTACTATTGTCAGTGCCACGACCCTAATCTCTGTCCATTATGCACATTACTTTGCATGCTTATCACTTGATAAGCATGTGGTATTAACATGTTTGGAGTGGGGTTTGTGATGAAAAATGGGATATTTTTTTTTCTTCATCCATAATGTTCCAGACAATAAAAACGTTTCTCCTGATCACTAAATGTAATGAATTCTGTCTATCTGAGAGGATTTCAAGAAGAAATTCAGATGTCAGACAGGATACCAACGATGGCACTAAAAAGTAAGGATGATGCAACTGAGCATGGCACTGTTAAGAAACACATAGCAAAACAGAAGCTGTGTCTGTGCCTGCGTGTGTTTGTGTATGTTTCTGCTTGGGCATAAAATAAACCAAGGTTGAATGTAATCAGACATTTTTTTGTCCTTTACACCTAAATTGACCTGCTTAGGAGGTATTTACCATCCAGTCATTGCATTTAAATTATATTTCAGCACTTAATAAGCTTTAACTTTGTCATAAAATTGCACTGTGAAGGTGCAGTTGTTACAAACACTTTAAATTAGTTGATGTGCTAATTCCTGTCTATTTACACTGCCAGGAATTATGGCACAGCTGATTAAAGACCTCCAGCTTCTGTATGCTGATATTTTCCCTCAAAGGAAAGTACCTGGTGATCAACATATCTGTCTCTGTGGGAAACCATTATTGAAAATGCATGCCTCTCCTCTTGTTTTAAACACAATGATATACAGTGAACTCTACTATGCTAACAATCACAACATTCTGGTGTCTCTGTGGGAGCCGACTGTTGGCAGGGAGTGACTCTGGCTATGTGTTTACAACACAGAAAAGGCTGGTTTAAAAAATGCAAACTGTCAAAAAAATGTTTATACCAACAACTCTTTATTTGTGCACAAGCAATATTGAGTATCAAAACTTGGGGCCCCTCAGAAATCTCCAACTTTCCTAATTGGAATGGCAACTTCAAGGGCCAGTCTTGTATTTCTAATTGATAGCTAGAAAAAATGCTTCATCACTATGCTAACTGCTGCACAACATAATCAAAACCTTTATTTCATAATAATAATTATGAATGAACATAGAAGAGCTAATGTTGGGACTAACTAAATGTTTGAATTGTGAACTATGAAGTTGAATTTATTAAGTGTTAATGTATTCAAACTGAACTCAGAATTACTTCTTGTTAAATGGGAACTTGCACAACACTCCTCAGAGATATCTCTGATTAGCTCAGCCACCACATGTAAACGCACAGACATGCAGCCATGTATGCACAGTCTGTCCCATAAATGTGATTTAAAATAACCTGTTAGCCTAGAATGCATAATCTGGGCAGCGGAAGGAATTAAACATCAGTGTAAACATTGGAAAAACATGCTTAATCAACACAAAAAAGCAGAACTACAGCCACATAGTGGTTATTGGTGGTTAGAGGGCCTCTGTACACCACCAGCAGGCAAGGCAGGTGAAGAGTCTTGCCAGAACAAGATCCCATCACAAGACACAGATGAGCAAGTTTGGTGTGGAAGAAACTGACTGCTCTGCAGCCAGATCTTACCCAACAAAACACCTTTGGGATGAATTAGTGCACAGGATGCAATCCAGGCCTTCTTGTCCAACATGACTTCTGAAATGCACTTCAAAGGGAAAAGCCAAAAATTCCCTCATACACACTGTTAGACCTTCTGGAAAGCCTTTCCTGAAGTTCTGAAGTGATGGTAGTTTAAAGGTTGGGTAAACATCATATCAAACAATATGGATTAAAAATGTTCATAATAAAGCAAATAAGCAGCTGCTGTTAAATCTCATGCACTCTTGACTTAGCTGTGTACTGAAACATGGCTGGATAGGATTGTTTACGTTTTATCAGGTTAAACTCTCACGAACAGACAGAAAATAGCACAAAACACGATTTTCTCTGTCTTGACTAAGTTCTAAAGTATTTTATTCCAAGAAATGTGCAGCTCAGCTCAGCTTCATCGAAACCAATCTGGGCTTCAAAGCTGCTGGGAGTCCCAGTTGACACAAGTCAGATAACCTCTCATTATAAAGAGTAAGTTTAAACAATGATATTATCTGACAACTGGTTGAATGAGTCAGTCAAGAGAGATCGAGAGAAATAAGATTGCTTCAGTATTAATAAAAAGACGTCTAGAAATATGGGCAGGATGATTTGCTCAGAGCAAATAGCTGTTGTTATCTCCCACATCTCACTGAGTGGGAAGCGTCTCTCCAAGCGTTCACGCCTAACATATCCAAAATATTGCATTGTTGTAAACAAGCTTTTTTTCACTCCCAACAGATAGATCTGTCCATTAAAGTTGACCTTTTACATGCCGGCTGCGGGGGAGCGCTCTGTGACATAGTTGCATTGGCTGTCTCTATAGTAACAAGAGCAATTCAGTCGATTGTGGTTTTGGGATTTAAATGCCATCAGAAAGAACAGTGAGGGGCTGCTTGTTGTGAAACAAGTTGCTACTCAGTAGCGAAATGCGGACCTGTAAGGGACAGTAATTGCAATGGGAGGGGAAGGCAATGAAATGAGTGCTGTTGACAGTCGCTCCCTGCCGACCCACACATCCCTGGAGAATCCCATAAAACTCAAGTAGATGCTATCAGCTTTTAAACATGCATAAACACACGCTCTCCTAAATGCCCCTTCTGTTTGCTGTACTCCCCAGACAACAAACTTGTTGCAACGATATGATTTCATTCACCGGGATCCAGGGGGTCAGTTACGGACCGAATGGATCCTTTACTGAATATTAGTTCCTAACAGATTAACACACCTAAACCCTGGACTTTTAAAACAGTCCAGGGCCAATCTGCAAGGCTAGAAATTAGTGGTCAATCATGTAGAGATTGAGCAAAGAGAGTGTAGAAATGAGTACATCTTTGAAAAAAGAAAGAAAGAAAAAAAAACAACGGTACATATGGTATCTTGATGTCCTGTGGTTATTTGGAAGTGGTGGCACAGATCAGAGTGCATGAATGTGTGAGTGGAAGTCTCATGAAGCGTTGCAAAGATGCTCTGTTTTTGCAACGCTTCTTCAGTATTTTGTGAGAATTTTCTTATCAGTGCAGAGTATGTAGGATGAAACAGGCACATAAAAACAAAAGACAGATTGTGCTCACAGGTCAGGCTTGCTCATTAAGAGCCTCTTTTATGCAAACAGGGAATCAGGGACAGTCGATAAGGGAGTCGACCCCACAGACAGATGGGCCCACAGGTCGCCTTTCCTTCCTCACCTTCTGTGACAAAATGCACCTCCCTCTTATTATCCCACCTCATCTTTCTTCAAAGTCTCAAGGGGAGTGAGTCATTGGCCTCAATCTTCCAGACCACTTTGGCCTACTTATCCCTGATCTATAATATGTCTCTTTGAATGTCACGGCTGATATTGTATGAGCCGTGACATAAATTCCTGCCTGTAAATCTTCCAGGGTTTTCTTGGCCAAGAACTGTAATTGTGTTTTTATGTTTGTTTGTTTTTGTTGTTTTTTTTACATTACATCTGATCTCTGATTCAGCATTACAGCTGAATGAGACATCAGAAGCATACTATCTAACAACAACAAAAAAGCGTGTCGTTTTTCAGGTGTCAAAGGATTTACCAGAAAAGCACAAGTTAAAAGGTTTGACAGAAAAATAAGAATCTTGACAGTCAAGTGGTAAAATGTCAGAGGGTTGCTACAGAGGAGCTGGACGATGACATTCACGTTAATGTCACATTGTGAAAGGGGTCAAAACAAGAAGAGACAACGAAGCATTAATCTTGTAAGGAAGTGAAGGGAGGGAAATGTCATCATAGCTTTTCAACAGAGAGGAAAACTCAAAACCTAAAATGAAAACAACAATAATAATAATGACAATACAGACCTTTGGCCACTTAAATAACTTAGAAACAACATAACATGTAGGAGAAAACATAAAATTGTTTTGTTTGTTCTGTAGAAAAAACAAAACAAAAAAAAAAACCTGTTTATATTTCAAAAGGCTGAGAGCAGCTGGATTTAGGTTCAGTTTTTAAACACTCAAACAATTTAACAGCTTATGCTGATCTGTCCTCATGGATCAAAACATAATCTGCCAGCTCACCATCTCCACTTGCCGAGGGTCCAGGTTGGTGGGAGCGGAGGCCGGCACGGCAAACTGGATCTTTTTCCTCTCCTTGTGCTCTTCCTCGACCTCGGTTGACATGGAGGGCTCCATATTTCTGGATTCTAGGGGTCAGACTCCCAGTGAAGGCCAAGAGATCTCTGCACCCTCTCTGGAGGAACCTCCCACAGCTGGGTAGTCCCACTCCTGGCAGCCTCTTGCTCCTGCCTCACCTCTGCACTGTCAGACTTTCTTTAGAAAAAAAAAGAAAAAGCACAACTGCATGTACTTCTTCCAGCCTCCTATTCACTTTCCCACTGCTGCTGTTCTTTTCTACCACTTTGATGTTTAATTCTGCCTGTGCCTGTGTGCTCTCGCTTAAAACCTGTGCGGCAAGAGTGAGTGAGGCATGTCCTCAGATCTGGCTGTGTTGCAGGGAGGTAGGTGGGTAAGAGGAGGAGGATGGGAGGAGCCAGCAGCTGAAAAAAGGTGGAGACATCAGGAGAGGGAGTGGTCAGAGTTAATAAGAGGGAGGAGCGAAAAGAGGGGCAGGGGGAGGCACTCTGAAGTTGAAATTCACATGTTGATTTTGTATATTAATGTGTAAAATCTCATCCTCCATTTGTTTGTGAATGAGAGATTTATGCATACAGGGGGAGGAGACAGAGAGAGAAACAGACGGAGGGAGTCAGAGGAAGTAAACATCCAGCAGTGCAACTTGCTGACATTTAAACAGATTTGTAACGAGGCGTCGCACTGAATGAGAGAAAAGCAGCTTATTTAAAAAAAAAGAAAAAAAAAGGAACATAATACAATTCCAGCAAAGAAAAATAATACATTGCATTCCAAAAGCACTCAGCGTTGCCCAGTTTGTCACATTTCAACAACAATGAATTTCATCAGGATTTAATTTAAAACAAAGTTGTCCAGAAAGGACCGAATATTTTGTCTTTTACAATTTGTGTCTCTTCTAACTTTTCACATCTACAGGCTGAAATGTTTGACTCATTAATTGTCGTAAAATAAATCAGAATTGGTGAAGAGCTTTTATGATATCAGTTTTCATGTCTTTATATAGATATTATTGAGTTTCATTGAATACTAGAAAAGCCCCCCAACAGCATGACGCTGCCCATACCTCATCACCGTGGATACAGCATGTTCCTACGATGTGCAATGTTTGTCTTCTACCACAAGTCGCATTTTTCATGCAGGCCAAAAACTTTAAATTTGGTTTGGTCTACTGCATAGATTATGTTTAGATTTTTGGATTAAAATGTGATCTTTCAACAGACTACCCCACCTGAGCTGAGGATTTCTGGAGCTCCTCCAGACTTTTCATCAACTTCCCATTTATAATTTTTTTCCTTGCCTGACCCGTCACTTCAAATGGGCAGCTACTTCCTCATTGGTATTGATTAGGCGACTGCTGGATGCAACCAGATTTTATTTAAAAGGGACCAAAGTGTACCCTGCATTTCTTTCCGTGGATTGTTTTCCCTAAAAAAATTGAAAATGTTGAAAATGTTTCCACTTTCTTTTACTTCACACATATCCATTTGGTTTTAGTCTCTCTGGATCAATTCCAAGGGAAACTTTAGCAAGGTACTGTACACACTGCTGATATTAGAAAAGCCTGGTTGTGTCAAAGAAAACAGATGTCTGTGACATAAAGCAAAAGTTCCAAAAGTAACAAGTTTTCTCATTTAAAACAAGATGATACAGTCTTAATGTTTTATAGAGAGCAGATATTTCACCTCCTATGTAGAGAAAAGAGGCATTTCATTGCTACTTTCAGGGACTGAAAGCTAGCTGTTATTTCACTCACATCCCTCTGCCATTTCTAATGGCAGAGGGATTTAGACAGTGCAGAGTGGTGGATTTGGCCCGGGGGCAGATTTGAGCTTTGACATGGACTGGAATGAAGGAGATGGCTTTGGTGATGGCAGAGGAGGAGGCTGTGGTGGAGGAGGGATGGTATAGGAGGCTAGAGGGGCTTTGTGGGCAGAATATAGAAGGTCAAGGTAGATTTGGTGCACTGGGAGTTTTCCAGCATCTACAGAGTACAGAGTTCAGACTGAAGAATAATCTGAATGTTTATCCCGCTGGTGAGAGCATTATTTATTCATTATTTTAATCTCTTTTCTTTTTTTTGAAGCGGGGTTTGAGTTAACAAAGCCCACCCCTTTCAAAGATGAAAACTAATTTCTGTGGCTTGTTTATGCAAAGTTTGACACATCCCTCACGCAGTTCAAAAACAAATAAGTCTCTCCCAGTTGCAGCGGTTGCATAACTTGTAGTGTGATTTGCAAGAATTGTGCAATTTTTCAAGGGGAATGAGTTATGGGGCTCTGTGCAAGAGTCCAGCTCTCTGCAAGCCGCACCAGCTTTATAGTTTTTAATCAGACAAAAGATTGAGTAATTTTTGGCAAATGATAAGGGAATGACGAAGTAGCGCATGCTTGCTATTTGAAAAATGTTCTATCAGCATGTGAGGAAAAGCCTTTTATAATAATTAGACCTAAAAAGGCATTTTTAAGCTATCGATCTGGTTGAAGTGTGTATATTATTATAGGTTTACCCATTTCATACATAAAAAGTTTCTGCCAAATCATGAAACATTCATTACCTAGACTTATCTCAATATTGTGTAACACATCAAACAATGCTTGCTTTGCAAAATCAACTTCACCAATAGTTTTCCGCATTTTATGAAAGACATTTCAGAGTTTATATATATGTATATATTCATTATGGCTGCTCTTTCCATTCTTTTTATGTTGTCCATGAAAACTTACACTGCAGAATAAACTGGGAGAAAAATTCACAAAAGTAGGATGGAAGAACTATAAAAACTGTGTCAATGAACAATGGATGAAACTGTGAGAAACAGGAAGAACAAATCCAGCAAAGACCCACTGCAAACCCGGAGAGATGCATCATCCTTCAACCAGTTGTGTCCTGTGTAAATTAATAATAGCTCAGAATTATGTGGAATAGTAAATAAACAAACTTTCTTCTGCAATTGAACAGGAAAATCAGAAAAAGTCAGCTAAAAAGTTTTAAAAACTTTCATAAATGTCTGGAGAAATTTTAGAAAAGGAGAACATTAAAAACTTTTAACAATAAAACAAAAAAAAACAGTAAAAAAACACATCAGGTAGGATGCCATGTTATTGAAATGTTAAATTTAATAGATTATTTAAACACACAAAATATGTTCAACTCCTACTTAACGGCTGTTATTTTCAAATTAAACCACTTGAAAAAAAATTGTAAAAAGAAAAAATCAATCTAAAATGGCTAACATAGAAACATTGTTTAACCTAAATTACAGCCATTTTTTCTGACTCAAACCTCAATCCAGAGAATCAAATTTTTATAAAATATGTTAAATGACAAAATTCCAGCAACATCAACTATAGTGAGCTTCTGTGCACAATTACTGTGACGTCGTTGCTGCAGTTTACTGACCACAGCGCTGTGCAGAGGCAACAAACCGTGAAAAAGTATCAAATGTATCACACACTGACTGAATGAATTACAAGACAGAGAAGGTACGAATGTGTCAGGTAGGCTTTCAAGTCTATTACACAAACATTCCAGAGCAGCCAGGCATTGTCAAATCCCCACTCCGTTTGTCAAATTAACAAAATTACAACCCATTACTGACAAGGACAAAAAAAAAAAAAAAAAAAAAGAAAAAGAAAAAATAGATATCAAACTAATTTTCTTTAGCATACAAAGGGTTTTTCCACTTGATTTATTACTATTTACTTTGTTATTTTTAGAAAACTCGGTTATGTAAAACCTACTGGTCCACCTGCACTGTGTTTGTATGTTTGAATGCTCCCGGGGGAATGTTTGTTTCTGTCTCCAATTAAGTTATGCCACATTTGTCCATGCAAAGCTAGCTTTTCACACACATTATTAGTGTCTACGCTCATCTGCTTGCAGACCTCCATGGCTTCCACCTCTATTTCTACTGAGCTCTCTTTGTGTATGTTTACACATTTTGTTGCAGGGGCGTTATTGAATCACTGGTCTGGCAGTACGGAGGGAAAAACTTGCTGAAGATAGATCGTACATGCAGCCACAGAAGTGACAGCTCCAGCAGCGTGCAGGAACGAGATGTACGCAATGTCTGACATGTGTAGTGTAGAGTAACACATGTACACACACACACACTTACAGAGATGTTGGAGACATCCCAAGTGAGTTCTAAAGGCAGATGGAAAAGGCGGTAACTCTATCTTCTCCGGAACAAGACATCTTGGACCAGATGACGTAGTGGAGCTGCAGCACACAAAAACTTCCCTGTTATGAAAATAATTCAGACCTTCAGCAGATGATATCTGAGCCACTATAAAGCACAAATGCATTCTGGGTTGGGATCAACTAAAATATATTTCATTGTTTTGTGTTTTTACTCTAATCTTATGCTCTCCACATTTTGCTCTGGTTGAAATAATAAGCTGGTATATTTACAGAAGACTTTGAGGGAAAACATCAATAAATGGTTAAAAGAAATCCATTATTTGGTTTCAAAAAGAGGCTTTGTACCAGTGTGAAAGGCAGTGATTCTGCAGGGAGAGCTCATCGGTCAACACCCGACTGGACTCCTCACTCATCCCCCCTTCATCCTGTTGTATAAGAAACCACACAATAAACAGGTTGTATTCACAGGCCTCACTCTGGCTCACCTGGGTTGGCTGCACATCAGCAGATTTAGCAACGACTGCGACGGCTCCGCTTGTCTGAAAGAGGAAGGAATCAGCACCATCTACTGGTGGATGCATCTAATTACAAGTTCCAAAGTGAAAGTATTTTGTTCATTCAGCTTTTCTGTTATTATAAAGGATTTACAAGCCACTGATGTGAATTGCACGTCTGAAAAACAAGCAAACACTAACAGGAGTCCTCCAAAAGCACTAATATTGTCACACAAGGTAGATTTATAGTGTTTATCACTGTTTATCCTTTGTCAGGACTGAAGGCAGAGCTGCACTTGATTGAGAGGTCAGTGTGTAAGTGGAGTGATAAACTCTGAACAGGGTCAAAAGGTGCAAACTGAACATTTAATCACAAACATTATTCAGAATCTCCAGGTAACATTTTTTTTTCTGGACTGAGGAATATCCAAAGAAAAACAGTGACAACAAACAAGATCTAGTTCTTGCTCATGTTTACTGCCATTTCTAACAAATAATTTGTATATTATTTGTATAGTTAAACCCTAGAATCATTCATACTCTGGCAGATTCACATTAGGGTTTATTTTCCAAACTGAATTACACCTGATAGACTGGTCCTCTTCAAAATATGATTTCCTATTAGAGGAAGTAAGTTGTTAAAATAAAAAGATTAAATAAAACGGAATTCTGCTGGGGCTAAAATGTAAAGTTCAACTCAAGCCACAAGTTCCTGAGAATTAACCAGCTTTTCTATGCAATTTTCAAGCTAGCTCCTATTTGCAATACAAGTCAATGGAAAATTATTTATCTTCATTTTGAGACCCTGAAGAAATGTGTTCACCGCTAATAGAGGATGTACTGGTGTATTTGTGTATGGACACAATTCAATGAGATATAAACTTCCAAAACTGAAAAATAAAACATATATTATGTTAGTAAGAAAACCATGTTTGAATTTTGAAGTCAGGGGATATTTGTATTGTTGTTTTCACCATAGAATTTGCAGGGCTGATAGGTAAGAATTTTATTATATTTTACTTATTTGTTTGTGGCAGCAAATCATCAAAAAAAGACAAATTTTTTTAATAAAATGTTTTAACAGGTTATAATTGCTCTGAAAACTGAGGGACTCTATTCTGAAAAGTTTGATAACCACTAGGTACCACTAGATGGCATCCTTTTCCTACATTTTCCCCTAAAAAGCTCCTTTCATGTCCCAAAATTGCTTCTTAAACAGAGGTTTTTAATTGATGTGAGGTTGTCATTTGAAATGAAAACAATTTCTACTTTTCAATCATTTAGAGACATTTAACAAAAGGAATGATCCCTTCAAAGAGGCATCCTCCAAACAAATGGGATAATTTCCTAAACTGTGATTGTAAGTGGAAAGAAAATAGGAAGCTCTTAGGGAATCCGTGAAAATGTGGGGATTATCAAACAATTTTTAAACTTTCTTATGAATATATTGAAAATAACTACAAAGGAATAGTCATATGTTTGTCTGTGATCGAGACACATAAAGTAAGGGATGTAGCAGGTGGAAGACACGACAGAGGAAGAGACAGAGGAGGACATGGCAGTAGGGCAGTGATTTAATTAGCACCCTCTACCCCCTCCAGCCCTTCACTCATAGCATCAATAATGCATGGCCCCTTGTTTCTACTGCCATAATTAATCCTCTCTTACTATAATTAAAAGCCAAAACTCCCACAAGATGGTTCAGCTTGGCCAGGCAAGGGGTAGGGTTGGCACAGGAACTAATGAAACACTCACCCTGTGGACGAACACATTGACAGGAGGAGACAAGTTGACAGACAGATCAACAGTCCAAAATGAACTCTATCACAGATATGGAGGATGAGATGAGCAGAAAAGCTGAAACTTGAGAAAACAGACAAATTACATAAAAACATTTGAGAGAGAAATGTATTCCTGGAGCTGTTGCATGTTGGATTTGTGAATGAGCAACATTGGAAAGAAGGACAGATCTACAAGTGCAGAAACCCACACTGAGGCGTGCGCACAGTTACTTACAGTGGCATACCGCTCCCACATGAGATCCTTCTCTGCTGTAGCCAAGTCTTGACAAGAGGAAGAGGTGGAGCTTTCTGATGCTGCAATTAGGACCACACTGTCTGGGCAAGCAAACTGAAATGAATATTTCAATCCGGAGAGCTCCATGGAGCTCTCCGGATTGAAATATTCAATCCGGAGATGCAGGAGATGTTTACTGACACCTGTAGGTGTGCCAGGCCCCCGCCATTTATGGGCAGGGGCCTGGCACACCTACAGGCGCACATTCAGATACCTCTACACACACCAATGAATACAAAAACTACCCAGGATTCCAGAATAATTCATCTACCTTCCAATTACAGATGCCGGAATTATCAAATCTGTCTCTCAGCTCCCTTTCAGTGGATTGTTGTATAAGATTCACTCCAATGCAATGCCTATACCAATGCAATTAAATCATTTGCATTGGTATAGGCAGAGTTTTGTGTAGCTGATGCTTGTATCTTTGTGAAAATGGGTGCAGGGGGTGTGCAGGTCTGGCCACATGCCAAGAAACAGCACAGTTGGGGGAGCAGAGGTCACTTTTCAGCCTTAATGTCCTCTCCCGAGTCCCTGCTTCTCTCGCAACAGAGAGCACTCACCTGACTCAGTCACCTGTCCAGCATAAAACGTCTGACTTCAGGAGCTCCAGACCTTGCAGATACTTCTCACAGCACCTCACCATTGTAAGCGCACTCCCTTCGGTCTCCCTCCTGCCACACCAGCCTCGGCCCCATCTCCACTTGATTTATCGCCCTAAAATACCACTGCACTAATTAGTCAAGTAATTAATTAATAGGCATTTGCATTTGTGCATATGCAATTAGGAGGCTGACGAGAAGAGAGTGCAGCTGGGGTCCGGGAGTCTGGTGTGGGGAGGTGGGGCGGATGATGGTCCCTGTGTGTGTTGTATGTGAGCATGTTTTTCTACGCATGTAGAAGTTTGCACTTCTTACAGAAAGACAACTGAAGAGCAGGTCATCACCTCACACGTCTGCTAGAGGATGAGGCGGATGGGGGGAGGAAAGGATGAAGATGCAGGAGATGTTTACTGACAGCTTTGAGATGCGAGTTGACATCATTTGACTATTCAGAATATGATATCTTAAAGAGAGGGAGCTTTATTTTCTGCATTTTGATTGCACGTAATGAAAAGCACAGCGGGTGGTCCTTACTTAGACTAATCCGCCTTCAAAACGGACACAAAGTGAGTCTAAAATGCCACAAATCCAAACAATCTCTCCTCAGGCGTTTTATCATCAGATCAAAGTCTCCCTGATTGGAGCTGCTTTGAGCCCACTGCTATCTAAACTCGAGCTGTTGACATTTAGCATTTATTTTGGCAAGGTGACCCGAAGGTTGTTTGGAACTTGTTGAGAATGAACCCCATCCCCTACTTTTCTCAATTGACCGCTGCTATCCCTTCCCCCACCTCCCTGCACGGCACAGCTGAGGAAGGATAGGGCATCCGTTTGGCTGGTAGTAGCACTTCATGCCCCTCTACACACTTGCAAGCTGACACAATCACACCAGCGTGGTCTGGGGCAGTGCCAGGTTATCATCCTGGCTAATCCCATAAGGGAGGACACACATTAGTGAGTCTGCAGCGCTACTACACTCCCGGCACAGCTGCCGTGCTGCTGGTGACCCCACAGATGACCCCCTGCAACCTCCGAAAGGCCCCTGAGTTGTGTCTGCAGAGGTCCAAGCCCAAGGACATGATAAGCTTCCATCAGCTATTTCTCATCCACCAGGTCCCCACTCGCCCAGCCCAGTGGGTCGACTCATGCCAACTTGGACTTTGTGGTCATCAAGCTCATTTCTAGCACATTAACTTCGATAATACCTCCTTAATAGAGAGATCTCAGAGCTGGGAAGGACAAAATGCCGCAAACCAGACACTCTGAAGGGAAGCAGGAATTCTTGCATCTCCTCCGTTCATGTGCCAACATGCCTCCTCCTTATTCTCGGGCACCTCTGCCAGCTCCAACCGGCATCAATTCCTTGTCATCCTCCACTGCGCCCCCTCTTCCTCCTCATTTTTCATACATCCCTCGTGGATATGCACACCTGGGTCCCACGCTCTCGCTGTGTATGCCTCCCCGCTGCTGGCAGCCCTCACTCAGCACTGCAGAAATCACAAGCTCTCCGACAGCAGATACCCATAGACGTCCGCCTGTCGACGCAGCGTCACATGTTTTAATATGATTTCATCGGAGACTCTGGCAAGTGGGTCGGCCTCAGCCGGAGCCAGGCCCAGAAGAGTCAGAACAAATCACAATTGGTTTTGGTTGCCGTTCCTCTGAATTTCATGAAGGTATAATTTGATCCAATTAGGTAAATAAATAAACAATATGCCTTCTGTTCCATGCCCTTAATGCACTTATAATTCATCCCCATCCCCTCCCCCTGCTCCCACTCAGGCATGAAGGAACCAAATATGTGTTGTCGAGTGAATCAAAACTAAATCCAGCTTATTCAGTGTTGATTTGGAAAAGAGTTTTATAATAGGCTTAATGAAGAATTGTTTTTCATCTTTTCAAACTGAAAACTTGTACATGAGCATAATTAATTGCTTGGTTAGTGGGTTTTATAGCTGCACTTCTTTCTGATTAAGATGAGGTCGAGGCTTATTTACTGTACTGTCACTTAAGCATATTTCACACATGAAACTGAGGCTGATCTCGCCATATTATACATCGACCTCACCACACTCACATGTCTGTATTTATAGCTTTTAGTAGCATCTTCCTTGTGGCGATTGCAGCATCCCACTCACTTATTGGCCATTAACAGTGAGTTTGGCAGGTGGATGAGAAATTTGGATTTTAAAAAGTGGCCTACATGTCTGGAGGCAGCAGCTCAGGTCAGAAATGATGAGTTTTGTTGTTCCTTCATTTTATTTTCTCCCTTTCACTTCTGTTTTTCCTCTCTTTTTTTCTGGCTGTGTGAGCGCTGCCGCGGTGACAGATGGCGAAGCCCTCCTCCTCATCCTCCTCCACCACCACCACCGTCTCCTCCTCCTCTCTCTCTCCTTTCCTTCTTTCTCTCTGTGAGTCTCTCTTCCCCCGGGAGGGCAAATCTCTCCGAATGCGGGCGCATGTCAATCACCGGGCTCTCATGTGATGGCTCTTGCCGGTGACGTGCCAGCCATATGGGCGCTGGCATCGCAGCCTTAGCTGGTATGT
The DNA here is from genome assembly GCA_922788865.1 of Poeciliopsis turneri. Taxonomy (NCBI): domain Eukaryota; kingdom Metazoa; phylum Chordata; class Actinopteri; order Cyprinodontiformes; family Poeciliidae; genus Poeciliopsis; species Poeciliopsis turneri. The sequence continues at coordinate 588,759 of CAKLNU010000542.1, forward strand.
AACCCCTTCCCCGGTAGCTCACGGTTGCCATACGTGCACTGACACACACACTATCCCTCTCTCTCTCTCTTTCGATCTCAATCACTCTCTCTGTCTCTCTCTGTCTCTCTCTTCTCTCTCTCACACACACACCACACACACACCCGCACACACACGCGCGCGTTTACATCCATGCATACATGCCCTCACGCATGCACACGCAGACACGCCAGGACGCCGGGACAGGAGGAAGCACCGAGCGACCCATCAGCGACAGTAGACGCCAGCCGCGCGCCTCCCGCACCTGCACGCTGAAGGAGAGCGGTGCTTCGCTCGCTCGTGCGTTCCCCACGATGGTTTGAAACCGAGGCGCGTGTTTTTTTTTTCCCCATCCTCTCTGTTTTCGCCTCCCGTCCGCCGCAAAACGCGAAAGCAAAGGTAAGTGACGTCAATTTCCTTTTATTTATCTAAATAAGTAAATGAAATGATAAAATCCAAAATGGTCGAGATAAATGTAAGAGACAAACAGATTTTTACGCATGCACGTCGCTTGTAATTTGCAGGCTCTTTTGGCACGGATCCATACGGACATCTAATCATCTAATTGTTCTAGCAGGTTCGCATCCATCCAACGAAATGCGAGCGATGTAAGAACAAAATATCACGCTGACGGCACAAGCCTGGTCAGGCACGTAGCTCGGCAACAATGTGGCTCTGCCAGCTTTGTCCTTCAACTTTTGACACCAGAAGCTACCTGGATGATAAAAGCTATTCTAGCCGGCCTGTGCCAGTTTCATCCCCTCTTGGATCGTTTTTCAGGGAATCAGTCCTGAGGATTGGAGAAGCCTGTGATAGCAGTAGATCATGCTGGACACTGATTTGCTGTTGAGATTCCTGCGCTCGGACGGTGATGATCTGATTAACAAAAGACAAGGAGAGAGACAAATAAGATTTTTTCAAAATCTTTTTTTATCAGCTTTGAAAACAAGGAGGCTAACGACAGCTTATTGAGAGAACTATTGATGATTTCTATTTCTTTTTTCTCCCTTCTTCTACTCGTTTTTTTACGATTTCTACGGTCAGGCTCGAAGCAAATGAAAGGGTGGGACAACTGACCGTAACAGGCTTGATTTACCTTCACCTGTCCGCTTCTTTTTTTTCCCTCTCGAACCATTACTTAAAAACACTCAAGGGTTTTGTGTGTGTGTGTGTGTGTGTGTGTGTGTTTTTTTTTAAACGAAAACTAAAAGGATACAAGCAATTTCCATTTGTAAAACCTGAAATCACGCACTCGTGCATATTGAATTAAGTGTGAAATCCATTTCGTGCAAGATGCATGTTCTGTTAATTAAATGTTGCTGCGTTTTTTTCCCCTCTAATTGTAGAAACCTCCCGAGCCTGAGATTTAAAAACTAGATTTTGCCCCTGGCACAGCCCCCGAGATAATTAAGCAAGCATCAGAGCCCACCTTACTGCTGCAACACAACACAAATGTAACATGCAAGGAAGGAAAAGAGTCAAAGTTACCTCGTGATTAATTCACTTCGGCTAATAAAGTGGATATATTGGCAGAATATGGATAGATATATATATACACACATATAAATTTTCAACAGAAAGAATCGTAAAAGCTGTATTTATCAAGATCTGACCGATTAATTTCGTTAAATATTTGCCAGATGCTTCCGTATTAAATCCCTTCTCGGGGCAATTAAGAAGAATCTTCTTGTGGATGAATAGTGCTGGAATGCAGCCAGAAGTAAATATGGGCGTCAGGAGGAGTGAAAGCTGGGGGCCCCGTGGGACCTGTAATGTGGCCCCTGCCGCTGGGACCCGCTGCGAGAGAACGCGACAGGGCAAACCAGTGACAGCAGGGAATTAAATGGAGATCCGTCCAGCTGTAAACCAGTGGAAAGCCTCGAAGCTGTCTTTCTCCAAATTTCTCACTCTTAAGATGTTTCCTTCGGTTCTTTGCGACAAATTTGACATTTTATCTTACACTGTTGATTTAATGTACAGTAAAAATAACAAACAATATTATAATACAAGACTAGTCTGTAAGGATTTTTTTTTTTCTGAGAAGCAGCATTGTGCGACTGGTTTTCTTCCACGCTGTGATTGTTCTATTCCTCTGAGAATGTTTTTTTTTTTTTTTTTTCTCAACTCCTTACAGAGTCACAATGTTGACGAGGCTTTTCAGTGATCCTTCGTTGCTTCCCGACGTGCAAAAATACTCCGCCTGGGCGGAAGACAGCGATGGAGAGGACCACAAAATCAAAGACGAGGACCAGGAGGACATGGAGGCCTCTGACATGAGGGGAGACAGTCGGACGCATTCCGAGCACGCCGGGGACGACGACGAGGACGACGACGTGGAAGAAGACGAGGACGGCGAGGATACTGAGGGTGACAGACCCAAGAAAAGGGGGCCCAAAAAGCGCAAAATGACCCAGGCTCGGATCGAGCGCTCCAAGATGCGGAGGATAAAGGCCAACGCCAGAGAGCGGACCCGGATGCACGATCTGAACTCTGCGCTTGACAATCTGCGTAAAGTTGTGCCCTGCTACTCCAAAACGCAAAAACTGTCCAAAATCGAGACGCTCCGATTGGCAAAAAACTATATCTGGGCCTTGTCGGAGATACTGCGCTCTGGAAAGAGGCCTGATCTTGTTTCTTACGTTCAGACGCTGTGCAAGGGTCTCTCCCAGCCCACTACCAACCTGGTGGCGGGATGCCTGCAGCTGAACTCCCGCAACTTCCTCACTGAGCAGCAGTGTCAGGACGGGGGCAGGTATGGCTCCGGCTCCTTCTCCATGCACTCCTACCCGTATCAGTGCGCGCGCCTGTCCAGCCCCCACTGCCAGCCGGGCTCGAACTCGCATCCGCTGAGGACGCACGGTTATTGCTCGGCGTACGACTCCCTATACGGTGGGAGCGGGTCACCGGAGTACAACAGCCCCGAGTATGAGGGCCCTCTCAGCCCGCCCCTGTGCGTCAACGGCAACTTTTCCCTCAAGCACCAAGGCTCTGCGTCCCCGGAGAACGAGAAGGGGTACCACTACTCTATGCATTACTCTGGGCTGCCTGGCTCCAGACCGGCTGGGGCCCACAATCTGGTGTTTGGCTCCTCCGGGGCCCGGAGCGGCATTCACTCTGAAAACGTCCTGCCTTACCACGACATGCACTTACACCACGAGCGGGCCCCCGTCTATGATGAACTGAACGCGTTTTTTCACAATTAAAAAGTGAAGCCCGTCGTTCGTCCTCTTGTTGTCAAAACCACCCACGGCACACTTTCGTACTATAAGCCTGCCAGGATCCAGACAGTATCCTGGACATAATATTATTATTAATAATAATAAAACCTATCACTCATTGTTTTCATTGGTGTTTTTTTTTTTTCTTTACCTGTCAACATCCAGTCTGTTTTTGCTATAGTCAGGGATGTAGTGGAAGAAAACCTTAACTACAATCTCATTTTGCGCATTAAAAGCTTCCCATCCTTTGAAAGTGACATGCATTTCAAGAGGACTTCATAAACAAACTACATTAGAAGACAACAAACGGATTAGAAATAATATTTATCATGTGTGATTTGTGTTTGTATTGGTGATTGTTTGCATTTTGGTGGAAGGATGTCCGACTACACCTCCTCACATGTTTCTCCCCCATATACCACTACATCGCTGGCTATTTAGCAACACTAAAATTGGTGGTTATGTTATAAAGGAACAATAAAAAAAATCACATGCAAGGGAAAAAAAAAATCTAACAGGAGTGCAAAAACAAATGCTGAGCTGTTAAAAAATAGAAAATGTGTTGGTTGGGTTGGTTTTGAAATTATTTGTATATTTTGTTTCCGTCAGGAAATCAGTCGTTTGGCATCTATGCAAAACCATACGAGAGCACGAAGCGCAGCAGAGAAAGGCCCAGAAAGACACTGATAATGACAGCACTTATGCTGCACACATTCTCTCTCTCTCTCACACACACACCCCCACGCACACACACACACACACACACACACACACACACACACACACACACACACACATTCATACAACAAAAATTCACACGCGCGCGCGCACGCTCTCGCATACACACGCACACAGGAATCACACTTAGAAAACCTGACAAACATTATCTGGCCAAAATCTTCAACTGAAGTCAACAGTCTGATATACACTGGAACTGACAATGGAAGATATTTATGACATTATTAATTTATTTATATCGTTTTGTTAGCCAACAGGGCTATTCAACTGGAGTTTTTATTTATTGTCAATGTCTTATTATTTTATTATTATTATTATTATTATTATTATTATTATTGAACAGGTTTTATTATTTATTTTGTAATTATTGTTAATAGTCAATGGAAATGAAGGGAACCTTATGTTGCTGGCCATTTTTTTTGTTTGTTTTTTTGTTTTGTTTTGTTTTTCATAGAAACTCAAATCTTTTAACTTTGTATTCAACCAACTGTGTGGTAAAATAAAAATAATAAATGAGACTGTGGAATTGCATTATTTTGTATGCATATATACGCATCTTCTAAACATGCAACACAAATTTAAACTATAAATTAAATGTTCCTGCAAATAAGATTGGGAGACGGAGACAGACAGAGCCGCGACCAGCAGGGGGTCCTTTGAACTGTGGGGCCTTTAATGTCAATAAAAAGGAAAAGAAAAAGCGAAATTGTATTTTATTCATTTTTAATAAATGAAATAAGTGATGACAGATATAATATTTTTTCCACACAGCAACAGAATTTTGTGGCAATCTTGACAAAATGAATGTTCGTTTGTGTTGATCTCAGAAGAGATCAGCAGGTGTAAAACAGATTCGAGGATGTCAGGTCAATTTAAAAGCATTCCAATGGCAACTGGAAGTGTTTCAATCAATAAAGTTACAATATAGACACAATTTCTTTTTTCAGCACCACGGAAAGCTCTTGTTATTTTGCATTACTTTTATTTATTTAGGCTTGTAGGACATATTTTGGAAGGAAAGTAACGCATTCTAACTATTATACTTCAGAAATACACACATAAGAAAATGAAACGATATCAGTTACTATAACTTCAAATTACAAGAAAGACGACTAGGATCAAACGTATGGATTTAATAAAATCTGAAAAGTTATTTCTATAGCAAGTTAGTAACTTAGCAATTTAGCCGAAGATTAAATTCATTTAGTTATTTATTTGCCAGAAATTGTCAATTTCGCTGCGGTATATAAAAAACAACCGTACCTTAATTTTTTATATGTATATTATTTTCACTAATTCGTTTTAATAAAAACAATCTTCTTCACATATATAATATTACTATTATTTTTAAAATGTGTAAAATTCACGTCAACATCCGCAGCAGAGGAAAAGTTTTGTGCTGTTAATATGCAAAAAAATATGTTTTTTTTTTCTCGGTCCCAGTCACAGGAGTGCAGAGGGCAGCCGTTGCCACCCCGGCCGGGTTTGGAGCGCTGCCCCGAGACCCATATGTTCTCCCCAAAATGTCCCGAGTGCTGTGCGCAGTAAGAGCACAGACTTTTGTTCACTGGTGTTGATCATCAGTACAAATACTCTCATAATATTATACGTGCAAATGCTTAAATGTTTGTCATCTATTTAAAAATGATGAGAAAAAGCAATGCAACCATTTTTTTTACATAGAAATACATCACATGAATATTTTTTTTTCTGTTGATTGGTATCAATTGTTTGTTTTCATATGTCAACGTCCACCGGTTACCCTAATGCAACTACACTTTATCTGTGCGTATATGAACATTTGGGCAGAAACAATCTATTTTGTTTTCTTCTGAAGAATAAAAACACTTTTAAAATTAGCTTTAGTGAAAAACTGTTTTAACATGAAAATGAACCAACTGCTTGTTTGAAGTTATGAATCACAAAAACAAGAACAAATAAGAGAGAATAAAAATAAAGTATGACAAAATAAAGTACAGTTAACCTGGGTTTCTAAAGATTGCACTACTGAAATAATTGTAACAATGTGTATTTATTTATTTATTTTATTTTATTTTTTCATTTATTTATTTATTTATTTATTTATTTATTTATTTATGTATTTATGCAACAGGATTTCTTTAAAGGCTTCTGGAACGTTCTGGAGATTAGGAGCCGTTTGGCTGACTCACTGAACAGTATTAACTCCTTGTATTAAATTTTGTAGGTTAATCGGTGTCTTTTGTAACACCGTTTCCAACCTGTTCTATTTGGCAGATATTTACACCTGTGGGACTCCCTGCAGGGAACCAAACCAGTAACCCCGCGGGGCTTCTGCAGGTTTGCTTAAAACGCCAAAAGAGGATGCTCGGCCGTCTCTGTCTGTGTGTGTAGGGTTTTCCACTTTTATGTAACTTTTAGGCCACTATTTCTTTGGATTCATCAGAAAAGAAGAGAGGGAGGAACGCTGCAGGAGTTGGTCCAAAAGTGAAACGAGCCAGCAATGGAGAGGGCATCTATCAAAAAATACCTCCCGAATGCGCCGCCATTACAACCAGCACCACCTCCTCTTCCTCCACAGAAGTCCGGTGAGAGTGAGGAAGAGAGAAGGCTGGCAGGCTGGCGGAGGAGAGTCGTGCCAAGTCCCTTAATGTTCCCCAGCAGCAGCACCAGGAGCTCCGGGGAGGACAGCCTGGCGTGCGCCAGTGCGCCGCGGTTCACCGGGCCAAAGTGGCACTGCTGGGAGGAGTCGATGTTTCTTTCCTAATTTTTGCAGCATCTGTTCATTATCCAGGATGCTGAAAAACCGAGAAGGAGAGATAGAGAGAGGGCTCATCCTGGGTAGCCCTTTGAAACACACATCCTCATAAACATACAGTAGTAAGACATATTTTTTGCGAATAGCTGTTCCATAAATATGCATATCTCTCGCTAACACTGTGTCGTACATGAGCTCATGCATTGAAATTAGCGGGTGTTGCATTCTTGGAATTTGACTGTTGACATGCTTTAACCTTGCAACAAATTAGTCTGGTACCACGCGTGCAAAGACAAATGTGTCGGCTAAATTGCTGAGAAAAAAAAAAAAAAACACAACAAAAGCAATCACTAGATTTTAAAGATTCCTATTCAAAAAACAAAAACAAAAAAAACCCTAAAGCTTTGAAAAAGTGATAAGACATTTATTTCAATAAAAACAATTCCCAGAGCGTTGGATTTGGTTACATCAGAGAAAAATTCAAACTAATGTTGAAAACATCATGCGGTTATAAAAGAACAAAATCAATTGTTAAATGAATATTCAGATCTGAGATTTACACAAACATGTAAACAATTCTAAGTGTTCGTGCTGAAAAGTGTTGCGTTCACATGAAATTAGATTAAAGGAGAAAAAATGTAAAAAATGAAACTTCCAGTGACACTGTGCTCCACTCAGGATGAAAAGTGAGTGAATGAATCTCGCTGTTTAAATTATCATGTTCATGCCCACTCATTTTCTCACTCAACTTGGTAAGAAGGGGAAAAATCAGGAGTGTTTGTCCGACATAACAGTCAAAAGTGCGATTATCAAAATGTCACAAGTACTATGGTGTGAATTCCAATTAACGTCAAGTTAAAATAATAACGGAATGTTTTTTCCCCCAGTAAAATAAAATGAAGGAAAAGTATGAAAAAAAATTGATTATTCAGTGCAGTGAAGCGGGATGTAATTTGGTCAGGAGATGGTGAGCACTTGCAATCTGTTAGGGGTATAACAAGATGGCTGCGGCTTAAACATGCCTCTCACGTAGATAACGCATGTATCCAAATATTTAATATTGTGAAAGAGGAAAAAATGTCACAAAGGGTAAATCGTTAACTCCTCTGGCACCTGCAGAAAACAACAAGATGCGCCACATGTGCAGAGAGAAAACTTATCGTGCGCACTTTGGCCAACCTCTTTACCAGAGCCAGACAAGGGGAGCAGTCCATTCACAAGAAATTCCACAACATCTGTTTGGTGTCACACAATAAGGGCGCGGTGGAGTGTACAGGCAGGCCAGCTGAACTACTGCTGGAGGTTCCGCCAGGGGACAGGCTCCTGGTATGGAGGAAGAGGGCGAGGAGGAAAAGGAGCAGAGGCAGAGGTGGAGATTCGGGTGAGCGCCAGGTAGGTTTGAGGCCCTTTGGAGAGTCGCCAGGTAGCTTTGTGCGCTTACAGATGTTCAGGAAGAGAGAACCTCCGCGACAGTTTCCGTCATGCCCCCGGAAGCCCAGCTGCGTTGTGCACCGGAGGGTCCGGAGCCGGAGTGTGGCTGGCCCAATGTTTAGGAGGTTAAGTAGGAACGCCACTGGATCAGATATGGAGGATGAAGGTGTGGGGGTCGCTACTGGTCTGCACAGATGGCATGTATGCGCGCGCAAAGGCGTGTGCGTGCGTGTGTTATGATAGGGTTGGATGATGCCCTGGTCACATGGGCAGCAGTAATTGGCCTCCATATTGACCAGTTTGCGGCGCTGGGGGGCGGGCGGTCTCCCAGCTGGACCTGTCAGATGGCATCGCATCCACCTCACTGATCACTCCTCCACGGACGACCTCCGAACCTTTTCCCCTATCCCCCCCTTTCATCTTTCTTCTCCTTCCCTTCATCCTTCTATCTCCACCACCTTTAATCTCGCCTTGCCCGCCTCTCCTGTCATCACAGCCATCTTCATTTCAGAGCTCCTTCTCACTTTTAGCAAGAACTCTACATGAGCGCCAAAGGAGAGGCAAGGAAGTCGATATCTTTAGTTACCATAGATAATTCAACTTTCATTTTCAGAACTTTGATGATAGATCCCCAGTGTTTGCCAACATTTTTACTGCATCCCTTGGATCAACTAATTGGGGTCTCACAGTAGGTTTTCGGGAGTTTGGACGGCACAAATTTTCACAACTGCAGCAACTCTGGAACTGTTTTTTATCCTTTTGTAACTTGTAGCAAAAGTTTAATTAATTCTAAGAGTCATTGTCCACTTGGGTCCAATCTTAAACTTTATGGATAATAACTTGACAATTCCACACAATGTTCTTTCTTGATTGTGTCATCTTCCTCAATGCAGCAAAACACCAACACAACATGATACTGCCACCATCATTCTTCACAGCTTGGGATGGTATTCCCACATTTGGAAGCCTCCAAAATTGAGATGGGATTTTTTTATTGTTTTCATGATACATCAACATTAACAACATCATTTGCTGGTGTTAGTTGTAGCTTAACATATTGGTATCCACCCTATAAGTAAAATTGTGTTAATGTAAAATGCAAACACTTTCTGTTACTGTATTAAAATGGTGGAGAAATTAGGTAATATTGGTTTATATTGGTTACTGGACAGTACAACAATTTTAATATTACATACCAATTTTGGTCTGAAATCTTCATATTGGGTCCCCAGGCTGGTATTCTGTCATTTTTGAATGTGTCTCTGCTTCAACACACCTGAGTCAAATAATGAGGAGGTAATTCAGCCATTTGATTCAGGTGTTTTGAACCTGGGACACATCATAATGTTTCAGGACCCTGTGGCCTCTTTCTTCCTGAATGGCTTTTTTTTATTGTTGCTTATGCCAATTGCAGAACTCATTACTGTGGATAATGACATTCTTTCTGACCTGCTTTTGCCAGCATCTGATGGCTGGATATTCTGATGATGTACACATTCATGCATAATTTTATTTTCACATGACATCAAACAAAAGAGCAGTTATTTTCATGAGTTTAGAAATGTGTCAAGAGGCGATATAAATAACTGTCACTACCTATCAGAATTCAAACTATCTCATATAAATAAGAATTGATCGAACCTGTAATCTGTCTTGCTTTTGAAGTGCATTCACAGTCTTCTTTGTGTGGGAGCTCAAATTAAAGCTAATTTTAAAGCTGAAGGCTGTAAAGATTTGGCATGCAAAACACTTTTTATGAATCAGATTAAAAATAGTAAGCCGTGTAGAAATGTGTTAAAATCACAAACTGGCACAAGAATGGTTTAATTTGGCCAATTAGCAAGCAAACAGGGAACATTTGATATTTTTAGAAAGCATTAACGTTTAATTGCTGAACACTTTGAAGTATTTAGTTTAAGCTATTTGCATCGATAGTGTGGGACAGCTTAAAATATGTTTTTTGCAATAAGGGCAAGCCCAAGGTGAGATAAGGCCATAAATAAACTTTAATCTGAAGCCCAATTGCTACACAGGACCGAATAAGTGAAGGAGAACGGGCTTTTTCACAAACTTGCTCATTTATCCTTGCAGTCAATTCATTTAGTATTTCAAAACAAACTCAAAATAGCTTAAAAAAGGACCCAAGTTCAACTACTGCAGAAACTTTTTAATTAAGTATGGAATTGAAATTGAAATTCAAATTGTTTTAAATCAATTATGTGCCATCATAATTCCTCAGTAGAGACATGCTTTTTTAAAGTATGGCTAAATGTGACAACATGCAAGAACAAAACAAGTTGTGAGACTTATAGTGCATTCAGTTTGTCTTAGAAATCACAACTTAGATGTTAGAATATCAAATGGATGTAGCACAAGTAAGAAACCCAAAGGGATTTGTTTGTACTACTGCACTTATAGGTTCCACTGACAGCATTTTTTTCATGTTATTTATCCAGACTCTGCACATCTTTACATCCAGTATTTTTGGTTTATAAACATACAAACAGATAGGAGTTCAAATAAGTAGTATATACTGCAACTTTGTATGTGTTTTATACTCACAACTGCCATAATGTAATAAATGAAGAGGCGCTATGGCTACAGTTGATATCTCAAGACTTTCTTCTTGGACCTCGGAAAATTTGACTTGGTTCAACACGGTGATATATTGCATGATGACTCTAAGCCTCTTGGGGGCGCCCTGCTGGCCCTGGGACCTAATGCAGCAATTTAGTTTGCTTATGCTTCTGCCTGGCTCTGTTTGCAACAGATCCCTGCATATCTGCATGTCTAAGTGACTTTTGTACCCTGGTATCACCCTCCCACCCACTGCAGTGGTGGTGTGTGCATGTGTGTGTGTGTGTGTGTATGAGTGTGTGTGCGTGATTTGTTGTGAGATGCCCGGCTGTGAGGAGTTTGCGCTAAAGAAAGGATTTTCATCCCAATCTTGGCAGGGGAGGGTCTCTGGGTAGGTAGAGAACAATCGTCTCTCCTTCACTGCTGTCAGCCAGAAAACACAGAGAGCTGGCACTCGCTCAGTGAGAAAAAAAAAAAAAGGAGCGGGAGTGACAACAGGGATGGACACACACACACATGCACACGCAGTCACACACACGCAGTCACACACACTTGTACACGCAAGCCCATTCTTTGCTCACAAAATGGGTTCTGATGATGCCTTCGGGGATTGTGGATGACAGGCTGGTTCTGCAATGTGGATGGGAGGGCCTCCATGAAAACAGTCCACAAAATGACCACAGTGTCCGCCTGATGTCAGACTAACGGATATACAGAGCAAAGAGAAGGTGGGAGGAAAGAAAATAGAGAGAGAGAGAAGAAAGCAGCATAGTGTCTGCCATGCATGAACTTCTGCCAGAGAGCGCTCACTGGGGAGGACATGTTTAAAAGGTCCTGCACCCTGATCCGAACAAGATCAGGGTGCCTCTGGTTTTTTTCTCCTGACATGCAGGAGTGTAACATGCATGTGTGCTTTTATGCATGAACAGAAAAAAATAGAAGAGGAGGAAGATGAAGTGTGTTTGTGTGTAAGGAGGAGGAGAATTAGAGAAGGAGGAGGGGGAGGAGGAGGGGTGCACGCTTAAATTCTGTGACATCTGTTCATTACAACTAGAGTGTGTTTATTTTTATATACCCAGCCACAAGCAGAGAACTCGACTGGCACCGCTGGTTAATGTACCAGCCTGCTAATACGGTAGGGCAAATGAAATATTAACAGAGGAGACAGAGAGGATGAGGAGAGGAGTGAGGACAAATGAGGAGAAAGAGGGGAAATGATAAGATAATATGTGACAAAAATGCACATCCACACACACATTGTCTCCATAAAAGTCCCCGTTCTGGTCTCATTAAGGAGACATCAAAACATATCAGCAAGGGGAAAGAAACTCCACCGCTAAAAACAACTGATGTGCTGCAGTGAAAAATTAGGCACATAAAATTAGTTCAGATCAGTGATGAAACAACACAAATAAATATCTGTAAAATGTCATCAGAAAATATCAAAAGAGAGAAAGTTTAAAACACACAAGTAATTTAATGTATTTTGCAACTGATGAACAAGTGCCAAATGTTTAAAATGTTTTATATCCATTTTAAAAATTTAAACCTGCTTCTTATCCAAATGAAATTATCCAAAGCTGCTTATGATACATACATTAAAGTCTTGATCACTATTTCTTCAAGTCTTCTAAAAGTTTTTAACATTTTTTTTTGTTTTTTTTTTACAAGATGTGTCCATTTGCCTTGGCTGCTGGTAGTGGTCATTCTGTCCCAGGGTAGCTCTGGCTACAACGTTACCACCATCAGCATGAATCTGTATATGAATGGTTGAATGATTGAATGTAGTGTAAAGCACAATGGAGTCCTTCATTTCTATGAATTGTTTAACAAAAGCAGGTCTTCAACAATAACTGTATTCATCGCCCCTTTATCTTACAACCTTAAATAAATTGAATTCAATAGATATTGTTCAAACTTCTCCTATAATTATTTTTTAAAGATATATTGCTTGTGTATGTATTTGATACAACTGTGTGTCTTTGCAGTGATCTGGGAGAAAATAAACACATAAGAGGTGGCAAATTATTTGAGTAGATCAATCACAGTAAAACATGTCAGAATGGTCCAGTCAAAGTTTAGACCCAAATCCAAAGTGCCAATATTTTTCAATCAAGATCTGAAAACGATGATCTCTGCATCGAGTCTGAATGAGCTTGAGTTACTTCGCAAAGAAGGATGGTCAAAATGTAGGTTTGGAAAGCTGGTCACAGGAGAAGCAGTGGCAGTTGCTGCTTGTCTTCGACCTGCTGCAGCAGCACTTCATGAAAAGCATGAACAACAGCTTCTAATCATCCATCCAGGCCTTTGCATCAACAAGCCCTTTCCACTGCTTTCCCCCTCTTGCTTCTCCCCTTCAACTGCCCCCACTTCCACCTCTGCCCAGGCCCATCTCTCTCTCGCTCTCCCCAGGGACGGCCTGCTCTGGAATGGCGCTCATGGGGAAGAATCTCGCTGCAGGCGGGCAATATGTCACATGTTTCCCAGAGATGGAGACTGGGAGCCAAACAGAGGTGTGACAGGTATGTGCTGTTTGTTGTGTTGTGTTGTGTTGTGTTGTGCATGTGTGTGTAACAGATTCCCAGATTGAAGGTTTAAGGGGTGCAGATTAACAGGCTGAGGACAGAGAGCCTCCCTCAGAGCTGAAGGGGAATTAAGATGGCATTAACATCCCTTCTGCACCGGCACATTAGCCTTTCATTGCCGTGTGGTTGCACAATCCGTACCAGGCAATTCCCCACATTCATGACAACATTGACATGTTTGGGAGCTTTGTTGTTCATATGCCTTTATCAGAGGTATAATCTAATAGTCGAGCAACCCCACTTCTGCTGAATTTACATGTTTTGATCTTCTAGTCCTTTGCTCTAGTTATGATCCAGTGAATTAAAATATATGCATTCACAAAGAGAAATCTGTGATTTATTTGTGTTGTCATTATATATGTGCTTCAAACTCAAATTAGTCTGGATAAGCTTGGACTGGGTTACACACAGAACCTGTGACAAGAATGGGAAAACTCATAATTGTTACATTTTTTTATAGTGTTACTCTAATAAATGAATTCTTATTTGTATTTGTCTTTTCATTTCAGCTATAGATCTTCATCTGAGGTCAAAATATCAAATGGAAAGCAAATGCTCAATTAACAAAAATAAAGACAGTGCACTGTAAAACAACTGAGTTGTACAGCTGATAGTTAATTTTCTGTGGTTTCTTTCTTATTCATTTGTTTTTATTCAAATATTTCCCCCCGTTTAAAAAACAATACTTTCTGCAAAAGACACAGGGAATTTGGGTGTATCCCACAATAAAGCCAAAGCTTCCTGAAATCAGAGTTCGGGAGCCGTTCTCTTTGAGTTGGATGTAGTTTCTAGCTGCCAGAAAAGCCAGCTGTTCACTGTGAAAACTCACTGACCTACCTGCCCACAGACACAGCCAGAGTACCCACATGGGAGTTAAGAAGCAACAGTTTTAAAAGTTTTTGAAAATTATTCAGAGAATTAGATACAGGAAGTGATTCTTTTTCATTTTGAAATAGAAGTAGATCCTCTACCCTAAAAGTAAATAGGCTGCATTTGTAAAGTACTTCATGAAGTTTGAGGACTCCAAAGTGCTTTAAACTACAATCTGTCATTCATCAATTTGTACAGTGATGGGTGTCAGGTACAGTGTGGCCACATATGCCATGACAAAGTTATGATTGCCACAGGCAATAAGGTGGAAAAAAATGGCATCCATCCATCCCCATTTTAAAATAAACATGAGAGTTGCTGCATTTATTTTTAGAAAACAGGAGCAAACATTTACCAACTAATGTAGGATATTAGGCTCTAATTTGCTAAGATGCCTTAAAACTCTTAACTGCCAACTTTTTGCTGTTTTCCAGTTTGGCTGCATTTGCCAAGAGAGACGTGAAGACGTGGATTGACACACCATGTCTTCCTCCAGAGCCTCCCTCCTCAGCATCAACAGATTAACGGATTAGCAGGCAAGGCGAGCACTAAAGCTGGCTAATTCTCACCCAAGCACATAGAGCTAAAGCTACTCAGAGCCCCGCAGAGCCTCTCTCTGCTCAGAGCAGCTGTGTGGTGGAAGGAGGGACGGAGCTTCTTCCCTCTGAGGAGCCATGAGGAAAAAAACGGAGGATTCACAGTGTCATTCATTGGCTTGTTTTGTGCACTAATAATTATTTTTAGTACACCATAGTATACTGTTCAGACAAAACACAACTTTTGTGATTTAAGATAAAAGTAATACATGGATTTATGTTCTAAAAATTCTGATTTTAAATCAAATTTATGCATATAAACTGAATTCTGTGTGTGCATTCAGAGAAAGAGGTGCTAAAAGTTTCCGATTATTTTATCTCTCAGCAAGGCCTGTATCCTTTTCTTTAGTCTGGTAGTTCCTCTCTGCCACCTCAAATGATTTGTTTGAGAACATTTATTGGTCAGACCAAAGCTGGGAACACTAGGAACTTAAATATATTTAAATACCTAAGAAGAAGAAATTCATATTTACAAAATATGACAAAGTCTTTTGGATATATTTATCTGTGAAAGACCAGCCGCTTATCAAATTGCTACACTCTTTCTGAAGAATAGCAGATCTACTTTATAGTTCAACAGCGCCCCCTAAACTCAGCCTCTCACACCAGTTTCATCTGGGTATTTTATAATTGGTATTTAGATCCATAGACCAAAAAGGTCTCTTGAAAATGTGCCATAAAACCACCAAAAAGGCTACCATTTTGGACAAATTTGTCAGACTTTACACCGTTTGGATTTTAATAAACTACTCCAAGAAATTTTGAAGTATTGACTTCGTATTTAGTCAGCATCATAAACTGGGTTTAAAAGTTAGGAAAAATGCTGGAACCCAAACTTTGCTTTCTCTCCATGTCAAACAAAATGCTGTATATGTTCAGACAGAAACTACGAATTACACCAAACTTGGTGTCATTGATGCACATTCAAAACACAATACTGCATGGTCACATCCTGAGGTGTGCAAAGCCTCGACCAGTGAGAACATGAAGTCACATGTTTTACTGGTTCTCCTCTAATATTTCACCTCTTGACTTAAACTCCTTCAAACTGTGTCAGATAGCAAGTTTCTAAACAAAACAAATTGTTATTTAAATACTTATTTTCAGTGTTAAGTACAATTATTTATTTTTTGATCGAAATACATTCAACTCTGTAAGCAGGCAGATGAAGAAGTATAATCCTAAATATTTCAACTTTCCTTCACCAGCTAGATGACTGAAAGTTGGATACAATGATCCCAAACACTCAGAGGTACTGGCTTTTAAGTGGATAAAACAGGCTGAAATTAAGCTTCTGAAATGGCCTACTCAAAGCCATGACTTTAAGACTGTTGAACATTTACAATAAACTGTTGAACTGTTGAACAATAAACTGCTTTAAAAATGCAGTTTGTGGGAGAAAATCCTGCTACAAAGATACAGTCTTTGAAAAGGAAGTGAATGTTTTCAGTTAAATGCATTTGTTATGGTGATTACTTGCCATGTATAATTTAAAAAAAAAAGTTGTTTAAAAGAAAAAAATAGAAAAGAGTAAAAAACACTGTTAAAGAACCACAAACCTGTGACACCAATCCTAGGAAAATGATCAAAATGTATTTTTTAAGCAAAAATAAATAAACTTTGTGTGAAACTGATGCACACATCTTTCCCCATTCTTGCACCACAAATAGTTACTTTCTAAAGTATAATTAGCAAAATTATTATAAGAAAACAAGATGTAATATAATTTTGAATGCTGCATAGTGTTAAAAAATGAAAAAAAAAAAAAACATTTTTTGGGCTTGCAGTAGACAGATTTGGATGTTTATTTATGCTAAATAGAAATAGACTGACACATGATTTTGAGGATTAACCCTTTAGGGAATAATTAAAACCACAATCTTTCAGGACAGCTGTACTATAAACCCCTAAGAGCAAAAAGAATACTTCCATTAGGATGGGTAAACAGAATAACAACCCATAATTATCAAAAGTTCAACAGGATTTCACCTTTACAAAGTCAATAAAAGGCAAAACCTCTCCGCTATATAAAGTCTACTCATAGATCAATTTAAGGGTAAGTATTTTTACTTCAAAATTCATAACATGTACATGTTTTATCTTGAAACCTTTTCGGTGTTTGCTTTATTAGTGCAGTAGCTGCTGTCAGTGGGAAGTAACGTTCCTCACTGAATAAACCAACACTGAGGTAAATAAACTAAAGAAAAAATAAAATGCAAAGCTGCTCAGCTGTCGAGCAACATCATTATGAGAAAGGCTGCTGCTTGCAAATTGAAGTTCGGGTGTAAATGTTGGCTTTTCCCAGAATGAGATTCAAACTGTCAGCTATCAATGCCAGCACCTTACCACAATATTTACTACTTCAAGCTACACGAAGGTCGAAAAGTTGGCGGGACTAGAAAACACAGACAATGAGGCACGGGAACACGGCTTCCCAAAAGCGTTTCATCACGCAAGCACACAACCTCATTCATCTTGACTTTCGGTGCACTTTGGAGACCTAAAGCAAGCAAACGACATCCATCTCAGTCCGGGTTCGGTAAACAAGAGGAAAGGCGGTGAGAGGGTCCGCGGTTTGGGCACGCGCTCTCGAGCGGGCTGAGGACAATGCAACGCTGGCAGAGCCGCAGTCTCGTGCCAGAGGGAATGGAGTGCCACATGGTGCCCCTTTTGAGTGGGGCCAGCCCGGAGGGGGATGTGGACCACAATGCATGCACACATGTGTGTTTGTGTCTCCTTTTGTGCATGCACTTGTGCGTAAACGTGTGAGCTATGCGTGACCATCCGTACATACCGTATCAAAAGAGACAAGGCAGATCATACATTTATTGGTTATACATGTAGGGTTTTTGTGTGTGTGTTAGAGTGTAAAGCTGGTTGTGTGGGTGCATATGTGAGGGGTGGGGGGACGCTAAGGTGGAGCACAGGGTGTATGCGTGCATGTGTGTGCAGAGGTGGGGAGGGGGAGTCCCAGTTCCCCTTTGCATCTTAAATTCCTCAACATCTGTTCAGCCCTTCTCTGTGCTAGCAGCAGCGGGTTGTGATTTCGATGTGTACGTGTTTGTCCATGTTTGTGTACGCAGATGCCTCTGAGTATGTCTGTTGCTGTGTTTGTGTCTGCCTGCATATGTGCATGCTCTGCTGAAGGTGCTGGTTGTTACCCGCACCTTAATTAGGGAGGAAAAAGAAGATTCATTTTCAACAGTACTTGCAGGTACTGTGAGGTATTCACACAGTGAATACAAAGGGAGAGCCGTTCACCTGCGACGCCCCCTAGGTGTACTGGATTATGACCTAAATTACAACTCAAGTTCAAAGCTTTTGATCAAAAATCACAATGCGTGTCACCCAATTGAGCCCAAAACTGCTACTATGTGTTCTGAAAGTAAAGCAAAAGTGGGGGCAACCTCCACACCAACTAAATCTCCCTCAATTTAAGACTCCTAAACACAAAAAAATTACAAGATGTGGGTTAGCGTTACCCTGCAATGTGCATCTGTGAGCACGAAACGACAGAAGATTTTTGGAATAAAATATTTACGTCCTGTGTGCCATCTCCTGAGTGAGAATTTCAAAGCGTCAACAGCTTTGAGGTCAGTAAACAGGGGTAGAAAGAACATTTTCTCAAAGACTGTGAACGGAATCCCTCTTTAGCATTTATATTTCATGATTCTTGACTTCGTTTGAGATAAAACAGATTTTATTCAGTGTCATGCAAAAGTACATACCTTTTCACATTTTGCCACATTACATCCATAAATGTCAATCGGTTTTGGAGGGATTTTATGTGGTAGTACACCACAAAGTAGTTCATCACAGTGAAATGTGATAAAAAGGACATGTGGCTTTCAATTTTTTTTTATAAAAATTTTAAAAGTGCAACAGAAATTTAGACTCAAGACCTGTAAAAGATCAAGTGTACTCAATTGCTTTCAGAAGTCACTGTATTGATAAAGTCTGAACACAGTCTAATCACAATGAAAATACTGCTCCATAAAGGTGACAGAGGTTCATAACAGAACATCATTAAACAAACATCACCAAACTCATTGGATATATGGGGAGAAACAATAAGCCAGCATTTCATGCAGCATGAGCGAGAACACAACGAAAAGCAGAAGTTTTACAGCTGTTTCATTCATTGAAACTCCTCCTTTCAATGAGGAGTTTCAATGAATATGTCCAGCTCCTTCATGGAGCTGGACGTCAGCCTCCATGTAATGCTTCAACCATAAACAGATGTTCAAAACAAATAGATGTTCTGTCATTGGTGAAATTAATATCGGTTGGGACCAATTTTACTTCATTAATGTTGTGTGAGGACATTTTTTTTATTTGTCATAAAATACAACATTAATGCCTTTTACTATTCATCTAAGACATGTTAAGGTTTAAGATCCTTTGTAGCTTAGATTTTTAAATCTTGATTTGAGTAAAATTTCTCTAAAGTAGTATTACCTTTACTTAATTGCTTTTTTATCCCTCTACTTGCAACTATAGCAACAGAAAAAGAAGATTAGGTGCTGCATTGACTCGATGGAGACTGATTACCAGCCACATTTTCAGATTTCATTTGTAAGACTAAATATTTCTTGTATAATATTCCTTTCATTTGGCAACCGACTATACCACTGAGAAGTATTTCTGAAAAGTTTAGAACTAGGCATCATGTAAAGATGTTTTTCAGCCTTGCCTGCCTGTGTCATAAAAAGTTACGTGAAGCTCACAAGTCAAACTGCAGTAACAGTAACCTCTCTGACAGACACTAACCGTTCGGCACCCCTCACTAACCCGCCGCCAGTGTTGTGCCACCTTGATGCCAAGTCTGCCAAACTTGTGTCACATCCGAACAGACCCCGTGTCAACTCATCACAGTACATATGCCAAGTCGATGCCCTCCACATGCCAACCTCACGCTACAGCCGTGGCAATCCTGAGACAACAATGTGCCAGTCGGGGACCTCTGTTTGGCCTGCTGTGTGAATCCCTCGGCACTGTGCGCTTGGGCAACACTGTGTGGAAGCGGAAAAGGTCAAAAGTCGCCAGCAAATTAGGGTTCAATGACAAATCTGTTGATTTGGTTCTTCTTCAGTGGATGCAATTAGCAATGAAATCCAGCTCCCAAGCCCTGCTTAAACTCTAATCTCAGAATCTGTGGGTTCCCTCCAGCATGCCTGTCTACCAGCCTGTCTCCACCAAAGCCCCTCACCTCTGTCTCTCTCTCCTGATGCCTGCTGGCACTTTGGGAGCAGTGCCCCTCCAATCCCCGTACCATCTCCTCCCTCCATCTTCATCTTTCCCCCCAACCGCCCCGTCGTCCCCTCCCTCGCTCTTCCTCTGGATGCCAGCCGACGGCCCCCGTGTGGCCGCCCTGCTGCCTCCCGCCCCGGCAACCCATCCACCCCTCTTCTAGACGCTAACTCCGCCACCCCACCACCACCCCTGCAGACAGCAGCTACCCACAATCCCCTTCTTCCTCAGCCGTGCGGCGCATAGAACAGGAGGCTTTCGCACAGATCACTTCACCCCCTGATGCCCCTGCCATAAAGGAGGAAACCGGGAAAAAGCTTGCATGTATGAGTGTGTGTGTGTTGTGGAGAAGGTGCGGGCCTCTTAGACAAAATAGACAAGGTTTTCTTTTCTGCATGTGATTTAAAACAATGTTTTTGTGCGTGAATGTGTTGAGGCCCACTGCAAAACACTTGGTGCTTCATATTTTAGTAACATGCAGATTCACCAGTTACCAAACGCAAACTTTCGTTTTGAAGCGTCTGTTTTGCATTCTTCATGCATCAGAAAAAAATGTGTTTGCACATTAAATAACAGGATCTTCTTTTGTTTCACGCTTTATTTTTCTCTTTTCCATATTTTATAATTCTTGAACACAAGTCAAATTAGAGGGGGAAAAAAAGATGAATATTGGATAACAAATCATGAAACCTGTTTTTGGTTAAACTGCCACAGCCTTTTGGGATCTGACGACGTCTCTTGTGGCAAAGCTCTCTGATCAGTGTTTAGCTTTGGAGAAGCGAGCTAAAAAAGATTAGACATCAAACTCTAGGAGGCAGCGAGAAGGAGCGGCGCTCCATCCATCTTGTGTGAGCATGGAGCCTCATTCCTGGCACTCTATCCATCAATGAGCGCAACATTAACTCTCTGGATCAGAACCAACATCTCCATGTCTCTCTCCATCTCTCCTCCCCTTCGCCTTGCTCTGCTGAACACACACCAGCGTTCAGAATTGGTGTTCACCAACATTCTAAATTCAACCCAAAATCTCCCACTTTGCTGTTAAAAATAATCTAAATTTTGGATGGCTGATTATTTTTCCTCCTCCTATAAGCACATCTAACGATAATGTCGTCTTGGTTCAACTTCTCTTTTCTCCTCTCTGCCGAGCCACCCGATCTGCTCCTTTCTTTGTCTCCCTCCCAGTTGGTGTTAATAATTTAACTACAGAGCTGCTGCAGAGCTGGCACCGGTCCAGGCCTCCGATTGGCACTGTCTGTCTATTTATGACACTGTGTGGTGGCACACATGTGTGGGATGTGCAAGAGAAAGAGGAGGCCAGTGTGTGTACAGGTGAAGATGTGTGAGCTATTTTTCTTTCAGACTTCAACCACGAACAAATTACCTTCCAAAACCAAAAGAAACTTTCCACAAGTGGACAAAAAACAGATTTTTATTGTTAGACTGGTTCACTGGTTCAGCCATTAGTCAGTCAGAGACTATATATTTTGCTGAATGTCTTCTGGCTTTTAGTGTGTGGTAACGGTTGTGGGTGTGATGTTATTTTTGGGAACAGACAATCCAGAAGGACTCTGCAAATGCTTTGCATTTTGCACATTAAGCTTCAACAATTGTGTGATCATTTTAAGATGAAATTGTTTTTCTTTAATTTCGGATTCAATAAAGGTTATTCTCTGTATAGCTGTCGACCCCCTAGATAAAAAAAAAACTTCTGGGAAAGAAATAAAATGTTTAGCACCAGAAACTGCAGCAGGGAAAAATAGCAATGATGCATTTTAAATGTACTGAAATTTTAAAAATTTCACTTCTCCATCTGCTGAGTCCAATAATCATGAACCTGCACACTCAAATTTACATGATTTAAAATCCCAAAACATCACGCTATGACAGCTGCCATCAAAACCTTCTCCCAACAGAGCTTTAGATCACTGCAGCTCCTCCAAAGTCACTATGGGCCTTTTGCTTCTGTCATTAATCAGAATGAGTAGATGACTTTGAAAAGCAAAACTGATGATGAGGGATTTTACTTAGGGGCACCAGAGTGAAGTTCTACTTCATATTTTGGCAGCACCGCCTGAACGATCAGCTCAGTCAGACCGAATTCACAGCAGAATTATCCCACCGTGACCTAGTGCTTTTCATCACCTGAGAAACACTCCACAGATTCAGAGGACCTGAAAAATAAGTAGATAAGTAAAGGACTGGGTGGCGTTCCCAATGCTGGAGCTTGACACGGTGTGAATCTCGAAGCCGCCTCCTACACCTCTCACCCTCCCACACTCCTGCCCATGCACAAGACATGTCAGCTGCAGAATCCGAGCAAGTTGCTCACGACGTTCTATTTAGTCATCCTCAAGCGCCATCAATCATGCTTAAAATAAAAACGTCATCGTCTTTCATCATCATTGCCCATCATACTGAAAGACACTTGGAAATTATTGTGTCTTTTTTTTTTTTTTTTTACAGAAAAGGTTTGTTCCCTTGGAAGAATTACAGTAAGATTCTTTACGTCTTGTGCGTGGAAAGCTGATGTTGTGAATGAATCTGTTGTATTGCGTCGAGGCCCTTCCAAGGATTCATAGTAAACAGACATATGCAAAGCCGCCCACCACTCCACCTTATCTAAATCTGATATCTCATAAGGGCCCTTCACACTTGTCGGAAAACATAAACACGCCACGAGCGGCTGTGCGCGCGCGCACGGAACCTGCACTGTCATTAATTTCGGCGGCGGAGGGAGGTCAGCGTACCAGACGGCCTGCCTGCGTGTGCAAGCATGTGTGCAAGCTGGCGTGGCACTACAGCGGATGCACACTCCCATGTATGTGTGAGTGCGCGTGTCGAGAAGCAGGGGGGGGAGGAGGAAGGACTGGAGAACATGGATGTGGCCGTGCACGCGCACACACCGGCGTTGACAGGTGGCTGCGGTAAAGAGGTGGTCCCTGAGCTGGGGTCTGCCTGTCTCTGGCTGAGAGAGAGAGAGGAATAAAAAGCTCCCAGCAGCTGTCGCCCTAATTCCTCTAACACGGTGCTTGTGCTCTGATTAGAAAACAGATCTGGCCTCTAATTTACTCATGACACCAACTAATGCTCTATATCTCAATCGCTCCATCCCCGCTCGCCACTGCATGGCCTGCCTGGCCGGACACAGACACTGCTGCACGCAGAGTGACTCAGACTCAGAAGGCAGAGAGAGGAGCGCAAACAATCAGCTGCGCACGACACCGCTGAGCGCTAATGTGGCTTTACCTCCACGGATTATCCTGCAGCCTGAGAAGTCAGGAGTGTCGCTCCGTGCTGTCAAACGTCTTATCTGCAACAAAACCAAGCAAATTCCTGGCAGAAAAATAATTTCTTATGAAGTAATTAAAAGTTCTTTTTTTACAAATAATGATACTTTTTATGACAGGAAAAAAAAGTTATTCAAACCAACACCAATTTCTCAATCAATAGTAACTTTTTGTTTAGTTTCACTGTTTACTAGCAAACCTTTAGAAACAGAAAGCTATTTAAATAGAGCCTGTTGCACAACACGAAGTAGGCTAACAGGTGTCTAAAAGCAGCACATTATGTCCTGAGCTACAGAAATGTAAGAACATCTGACAGACGAAATCCCTGACATCTGTCAGTCTGGGAAGAGTTACAAAGTCATGCATTTTAATGCAATGGGACTCCAGTGGACTGCAGCGAGAGCCTTTACCCACATATACAGAAAACATGGAGCTGTGGTGCTCAACCTTCCCAGTTGTTGGCTTAGAAAAAATGACTCCAAGAGTAAACTGACAACTGATCCAGAAAGGAACCCAGATATGTGTCTGCAGGTCTCACTTGTGTCGATTAAGGTTCATGTTTCACTAAGAAAGACACTTGGCAGAAATTACATCTGTAGATGAGCCGTAAAGCAAAGATTATCCAGATCAAAAAGAAGGCTAAAGGGCTGTCTCACATTTATTGTAAAATATTTTCAGTTTAAATAAGCTGTTCAGGCCTGAAAGCACATAGATGGGCTAAATTTAAACTATTCTCCAAGGAACAGTGGGATATAAATCTTCCACATTGATGCAAAAGACTTTGATAGCAGTTGTTAATCAGGGTGAAAAATCCAAGTATTAGGTTTCAGGAACAATTACTTTTTCACAGAGCGCCTGGTTGAACAGTTTGTTTTCCCTTAATAAATGACATAATCATTTAGAAGCTGCTGTTTGTAATATTTCAGGTTAACTTTGTTTGATCTTAAAATTCATTTGATGACCTGAAACTTTTAAGTGTCACAAAACATGAAAACAAAAAAATTCTGTATAGGGAAAAATTATTTTTCATAGTATTGTATTTCATTACCTCTGATTGTGTTAAAACCTAAGTTTTTTTTTTTTTTCTTCTTCTTCTTTTAAATCCCATTTGGCCTGTAAAAAGGTCATGCACCATTTCTTTTATCCAAGTCTTTCATATGTTTACAAGATTTTAAATTATTCTCAGCTTTACTTCCTGGCAACTTTCTTGTCGTTAATTGCAGCAAGTGCTAAAATATTCATCAAACCTGCAGAACAGTAGCCAAAAAAGTCTTTGTAAAAGATATTAATTTGATGTTGGAGCATCTGCATGTGTCAAAATCTGTGGCTCGTCTCCAGCTTATCAAGTTGCGAGTTTGGAAATATTAAACTGAGGACTGTAGCAGGTCAGAAATTTAGGATGTGAGTGAGATCATCATCTCTGAGATAACGAGGATCCTGTTAGGGCTGAAAAACAAATGGAAAATTGTATGGTATCAGAGTATTTTAACAATAAAAACAATGTTTATTTTCATGTTTATTTGCAGCATGAAAACCCTTTACATATAAAGGGTTTTGAGGACCATGTTTATCTTAATATCACTAAGGATTGGAGGGAGGGTAGAAAAATTATTATTGTTGTACCAAATAGTGACATCTTGGCATCAAAAAATCTTCATAACCAGCAATCTATAATCCAAGGAAACTGTTTCAAAGGCATGTCAGGAAAAATAAAAACAAAAGCTTTTCTGTCCTACTATCAAAAATACAAACATGAAGAGTTAATAATGAAATTAATAATGAACTTTCAAAAAAAAAAACACTCCAGGTGGAATGTTTTAAGACCTAAACTCACATTAAGCTGCTGAGAAGAAGACATCAGAGAGGATCCAGAACTCTGGATGATTTAAAGATTGAGCAAAGAAGAAAGGTCAAAGATCCAGATCCCTCTCTCTGCTATCTTTGTCAACTATAATTAAAAAATAAAATAAAATAACAAAAGCTAAGTGCTGAGAATATGGTAAAACTACTCATTTTAATAAAAACTGTTATTTTTTAAATGTAGGACTTCTTTTGTATTATTTTTGGCCTCAATGGACAAATTTGTCTAGGATGAAGGTTGGATGTTTTTCTTCTATTTTGCAGTGTAAAATTATACTTCTCCAATAAAGATAATTCTATGTCACATGTCAATCATATGTCAGGCCCTTACATATGCAAGGGCTGACCAAAGGCCCTTGGTAGATTAAAAAAATATTGTGGCATGATCAAACCAAAAATATAAACAAACATTTGGAATTGCAAAATAACCAGAAAGCAAAATAGTTTGAAGTTATCACACAACCTCACTCCAAAAAAGAAAGCTTTGACTGAAAGCGTGACAAAATGTGAAGTTATGTTCCTTGGTGCCAGTGGAGGTGGAGGAGGTGGAGGTGGAGGTGGTGGAGGAGGAGGCGGCGTCTGGATGCCGTGACGCGGTTTGCCCAGCAGGGGGCAGAGGTGTGATGCAAGGAGTGGGAGGTGACAGCTCAGTGTCACACTGCACACACAGGGTGTCACCTCAGCAAGCTGGGAGATGGAGAAAAAAAAAGAGAGAGACGGAGGGAAGGAGAGGGAGAGAGTGGACAGAGAGACAAAAAGGTGAGAGATCGGCCTCAAGCTGTGCGTGTTTTTTCTGCTTCTATCTTTGCGAGGACTTGAGAGTGAGAGGTTTTCTGACCTGTCTGAGAGCTTAAGCTCTGCAAAAGGTTCAAGATTCAATTTAAACTGCAAATAAAACATTCTTACAATCTTATTTTAATCTGATGGTGAACTTAGTAGCTGTTTATTTCACATAAATAAAAGGATGTTGTATTTATTAAGGCCGCAGTGTAATTGTTTATATGTGGACTAGTAAAGAAGCACAATAAGGATATTTTGACTGGCTTACGTCTGAGTAACATCATAAAAAAGCATCTCTGAGCTTTATTTTGAAAAACAAATGCAGTCGCTTTTTTAATGCCTTGGTTGGGTCCAACCAATAATGTAATTATGCATTCTTTGAAAACCTGAAAGTTTCCTTCTTGAATCTAATATTGGCTTTATTTTGAAGAGTTAACAATGCCTTTGTCATCATTGGCTTGATTGTAATGCAGAACCTACTGCATTTTAGCAATAAGCTAAACCTTAGAACATTGAAGATTTTATTTGGAAAAATATCTGCAAGCTTTATTATGAACTGGAAACTAAATCTCATTTTCGGAAGAGACATAGTCCTATTAGAAATATGAAAACAACATTTGCAGGAATCTATTCAAAGAAATATTTCAGCTTCTATCTAGCTGATCTAAGCTTAATTTTAAATTGCTGCTTCAGAACCAATAGTCACATGATGCTTACATTTTCAAAAATATTACCAAGAAATCTTTGGCTTTTATTTTCAAAGTACTAAAACAATTCGTAACTCTTGATCATGTGTTTATGCCTTCATCCTTTATAATAATAATAATAATAATAATAATAATAATAATAATAATAATAATAAATAATAATCTTAAGTGACTGTGATTTTCAAACAAATTTCATTAATTGCTGGGACACTACTTACCAATAAATCAAGCTGAATTGAATGTAGAGTACACATTCATACTTTAGGGGTATGAAATGGACCCCTAAAGAAATTCTGCCCAGGGCCTCATATAAGCTTGGGCCGCCTCTGATAAGAGCTAATGCATCCATGTTTTGACCATTTCAACTATAAACCTTACCAAAAATGAGAGTGAGCTTTGTAATTCACTACAGCTAAGATACTGTTCTTTGTGAAAGTGACTCCTTTAGAGTGTGTGTGTGTGTCTGGGTGTGTGTGCGTGTGTGTGTGTGTGTGTGTGTGCGTGTGTGTGTGCGCGTGTGTGTGTGTGTGTGTGTGTGTGTGTGTGTGCAAATCCTTTCCACATCCTCTTTCTTCTCTCTCTGTCTCCTCTATTTTTCTCCAGGGACTCACTTGGCATCACTCCCTACTTTTTATTCTTGCTCCACAAACTGCTGGTGTCTGAGCACAGGCTGGCCGAAGACACGAACACACACACACACACTCCCACACACACACGCGCGCACACACACTAATTTCCTCCTTAAAAGAAAAGGCAGTTACACTGTTGAACTTGATAAAGCACCAAAATGTTACCATCACTTCGCTGCCATCTAAAATACTAGAGAGCTTGTAAGCAAATAAAAGTAGTGTGGATAACACAATATATGTTGAATCCAAAGAGTGTACCCAAAGAAACACAAATATAAAGCCTGTGATGCCTCCCAAGACACACATTTTCAAGGAGAGAGTAACTGAGCAGCGCAGAAGTAGAATAATCTGAACTCGATACAAATCTGTATTGAAGGGAAGTACACAGATGCACATGCCGGATGAACCCTAAAACATAAACAAAAACAAAAATCAAGGAAGTTGGAGAACATGCACATCCCACATTTATTTGTTTATTCTATCCCCATTTACAGCTCTTTTAGTTTGAAACCAGCCGTATACACAAAGACACACACACTGAGCTTAGAGCTTAAAGTTCTCCTGCAAAACATACATTACACTGACAGGCAGACAAGGCAGACATCAAAAGCAAGAAATAAATAAATTAAACAGAAGTATGACGGGGATT
Organism: Poeciliopsis turneri; assembly: GCA_922788865.1. Classification (NCBI taxonomy): domain Eukaryota; kingdom Metazoa; phylum Chordata; class Actinopteri; order Cyprinodontiformes; family Poeciliidae; genus Poeciliopsis; species Poeciliopsis turneri. Next base: position 616,694 of record CAKLNU010000542.1, read on the forward strand.
AATTAGTAAAACGAGGGGATAGAAGGAGACGCAAAACAGGAAGGAAAGATGGATTTTGGAGCTGAAAGAGAGGAAGCAGAGAGGGAGCCGGGGTGATCTTTGGAAGGAGGCTGGAGGTGCAGGCAGCAAGACTAAGAGTGTCACTTCACGTTTTACTAAAGCAGATGTGGCATGCAGCAAAAACAACCACAAAGAAACTTCTCAGGTGTAAGCATGTGCAGGTTGCTCACTTTCGTGCAGGATGAGCCGGAGTGCTTTTTTTAAATACCCTTCTGAATTTTCTGCACCGTCTTCTCTTCATTATTTGGAGAAGGGCGTGAGTGTGAACGCAAATATGCAAATGAAACGGTTATTATTGCATTGCTCATCAAGCAGCGCGAAGCAGACATTAATAGGCTGATGAATATGCATGTGAATTTGTTAATTAAGTTAATTATTCTGCTGAAAATGCATTCGTCTTCCAAGGACATCTTCCCCAGGATTCCAACCTGCTCTGCTCATTAGTCATGCGATATTTTACACTGGGCACCGGGACAAGAACGAGGGAGGGGAGGGGCACCGAGGGGCCACCGAGGTTAAGACGTGTACGATATAAGGGCATTCTGGGTTTTTGAGTCCACTTAAGAACACGGATTTGAGGGCATCAGAGAGAGATACGATGGCGTGGCGATGACGCCTAATCATTCATCCGCTCTTCCAAAGTGAAAGGTCAGCGAAAGAGACAGAGCACGGCAGCCAGCTACAGAGGGGCGTTCATGTCTCTTGTAGCCAGACGTTCGTTTCATTTCTGCTTTTTCCTCTTTTCCTCTCCAGTAATTCCCCCTCTTCGCTGCTTTTCCTCTAATTGCTTATTAAAACCCTCTTAAATGAACTTTTTGTGCCAACTTTCCAACACATTAATTAATTGTTGTAGCCAATTAAGTGTCGCTGTGCAAATGAGCTTCAGCACAAATGGTCCTGCAGGGTCCGCACCCCCCAAACTCCCTCCCCTTCTTACACCCCTACCCTCTCTCTTACTGCTTTCCCAGCAGCCCCTCTGCCCTTAAAGAGGCAGCACCAACACATGCAGGCACCGAGGGGGAGACAAGGCAGTGATTCTACCATGCTGATCAAGCTTTTTGAACCGAATTGATAATAAGAAGGTGAGACCTTGGGGAAAAAATTGACTTTGGCTTGCAGAAGTGCAGCATCATGCAAAGAGGATGATGTGAATTTGACTGAGGTGGTGATATCGCCAAGACAAAAGGTCACAGAATACATTTAAAGAAGCCAGCAGTGTCATCTGTCCTGAGTTTTTCTTTGCATTACAGCCTCTCCAGTTAGCCTCACTGCTGTCGGAAGACCCAAAGCAGACTTTTCTTTAGAAACACTCTTTATGCTCTATGCTTGATCATTTTTGCCATCCTTTTTCAACACCACTTGCCCTATAGTTAAGTAGTGACAAATATGAAATAAAATTATCACGTGGCTGAATTTAGTCTCCCTCGATGATTCATACATATCTTTATATTCTGTTTGAGTCAGATTTTTCAATCCGTTAAGATTTTTTTCATTCCCTACTGTTTTTTGAACTATTATGTCACAGTATTAGCTGTAGAAGTGCTAAACAAGGTCATGGACTTTCTATGAAACAATTTTGCGAATCAGCCATTTTTATTTCATGCAGTGATTTTGTAGTCGAAGTTTAAGGATGTCGAAGATAAAAGTGGACAAGTCAAAGTGTTTTGGCTGTTGGTTGTAATAACTTTGTTTTTCTTGAAAAATAAACACACATCAGTGGGGAATGTCCTCTGTGCAAACCGTTTTAAGGACGACTACTTTAGCAAACTCCGCTAGTTTCAAGTAAGAATAACTTTGAGGTGTCATTTCCTTCTGTCATGAAAGCGATACATGCAGCAAAGTGTTAAGCTGCAAATAACGCTAAATTGACAATAAACTTTATTTTAGACATGAATTTGCTGTGTGTTAATATGACGTCCTGGGTAATGTGATGATAGCATTAGCATCGTGAATTCTGCTTCTGTTAGCGCTGTGTGCGCTCACTTTTAGGGACATAACTATACTACCTGCTATTAATATTCAATTAATACTGTTTAATATTAATATTAATAATACTAATGATATTAGTATAGGTAGTACTATACTACCTGCTATTAATATTCAATTAATACTGTTTAATATTAATAATACTAATGATATTAGTATTATTAAACAGTTTGTCATTGCTTTTGTCATTTTTGTCTTGGGAAACATACCATCCAAAGGGATGCATTGATGTTTTTAGTGCTAGCGTTAGCTAACTCTTTAACTCACGATGTCTATGGTCTTCTGTTGATGACATCTTTTCATCAATTTAGAAATGAAAAGTTCATATTAATATCTTGTTACAATACTTTAAAAGGAAGAATTAAAAGCATCAACTTCAAAGTTAACTTTTAGTTTTAGCTATGTTTTGGAGTGTCCCAGCCAGAATCCTGATTTAAATCTAATGTTTCTGTTGTGTGTGATTAAAAGCTGCATTTATATTTGTAAACTGTTTTCTGTGTGAGTACAAGTTTTCTTTTTGCCTCTTTTCGGTATTAACGTCCTCAAAGTCTGCTTGTAAAGGCCAGGTCTGACATAACAAGGATGTAACATGAAAATTCCTAGAAACTATAAAATATAGAGAATTGGGGGGGTCGGGGGGTCGTGTTATGGCACCTATAAAACTTGCTGTTTCAGCAGTAAACCATACATCACAGCTGGGGGGAAGTGGATCAGTTTTTTAAATATTGTATAAACAGAGATGTACTCGTAAACAAAATGGCTGACATAAAATTTTATTTGATAGAAGACAAAGAAGAGCTGATGAAGACAAGAATATTTACACGCAAGCTGTCTTAATAATTAAAAAAATGTTGATTCACATTTTGTTCAACTAGGTGCAGGAATCTGTTGTTCTTTACTTTTATTTTAATATGTACGTTTGCCAGTATTTGGAGTTCTAGGCCGGTATTTGTCCTTTTTGTTTAATTTGGCTTTGTGTGTCTTGGATGTGGAGCTGTGGAAGTCCCTGTGTCTCCTCGATGAGTTCACAAGCTGATCAAACAGCCTCAGTCATCAAACCAGCAAATTGCTCACAAAGACAAAATGCAGACAGCACTGCACACACTCATATTTTCAAATAGAGGTAGTTAAGAACTTTTTATCTATACCTTTTTATATGTTCAAATGAAGTTTTGAAATGAGAAATAAAAGAATTAAACTAATTAATTAAACATTTCAGAACATTTTTCGCTTTGCTAGTTCAATTGTCATCTTCTAAAATCCTGTTTAGTCAAGAGTTGTATTGATATGCATAACATCCTTTGTTTTACATGGAGGTAAAACAGAATGCTTCATTTGTTCCTCGAAAATTAAAAAGTACAGTGAGATTTGAGTTTGCTGCCAGATTACAATGTGGTGGTATAATTTAAGGAGAAATATTGTGCTTTTGAGAGACAGTCTATAGCTTGTAGAAATCTCAAGAAAATGCTTCTATGTCTCTCTTTATAGTGATTTTTTGCTGTAAAATTGGCATTGTTCCATTGTTTTAATTGAGGGGTGCTCAAAGATCCTTTACATATAACATGGTTCACAAACCAGGTGTTTAATTTTCACAAGACCTGAGAGGGACTCAGAAAATTCAATCAGTCTTTGAAATAAAAACCGCAACATTCATTAAATCAGTTTAGCATGAATAGACTGAAACAAACCCTCAGCAATTTTACTGTTTGTCTGGAAGTCTCCCAGAATCGCTGCAGCTGATTTAAGTGCCAGCATTCAAAGTGTAGGCTCCATTTTGATCGCCGCAGACTGTCCCTGCCATGGCGACGGTGAGCTTCAGATTGGCACATTTTTGGGCATTCCCCATAAGGTGCTTTTTCTGATTGATGGCACCGCCTCGCTCGCCTCCCTCTCGTCACTCCTCAGCCCTGATTTATTCGTCTCGTCTTTGTGACTTGGCGCTGGCATTGCCCACTACATCCTCCAGTGGAAAGTCCCTACGGGCACATTCACTATTATTTGGAGTCCCGACGGGCAGAGGCATCAGACAGAATGCAGCACCGTCTCATCTCATTCTCACTAGGCCTGTGCTAGAGGGCAGGTGAGCCTCCCTCCGCCTCCTCTCTGAATGAATATCCCACCCAGAGGGCTCAGCTGCTCGCCGGGCCAGAGGGGTAAGCGGCTCTTGTAAGCGTGCCAAGTGAGGAGCTGGTCTCTGTGTGCATGAAGCCAATCCAGCACACACACACACAATCTGCACTATCCTTGGAAGCCTCTACGTTTGCCCATCTAAGGTTTATGATCCTTGGCTGCCTGTCGGGATCTTCATAGAGAGATCAAACCAAGTGGGGAAATAACTGATGTATAAATATGATTGATATAGAGGGAGAACCAATCATTTAGACGCCATGTCTCCATCTGACTGGGTTGGAATATAATCCATCCAACTTTAATTGGGTTGGAGACAATTTTACAAGCCAGCTCACTTTAAAAAATGTGTAATTTAGCAGCTTGTGCATTTCTGCTGGATAAAAATATATCAGACAGCTAAATAGCCTTGATCTTCTGATTGGTGAAAATTCTCACTTTTATTTAAGTCTATAAATGTAACAAAATCACAGAATGTCAAGATCTAATAAGGGTTGGGAGTATTGTATGATGTATAAATAAGGGTATTCTTGTAACCACTTTTCTGCTGTAATCAAAACTGCCACTTCTCTCAAGAAGCCTGCAACAACATCTGTGTCATTTATTACTTTATAAATATATAAGTCAATCAATATTATTCCAAAATTTATGGAAAACGTAAAAGGTTTGATGCTACAATGATATTATATGAAAGTGGAAGCCTGCCATGGTGATGTCCTCAAAGTATTGAAATACAATCAAAAAACAAAAAAAGTCAATGTCTCAATAATGTCCTGTGCCTTTGAGCATCAACTACAGATGACAATGTTTACTGTTGTTCAGAAGTCGACTTATTGTATGCTGAGACATGGCGTCCCACTCTTCTTGAAGGGGGCCCCTTCAGGTCACAGTTGACCCCTCCTACCCTCACTCTAACACCACTACTGCTCTCCTTGATGTCTTTAACATCACTGGTTGCCATAAATTCTTCTCAAAGTAAATCAACTTTGATCGGAGAAAAGCTCTGAGGCTCTTTTGTCCAGTGCAAATGCTCCTTGACCCTTGCCAGACAACACTACCTATATCTGGTGGTCTGGTCAGGTACCGTGCTGGTGAATGTTTTAACAATTTTATTGCTTTTATAATAAAATTTAAAAGCAATTAAATACAAATTAATACATTAATACAAATTAATACATTAATTTGTATTAATTAATACATTAATTTGTATTTAATGCAAATAATACATATTTGCATTAAAGAGTGCAAATATGTATGCACTCTTTAATGACAGTGCATACATATTTGGCTCCTTTAAAGTGTCTGACCTAATTCAAGAGTTCTGGCTAACTTGTGTTTGTATTCTCAGTGAGTCGAATAGAGATCACCGGGGGGGAGTGAGTGTGTCACAAGTGATTGGAGTATGAAAGACACGTAAAGACGCGTAAAAACACTCCAAGCAAATCAGAGAAAAGGTAATTGTCAAGTATAAGTCAGGGGATGCATACAGAAAAATCTAAGGTATTAACATACTCTGGAGTCCAGCTAAATCCATATTCCTTCTTTTTTCTCTTTTGTGGAAGAGAGGCATACAGAGACGAGAAAACTACTATCAACGCTCAACTTGAGACTAATGGTCAAATGGACGAAAGTTCTTTAGTTTGGTGAGACCAAACTGGAGCTTTTTGGTCATCAGGCAAGGCACAGTTTGGTGGACACCAAACACTACACATCACCACAAAAACACAACATTCCCACTTTGAAGCACGGTGATGGCAGTACAAGTGGACAAGTCAAAGCCAAGATTTTAATTCAAAAGAGAATGTGTGGCTTGAGTTGAAAAGGGATGTTCAGAGCAAAGCAACCTGAACAGTTTTTCAAGGAAGAATGGAGTAAAATGTGCAAGTCTGATTGAGACCTATAGACGGGCTGTGCTGAGATTGCAGTGAAAGGTGCATCTGTGTTTGATATCTTCGTAGTTTTTTTTTTCAACAAGTTTTCACTTTCACATTACAAAGTTTTTTGGTAAAATTCCTTCATCAAAAAAGCCAAGCTTTTCCATTAGAAAACATCCTGTTGCATTTTTTTCCCTTCCAATGGTGAGGTACTATTGATCAATTGTTAGGTGTCGTCTTCATCAGATTATCTCCATCCAATCTCATTTGAGCAACGCTGCAAGGGACAAATCCCAAATCTACTTTTGTGCACTATATCACATAAAATGCCAAACTTTTACAAGTATGTGGATTTAACAGGGAGGATGTGTTAATATTAAAATACTGAATCAGTTTTGGTCTATATGTGCAAAGCTGAAAAAGAGAGAACCATTTAAAAATGATGCTAAGATATTTTTATAATAAATGAGATTTTCCAGGAATCTTTTACTGTACACCTGAATGTCCTCTATTTAGTATTTTTGTGCTTTGTTCCTTCAGAGATAGCATGCTGACTCAAAATTAAACAACTCATAGCACCGTAACCTGGCCAACACTGCAGTTCTCACCTTTTATGAAAAAAAAAAAAAAAAAAAAAACAACAGTTGGGATTTGTGGAAATGCCTACCATCTAGTGGTCACTTCACACAGAAACGTTCAGAAATAGTATGTAGTCCATCTGGTGGGATAACCTTTAATAAGCGACCCACAGCCCCAAAAACACAATTACAATTATTTTTGTCGTTTCTTCTGTCTTTTATTTTACAGACATTACTTCTCCCTTTCTTCAAAGCAAAAAAAAAAACGGAAGCAAAATGACTGACCGTCACTTTTTAAAGCGTTTTTCACTTTATGTAGAAAATAATCTAATCAAAATAAAGAAAGAAAATGAGGAGGGACTTGTTGCAACAGTTGTCAGAAAGGCAACGCGCTTACGGCCCAGGTAAATCCGTGTGCATTTATTCAACTTTACTTGAACTAGAGTAGCATGTGCAGAGCAGCGACGTATAATGTTTCGATATAATCCATTTATGGGTCAGAAACAGGAGAACTAGAAGCTAGTTAAAGAAATGATTGCTGCACGTCATAGGGTCACAGTTCAGGTAGGATAGTACATCCCAATCTGCTGAGGTTCGGGATTTAAAACAATAGAAATGCTCTGAAAAACATACACAGTGGTCACACAAAGCAGAACTGAAGCCCCATCACACCCGAAATCATTCAGGAAAAGCTGAAACATCAGACTGAAAATAGGAGGAGCTCGCATTTAAAATAAACTGAAAAACATTGTTCTCCATAACACTGAAACGCACTGAAAGGGGGCCACTGCAGTGGAACTGACAATCATTAAGCCTCAGTTGCATAGCACTCAGTTTAGCAGTCCGGCCTCGTTGATGTTTGGAAAAGAGCAAAGACTTGGAGGCGGCGAGTGTTGCAACCTGAACTAATCCTTGACAGCCTGACCCCATGTCCAAACACTCCCACCAAAGCAACAGAACAGCTTGCTCCATTAGGCAAATGCGTTCATTACCTGAAAAAAAAAAACTAAATCTCCTTCTTTTAGACATTCACTTTCAAAATCTTTGATTTGACTTTCACTACCTGCTCTTGGTCCAGTGAGTCACTTTCTGTGGCTGCATTCTCCATCTGCCTTTCCTTTCCCTTCAGGCCTGGACTGCTGGAGCTGTCTCATGATACCCAACATTAAGGTCACCAGTGGATTGGAGTTCAGCGGGCGGTTCCATGGGAAAATCGCAGATCCTGGTCCTTGGGGAACTGTGCTGAAGTGGTGGGAGCAGCAGTACCCAGCGTTGCCGGGGCCTCAGCTGGGGCTGAAGGTTTAACAGGAGAGTCCGCAACCCAGGCTGGAGTGGGGTCTTCACAGCCTGCGGCATCTACAGCCGGGGAGGGGTCTTTGCTTTGCTTGGAGGTCACAACCTCCAGGTCCTGCTGGGAGATGAGCTGAAGCAAGGCAGCAGCCACAGCAGGGCTGATGTCCTGGTTGCTAGGCCGAGTTTCTGACTCGGCTTGTTGGGAGTTCACCAGGACAGGAGCTGCTGGAGGTGACCCGGGTGGAGACGGGGGGCGCTGCTCACCGCTTGGAGGTAACTGGTCAGGCAGAACTTGTTTCCTTTTCGACACGCCACCATCTAATGGACCCAAAGAACAGAAGGGATTAAAAATAGAGGAAAATTGATCAGAAATGTTAAGCTTTTCTTTTTTTTTTTAACTCCCAGTATGTTCTACACCTCACTCACATAAAACACCTGAGAGTAAATTCAGCTTGAAAGTTAAGCAATGCTAAAATTTCCATGTCGACCACAAGGGGGCGCACATGACAAACGACATATAAACATTTCTTTGCTCTCAGATCATGTGGTCATAAATGCTGTGAAGCAGTGAAACAGTAAAATTTATGCAATTTTCCAGGTTTAAAATAGTTAATGAACCCATTTTCATTAATAATTTTAATTATTAGTCATTAAACGTAAAAAAGTTCAATCTGGTGCATGTAAAACAATATTGGCACTCCTCCCATATAACCAGTTGTGTGTACTGAAAGAAAAAGATGAGCTCAAAGCACCAGTGTGTGATATTTATAGAACAGTGCAACCAAAATGAGACCAAGATTGTGGCGTTAAGCATTCAAAATACTCAAAACCATTCCAGAATAAACCGTGATTCTGCTTAATATTTATACTAATTACTGAGTGAAAGTTTAAAAAAATAAATAAAAACGTGACAAACCAAATTTAAAAGAAACACATGCAGGTGAAATCTAAAAAGATTCAAAATATTTATTTTCACTTGATAATTTATTAGATTTTCTTCATAAAAATCCTGACATTACAGACTGTTTTTTTTTTTTCTGCGAAGAAGCCACAACACCTCCTTGATGATGAAAATGAAGTGAAGAAGATAAAACATGTGAAAATGAAACGGACAGAAACAAAGACAGTGAGAAAGAAACAAGGGGGAGATTTCATGGGAACAACACAGCGTGAAACTTTTTTTATTTTACGCAGCTGAACATCACTTGACTAGGTTTTGGTATTTACTGAGCACTTCAACCGTGCACTGGTCATGTCCACGTGCACAAACTTTTACCTGTTTACCCGGGTCACATGACAGCCAAATGCACAAGAGATTTTCACAGGTTTCTTTTGCTGTTTTTCTTTAAAGACAGGTGCTGAAAGAAGATGAGTATTTGTCAATATCAGATGGGTTGATGTATGATTGGTCTAATAGCCGGATTCATTTGGATTATTGTTCATTTCATCAGGTCATCTAAAATCTAATTTGAGAAAGGTTTATAGGTCTTATACAGATTTCCTCTGCTTTACTCATTTTATAAATTTCCCTCCTGACTGGTTTCCTCTTTGTTCACTCTCTAAAGACTAAACCCAGACTTGCCCTTGGAATCAGTAGTAGAAGCGGACGAACCGCGTGTCAGCGCCTCCTCTGACTTAACGCCATTGCTTTCATCGCTTTGCTCCTCGGTTTGAGGTTTTATGATTTGGCCCAGAATGAGAGCCAGCAGGCTGGCCTGGTCTTCCTGGCTGAGTGGAGGTTCTCCAGATGTGGGTGAGGCCTCCTGGGGTTCGGGAGGCGGCTCGGGAGGCTGTGATGCGGCAGGAGGCTGAGCCTGGTCCTCTGCAGCCCCCTGGTGGTCAGAGGCCTCATTGAGAGTTGATAGCAACTGGCTGACAGTGTCTGAGTCAGAGAGGTTAAGGAGCTGGGCCACTTGGGGCAGCTTGAGGTCAGTCTGTCCCTGGAGGAGGTTAAGCAGCACGGCCAGCTCAGTTTGATTCAGTTGCTCTGCACCCGTTCCAAGACCTGAAAATACATACTGATTAGCAAAAACATGAACTGGAAACAGTAGAAAAAAGAAAAAAGAAAAAAAGAATATGGCTTTATTGTGATTAAAGGACCACTCCTGACTATGCACATGTAAATACTCACATTTCCGTACATACATAATGTATTATTGCATTTTAATTTACCCAACACCTCAGCAGACCAAATTACATGTTAAGAAAAATGGAAATCTAACTGTATGCAAGCTTTTAAACTTTAAGTGACTGGACAGTGTCTTCACAATCACAGCTACATAACAGGTTAATGTAAAAACTTTGAGCTGCTTCCATTCATTACCACAGTGTTAAAGTAATCATTGCTGACGCCTATAAGTCAGCAATGATTATATACTTCAGGCAACCTGCTTTGACGTGGCAACAGTGCCAGTCAGAACTGGAGCAGAAGTTACAAAGTCCACCTGAATTTGACTTGTTTTTATTTAACTTTTTTGTCATAAGGAATAAACCATTGGCAGGTAGACTGGGTGGACCAGCTCTTTTAAATCCCTGGGCCGGGTGCCTGTTCATTTAGTCTCTACTCATAATGAGATCACTCTCATCACTCATCATTCCATTTCTGTTACACTTTTAAATATTTATTGACTTCTAACAGAGAAATAAATGCAACTTAAATGCAAGCTTAAAATTATCCCAAGATCATTTTAAGCTTATATTTAAAGGCCTTTAAATATATAATAAATATGTTAAAATATGTCCTTTGACCTTTGGAGGTCTGGGAGCTGAAAAAAATATTTACCTTAAACACTACAAATGTTGAATTAAAATTTTAAAACTTGTCTTTTATTAATTTGTTTAATCTTTTCTATTTTTCTTTGCTTACTTTGCTATTGATTTCAGATGTAGCATTTTGTTTATTTGCAATGAAAATTGTTAACAAATGGGAAAGATGTTTTTTTTCCAAACATAATACTTAGAGATGATTTGTTACCTGTCAGCTCACTGTCTAGTTTGGCTGTGGAGGGTGGCTTTCCTGGGGGAGGGGGCGGAGCTCCAGGCGGGCTGCTTTGGGGTCGGCTGTTCTCTCCACTGGAGGTCCCAGCCATATCTTTACGGAGCACTTTGGGCACAGGCACATCCTCAGGCATCCCACTTTGACGTGCACGTCTTTTCTTTTTAATCCACAGCTCGTGACAGTCCTGGTGATGAGGAAGACTGGACCAAGAAAGCACAACCAGGTCAAAATTTTAACAGATTTGAATCTTAAACTGTGCTTTTCTAAATAAAAGTCTTTCGCTACTAACTCTGGTGGCGACATCCTGCCAGGATCGACATCAGTAAGGAAGTCACTGAGAAGAGCTTGCTCCGATGTGCAGCGACGTGAAGGGTCGAGGGTCAACATTCGGTCCAGCAGGTCCAGCGCAGGAGTAGGCAAACTGCAGAAAGGAACAGAAATATTTACCAAAACTAACAGGAAACAACAGATTTGACATGAGCGTTTGGCAGGCGACATACAAGGCAAACTCCTCTCGTAGCCGCCGTCTGTACTGCTTCTTGGGTTTCATGGTATTGAAGAGTGGAAGTTTGATGACATCGGGCCACGCTGCAGGACAAGGACTTCCACACAGACGGCTGCAGGAAACGGAAGGGAACTTTTAATCATGTGATATGTTTGAAGAAAACAGCAGTTTGAGATGGTAACTATGTGTGAAATTCTCCAACATAAAGAGGAAAAGCATCGACGATTCTTTTCATTCTTTATTTCACTTCCTCTATAAAAGGCATGTAACTTTCAGGTAGCCTAACATTTGATTTGGAAGGTTGTTTCCCGAGAATGACAGCAAATAACCAACAAAGCAAGAAACCAGACACTATTGTACAGTGAACTGTTTTGTTAACTTTAAGTAATGCTTTGTTGGACTTTGCTTTAAGACCTTGTTTCAAGTCATCCATAACTTTTATGAGCACAACCACTTGGACTAGCAACCTAGTTCTTAATCCAAAGTGAGGAACCAAAGAAGTTCAAACTCACAAAACAAAACCCAGAAACAGTGCTGTCGTTTGTGTCCAGATGTGTTTCTAAGCTTCAGATGGAAATAGCTGCCACACATCTACAAGGTACTTTGTATTTGTCCTGAATGGACAATTCTCCTATTTTCTTTCCTAAACTCCCCTCTAGGATTAGAAAAAAGTCATAAAAGTTCAAAATGAATTATCAAAACGAGTCATAATTTTAATCAAAAGTCATGTCTTTGTTTTCTGTAGATTGGTTCACCAGAATTTTTTTTCTCTATTTTTTTATTCTCCATATTGTTTCTGTAAATATTCATCCAAACTATGCTGAATCTCTTATTTCTAGAGTGCAGTTCTTAAGAACTCAATGGAAAAAAGTCATTTGTTTATTTTGACGAGTTATGACACTGATGTAAGTTGTAACGGTGATCCAATTTATTTGTGAGACTAGCTGAGTTCAGGTTTTTAAAGCAGTCGACAGCAACTAAAACACATTGGGGCTGTAGAAGTTTCTATACCTGATGAGTTCCAGTTGTAAAAGTTCCTGGTTTGCCTGAAATATTGGTTTTTTAGTGAAGAGCTCTCCAAGAATACACCTAAACAAAGAAAACAAACACACAAACGAAGTTAGTACACTCACTGAATATATATTGTACATGAAGAGCATTAGTCCTGTTTAAAAGTGATTTACAAAACTTTTTGTGTAAATAGGCAAACTTAGTTGGTGTCACTTATTAAATGCAGATACAAGCCCAAAATGTACAAACAAAAGAAAATGTTACTTTTTGATTTAAATACATTTTCAACAGTACTTATATCAAAATATATGCATTGTACTCTGTTGCTGACATAGCTACCCATTCAAAGAGCATGGTAATACATAACAGATTCAGAAAAATAAGACAAAATATATTAACATTAGTTAAGAAAAAAATATTAATAATTATAAGGATTATGTTTCCAATTACAAAATATCTGTTGTAGAAATTTTAAACAGCTTTAAAGAATCTTGGAAGGCTGTAGGAAAACAAGATTAACAGGCACAGGCCAAAAATGTAAAGTAAAAAGGTACTTAAGGACCACAGAATTTTGATTTTGATTTTTTTTTTAAATTAAAACTTCAAAATGTATTTTCATTTGAACCTGAAATATTTGAATAAAACAAGTAGTTAAAACAAAGTAGTTTTCTGTAGGCAAGGAGATGTGTAAATGTGTAAATCATTATAGATCGGAAACATAAATGGGTCTCAGTATTACTGCAACACATAATTATAAGTAGCAGGAGAATCTTCAGTACTTATTAACTAGATAAATTCATGCTGAGCTAAAAAATTTGTCTGGTTCCCCAAAGAAATAGAAACAATACGCAAACAATTAATCTTGCTAATTGCTGATGTTGCTTACATTGCAAAAGAAGTGCTTTGAAAACATCTGGATAATTAGAACTATTCTCTAAAAATATAACCACTCATAAATTGCAACGTTTACTGTGGTACAGTTTATACAAATGAAATTGGACAACCTGTTTTTAGAAAACAAAACCATTCGGCTTTTGTAAAAGTTGCTTCACGGTAAGAGAATTATGTCCATTGGTTTGTTTTGTTTTTTGTTATTTTTTTTTAAATAAAAACAAAGAAATAAAAAAACTGGATTCTGACTGACTGACTGAACAAGCATTCCACTTCGACAGTTTCAGACTTACCCACAGCTCCAAACATCAATAGCTGGGGAATACCTCTCCTCTCCAAGCAGCAGTTCAGGAGGACGGTACCATAGTGTGATTACTTTATTAGTGTAAGGTCGACTGCAGGGGAAGAAGGACAAAGAACAGTGACATTATGAGGCATTCACACAAAACTTGCGCCCCCGTGTGTCCAAACAGAAATGGTTCAGATGCAAGTAAAAAGATTTTGGCTTCATCTACTGAAGAATTACTCACTTGGTTAAAAAAAAAAAGAAAAGAACCTATCTTAAAAACAATTCATTCATGCAAACCCCAAAAAATATGATATGGACTATCATATCACAGGGAGACCCTTCGTATTGTAGGGAGGGTCAGTTGAAACTGTTCCAGGACAGTTTGTTGTTGCTGTCCCGCAACAACAAACCTAAATTAAATGCCTGAATTACAACATCAACATGTCATTCTGTTCTGCAGCAGCCTGGTAATGAACCAGTAAGTTGATACAGGCACCCAGAGAATAAGGAGGCATCTAAAAGTTGGAGGATAACCACTCTTAAGGACTTGAGTTAGAATTCAAGGTAAACCGACTGTGTGTTTATATGTTTTTTTTTTAAATAAACACACACTCACCTTTCCTCAGAGTTGTAAAGTCGAGCCAAACCAAAGTCTGCCAGTTTGATCTGACCTCTGCAAACAGAGAAATATCAACATCTGGCATGAGTAACAAAGCAAACAAGCTTTATCTCCATCAACCAACTTCCTTATTAAAACCATATTTACTTTGTCATTCATGCAACAATACAAAGACAATGTTTTGGAGGCTGGGGGGAAGATTGGTCATTAGTCTGCTGGGTTGTAGAAATATACAAAGAAAAACAAAACAACAAAAACAAATGACAGAATTGTAAACACCAACAATCACAATGCCAATAAACATTGATTGGAGTGTGTTTGTTTTCTGACCTGTTGTTGAGCAATATGTTGGAACATTTGATGTCCCTGTGCAGGAAGTTGTTCTTATGGCAGTAGTCCAGGCCCTCCATGAGCTGACGCATGAAGCTGCGGATGTGTTCGTGGGAGAACTGGACCAGGCCTGACTCCAGAAGGCCCATCAGGTCGTGGTCCATGTACTCGAATACTAAATAAAATGCACCTGAGAGTAAATAGAAAAGATTACAGCTTAGAGTGAAGTTTAAGATCAGAAAATCTCAGCTGAGGCTGGTCGGAACATCCAAGCAGAAGGAGCTGGAGAGTGTTGCTGGGGAAGAGGGTGTCTGGGTTTCCCTGCCAGACATGTTATTCTGGTGGCTCATTCTCAGACAAGCAGAGCACAACACACACACATATAGGTAGTATTAAATGTCGGAAAACCAAAAAAAACTGTAAAATACCGTTTGACAGTGTTGAATGACTAAGAATGTAAGTAATGAAGTTCACAGACAGCTGCCCAATCCTTCATATGTAATAATCTGTTAAACACAGATGAACTCTTTTTCTCAGTTGGAGTGCTGCCATATGGAGCGTTTAAATGGAAGCAGCTCTACAGACTTCTTTAGTAAAGGCGTGTCTTGAAAGAAGTAAGAGTAACGATGTTTGTTTTTCTATCCAGCGCTCAATAAGTAAAGCTTTCCAAAGCCTCGAGCTACCAAACAGAAAAGTACAAAGACTGAAAGGAAATCCACACCAAGTTTCCATGGCTCTTAGACAGTAAAGATTTTGCTTAAAGACCATCCATTTTGTCACATGTCATCTCAACTTTAACAGAGATTAAAAACAGAAATTAGATTTTTTTTTCCTCATTCACAGCAAAAAAACATGCATACCATCTTTGTAGCCATCATACCTTTGTCCTTTTTGAAGTCAAGTGCATCCTGCTTGTCGGTAACGATTTCCTTCATGTTGACAACGCTGCGATGTTTGAGCTGCCGCAAGATCTTTATCTCTCTGATGGCGGTGATAGGGAATCCCTCTTTTTCATTGTCCAACCGCACTTTCTTCAAAGCAACAAGTTCCCCTGTAAAGAAAAGTGATGCACACAGGATTTACAGTACAACGCATTTAATTCACATATCTTGAAATAATCATAAATGCTTAGCAAGCCTGTACATTACCTGTGTCTTTGTCCTTCGCCTTGTACACTTGGCCGTATGTGCCTTCGCCTATGATCCCAATTATATCAAATTTGTCCACACAGCGTTTCCCCCAGTCACTCAAGTTATGTTTTCTCTCACCATAACGTGGGGAACAAATCCTGGAAATCAAAGAGAAACAGAAAAACAAAGATATGTGGGATTATGTGGGAGTAATGATGCAACAACAGGTAATGGGGGGGAAATTAACAAACAATTCTAACTTTGGTCTCTTCTTGAGAGGCTGCTGGGGGACAGGTGGCGGCTGGCGGACAGGCGACTGAGGTGGCGATGAGTTAACTCCAGATAAAGTGGGCGGCAGAGGGAGATCGATGAGAGACGGGCGGCTGCTAGTCGACTTTTCCTTTCTTGATGGACGCTGGGGAGGCGTGGATTTCTTTGGGCTGTTGGAGCAAAGCAAACTAATTCAGAGATAAAACCTTTATTTCTTTTATGTTCCAATAAATAAAATTATCCACCAAATTAACGATCCAAGAGCACAACTCTCTTTTATGTGACCATGGTGGTTTACGTTAACAGAGGAATGACTGAAACAACAAAATGCAGGAAGAAAAATAACTTTTGTTTTCAGTTTACGGAACAGAAAAAAAACTTGTTCAGGTTTAGAAAGTAAATGCAGTTCAAATATTTGTAAAACAAAAGATCTGTATCCACGTATCTTGAAGTTTTGCTTCCAAGTAGTCAACTTTTTATGTGATAACTAACAATTCATTTAAATTTTAGGAGCTTTGTTAAAAACTTTGTTGGTTTTGGTTTGGTCTCTTTTTCCAACCCACACTCAAGTTTTCATGCTCATACATAAGCACTGGAACAAAAACATAACATGCTAACAATCCAGGTTAAACATTTAACTTCTCAGAAAAAAATAAATATCCAGTAATTATTTGATGAAGACTGAAATATAGGATTCCATTAAAGTTATCTGCTTTAGAAGCAAAGCATAACGATACTAGGGATAGTTCTGTATGTGCATTTCATACTATAATAAACTATTAATGTTTGAAATCGTGTTTCACTTAGAGACGACTCACCTGTCCTGAGTGTTTCCCAGCAGCATCGGGGGCAGAGGAAGGGGGGGCAGAGTGGATGTTTTGTGGAGTGGTGTCTGGCGGACAGGACTGCGTGCAGGAACAAACCCTGGCGATTTAGCCTGGGATGTGTGATGCGTGGCGGGCTGATTACCCGCTTCTGGTTGAGGAGGCGGTGGTGGCGGGGGTGGCACCTGTGTGACAGGTGAGGGGGGCACAGGAGGGGAGGGCTCAGGAGGAGGAGCAGGGGAATTGGTGGGAGAGGAAGGTAAAGGTACTGTAACTTGATCCTCACTCCTGGGAGTATCAGAGGCTATTTGTGCTGTTGCTTGAGCCTGGGTTTCCACCTTCGCTGCAGAGTCTCTTTCTACCTGTGGCGGCTCAGTTTTAGTGGGTCGTGAAGATGTGGAACTGGCGAGTTTTGGGGTGGATGGAAGAGGGGAAGAAGTACCACTGGCGTTGGCGCGAGCGGCCGCCTCAGCGGCCAGGCGCTCTTTTTTTCTGCGTGTGAGCTCTGCACCCAAGCTGGAATTAAGGGGCAAGCGAGATCCAGGGGGGGAGCGGCTAGCTGGACGACTTGTGTGGGAGCTGCCGCCTCCTAAAGCTGAAGACGGATGCCTCTTGTTGCGTGAACGAGACGAGGAGCGGCGAGAGGAGTAGTGCAGCGGGGAACGACTTCTGGAACGGCCTGAGCGTCTGAAATAAGACAAAAAAAACTTTAAGCCACTCTAAAAGATCTTCGAAACACAATTCAGAAGTTATATAAAATAGAGGTTCACTGAAAATAGAGAATTGCTAACCTTAAAAATGTCATCACTATGTCATATAGAAAATTATTTAAATTTATTAATTAAAATTTACAAAATGTTTCCATGCATTTTATCTTTTTTTTAGCGGACTTGTATTTTTTAATTATTCTATTCAGATAATGAGGACTGTCATGATAAATTTACCTGGACATTAAATTGTCCCAGTAATTATTACAAAAAACAATGAAATTTTGAGACCACTTTCAAGTAATCTATTGATAACGGCAAAATAATGCAAGTATTCCCTCTCAAAGATCAATGATTTTTGTAAAGAACACTTAACACTAGAACTGTAAGATATTAATATCCAAAAAAAAACATGACAGCCAAAAACAAAAAATAAAACCCACTTAATCTCAAATTATAAATAAAATGGACGCAAACCAAATTGGCCCTCAAAATTTTAATTGAGCTAATTTTAATTTATCTTGGGATTAACTGATTAACTGCAACATGATTAACTGCAACAGACTTATTGATAATATGCAGTTCTATCACCCAAATAACATTAACCAGAAACTATCTGCTTTGGAATTTTTATATTTCATAATTTACATTATGTTATCATACAAATCTATAAGGTACCTTAGCTTATTTACAAGTTTGAACAAATATTTAAAATAAAATTATTTTTAGTGTAGATGTAGGAGCTTCAAGTTTTTACTCCTATTCCAATTACTCAGGTTTGTCAGGGTGAAACTGTTAACAGTTCAACCTGACTTAAAACCAAGAAAGCAGGTTTAACACATTCCCGGAAGACATTTCTGATTACTTCTCAACTCTCCTCTTGAAATGTCATATAGTTTGCTACACTAATCCATCAAAAGTCTTAATTATTCAGATGTAGCCAGGTAAACCCCTACACAGTGTAAAGGGTTGAAGTAGTGTTGCACCAATAAATCACCCTGATTTCCTTAATTTTGGTTATCGGCCAATTTTACCCACCAATTTTATTTACCTCGGCAAAGGTCTAAAAATTAACCCCTGTCCTCTTTTACTCTGTGAGAGGTTTGACTGACAGACCTACCCACCCAAGACATGTTTACACATTTGCGGTTAATAGTCACCACACTAACTATAGCAATTTTCTTGCTGAATGTAGCAGCAAGAAAGTTGCTACTACATATAGCTGACAAAAAAATCAGTATGCCCAAAACTGGAATCAGCAGGTCAGGGTTTTTAAAGATTGGTAATCCATGATCGGCTGAAAGACTGCAATCGGTGCACCCCTAGTTTTCTAGATGTACTCACCGAGATGCTGGGCTTAAGCTGGAGGACCTCCGGCTGACATAGGGGCTGATAGAGCGCCTCCTGGAATAAGGGCTGCTGTCCCTCTCACAGCTGGAGGACCTGTGCCTGTTGACATAAGGGCTGTCCGATCTTTGCCTGCTGCGGTGGGACAAATCCCTGTAAGGGCTGGGGCTCTTCTGGGCTAACCTCCGCCTGGAGTACCCATCATCCCCCTGTTGTCCATAGTTGGAGCCCAGTGGACTCTCGCTGCCTCTTCTGGGACTGGATGGTACAGCAGAGCTGGCGCCCTTTCTGCGAGGGCTTCCCCTGCCTGACAGCTTCACCTTAGGGCTCGACTTGTGGCTCTTGGAGGACTTGCGGTGAGTCCTGTCTGTCCGGCTCCTATGGGAGGAGCTTCGGTTTCCATCTCCTCGGCCTTCTCTCCGCTGTTGCTTTTCTTTATGAGTCTTCCCTGAGCGACCGCTCTCCTTACTGCGAGATGAAGATGTGGAGGATGTGGTGCTTCCTACACTGGCTGCAGTCTGTACGGAGAGCGTTGACTCCCCACGCTTGGTGTCACCTTCTGGTTGGAGCTGGCGCTTGGACGAGGAGCCTGATGAAGCAGTTTTCTCCTTGACTTTCCCAAAATTACCTTTTTCGCGATCTTTGCTGCTCTTTTTCTTGTACCCATGCTCCCCGTTTCCAGAGTCTTTGACTTTATTAGGGTCCTTGGGCTTTTTGCGAGAGTGTCTTTGACCCTTGCTCTCTCGCTCAGGTTCTATGACGATATCGTCCCCATCGTGTTCGGGAGAAGGCGAGGGATCCAGTCGGCCCCCTCAGAAGGCCTGTTGGACGGGGGATCCGAGAAAGTGTCCGAGTCGGAACTGATGTCGTCGTACTCCACCAGAGGCTTCACCGTGTTGACACCAGGAGGCGCCGTATTACCCGGGGCAAAAACCCCGGGTCGCGGTACCGCCACGGATTCTCGGTTAGGTTTGTTTGATTTATGCCGTTTTCGTTTCGAAGATATCATGGAAGATTTTAACAGCGCCTTACTGTCTTTGCTCGTCATGTTTCCCTCAGAGGTGTGAGCTGGGCCTTGGGTCTGGTGTGGCACGCCGCCACTCGAAACAGTCTTCCTCTTGGTCC
Source organism: Poeciliopsis turneri (assembly GCA_922788865.1). NCBI lineage: Eukaryota > Metazoa > Chordata > Actinopteri > Cyprinodontiformes > Poeciliidae > Poeciliopsis > Poeciliopsis turneri. The sequence goes on from CAKLNU010000542.1 coordinate 636,658, forward strand.
CATGGTGTCGGTCCGACCCTGGCATACCTCACGCCGGCTTTCGTGTTCCGAGAGATTCATCCACAAGAAAACAACGGCTACTTCAAATGTCAAAACAAAGAGTTGCAAAGCAGAAACAGAACAAACACAAGCACAAAATAAACACTCTAGGCCGCTCACGTCCTGTCCTCCTCAGCGCCAATTCATTCCATTAGCTCACCAAAGTAGTTTTCCAAAACAAGAACAAAAAAATCCAAGGTGATTTTCCTGTGCAGCAAAGTTAGCACTCCGAGACAGTCACTGAATGAGGAAGGTCCAAACCAAACATAGGAGCATTGTGGTGTCGCCTCCGTCTCAACGTAGCTAGCACAGCTAGCTAATGCTCGACAGCTAGCGAGCAGACTCTTAAAAAAGAAAAAAGTCCCTTTGTGAAAGGTGTCCTTGTCCGGTGCCAAGTTAAGAAAACGTATTATTATTCCACAGAATAACGGTCTTAGCTTTCAGAAACAAGCAGACGCCTTGAGTAAAAGACGCTCGTTTCTCCAACAAAATGAAAACTTGACCCGGTTGGTGCTGTTTACATGTTCCCTTTAATGTAAGTTTTATCCTCTATAGATTCAATGTTAATTAGAAATTATAGTATTTTCGTGTGTAGTAGATGTTCCTGTTTATTATTAATGGCTCTGGAAAGCAACCAGGCCTATATTTAGGGCGATGCTGGTGGATTTTGTATCATCCACAGCCCTATCTGAAGGAGACTACAATCGCCATTGTGGCTCCTGTGACTAGCAACTTCTGCGCACCAGCGAATTGACCGGAAGAGGGAGTGCTGTCAATCTCGACAGCCTATCGCAAGAAAAAGCCCGCCTACTGCTCTCGCGATGGCGCGACTGGAACGAGAAAGGTGGCAAGTTGCTCAACAAATGTTTTTAACCCTGTCAGTTAATATAAAACCATCACGTTTTGATTACTAAAAACAAAGTAGTCCTCGTATCCTGCTGTTGTGTCACAACAAGAAGCAGTGTGCTTCAGATGTGGCCTAAAATACATCTATATATATGATTCCAATTAACTCAAATGTGTCAATTTACAGAAGGAAACCCAAAAGCTTGACCTGTATGTACTATGTACACTTCTGAATTCAAAGAAAGATTCTCTCTCTCTCTCTCTGTATATATATATATATATATATATATATATATATATATATATATATATATATATATATATAATCCTTTCATTGATTTAGTTATATTCCTGAACTCCCTAAAATATCAAATCTGGCTTTGTTTAAGACAATATCATTATCAATGTCAATTTATTTATTTAGCACTTAAAAACAACATACATTGACCAAAGCATTTTGTAGCTCAGTAAAATGAAACAAGATAACACACCAGAGCACTTTTTGACAAAAATTGTATTATCTTAGAAGAACAGTATCAGAACATGATGCGTCCACCACCCTGCTTGTCCATGGACATGATGTTCTATGGTGACCTATAGTGTTGTTGTTTGTGGTAGACATGCATTTTGAAAAATGTCACAAAACTTATACTTTGGTTTAATCAGACTACATGTTCACGTTCTTACTTTAGTTTGAATAATAATAAAAAAAACAAAAAACAAAACGGAAGCTAGCCTATGGAAGGTCATTAAGATAATGTTATTTTGCAACATTATCTGTCCCACTTTTTTGATGTATGTATTTCACCATTCACGTAGTTGCTACTGAAGAAATACACCTTCTACCAAAACAAGTTTTGCCTTGAAAATTTCCAAACCTTACTAAAATCAAATTTGTTTGGGTTGTAATTCCATTCACAAAGCAAGAACTAATAAAATCTTTTAAATAACTTCCAGATACCACAACATCCTTTAGAGGACTTCATTGATAATAGATTTCTTTAGTTCTTTAGATTTCTTCTTTTTGTCAAAATTAAAAATTTCAGATCACCAACGAGTTATTTTTATGAAACAAAATTTTACTATTAAAAAAATAAATTCAGTTTTTCACTTGATAAATGCATTCTGCATCTGGTTCCACCATAAATTGTAGAACACAAAATATCCCCCAAAGAAACATTGAGCTCGACTTTCTGTGTCCACCATTTTTGCTTGTTTTTTTAATAAAATAACTAAAAAAAAACAACAACAACTTAATAACTGGAGGAGAATTGCAACCTTTTCCTTTGTATGGGACATTTTAGTTATTTGATTTAAAGGTTTACCCGCACATCCATATTTGCCTGTGATTGTCATGCAAGGTCTTTTTTTAAGTTAGCAAAACGAAATGGAAAAAATTATACTACGAAAAAGAACGGCTCGATATCATAAAAAGCTGATGCAGTGGCATTTTAAATTGGAAATCGTAATATGAGGATAAAAAGTGTTAGATGACATTGACCTGTTGTCAAGCATGCGTTCCCAAGTATATAGCATGACGAACAGCCGTTCTGGATGCTGATTGGCTCCGATGGTCATGTGGGTGTGGTTAAAGGAAACGAGGAAGTGGCGATTCTTACTGTAATAACAAAAGTCGTAATGTATGTAAATGTGATAGACTGTGGTATTTAAATGGCCAGCTGAGTCAGATGCATACAAAACAATTTAAATGCCCTGATCGTCCCTCTGTTACGCCATAAACAAAAATCCAAGATGTAAATCCTATCGTAGGCTGTTTATTAATTGTGCGTGGGAAGAAGATGGCGTTTTATGTTATCCGATAATGCATTTCATCTGTATTTTGTGTTATGAAATTGTTTAGTTTTGTGAGGATTTGGTATTTGCGACCGTTTCTATGGGTTCATGAAGCCTGTTGGGTCAGGTATTTGTGCTACGTGTGCGTGTTGAAAGGTTGACACCCCGCATTGATATCTTTACTTCAAGCTTCAGTGAACAAGTAAGTAATCCAAGTAGTAATTTTTCTGCGTGGGAAATACTTGACTTGAAGCAACAGGATTATATTTAGTTTTTCTGAGAGGTGTAGGCTCAGTTTTAGGCTCCCATGCCTGTTGGGCTATTGTGTGGATGGAAAGCTGCACGGGGGGGAGGAGGAGAGGGCGAGTAGATAAGAGGGAGAAGTGGTTTATTGGCTGGCTGCTGCCACTAAACCCTATTTTTTTTCAACCAGAAAACAAGAGGACTTGTCGTTTGTGTTACAGGCCGTAAAGCAACAACATCGCAACCCCGGGAGCAACGGGAGAGGACATGGTAATCGTGGATCGGGCCCGTATTTCTATTCTGCAGCGCCTACTCCGAGCTCATTGAGTCGGTAACCAGCGTCCGACATGGGGAAGGAGGTAAACGGTGTTTCACGGAGCCGGTTTGAGGTGAGTTAACCTAGCATGTTGACTGACAGTCGGAGACACAGACACGACCGAGCTGTTAGAAGCATTAGCATGCGGTTCCGAACAATGGCTGTCGCTGTAATTATTTTAAAACGTCGTTGCAGCTTCCGCAGTCGGTGTTTAGGATTAGGTCAAAACACTGTTGTTTTTGTTCGGACAACATACAGCCGAGGCCTGGCGTGTCAACTGGCTGGGGACACAGAACGTCGTTTTTCCGTCCAACCTCGTATTTCTTTCTCTGCTAAAGGCTAAACTTGGTGCTTAAAATGTTCACTTCTTTTACATTTGCGCCGTCAAAACAAAGACAGCGAGGCCAGGGAGCACGGCGAGGCACAACTTTCGTACTTTTAGTCAGGAAATTAGTTTTTTGTTGTATTTAAGGCAGCTTTTCTCTTTATAAACATGTTACATTGTAATATATGTATCGCTTTTGTTTGGGCCAACCCGATATTTGTGTACAACTGTGGTCGCGAAAGGGGGCCCTCTGCTGTGAGTGCTGCCCTCAAAACACAAACAAATGACTACAAACTGCCTCAATATAACCTGCGTGGAAAAAAGGATGGCCACTTGGAGATAGGTGCAGAAAGTAATCGGAAGTATAGCCAGAAACTTTGTTAGCTGAATATTTGGGAGAGATTCGGACACTTATCTCACCGGTGACATTGACCGGGGTAGCCTGAGCAGTTGATGTTGTTTAATCCCCAGCTAGCATGGGATTTGTGTGTGGTTTTATTTATTTTTAACGGCGCAACAGCTGACTGACTACTCAGAAGACTCAGGCCGTTTTACCTTCTGGCCCGACAGCTGCGGCCAATCTGCTAAAGCTAACTGGAATTCGGACAGGAGGAAACCGGAAATGGCTTGTGCAGGCCTTCAATATAAAAGTACTTTTGTGAAGCAAAGTATGAAGAGGATACGCTGTACAATATTTCTTTTACATATTTACTTCATCAACCCTTTCTGGACTGTCGTTGTTGTTTTTGTTGTTGTTTTTTTGTTTTTCTTTTTTTAATTTACTGCAAAATGAACATAAACCTATTCATCCATTGCATACATGCCTCTTGTCATTTCATAGTCTTCAGTGGGAGTAGAGCAAGAGGGGAGACACAAGCTGTATATGTCACGGTCCCTAAATTACCTAAGGACAATTTACCAATACTAATAAAGCTAACTTTGATGTTTTTGGCCTGTGAGAGGAAGTTGGAGTACCTGAAGAAAAATCATGCATGATCTGGGAGAACAAGCAGAAAGATCTCGGCTCTATTTTCACACTCTATTCTCCCCTCATACACAAACCATTGTGTAATTTTTTGTACTTAAACCAATGCCTGTTTTTTTTTAGATTGGTTAAGTCTGAAATTATTAAGATGAAAAGTAAGAAGATTATTGTTTTTGAGGATTAAAGTTTTTTTTGTTGTGGTTGTTGTTGTTTTTTAAGTCATCCTCTCTGCATTTATTTTATTGTGATCTTTATTTTGGCTTTTTGGCTTAAGTAAACTTTGACAGACTATGCTACTCGAGCAATCCAAAATGGTAGATACTATTTATTTGAGTCATCTAGCCACATTTTTTAAAATATAGTCAGAGGAATATATAGAAAGTTACTTGTGTGTTTTGCAGCAGGCAGCTATATGTCATACTTGGAAAATATGGGAACAAATCTATAAGGCAACAGAATAATGCCTTTAATCATTAACCTTTTAATAATAAGCTTCTTAAAGAAACTTTATGCGTTAACTAGATTCTTTGAGCACTTTCTAATAGCTAAGGGTAAACCTTAAAATTATCATGTAAGGTGGAACATTTCTTTCATTTAGTTAACATTTCTTACGCTAATAGGCCTCGTTCAAAAATTTAGAGTTTTCTCGACTTTTACTTTGAAATGTCTCAAAGGAAGTCCACCTAAATTCACATCATCAACATACCCTTTGTGTGCTGGCTCATAACCACAACAACCTAAGCTGTATTTCCAGTCTTGGCCTTCAACATTGAGGCTTCAGTTTTAGTTAAAAGTACCAAAAAAGGGGATAACATAGAATTAAATTGAGTCATAAATTTAATTAGAAAACGCAGTGCAGGTCAAATGCTTCCAAAATTATGCCATAAAATAAAAATATGAAGAAATTCAAATACTCTTGTAATATGAGTGCAACATATATATTCTTTCATTAAAGATGTACTTTATTCCTGCATTTTGGGCTTGCAGCTTATTCATTAATAACCTGAAAAAATGCATTAATGTAATTCTCCATGGTGTGGAGTGTGTCTTTTAAAGCAAGGCAGAATCTCCATATGGTTGGGGAGGTCATCAAAGAATTGACATGGCAATGTGGTCCTCATTTTGTTGATCTATCAACTTGCTGCCAGGTTTTTAGACAAACCCGCTCTAATAATCACTTTCTTTTTAAGAGTTTTGTCTTATTTCTATCTGTGTATTTATTTTTGTCTTGGGGTAATGAAAGCTTTAGGACAAACGGGTTTGTAATTGCCACGATGATTGTAACTACTATGGTAACTGGTGCTGGATGGAACTTCAAGTAAAGTTGCACTGACCTTCCCCCACCTGTTGCGAGGCAATGCCAGGCAGGATTTTAAAAAAGAAGTACTTTAAAACTACAGTTGTCAAGGTACAATTGACAAATCTGTCAAGTAGTCGACTGCTCAGGTTGGCTACGTGAGCATATTGACCAATTAGCCGACCAGTACAAGCTTCCTTTGCTCGCAGTGTAATTAGAGCTGAGCAGTAATAATTTATAATATTCTGCATAATAGACACTTGTGCTACCACTGAACTGTACCAGTGGCGTGATACATTTTTTGAAGTGTATGCGTCATAACAAACATATTGATAACTTTACAGTAAATAATGGCGTGGGTATATTATTTTAACAGCGATTTAAATATTCGTCATTCTTTTGTTTCTATTTCAAATGTACGTGACTCTTAGCTATGGTATTTTCTACCCAGTAATGTTAAACCGTCAGAATATCATATTGACCAAGGAGTAGGCTCAATACAGGGTCATCTCTTGAGTTCGGGGTCTGAGCAATAATTGGTTTGTGTTAAGTGAGTTAAAGGGAGCATGCTTCCCTATAAAGGAGTCATAAAGTTGAGTCTTCTGAAGATACCCAAGCACAGGAACTTGACTTAAAAATGACTGAAAAAGAAATGTATTGTTGCAAATGAATATTGCTCAGCATTTTTGAAAATTACAGGAAAATCTGACTTTTCTTTTAAAAAAAAAAAAGTAGCTCAAGACTTTGCAAATTATTATATTTTGATTACTAATTTAACTACACCAGTGTTGTGCAGAAAATCATTTCTGTATTAAACCACAGAGGCAGTTTAGTTAGTGTCTTGTCCATATAGATTCCTAAACTTAAAATTACTTTATTAAGCCACAAATGTTAAACATGTATTACACATTTTTCTGTTTAAGCCATTTTCAGCAAATGAATAGTACAATATAATGTCTAATTATGGTTCCATGGCATTTCCTGAAAAATTTCAAAGAGATTTCACTGTGCTTCACTGGGTTCCTTAACTAAACTTTGGAGCTTTTCAAGCTTTCTCTCAGACTTGCTTTACAGATTATAGTTGACCAGTGGAGACAGCATAATGCTTGCATTCATGCAGCATTAGGTTCATTTTATGTTAGATTACAAAAGGAGACAGTGTATGCCTGGTAAACAAACATGCACATCTGCCTCCCTGAAAATGGCTCTGGTCTATTTGGCCAAAAAAGAAGTACTCTGGAAAAGCGGGTTCTTGCAGCCAGTTTGCCCCAAATCCAAACAGCGAATGTCTGTCCCTTTCTTTTTCCCTCAAAATTTTACACGTCTGTGCTGGCAGGCAGCTGCTTGTGTAGACAGCTGTGTGTGTGTATGCAGAGTTTGTGTTTATCAGAGAGACATAGAAAGGCTTTGACCCAAAGGCCCACTGGCTTTCTAAAGCTCCAAGCATTAATTTCAACTGGCAGACATCTCAGTTTGTTTTTATTATTTCTGCAGATGAATGAGTTGAAGTCCCACAATGTCCAAACCCATTGTGTGGTTTGAGACGCCCATAATAAAAGCAGCCCACTGTTGGGTGTTGTAAATTATTGCTATTGTTTTGAAGACGGTAAATAAACTTTTAATTTAGTTTTAATTGTTGGATGGCTGATTTGTTTAACTGACAAAATGGTAGATCAGCACTAAGAAAATGCCTTAATTTAATGTCCAAGGAAAGTGCTGAGTGACAGCCCCTTACCACTGGTACTTTGGTTTGGATTTATTCCTCCTCAAGCCTGAGCTGGGAGTAAGGATTGCTTCATGTGTGGGTTCTCCCAAACATCAGTCTTCCATTCTGCAATCTAGCACAGGCCCAACTTTCTTCCACAAATCAATAGGGTACCCTTTATTTTTGAGACAGAGGGTTTGTAATTGCATCTATAATGTTAATTTCAGTCTCTGCATGTGAAGACCGTTTGTGTGTGCGAATTAAAGGGGTTTTATTTGTGGTTTCTCAGCATGCGGTTATTTGTTTGGAAATCCATTAGACGGTCGCAGGAAAAGAGCTGTGAAAGATGCAAGCTGGCTGATTCTGGGGTGAACTCACAGAACTTGCTGATGTGCAAACTCTTTAGTGTAAACAGAAGAATTGAGGTACTGTGCACCAAAAATGATAACATGAAAGCAAAGGCCATCACAGCTGCTTGTCTGCAAGACAAAGTCCACTCCTGCTGATTTTCTTAGAGAATCCCAAATATCCATCCTGCGTTCTGTGTTCTTTCCACAATTACTAAAACTTTCCTCCAGATCAACTTCTGCTAATAAATTTACCCGTCAGTGTAGTGAACTTCTTTTTTAGGGACCAAGTCACTTTCAGAGAAGCCGGCAACACTGATATCCTCTCTTTTTGTTTCAGATGTTCACAAATAGTGACGAGGCAGTCATCAATAAGAAGTTGCCCAAGGAGCTGTTGCTACGGTGAGTGACATTTTATAACTGAGTCAGCATATCTGTAGGTTTTGTAAGATTTGGGGGAACTGAGATGTAAACTACTTCATACTTCACAGCCTCACTTTGAATCAGCAAATTTCAGCCAATGCCACTAATGCCCCACCTTTTTCTTTCTGTAACCTTTAAGAGCCACATTCACAAACACACCCACCCGCATGCTGTGCATTTTGCAATCATATCATGTATGCTCACTGGCCCAACCACCCATTTTCCCTTTTAATACCCAACTTGCTCTGCTCCCTGAATGCTATAAGTGTAATTAAGAACAGATGCTGGTGGCTATAAAACATTTAAATTGATTTCAGACAAAAACAAAACAAAAAAAAAAACCTCAAACCCCTTAGTAAACAGAAAATGAACACCATAACTCAACCCTGGTCCATGCCAAACAATCTCGCTGCACTGCGACTGCTTGGCCAGGTGCAGAGCTGCAATTTCTGAAGTTGGCAGATGGTGCTGCGACTTGCTGTTTCCCTACTTCGACCCCAATATGCTTTTAGCTGCATTGCAAGATCCTGTAGATATTTAACTTGGATCCTTTTAGTGTCTTTGTGTTGCTTTTAAGAAAATGAAGAGAGAGTAAGCAACTACTCTGCTTACAGTCAGTGATGTTGGCTGGTTTACGCTCTGCCTGGTGCTGTGGTTGCAAGCAGCTGTAGCGTTGAGCTGAGGGCAGCCTAAAATCATCAGACAGTCAAACAGTTATTGGCAGCGAAACAACTGTTGTGTTTAGAGGCTTGGATGAAAAGCAACCGTACATGTGGACTATAAGATCGTTCACAACTCAGTCCTTACTGTTTCTTTTCCTAATAAAGTATTTTTCAACATGTTTTTAACAATCAATAGGATTCATAATTGAAAGTGACACTGGACCAATCTTCTACTGTCCTTCATGGTTTTCTTGGATGGATGTGGTGACTTTGCTGTTTTTCCTAAAATTGTTGCTTTGTTCAGAACACCAGTTGCAAAAAAATTACTTGTATTTATTATATTTTAATCATTGCATACAGAATCTGCATCCAATAATATTTTGAGATCTGTTGATGCTCTCTTGAAACCAGCAGTGGAGAAAATGGGGGAAAAAAATAATAGTTTCTTACAATGTAGTTTTTAAACATCATTACTTAAAATTTATCACTATGAATCCAAGTGATAAATTGGATTATCATCCTCATCATCATCATCCTAATACATTTATTACTGTAACAAATGATATAATAAATGCCCATCCCTACTGTGCTGACATCGGTTTGTCAAACAGTCATTTTGAGAAATTGATCCTGGTGTTTACTGGACGCTCTAGGACAAGTTTCTGCAACCTGCAGCTCTGAAGACTCAACGGCTTTTGAAAACTGAATAAAAATGATAAGTTGAAGTTTTAGAAATATATATAAAACAAACGCTATTTTTCAGTTTTTATATGGAATCATTTTATTTAATTTCTACAATAGAAGCATCAATTATTTTTATTTTGATCTATTTTTCTTGTTAGTAGGATGGGAAACTCTGAATATCCCATATAACATCCCATATAAGAAAATGTTGTCATTATCCTTTAGAAAATAATTTTCTTCATTTTTAAGACTTAAAAATAAGAATAGTTGTTGTTGTTGAAATATGACAATGAATTTCCTGTCATAGATATTTGTCAAAAATGACAAGTCTCTTTTTCTTTTTCAGTTTTTGAAAAGGTCATGTAATATTTGTGGCTGTGAACTCAGGACAAAAATAGCTCTTTGGATTGTAAAGGTTGCAGACCCTGCTCTAGGATGCCATTGAAGTGTTTTACTAGTACTGGACATTTCACTATGTCACTTTAAAGTTTTTAGGGTAACACTTTATTTGACGGGTTGTGAATAAGACTATCATGACACCGTCATAAACATGAGTAAGACTTCATGAATATTTATGACTCTCATAAAGTGTCATTCGGTAAATCATGACACTTTCAATACAAAGTTGACATTATTCAAAATGTCTTTGTTATGACAACTTGACATTAACCAAGAAATCATGATCTGACATAAATTTGTTATAAAAGTATTACTGATTAAACTTTAGTTTTAATAACATACAGCTACATAATTTTTTTAAGTTTTCTGACCAAATATAGTGAAGATTAGGTCTTCCAATGAATTGATATGTATGTAATCACGCCGCAAAAATAATTTCCCAACATAATTAAAAACTGAAGCAACAAAATTAGTTAAAGCCAAAATTTGTCACTGCCAAAACACTGGCCATGATTGCAGCATAAAGAAGCATCTTCCAGCCAGAGGAACCAGAGTCTGTAAATCGTCCCTGTCTGTCTTCCAGAATCTTTTCCTTTCTGGATGTGGTGACACTCTGTCGATGTGCCCAAGTCTCACGGGTGAGTCTGTGTTCACCGTTACCATATCTGCATGTTTTCTGCTTGTGTAAGAAGTCTGCAGGCGTAGAAGTGATGTTGACTCTTTAAAATGTCTGCATCTGTTTCCTCAGTCCTGGAATGTCCTGGCCTTGGATGGCAGCAACTGGCAGCGAATCGACCTCTTTGACTTTCAGAGGGACATTGAGGTGAGAAAATCCTAAGTTGTTTCCAAATTTACTCGTAATATCACTTTAGATATTATTGAGGAGATAAAATAAGTAATAGATATGTGATGGAGTAACCATATGTGATGGTGTTTTTGTGTTTTGTTGCAGGGTCGGGTGGTGGAGAATATTTCAAAGCGATGTGGGGGCTTCCTTAGAAAACTGAGCTTAAGGGGTTGTCTGGGTGTTGGTGACACCGCCTTGAGGTGAGTTAGCCAGAAACCTAAGCTAATCAAATATTCACTTCAATCTAAACATTGAACAGAAAGAATCCGTACTGTTTTTAGTTCTATTAAATCAGTTTGTCTCTGCAGGACTTTTGCACAGAACTGCAGAAATATTGAGCTACTTAGCTTGAATGGCTGCACCAAGATTACTGACAGGTTTGTGTTTAGCTCATGGAGTTGTGCTGTGTCACACTTACGTTTTGAAAATGTTAATTTTTTTTCTCTGTCTCTGCAGCACGTGTAATAGTCTCAGTAAGTTCTGTCCAAAGTTAAAGCACCTGGACCTTGCCTCCTGTACCTCAATCACCAACCTGTCTCTTAAAGCTCTCAGGTGTGTTGCATCAGTTCTGGGTCAGATTGTACAGTGACACACACCCCTCTTAAAATGTTAAGCATTTGTGATGTACTGTGATAAATCACTTAGAATCTTTACTCACCTTTTAACGTAACTTGTGTGCTAAAAAATTTAACTACATAAAAATTGAATATGTTATGAGGGTGAATAAAAATAGCAAAAAGCTGTATTTACCAGTCTTACTACTTTGTTTAAAGCACCTTTTGATTCAGTTTCAGCAGTAGGTGTTTTATCACCATCCCAGTTCTTGACTTATTTGATCTCTATCAAGGAAAAGTTCTCCAGATAAATCGTATTGTGATAACACACTGATTTAACACTTTAATTTTATTTATTATTTGTTGTATACTTGGACTCATTGTGATGGCATAAAATTAAATCATATTTTACCTGTCAGCTGACATCTGAAAGTTTAGCGTCTGAACAAACAGATGGTTTATATATTATTCATAATTATCCCCTTAAAACACATATTTGTCCTCTAAAGAAAAGCAGCCCCTCAATGCTTTATTGTTACCAAGTTTCTTTGGTGGTGAAGTATTGTGTCAAATGAATGTGGGGATTGTAGTTCAAAGGTTTAGTTATAGTTTCTTTAGACCTTAACAGAACTTCCTTAGAGTTTGGGACATTTTACCCAGGTTGAATATTTTCTTTGAAAGATAAACTTTTTTTCAAGAGAAAAAAAAATATATTTTTCCCCTAATGTGTTCTTGAATTTTATCCTCTGATGCTGCTGTTATTGACTTTCATTTGCAACACCTCATCTCCGTTCTTTAGTGAAGGTTGCCCTTTGCTGGAGCAGCTGAACATTTCCTGGTGTGATCAGGTCACAAAGGATGGCATCCAAGCTCTGGTGCGCTCCTGTCCCGGACTCAAAGGCCTCTTCCTAAAGGGCTGCACACAGGTACTGCTGAGGACCTGTGAACATTACCAGTTCCTTGTATTGTTTTCTAATTAAATAAGCAAACAAATGAGCGGAGGATGTTTTCAGGTAAAAGAGACGCTGGTTACTATTTGAAGCAGCAGAATGTTGTATACAGCCATTTTATTAACAGTCAACAACCTTGCGTTGAAAGACGGTTCAAGGTGTCACATAGGTTAAATAGGTTTTGTAAAGACAAATTAGTCATTTAATGGCTGAACATCTAAGCATTGTTACTTTCTTCCCATAGCTTGAAGACGAGGCTTTGAAGCATATCGGAGCACACTGTCCAGAACTGGTTACTCTCAACCTGCAGACATGTTCAGTAAGTGAATTAACAAAGACATGAAGCTTGTACTAAAATATAAGGAAGATTAGGTTGTTGTAACTTAATAGTTAGTGTTTTAAAGAAATGCTGCACCAATGCTACAAAAAGCTGATCTTATTCTCTGAAGACATTCCTCAACGGCTTATGGAACAACTAGTTTAGCACTTTGTGTACTTTGCTGTGCAAATACTGCGGTGAAGTTGGGAACTGCTCAATTGCCCTTAGGGGAAATTGCTTTGTTCAGTGTCGTTAAATGCTAAGCTCATTATCTTAAGGTATTTAATGTTTGTTGTCACTGAATTACTTGCAGTACCAGTCTGGTGCCCAGAAGAAGCAAAGTGATCAAAGTAGTGATGCATCAATATTCAGGGAGGATTTCTTTCTCTCCTGTAACTTAAGAGTATCTTGCAAATCTTCATCCAGGTGCAACTTTCACAATTGCTGTGAAAGTCCTTTTTTTTGCTTCCTCCAAAATTCTTTCCAATCACTTATAAGCCTTAAGTTCTGAAAGAGTTTTACTGTGGTATGCAAAGGCATCTTTCCTAAATAAAGGTTACGACTCAAGCAAGAGAACTTGGATGTATTCAAAGTGTTTGGGTGAGAATGAGGTATCCAGTGTGTTATGTACTTATTAATGTGATTCTAGTTCATAATTAGGATTAGATGGAGGTCAGACTGCTTAGCTTTTCAGTGCAGAAGGCAAGTTCAACTTTCATAGATGCTTGGATACTTGTCAGGTTTTCCATCCATCCATCCATCCATCCATCCATCCATCCATCCATCCATCCATCCATCCATCCATCCATCCATCCATCCATCCATTTTCTTCCGCTTATTCAGGGTTGGGTCGCAAGGGTAGCAGCTTAAGAAGGGAGCCACATACTTTCGTCTTCCCTCTTGGTAAACTTTCGAATATCAAAAATAGGCCTGTCACGATAACTGTCACACACTTTTATTCTGCACTGTATTGTTACATTAGCCCTTCTCATAAAAGCCCTCAAAATATGTCCAATGTCAAGCTGAATCAATGTGAGTAATGTCTACTAAAGCTTGCATAAGATATCCCCTGTTTCTGGAGAGCATCTCTCTGTTTGAACTGACTGTCATATGCTCCAGCGGCTGCCTGATGAGACTTTTGCTCCACGCATTATGTGACCACTTATAGCCTTTGGTCTCCAGTGTACAAAGGACAGCTTATTTCAAATAAATGTGCTAAAATATCCATCTCTGGTCTCTGTATGCAATGATTCAGTTTAATTTTAATGTTTAGTTTTAGTTTGGCTTATTTTGTAAAATTAAAATGCAGATCAAAGATATTAAGTAAATTATGAAGTGTAATCATATAGAAAAATCTTGAAACATAAAAGCACATCTACAAAGTATTAATGAGAATTTAAATGGAATATGTAACAATGAAAATGTATCATTAAGCAAATTTTAAGTTGAACCCCTCTCGTTGTACATCTGCTTTTTATTTATAGTGTTAAATAGACCAGAAATTATACTGCAAATAATAAGATTTCATTCCAAGCCAAAAATTCAATGTATTCAACTTTTGAAAACACTTGTCTTAAGAAAGTGCAGATGTTTTTGGGGAGTTTTTTTGCCCATATTTCTAAAAATTCTGTTGACTTTAATTTATTATTCTGTTTAAACACTTCAGCTTTTATTTTTCAATCTGACTTCTGCAAAAAAATTAAATAAAATAAAAATGCAGAAACAAATTAAATGCCCTCCTATGCTGAGTTTATGGGCATAGACAGATTTTACTCTTCACTGCTTGAAAACAGCAGAGTGGAAAATTGAATGCGAATGTTAAAGTTTTTTTTTTCTTCCTCAAATGAGCAGCAGATCACAGATGATGGCCTCATCACTATTTGTCGAGGTTGCCACCGCCTGCAGTCTCTGTGTGTGTCGGGTTGTGCCAACATTACAGATGCCTTCTTGCACGCATTGGGACAGAACTGCCTGCGTCTCAGGTACATCTACATTCCCAACTTTATTGGAAACTTATCAAGTAAACACTCACATAATCTTTATCAAATTGTTGAATAATTTCTGTGCATTCTCCCAGAATATTAGAAGTGGCTCGCTGCTCTCAGCTTACAGATGCTGGCTTTACTCCATTAGCAAGGGTAAGTTGTGGTGTTTGCCTTTTGGATGTGTGCTAAGCAAGATTTTGTATTTTGATCATTTAAACTGAAACTGACTTTACATTGAAATCCAAAACCCTAAAGTATGTCAGATTAATTTCAATGTTTTCATTTTATTTTTTTAGAATTGCCATGAACTTGAGAAGATGGATTTAGAAGAATGTGTACAGGTGCATACAAATATTTAAAGAATTGATCATGCAGACATTGTGACGTATAGTTTAAACGGCAAGATTTTTTTTTCCCACACCAGATCACAGATGTAACTTTGATCCAGTTGTCCATTCACTGTCCCAGGCTGCAAGTCCTGGTAAGTCTGTGCTCTTCTCTCCAGCATGTTTTTGCTCCCGTTACATTCGGAATCACATCTTTCGTTCTTTTTGATCAACTTGTGACACCCGTGTTCCCTCAGAGTCTGTCTCACTGTGAGCTGATAACAGACGACGGCATCAGGCACCTTGGCAGCGGCCCCTGCGCTCACGACCGCCTGGAGGTGATCGAGCTGGACAACTGCCCCCTCATCACAGATGCCTCTCTGGAGCACCTGAAAAGCTGCCACAGTCTGGACCGCATCGAGCTTTATGACTGCCAGCAGATTACCCGCGCAGGCATTAAAAGACTACGGGTAAGTTGTGTTGGCTGATTATTCACACACATAATGTTCTGTAAATATTCATTTTCTAAAAGCTACACATGTCACTTATAGTGTGAAATTGATTTATATTACAGTGTGCACATATGTCCTGTGAGGGAATTCTCTGTTCAAATAGTTTTTTGCTTCTCTACTAAAGTATAAATGTTTTGCTGCCTAGGGTTTCTGCTTATAAATAACAACAAAAAATTGCTTCATTTCAGTGCCTTGAAAAAGCACTGAACTTTTCCACCCTTATCGCTTTATGAACACAGACATTGATCTTTACAATATACACAATTAGTGAGCAATTCTTATTTTTGAGGATTATTTTTATTAATCACAAACAACAGCGCTTTGTGTCAACCTATAATGTTTATAAACCTCAAACATAAACCCGAGTTATTCTCCAAACAAAGCCAAAACCTGACGTACTTTCTATGTGCACAATTATTGGTTATGCAAAATTATTACATTCACTTTATTATTTAAGTATAAATTACAAACAACCCAAAACTTTCCAATAAATGGTTCTAAAATTACAAAAACAACCGTGTGACTGTTATGGCACTGTTCTTTTCAATAAGTCACAAACTGTCTTTTCATGGACTCTGTCAGATTCTTGATCTGTAAACGATCAACTTTCTGTGCAGCAGCAACTGCAGCCTCCCAGACACTGTTCAGAGAGGTGGACTGTTTTCCTTCACTGGAAATCTGTTAAAAGAACTTCCATGTGTTCTCAGTTGAGTTCAGCTCAGGTGAAGAAAGTGGCCATTTCATAAGTTTTGTCATCTTCAATGCCTCTACTGGCTAACCAGGCACAAAAAAATGTCCTGCATAAAAATCATTTTCTGTTTGAAAGATGCGGACTTCTTCTTGATCCACTGGTTTAAGAAAGTGTTTTCTAAAGCCTGCAGTAGGCTTTGTCTTGAACCTGAATAGGTCCAGCCAGTTTATTTTTTAGTAATACCAGTCCATACTCATCTCCATCTTGGTGGTGTTTGAGTTGATGTGGAGCTTTGTGCCCCTTTTTTTTCATATCATTACTCTTCTTGATCTATGGAAGAGGAATAGGACCTATGGAACAAAAAGAATTCTGACGCTGTTCTAAAAATTCTGACTTCAATCAGTTATTTTTTTTTTTTCAGTCACCTGTATTGATCAGCAGCCTTTCTTTCTGTTCCTCACTGTCTCCGTCCTTAGCTGCTTATAGCACTGAGTATCAGTCAGTAGCTTGTTAGAGGAAGTGAGAGTATGCGCTAAATAGTAAGACATAGTTTCACAAAGTCTTGAGGAAGATAATTTGACTCCAAGAGTTTTTTTCCTATGTTCCTCTGCCTGGATATAAATATCTATAGAAAAGCAGCTCCTAAGAAAAGATAATTGCAGACATGAATGTATCTTGATAATTTTGAAGGGCTTTAGTAATGCATTGAAATGACTTGTTTTTGTTTAATCATAAATTAGACATTATGTGTCTGCATAAATCAGTTGGAAGTAGCTCCAACACTAAAATGCTGCTTGCACACTAGTGATTCATGTGATTCAGGTCCATACAGCGAGGCTCCATATTTGGAGCAGCAGACTTGTTGCTGTCGTTCCCCACCAGCAAAGTTTTAAACATGGAAGGTAGAGGACAGAGAGTTTGTTTAATGTTTTTCCAAACTGAATTTTGATTTCTGAGTCACTGCACCACCCACATGAAGCTGGTAATCGCAAGCTGAGCTCGTCATCGTTTGATCTCAGGCCTGCCCGCTTGATTTAGATGCGAATCAATCATAGCGGGAGTACGCTGGTAAACAGGAGTTTGTTGCCAGTGGAAGACTGACTCAAGTGATGCTCCAATTTTTTTCTGAGACGTTAACAAATTTCCCAATTTTCTTCCTTCCCCTCAGACTCATCTGCCTAACATCAAAGTACACGCGTACTTCGCTCCTGTCACTCCGCCCCCCTCCGTCGGGGGCAGCCGTCAGAGG
Source organism: Poeciliopsis turneri (assembly GCA_922788865.1). Taxonomy (NCBI): domain Eukaryota; kingdom Metazoa; phylum Chordata; class Actinopteri; order Cyprinodontiformes; family Poeciliidae; genus Poeciliopsis; species Poeciliopsis turneri. Next base: position 654,156 of record CAKLNU010000542.1, read on the forward strand.
TTCTGCCGCTGCTGCATCCTGCTATGATGCAAAGACAAGCACCCCCTCTCCTCCTGCAACCTCCCGACTCGGCGTGTTCCTCCCCCAACCCAATGCCACAGCGTCTCATCTTCTAAAGAAAAAGGATACAGAAAACTTCTTGCTGGTGTGCCCGCTCTGCTTTCTTCTTTTCGGAGCTCCAGAGAACGACGGAGAACCAAACAGGATTCAAGATTCTGGATGAACTTCTCTAGAAACAATTTTGAGTCCCAAATCATACACGCTTAACACGAACATCGGTGGGCACATCAGTATTATTAAGAGGGGCTGTGTTCATCCATGCTACAAGATTTTCCTTTCAATCAAATGAAGTATGGACAATTTACCTCCCCCCCAAGTCAAACTGAGGATTTTCACAAAGATCCCCTCGTCCCAGTTTTTTCCCCTTGGTTTCGAAGGTCTCTCAAAAGCTACCTCTAAACAGGAACTGCACTTGAGTAAGACCAGCGCTTACTGATTATTTCAAAATAAAAGCAGCAGTGACATAGCTGAAAAACTGCCAACACCTCCAACAAACACACAGCAGCAGAGAGCAATTATTTTTGTTCCTTTTAAGAATATCAGCAGCCATTTGCACTTTCAATGAAAAAGAGAAACAATAATCAGACATTTTACTAACAAACGCTGGCGCTCACGGCCGTTGTCCTCTCACCTCTCTCTGTTACAATCAGGCGCTTCAAGATACTGAAGAGAATAGAAACAAAAGTTGAAATATTTTTCTAGAACTCAGACTCACATGTCGGGACTTAAGAAGATGCCAAATGTTGCATGTAACTCCTCCTAGTCCTTTTTTTTTATTAAAAAAAATAAGTGTAAATATATAGGACTGCGAGTTGAAGCCAGCTAAGGAGCAGCAACAGGACAGTGACGTAAGTTGTGGGTGGAAACATCCACCCATCAGAGGAAGCTCCAGCAAAGTCAGAGCATGCTCGTTTACACACTGATCTGCTGGGGAGTTTAAGCCAGATCTCTCTGATTTGCTGGCCTGTTACAGCTTATGTTAACAACAAACTTTTCTTTTTTCGTCCCCCCGCCCCGAGTAGAAGTGTAAAAATAAGACCCAACATCACTACAGGAATTCAAGCTGAAGGACAATGGAAAGATAAAGCCAACTTAAAAAAAAACAATCCCAGATTGTCTTCTTTCAGTTAGTTTGAGTTCACTGAGTTGCTTTTTCTTTTGCCTGGAGGACTAAGGAAGCGGTAGGAGTCGAGAGCCTCAGCTCCTCTGAGGCCTTGCAGGGATTCCTCCGGCCGTCCGGGACGAGCGACCTTGAAGCCGCTCTAAGAGAAAGCTGACTGAATCTGAGACCTGCAGCGGCGGAGCTTCTAAAGGACTTCAGCTCCGTGGCCCTTTGAAGTATTGAAGCCTTTTCTTATGAATCGCCCTGTCCTGCTCTCACACCTGCTTCATTCTATCTCTTTATATAAATGTTTTTTTTTTTCCCCTCCTGGCTGTAATTTCCTCTGAGTCTTTCACTCTCTTTGTTTTGCTGTGGTTTGGATTCTGTCTCCGTTGTGTTTGAAGCCATGAGTCCCGTCTCGGCGGAATGAGTTTAAGCCCAATTTCCAATCCCGGTTTTGATCTGATGGAGTTTGTTTTCATTAAGTTTGTTACTAAATGTGTAGCATTTGTCTGTGGGAAGTTTTGGCATCAGTGCAATTGTACTTTTTATTTTTTAAACTACATATAAGTTGAGGTTAATGCTGATTATTGCTGAATGTTTTAATCGAGGAGAAGGATCTTATTGCAGCAGAATGATTCTCATTTCCACCCACAAGCATTCTTTATTTGCCTTGTTTTGAGAAATAGAAATCCTTTACTCAATGTTCTCTGCCTAAATGTTTCAAGCAAAGTGACAAATAAGAATATTTGTTAAAACTTTAATCTGCGTTGCAACAATTTGGCATTTGCCAAATCCAAAATTAGGATTCTATTCAGTTTAAATATTTTTAATTTTTTTGGAAGGGGCTTTACAAGAGTATTTATATAGAGAGGAGTAGGAAAAGTTTGGAAAAGGTGACCGACTCTGTCTTTGTGCTCCAGAAGACAAGACTTTTATCTGGGATGTAACACCTGCTTGTCCTCAAGTTCACCAGTGCAGCTAATAGCGACGTGCTTTCAACCTGCTCCTGAACTTTTCATGTGTATTAAAGAATATGTCATTTGATGCTTCAGAAAAAAAAAAAGAAAAACACTACAAGTTCCACCTTGAACTTATTTTCCAGAGCAGTATCAAACTCTTATCTTTATATCGGCGCTCTATATCCCCTGGTTTACATGGAAGTTGGAGCCATCACGCTCCGGTTCTGTTTGTCTAATGCACGTTTTGTCCTAAACACTGGAGACAGGTTAAGGAGAAAGGCAGAAGAAGCTGAATCAACAGTGTCTGTGTCGGAGGCAGAAGATTTGACACCTGAGAAACATAAAAAAAAAAAAAAAACAGGAGTTTTGGAAGTGACTGTAGTTCATATATTTACTGTAAATCTTTTCGTTTTTTCTTTCTTTTTTTATAATTAACCAATATAAAGAAATATGTATGTATGAATAAATATATACCTATATTATTAAGACTTGTGTTTTTATTTTAGGTTTGTCATTGTTGATGGGGATTTAAGACAGCAGATGGCAGCAAAGATCAGGTTATCCAGATTCCATCATTGCCCTAACTTCCCCCATCCCCATTAATTGTTTTTAACCCCCAGTTCAATAAATTGACGTAGGATCAATTCTGATTTTAACTTGATTCAAAAAGTTACCTTTAGACGCTTGAGGATAGGCCACCGCTGATATAAGCTAAATTTCAGAGTTACATTTTTCTGCCCACTTTTTTTTACATGTTGTCTCAGTAGCTACATTTTTAATCAGCAATTTAAAGTTCCAACAAATAACTGTTTAACAATATTAAGCCAACTAAACAAAGTGCCAATATCTAAGAACCAATCAAACAATCTGCCAAATCTACTAAACTTTTGAGTAGAAAACTGATGTGAATTGTGTGAGGTTTTTTTTGTTTTGTTCTGATTTGAAAAAGCCAACACTTTCAGTACAGCTTAGCCGTTCATAGAGTTTGTTCCAGAGCTGAACCAAAAATGTTTAATCCTGCCTCCCTTTTTAGTTGCAGTCCATAAAACACTAAATAAAACTGTTCTCTGAGATTATTCAAATCAGTCAAGCAAGTGTGAAGATGAGTGAAAGCTCAAGGTCATTCAGTTACATTAGTAAGACCTTAAAATCTCCCCTTTCTTATAAATAAAAACCCCAAACAGAACCCGGTTTTACATGCTCCATTTTTGGTGGTGTTGGTAAAGACTCCGGCAGCAGCATTTTGGTGCGATCTGTGTTTTTCGATGTCCTGCTTTGACATTAACTCATTTTTCCTTTACTAATGGACTTTATGCTGATTTTATAATTAATGGGAGAGGCAGGATGCAACTTTCCAGTCCATCACAGAGCAACACAGAGAGAGCACACACACACACACGCACATGCACGCACACACACACACACACACACTCATATCATGGGGCCAATTTAGAGAGACCAATTACTCTAACAATCATGTTTTTGGACAGTGGGAAGAAACTGGAGTACCTGGAATGAAAGCAGACAAATATTTCTGATCAAGATAAAAACCTTGTCCTTCCTGCTGCAAGGCAACAGAGCTAATCACTGCTCCTTCGGGCATCCCTGATCTGAAAAGATGACATCTTAATAATTTTACCCTTTTTAAAACCTAGGTATAAGATCGCCTTATCTTTCAGAGGAGTAATTTTTATGTTTTGAGATCTGAATCTTTTTTTGGCACCTGGAAAAAGGAATTTGTGGTAAGACGATATCTCCCTTGCAGAAATAAAACTAATAAGAGCACAGATTGATGGCTGCAGACTTGAAGTGTCTCTCTTGGATATTTCTGTCTTTTTGCTTAGATTATTGTGTCTGAGGTAGAAGCACAGATGAACAATTGGTGCCAATTTATCCCAGAGGACTCCCAAAGTGCAGCAGCTCTGGTCTTGCGGACGCACCATGGCGACCGCTGTCACGGCTGGGATCTGTCTTCCGCCACATGAAGCTCATTTTGTTTCTCCAGTCTTCCTGGAGGAACACTGGAGTCTCTACCCTGTTTCCAAATCACCAAAGCTGAAAGTGTGTGTTCCACTCCTGTGTTTAGGGCTCATTTTTAGACGGAGTTATCGTGGCACCTGGGGTATCACATAGAGAGATGAAAGGAAGGTGGCTCAGTGGAAGAAATGTAAATCTCCCCCCTCTCATTCAGTTGTCTCTGTTGTTCTGTTTTTCTGAGTTTGTACACAGATGGTTTGGAGCACAAATCATCGCACGCCAACATATTGTGTCCCTGTTTATTTTTAACAGCAAAGGCACTGCTATAGAAAAAGTCTGCAAATTTTTGTTTTATTTTTTCTCATTGTGCTCATTGTTTCTCTCTCTGCCACATGCTGTCTCTTGACTCTGTGTGAAGATATAATTAATATGATAACTGAACCGTCTTCTTCACACACAACCAAAGACTTTCTGAGTGCAAACTTCGATGTCAGGCTTTGGTGAAATAATGTAAAGAAAATGCAAAAACAACAAAAGTAAGGGATGCTTCTTACATTTACAAGTGTCGATCATCTTTTATTTCCTACTTTCATGACAATAATAGCAGCTGTTACTTGCCATAAGAAAATTCACTTTAAGAAGGTGGCCATTTTTACTTTTACCTCAGATTTAGAACTGACAATGACCTATTTTGCAACTGTAATTATTCCTATGTAAGGGTGTACAGGCACAAGCTGTGTTTACTGCGACACAGAAATGGTAGCAGATGAATCTCTGTGCTGAAAACATTTCAAAAACAGTCCAGCAGTATGGATGCTTTTTATTTGACTGAGTCATGTAGAAATTGATGCTTTTCATATTTATCTGTGTGACTGATGCAATCATTGCAAACATATATGCCGCTTGAGCTTATAGTCAGACACTAATAATCAGTTTGTGACAAGATCAACACAAACTAAGTGGTTCACAAAAACATTTACAGAAAGATCTGAAAGGTTTGCAATAAATTTGAGCTTTCCCCCTTCACTCTGATGCTCCTGAATAAAGTCCAATGTGAATGAATAGTTGCCTTGAGATGTCACTGACTTAGTAAATGGAGTAGGATTAGGGATAAGGGTGAGAAGTGTAAAGGAAGATGAGGTTATAAACCAAATTTTGAACATCTCACAAAGTGCTTGAAACTCTAATATGAAAATGGAAGGAGAATGACACAGGTGTAACATTGCAATCAGCCCTAACTAAATTATTTGGCAAGGAAAGCATTCATTAAAGATGCATCAAGGCCCATGGAACTTCAGAGGGAGACATGCACAACTCAATGCACCTCAAAAATGTGCCCAAAAACAAGTACAGCTTGCGTCGCAGAAAACACGCAGAATATGAGACGCAGAGAAAATGAGAACAAAACTGAACTTTTTTGCCTACATACAAAACAGCAGGTTTGGTGTAAAATTGGAAACCATCCTGACCACACAGTGAGACATGAAGATGGCAGCCACTTTTCATCAGCACTGACAGAGACACTGATCAGAGTTAAAGGGAGATGGATGTAGCTAAGCTCAGGGCAATCCTGTATGGAACGCTGTTAGAATAAAATAAAAGTTTATGGAGTAGCTTTCAGATTTTATTGGTAAAAATTATGTACTTATAGACAATTTTGTTTTGGGCTGCCACATAAAATCCCAATAAAATAAATGGAGCCCAGGGGTGTAAATACTTCATTACACTATATGAGGTGAGGTTATGTTTTGTTTGGTTTTAGTCTTCAAATAGGGAATGTAGTATTAATAGAGGACCCAAACCACATTTGGTTTAACATAACTAAAATAACCACGGACGTTTTAATTAAAACATTCTGCCTAAGGACAACACATTCAAGACTCTATCAGCCAATTTGGCTTGAATCTGTGCGTCGTTTCAAAGTAAATTATCTCTCTATGCCCTGATTGAGGGTTGAAATCCGCCAATCGTGCGCCTCAGACGCATAGAAAGGCGTGTCTCGGATTGCGCTTAAAATTATGTCTGTGCGTCTGTGAACTGCAGAGTTCGCTTTGAATCTTTAGCCAGTTGGTTCCCTTAAATCTTTCGGAGGAGTCATTTATTTATATGTTTTTTTTTTGTTGTTTTTTTTTTTAATGTTTTGAGATGTGAGATTCACACCGCGAGGCTGCGCTGATCTGAATCTTTTTTGGCACCTGGAGAACGGAATTCTCCCACGCTGGAGCTTTCTGGTGCGCGCCGGAGGACGATCCACGGGGCAATACAGAGAGGAGACAGAGCCTTTGCTGAACGCATGTCCCCGCATGGCCTGAATACAAATAAACCAAAAGCAGCCGGTGTATGAGCTGCACCAGTCTCTAATTTACCCAACAAGCGTGTGATTGGTGTGGAGAGTCACCTCGCAGGAGCAGCAGCAGCAGTGCGCACTCTCCATTTTACTTGGATCTGCTCTCTGCCGGTGTTTCACGTAAAGCAGTAAAACCACGCCGACTGAATCCAGATTGAGGAGCTAAAAGTTTTTTTTTTTTTTGTATTCTTGCTTGCATCGACCTCCTCCGGCTCGGTACCAATGATGACTGAGAACAGTGAGATGGAGAGCAACTCGCAGCTCCAGCGCTCCCCAAACAACATGCCCATCCAGCCGATGACATCCAAGGCAAGTTGCGCAGATTTTTCAGTCTTTTATTATTCAGATGATGCATGCATCCTCTTGAAACATGAAAAAGGGACAAACACTTAAAATCAGTCCAAACTTTGCAAACTGTTCCCGCCTTTATCCGATGGGAATTGGCTGAATAGTGAAATTTCTTTGTTCATGCTGTTTTAGCGTCATTTTTGTTGTTTTGTTTTTCCAGACCTGTTATAATTGATCATGAAATGAATGGGGGCGACAACTTTTCACAAATGCAGTTGTATTCTTGTGCCTGCGTCACTAGGTGTAATCTCCCACGTAACGTGTGATGTCACTTTTTCTCGTGTACGTTTCTTCAACACACATGAGGTTCTTTTTTTTTTTTTTTAAGAGGTATTTTAATCTTGTATTTTTGGTACAAATAGCTAAAGATTAATTGTGACCTTGAAAGCTTCTGCATGTGCATGACTTTTATTTTTTTGCTGAATAATTATCCAGCCTATAATGCTGCTCTCACTTCTTTCCTTTTGGAATTTACACAGGATTATGCACAAGTGAAAGCTTCACAAGTGCAGATTTTGACTTGAACATGCAGCTGTAGATCATTTTTCCTCTATGTAGCCCTGTCTGTCAGGAGCCTGGACTCATTATAAAGAGCCTGTGATGCCATTTGAGTTGTTGACTCAACTGTTTAAACAAAGATGTGGAGCTGTGAAAGCTTTCCTGTTGCCTGCTTTTTAATGGCAGAACACTGGCTCATTAATTTGCTTCATGGACAACTTTCCCTTGAGTGGAGTCTTTGTCTCCACCTCATGCCTCGTCCCGATGCCCACGCACAAACACTGCAGGCTGCACTTTTGAAGCAAAGTGACACTCCGAAGTGATGCAGTCAGACACTCCACTGGATGCTCTGTGGTGCATCTAAATATTTGATGTCCTCCGTGAGAAGCTGACATTGCTGCCAGCTAACTGTGCTCACTCTGGGGCGATCCGCTCTATATCCACCCTCCTCGCCAGCTGAGACCAAAGGAAATCATCAGTGATTCGACTCCAGGCAGAACTGACTGGTGTTCAGATGAACTGAATTCCGGCTTTGGCTTAACTACGTTATAGCTTTAATGACAAAGTCATGAATTTTGTTAAGTGTATCCACTCTTCACATTGATTAATGCAGCCTTGCTTGAATTCCATTGCTTTGTTTGAAATTCGCTTTAATTCAGTGTAGAGTGGGAGATGAGTATTTACCAACTACGGACTTGTTCTGGTTTTGCATTTTGTCACACTTGAGCAAATATTTGTATCAAATAAAGATAACCGAAATAAATAAAATAGCATTTTTTTAAAAAGCACATATTCAAACTAATTTGAACCTAATTGAAAAGTAATCACCCCATGAAATAACTGGTTGAAACCTTGTCTTGCAAAGATTATTTTAATTTCAGTAACTAGCCACACCCAGGCCTGAGTACTATCAGCCTTATCTCACAACAGGGTTTGAAATGGCCTAGTTAAAGTTTAGACTTAAATTCAGTGAAAGCACTGCTGCATGATCTTAAGAAGGCAACTCAAATGCTCAAAAACCCACCAATATGAATTAAAACAATCCTGCAAAGAATTGTGAGTCAGAAATCTTTTACACTGGTGTAAAAGATTTCTTTCTACTCATTTATTTTGCATAATAAATGAAGCCATAATTTAAAACTGCATTTTGCATTTACTATGTTATCTATGTCTGGTTTTAAATTTGCATAATAATCTGAACATGCAAATTTAACTAAAAAACAGCAAAAATGGAAGGAATCTTTGCAGAGGTAAATTCAGTTTTACAGTTCTGTTTATAATAATGAAAGTCATCTCAAAGCACCAATTAAAATTAATATTTTAATTTCATCCAATTACATAAATAAATTTAATTTTAATTATAATATAGTTATTCAGATTCATATGATATTATGTCGGCTATTAAAGAGTTATTGCCAAGTCATTCATGCTGCTGCAATCCCTCATCCTGACAAAATATGCAGTGACAGTGGGAGGGGGCAACTCCCCTTTCACAGAAAAAATGTCCAGCAGAAACTGTCTCAATATTGGTGTTTTTCCTGCCAGTCCCAGTTCTTCCAAACCAGTTCCAGTGCTAAACTGGTGCTAGTGCTTGTTTTACACCAACTCTTTCTGTTTCCACCACCAAAAACCCTGGCACGGGAACTGATAACTTGCTGCTATCTTGGCTCCAACTTTGAGTAGGATCAGAGAAAAGAACCGCTATCATCAGCGGCTGAGGGCAGAGTCATGGACACAAAATATTAAAATGTTACGAGCGTTATATTTTAAAGTCCTGAGTAAGTTAAGACAAAAAAAAGAAAAAAAGAAAAAAAAAAAGTCCAAAACAAAAGCAGATCAACTTTTGGGTAAAAATAAATAACCTAGCAGGGTTTAGATTGCAGTACTTATTATTTTGTAACCTCATTTGCAATGGCTTGGCACTTCAGTTTAAATTTGTACCCACAACAGGAGTTTATAGTGGAAAACTTGTGAATTATCAATCAGGGTTGAAATAATATGCGTTGTTAAAATCCCAGTCCCATGTCTATTTAAAACACCTAATCAGGAGCATTTCTGAAATATAAATCTCATCCACAGGAGGTAATTTTGAAGTAATCTAATCAGACTCAGACATGTGTCCGTCTCTTAATTGGACAGGAAAAGACTGGCAGAGAGAGTCTCCACTAGCAGATGCTCTGAGAAATCCACCAGCAACAAATTCCAACAGAGATGGATATCAAAAAAGAAAAAGAAAAAAAAAATCAAGGACAGCTGTGTATGCTGCCAAAATGATTCAGGGGACAGTCAGGAAGTGTGGACTTTCTCTGCAGCATCCAACAATGTGCTGCCAATGTTGGCAGGAATGTGAGCACAGCAGCCAGTGATGTTGGTCTGTGTTGAAAGCTGTTTGGTCTCTCAGGGTATTTGATGCCATTTGAGCGTTTCATGAGAGAAGTGTGAACAGGTAAACCACTTTTCTCCTCATGTAAACAATACGCCTGGGAGTTTTTGACCACTGTCAACAACAACACCGAATGTGTCTGCCCATTTCTCCTGTTGATTGGCCCATTTTCTTTCGCCAAAAGACGATAATTTCACAAATTATCTAGTGTGCACTCTAGAATGTTTATTCATTAAAAAAAAAAAAAAAAAAGTCACGCTGAGTACAGCCTTTCAGCACAGCTGGCTCAGTGCAAAAATATGGAGGACATTCACCATGTGTGAAAGTGACTGTTGATCCCGATTCCAAATCTAAATTACATAAAATTATAATTACAATCATTAAAATTAGACTTTTTTCTAGTGGCATTCAAAGTCTGTAGAAGACCACTTTACTCATAAGAAAATACATTGTTGGCATTGTATGTTTTTAAAAGGCTAAAAGAGTTTTACATCATCTAGAAATGGTGAAAGATGAAATATTTATTAAAGCACTGTGACTGAGACAAAGCCCTTCCCAAAAAAATATATAAACAATTCCAAATCCATATTAAACCACCTGAATTCATTTTCCATTAACCAAATTTTGTGAATAAATTATATAGTTTGCACAAATTGTTAATTCAAGTGAAGTTAGCAATCTTTTTACACACAAACTGCAATTTCATCTCACACACTTTCTCTCTCTGTGTCTGTGCGTGCGCATATAATAATGTTGCAGCATCACTAACCCTTACACTCCTCCTGTAAGTAGCTGCTCAGACATGATACTAAAGACCACAATCTTCTCCATGCTATCAGTGGAATTAAATCGGATTCTCTGGAAGCTCTAGGGACCAAAAAATGCCTGCAGAACTATGTTAGCATCAAGGAAATCCAGAGACCTCACGATGGTCTAGCTTCATCCTTTTAAAAAAGAGGGAAAGGAAACTTACTCTACAACAGTGCAATATTCACTTATTCAGCTGAGGTGTTATTAATGATCTGCCTGCATCATACAGATGACTACAGTTTCTGATCTCCAGAGTTTGCCACTGAATCAAATGACTCTTTGAAAGGACCCTCTTTTATGTTCACTTCAGATCTTGTTAACGAACACTTCACTTACTCCCCGAATGAAGAGGCTACGACACTGAATTTAACTGATGTAGGCGGTGAGTCAGGGAGGGCTGCAACATGATATCATTCTGTCATGTGCCGACCTCGAGCGTGCTTTGCATGTCACGTCGGTACATTTTAAATTTTCTGCATGCGTCATTCAACCTGGGGAATGTTTAGATAAAAAAACTAACTTAAAACACCTGCATTGACTAAGCAAGTTAAGGTTAACTCAGAAGAGACAGCTTGATGTGAAGCTCACAAACAGCACTGCGATAACATTTTCATAATCCTCTTTGGCAGCTGAAGGAGGCCAAGGTCTTTCTTAATTAATCATCGCACCTTCACTGCTGTGATCGTTATTGATTTGACACTACAATAAAGGTGTGAGCCTCTGAAATATTGGAGTCTAGGTCAGAAGGACAGAAAAGATACTTGGTGCTATGAGTTTCTCCTCCATTAAACAATCCTTGAAACGTCGATGGAGAGAGATGGCGTGTGTGTGTGGTTCTGGGTGAATGAGCTTGATTGATCGCGTGTGTACAAGCATTTGTGATAGGAGAAGAACACTGGAGGCAGCCAGTGATTATGCATTGCTTATCTCATATTCATAGCAGGAATCTGCCATCCAGCCATGCATAATAACCAATTTTAGGACACGGAATGGGTCCACACACTGTTTTCTTCTGAAAGAAGCTTTCTTTTTCTTTTTTTCTTTTTTATAGCTTGAAACTGATTTTATGATAGGTGAACATTTGTAGAAATGCTGTTATGTTTTTCTTTTTGTGTTCAAAGGGTGAAGTTTAAATTCTTTGTGTTCTACTTTAGAGATATAATTCCCTTTAAACTACATATTCTTCCACTGACCTAGAATTGGTGTGAGCCAGGAGACTGTCTTTCACAGCACATTTTCACCAAAGTCGGTTTCTTAAAGCTGAAATATCCCCACTTAGAACAAGGTCGGACACAGTGACGTTGATCATGTATTTGACTCTGGCTGGTTGAAGGGAACTTTACTGCCTGTATACACTGATAAGAGGACTTTCTTATAAAAAGCACTTTGGACTTTATGCTGTTCTAATTGGATTAGCTGGAGGACTATATCCGCTTCGGTGTTTCTTTTTCTTCCCAATACATTCTGAACCACCACTTTTCTTCCAGTGGCACAGAGGGATACTTCCACAGTTTAAAAATGGAGATTGATATTTCGAAATATGAAATTGAGAAATTTGAAACGAGGGCGGAGGGAGCTTTAACATTCTCTATAAGTCATTCAACTACGCAGCAAAAATTGACCGATACGTCAACAGTAAAAGCATTTGTTTGAAAGTGCACATTTAATGTTGCAGTTGCATATAAAAACTGTGAGATTTAGTCGATTCAGTGATCAATGAATAAAATGTGTCGCACTCCTGAGATCTCTGAAAGCCGTCGGCGTATTGTGGAGAAAAGCTGTTTATATCTGCACCTTCCTGATAGAATCAACACTTTATTGTTCAGTCGTGACCTCCAGACACATTCAGATATTCCATAAATATCTCAGTCTGACCTCATTAAATTTTAACGGATGCTCATGTCTGTGTTCAGCAAAAGTCTTATATAGATGTTCAGACTCTGCTGTCTTCTTGCAGAGCCTTGATTTTTGTCATTTAGACTGAAAATGTGAGTACTGTATGTGAGTGGTGGTGGACTCATGCAGTTCTTGTGGGATGAGAACTTAGATTCCCTTCAGCATTAAGACCTTTCGTGTTAGAAGAATAAAATAAAGGTATTTTTGGGGTGATTTTTTTGCTTTTAGAAGCAACTACTGGACCATAAAAATAACTTACTGCTGGGGTCAGCTCCACCACCATAGGACCCTAAACCAGATGAAATGGTTATTAATGCATAGATTCATGATTTACTAATAAGAAGACCTACCCCAAATGTTTTTCCACTTTCTTTTGGGAGCTATACACTTTTGATAAAGTGTAAAGATATTAGGCTTGATTTACTAAAAGATTTTGGAAATAAACCCGAGCTGCACCCTGAAGAAAAATATCTTTCTCTGTCCAAACTCACACTTTTTGTTTTTGAATTAAGCATTCTGGACGAATGCTTAATTCATCCAGAAAAATTGCCTGTTTTCATGTATATTTATGTAAATTACACAGATTGCCAAGAGCAGGATTCTCAAACAAAGCAGACATGTAAATGTATTTTTTTTTTTTTTTTGTATTTGGAAATTTACTGAATGTATTTTCTCCCAGATTCATTGTGAGGCATGTCGCATACTACAAATTATTAACATCTCCAGTTGCTCAGTTCGTTTGTGCCACTAAATACGGACCTCAGTCAAAAATTGTGCCAATAAGATCCACTTATTTAAGCAATAAGTGGATCTAAATACAAAAATGGAGCAGTCCAAGTGAATCTGGGCTTTTGTTTCGTACAACAAAAGACTGTTAATGCAGGAATTGTTACTTTACAGATAAAAGTGCAGGAAACATTACTTTGTCATTTGTGCCTGTTTCACTTTTGCCTTTGATTGCGTGAAAGACGGATGCAGTGTCTAGAAGTACTTTAAGGGGAAATATGCTCCTCCCTAATGGCTCTGGCTCCAAATGGCATGCATTGGAAGCATCAGTTTCTCTTCTAATGTAGCGCTTTCTGGTATCTAAGCTAGATTTAGCGCTCCGGGTTCTAATTATTTAATGTCACGGTTACACCCCAAGAAACTGGTTGCACTACATTTCCCATGAACCTCTAGATACCGATTTGTCATAGGGACTTGACTTAGTTGCACTGCCTATATCTGACCCATAAATGATGAAACCTTATTCAGGTAAAATATTTATTTACCAACTTCAGAACGAAAATAAAATAAAGCACATGTGAAAATATACCTTCACAAAATGGTCACCATCAGACCTTATGCCTGGCAAATGGAATATAAGTCAAACAACACCTTTCGGTGTTGTAAACCTTCAAAGAACCTTCAAAGAACAAACATGTAAAAACAAATAACTAAAAATACCACAGGCTTTCTCGACCACCTGGTTTATAAATAGGGACTTTCCCTTTCTGTTAAATGTTCATGAAGTCCCAAATTAACTTATGTTAAACAGTCCCGAACACATCAGAGTCCTTTAGTTTGAACACCCAAACATAAAACAATTGACATTTTTAATTAGTGGGCCCACCAAAATAAAGCAAATAAAAGCCGGCAAAATAGTCTTCAACCCCCGTTGCAGGCCTGATTCTTGAGACACTCACCCTTGGTCCTCAATTCACTGTGACGGGTGAATATAGGTCCTGACGACTCATCTCACCAGATATCAGTCAGTTGATCCGCGCACTTTTAGGCCTAGGCGGAGGAAACCGCCGCCAACTCCAACAGCAGCAGTCCCGACGCAGGTGCAGTGGGCCTCCACAGCTCCGGGGCTAACCTCCGCATCCAGCTCACCGCTCGCTTCTTCCTCGGTCCGCCCGCAGTCCGTTTCGCTAGTGCACATCAAACTTGTGGCAGTTTTTTATCCGGTGGTCCACCAAACAGCTCACAACAATTCCAGCCAACTCCACCGAGTCTCCGCCATCGTCCCTCTTCCCTCTCTTCTCCCTTTCCCGCGGTACTCCTGTTAGTCCCGCCCCCCAATCAATCAGAAGTCAGGAAAAGTGCAATCCCCAATAGCAATTGACCTTAGGCAGAACAAAGAAAAAAAACATACAGCATTCTAGTCTGTCACACCTCGTGTTGAGCTGTACTTTACATACAAACTATCCAAAATTTCTTCATTCTTAAAGTGACAGAACACAATATTTTAATAGACATTTTACTTCAACTATTTTTCTTTATAATGAACTCTTGCTCATTTCAAACTCTCAAACTCCTACCAAAAGACTTTGAAATTATTATATCTTATTTTAAGATATTAAGTTGCCTACATTAAATTTGTTATTTTTCTAAACAACAATATTTCTGGGAACCCAGGGGGTTACACCCTCCCCGTCCTAAACGTCTAGATGTCCCCATCAGACAGCTCCATATGGTGCAAACTCTCACAGCTGCATCTTGCTGATCTGTGTACTGGGACATTGCAGGACGGATGACAGACTATATTAGGATCTTCCTCAGCGTCTCTGGTTATGTATATCCTCATCCCTCTGTGCACAATGACCAATGGCTTGTCCGTGGGCTTTCCAGGCTCGTCATAGCTCAAACGGATGACAGGCTTAACCAGACGTTTAGCAGAAGGAACGCTGGTAGAGTCAACTTCATCATCAGACACACTAGATGTTGGGACGTCTCCCACCTCCAGCCCTGTGTCCGCCACAGGGTCCTCTGATGAAAGTAGAACACCACTGGTATCCTCTTCTACAGCTGCGTCGTGGTCAGGCAATCTCTCCTCATTGCATGACAGACTTGGTCCCCCAGGATCTCTTTCAGAGATGACATCAGACTTGTCATTAGCAAGGGACAACAACTGAACAGGTGGAGGATGTGTTAACCAGGCATCATGGACAACACCTCTGTAGTAATATTGAGGGGTGTCTTCCTCATCTTCAGAATCCTCTTCTCTCACTTCTTCTGCTGAATGCTGCACCTCATACTTTGCTGTAGACACATCAGTGGATCTGGTGGAAGGTCTCTGAGGCAGGCAGCTTTGTTCAGGGATGTCTGGAATCCTCACCAGAAACCCTATTGGTAGCAGATGATCTCTGTGAAGAGTCTTTACAACCCCTCGTCCACTCTCAGGTTTTACCCGATAAACAGGTAAGTTGGGGAGTTTTCCGACAACCACATAAGGTTGCAGGTTCCACTTCTCCTTTAACTTGTGTTTTCCAGGGATTCCCAAGGCTCGGATGAGAACCCGATCCCCTTCCTGTAGGTTCTGGGGTCGTACCCTGCTATCATAGCTTCGTTTGTTTTTCTGATGATTCTTATTGGAAGCCTCAGTCGCAAGCTGGAAAGCATGATGTAATTCTTTTCTCAGTTTGTTCACATATTGATGATGTGTAGTGACTTCTTCTCCAGCTTGAGACAGTCCAAAACACACATCAACAGGTAGACGAGCATCTCGGCCAAACATCAGGAAGTATGGTGAATATCCTGTTGCCTCATTGCGAGTACAGTTATAAGCATGAACCATAGATGCTACATGCTGACTCCATTTCTGTTTGTCTTTTGGATCGAGAGTGCCCAACATAGACAAGAGAGTACGATTAAAGCGCTCTGGCTGAGGATCCCCTTGGGGGTGGTAGGGTGTAGTTCTTGATTTCTTTATCCCCAGCATATTAAGGAGCTCTTTTATCAGTGAACTCTCGAAGTCACGACCTTGGTCAGAGTGGATTCGGCATGGCAGGCCATAGTGCACGAAGAACTTTTCCAGCAGAACTTTAGCAACCGTCGTAGCTCTTTGGTTGCTGGTGGGTATGGCCTGAGCATACCGAGTAAAATGGTCGGTAATGATGAGGATATTGGCCACCCCACGAGAATCTGGCTCAATCGACAGGAAGTCTATACAGACCAAGTCTAATGGGCCTCGACTTGTGATCTGGTGTAGGGGACTCGTTTTGCGAGGCAAGGTCTTGTGAGCCACGCATACCCCACAAGTCTTGACATACTGTTCAATGTCATGTGCCATTTTCGGCCAATAGAACCGATCCCGCACCAACTCGGTTGTTTTTTCAATACCGAGGTGCCCGAAGTCATCATGCAACTGCTTTAATACTTGGAGCCGATATTTTGGTGGAAGCACCAGTTGGAACACTTCCTTCCCTGTAGGCCTTAAAGTCCGCCTATACATCAGTCCATCCTTTATCTGCAACTTGTCCTTTTGTTGTTGTAACAGAAT
Source organism: Poeciliopsis turneri (assembly GCA_922788865.1). Classification (NCBI taxonomy): domain Eukaryota; kingdom Metazoa; phylum Chordata; class Actinopteri; order Cyprinodontiformes; family Poeciliidae; genus Poeciliopsis; species Poeciliopsis turneri. The sequence goes on from CAKLNU010000542.1 coordinate 670,803, forward strand.
GGCCTCCTGATGATCAGTCTGGAAGCTACAGGGCCAATTTCCAGATTTTATCTCCTTTTTAATCCTTCCAATAGCTTCATCAGAATCTTGTTCTCTTTGTAGGTCTGTCATACTGAACTGTTGCACTGGGTTCTCACCAAGAGAGATGGGGTACACATACAGATCAGGAATGGCAGATGGAGATACACCCAGCTGATCCACACACCGCATGTTTTCAGAGACACTCACAGTTTTGCATAGGGCTTTCACTCCAGATGGGGGTATCCAGCCCTCCTCTTCAGAGTTTGCATTTCTGGAAAGCAGATCGGCATCAATATTCTCCCTGCCTGGCCTGTACTGTATGCCAAAATCATAGGTAGACAGTGCAGCCAGCCATCTATGACCGGTAGCACTAAGTTTGGCTGTAGTAAGGACATAGGTGAGTGGGTTGTTGTCAGTTCTCACGGTGAACCTGGCTCCATACAAGTAATCATGAAACTTATCAACAACAGCCCACTTGAGAGCGAGAAACTCAAGTTGATGGACTGGATAATTTCTCTCAGAGTTTCTCAGCTTTCTACTGGCAAAGGCTACAGGACGCAAGCCTTCTGGATGTTCCTGGTTGAGCACAGCACCTAGCCCATCAAAGCTGGCATCTACATGCAATATGTAGGGCTTAGTTGGATCCGCAAAGGCCAGTACTGGTGCATTTGTAAGGCACTGTATAATCTTCTTAAAAGCAGTAGTGCAGGCCAAAGTCCACCTGTCTCCAAAGGACTCAGATTTTTTAAGGTAGGCAGAGTTGGAGGTAACTACTTTCTGTCCTTTTTTGACAGGAGGGTAGCCTTTGGTTAAGTCTGTCAGGGGTCTCACAATAGATGAGTAGTTGGCAATGAACCTTCTGTAGTAGCCACAGAAACCCAAAAATGACTGAAGGCTCTTGAGGTCTGTGGGCTGCTCCCAGTTAAGAACTGCTTTAATTTTTTTCTGGGTCGGTAGAAATTCCGGAAGCAGACACAATATGGCCAACATACTTGACCTGAGGTTGACAGAACTGACACTTATTGATGGATACCTTCAGACCATATTCTTGTAGTCGGTCCAAGATTTTGAGGAGACGTTCTTCATGTTCCTCTAGTGTCCGGCCGAACACTATCAGGTCATCCAGGTATACTAAACATTGCAGGAGATTCATGTCTCCGACAGCCTTTTCCATTAACCGTTGAAAGGTAGCAGGGGCTCCTGTAATGCCTTGGGGCATACGCTCAAACTGGAAGAACCCTAGGGACAGATAAAGGCTGTTTTCTCCTTGTCTTGATCAGCCATGCCAATCTGGTAATAGCCATTTCGTAGATCCAATACAGAAAACCAGCGGCTTCCTGTCATACAATCCAAGGCTTCATCAATCCTTGGAACTGTATATTGATCAGGGATTGTTCGTGCATTCAGAGTGCGGTAATCAATACACATCCTGATCGAGCCATTCTTTTTTCTTGCAACTACAATGGGTGAAGCATAAGGACTACGTGACTCCTTTATTATTCCTGCTGCCAGCAGTTTTTGTAAATGGCTTCGCACGTCATCGATATCAGCAGGGGCAAGACGTCTTGATCTTTCTCGAAAAGGTCGTGAATCACTGAGGCGGATGGTATGTTCGACTCCTTTGGCTAAACCAACATCCCATTCTTCAAGGGAGAACACTCCAGCTTTCTCCGATAGTTTACGAGCAAGCCTCTCCTTCCAGGCACTTGGGATTGGGGAGTCGCCAAAATCAAACAATCCAGGATCTATTGTTCGACCTGACTCTTGGCCTTTGTGCAACTCAGTCACGACATTGGCTTTATGAATACATGCCACGATGGTGCCTTTAGGGATGGCTTTGGCTTTTATTGACTCATTTTTTAACACCAGTGAGAAGTTGTTTATGTTCATGTCAGATGGTAAGAGAACACATGGTGGCACCATTACTCCATCTGGGAGAGAGGGCTGCTCCGGAGGCTCAACCACCAACATATCCTGCTCCCAGGACTCTTTTGAAATTACTTTACAGGCAGCCAGGGTTGAACCACCAGGGGGAATCTTAAGAGGTCCAGGACCCATCCATTTTATGTGTCCAACATTATCATTCAGCTGGCCGGAGAGGTGTTTCTGTTCAAATGTCTTTGGTGTGCTGACAGCAACTCGCCATGACTGAGCCAATCCATGGCAGTCAGGGTCATCTAAGTCTTGGGCTGATGATGAAAACGACAGGCATTCGTTCCCATGATTACTGGGGCCTGATCTGGACCCTTAGGGTCGGGGCAGACCAGAGCTAACACTGTCGTGGGCTCACTGTGAAGACCATCCTCCAAGAACTCAACATTCATAGCTATATAGCCTTTGTACGGATAGCAGGATTCACTGAGTCCCCAAAGGGCCAAGCTGGAAATGGGATGGAGAGGTAAGTGAGACAAATGGCTTGTGTACCAGCTTTCAAATATTATGGTAACACTAGAACCACTGTCCATCAGGGCATTGGTTGGTTGACCCTCAATGATTACTTTACTGATGGAGGCCCCTCCTACTAGTCCCTTAGGGATGCCTGTAGCATGTTGGGCATCTACTGCATTCCTTTTGACAGAGCAGTTGGTCCTTGAGGTCTCTTTTTCCTGTTTGTTTGTCTCATTATTTCTTTTTCTTCTTAGAGAACGAATCAGTTTCTGAATGACTTTGCCATTATCTTCAGGGGCTGTACAATGAGTAGACACATGTCCTCCTTCCCCACACCTGTAACAGAAGAAATCCTCTTCGTCTTGGTTGGTGTGAGTTGTTCTTTGGCTACTAAAGCGAGGAGGAGCTTTATTCACTTTATTTGCTTTGTTTTCTGGTCTCCATCTTGCACCTTTAGTCTGAGGAGGATTTGTGTGGGTCACAGTCATCATATTGAGGTGATGTTGCACATCCTCCACTTGTTTCCTTAAAGTCTGAACTTCATCATTTTCTCTGGGTTTCCTTTCATCTGTGTGGAATACTTTTTGAGCTTTTGAAGTGGCTTTTAACTGACCAGTTGTGAGTTCAGACACTTGGGACTGCAGCATTTTGACTTTAGCCTGCAGCTCCTGAACTTCAGATTCTGACTTAATTTCATCTTCCACCCTCACCTGCCTGACCACTGGTCTAGCTGAGGGAGCTATAGTTTTCTTCCTCACTGATTGTTGAAACTCTTCTTCTCTGATTTCATTCAACAGTGTCAGGAAAGGAGGAGGATTTTGCTTTCTCTCTCTTAGGCGTAACTGTAATAGCAGTATTTCGGACTCTGTGGCTCCACGAAGGAGTTGGTCCACACGTACACTGTCTCTCAGATTGGGAGTTATCCCTCCTCGTTGAACTACTTTGGTTAACTTTTGCTCCACTCTCCGTAAAAAATCCGAAAGTCTTTCACCTTCACTTTGGCGTAAGGCTCTGAAAGAGAAGTAGAGATCCTCAGGACTCTCTGGGGATCCAAACGCTCTTTCTAGAGCTTCAATATATTCCTCTGGGGATGCATCTGGATCATTAGCCCTCACGGCTTGTGCAATTTCCAGAGCAGGGCCTCTCAAGCTCTCTACAATCCTTTTCCGTTTCTCTCGAATGGAACAGTCACTCTCATCCACCATTAACTGTGCTTGCTCCATCCATGTATCCAAACTCTCTTCTCCTGAAGGAGTAGGACTTATGCCAGAATATGCACGGAGACGCCTGAAGACATTACTTTCTTGAGCAGGCCTCATTGTCTTTGCTAGCAGATCACCAACCGCTCTTAAGATTGACTCTGCAGAGTTTCCTGACATAGAATCTGATGACAGCACTTCTGGTGTAGCTGCTTCTTCAGCTGATGTGGAACCATCTTTTGAGAGGGGATCAGATTGTCTCTTTTCCGAGTTGACATTTTCTTCATCTGTCGGCCCATGCAATGTCCACAGTTCACCTCCTTCAATAGGTGGCACATCCAGAGGTATAGTTTTTGTGTTAACTTTTTCACTACACTCGCATAAAACCATCAAGTTCTGTGATTGAGGGTCAAACATACGTCCTCTGACCCTAACTCGTCCTAGGGCTTTGATAGTCATCAAAGTTTCCTCAATGTGCTCAACTGTGGTCTCGATGGGAACCTGCTTCACTACAAGTGCACGGGATGCATCTAAGCCCTCCCCGGTACACCAGTTTTCTAACAATGACATCCTGTAGTTAGTGATTTACTCACTTATTTCTGCTTTGGAAAGTCCTAATTAATTCCGGCTTAACTAAATAAACCTTGGGGTCTAGCTTTCACGCATAAGTTTATTCTTCACGTACTTATTTTTATTGCATGTCTATCTATCCCAGCGGTGCCTCCATTTATGTAGCGCTTTCTGGTATCTAAGCTAGATTTAGCGCTCCGGGTTCTAATTATTTAATGTCACGGTTACACCCCAAGAAACTGGTTGCACTACATTTCCCATGAACCTCTAGATACCGATTTGTCATAGGGACTTGACTTAGTTGCACTGCCTATATCTGACCCATAAATGATGAAACCTTATTCAGGTAAAATATTTATTTACCAACTTCAGAACGAAAATAAAATAAAGCACATGTGAAAATATACCTTCACAATATGGTCACCAGCAGACCTTATGCCTGGCAAATTGAATATAAGTCAAACAACACCTTTTGGTGTTGTAAACCTTCAAAGAACCTTCAAAGAACCAAAAATGTAAAAACAAATAACTAAAAATACCACAGGCTTTCTCGACCACCTGGTTTATAAATAGGGACTTTCCCTTTCTGTTAAATGTTCATGAAGTCCCAAATTAACTTATGTTAAACAGTCCCGAACACATCAGAGTCCTTTAGTTTGAACACCCAAACATAAAACAATTGACATTTTTAATTAGTGGGCCCACCAAAATAAAGCAAATAAAAGCCGGCAAAATAGTCTTCAACCCCCGTTGCAGGCCTGATTCTTGAGACACTCACCCCTGGTCCTCAATTCACTGTGACGGGTGAATATAGGTCCTGACGACTCATCTCACCAGATATCAGTCAGTTGATCCGCGCACTTTTAGGCCGAGGCGGAGGAAACCGCCGCCAACTCCAACAGCAGCAGTCCCAACGCAGGTGCAGTGGGCCTCCACAGCTCCGGGGCTAACCTCCGCATCCAGCTCACCGCTCGCTTCTTCCTCGGTCCGCCCGCAGTCCGTTTCGCTAGTGCACATCAAACTTGTGGCAGTTTTTATCCGGTGGTCCACCAAACGGCTCACAATAATTCCAGCCAACTCCACCGAGTCTCCGCCATCGTTCCTCTTCCCTCTCTTCTCCCTTTCCCGCGGTACTCCCGTTAGTCCCGCCCCCCAATCAATCAGAACTCAGGAAAAGTGCAATCCCCAATAGCAATTGACCTTAGGCAGAACAACGAAAAAAAACATACAGCATTCTAGTCTGTCACACCTCGTGTTGAGCTGTACTTTACATACAAACTATCCAAAATTTCTTCATTCTTAAAGTGACAGAACACAATATTTTAATAGACATTTTACTTCAACTATTTTTCTTTATAATGAACTCTTGCTCATTTCAAACTCTGAAACTCCTACCAAAAGACTTTGAAATTATTATATCTTATTTTAAGATTTTAAGTTGCCTACATTAAATTTGTTATTTTTCTAAACAACAATATTTCTGGGAACCCAGGGGGTTACACTAAAATAAGACAAATTTGATTATTTCCTCCTCTGGTATCATCAGCAAGCATCACCCTCTCTGGTTTCTGTGCCTGAAAACATTTCTATTATTGGCTACATTCAAAAAGCTGACTTGATTTGTATGAAATCGAGTTACACTGCTTTGCCACAATGACTTTGTTCACGTGTTAAATGCCTCCTCTGAACCCATGTCTCTTCTTGCCATGTGAGCTTCTCACCTGTCACAGAGATTCATGTGAGATGGCGCAGCGCTGCCTCCCTTTCGAGCGTGAGGTCACTCCGGCTTTGACTCCATAGTAGGATACGCTCACATAATGCTCAAATGAAGGGTAAGGGGAAGGCTTTTTAGAGCTGCACACTGACAGTAATTGAGACATGTGCTTCAACCGGTGCTGTTATGCTACCACTCAACTGCTCTGATTATGAGCTCAGCTCCAGCTGGAAATAGAAAGAGTTGGAAAAAAAAGTGAAGTAAATAAAGATATTAAAGACTTAAAAAAACATTGACTGATAGCTGGAAGGGAGTGATAAAACTGAATTTATTTAGACCCACAGATTCTCTGTTCATTTGTATGCATGTAAATTAGATCTGTCTGGCAAAGTGCCTTGAGATGACTTTAATTATGAATTAGCCCGTTATAAATAAGCTGAATTGAATTAATTGTTTAAGCATTAATAATGAGGTTGGGGCAACAATCAGAGCAATCAATAACAACCACTTTGAACAGACTTTGTTGTTGTTTTCTTTCAGTTGTTTGTATGAAAATCAAATTATAACCAACATCAATCCACTGTAAAGGAGAAAAATCTGTTTTAATTACAAAGTGAAAAGAAATAAATTGCAATTAAAAGAGATTGTTTTTTTTTTTGTTTTTTTTTTTTTTTTTTCCAGACTTGGAAAAATTTTTTTTTTCCAGACTTGGAAAAATATGCAGATGGAAACAAACACACAACTTAATGGACATACATAAATAAATTAGTAAATTATTATCAAGATTTGGAAAGTACCTAAATCAAGTATCGCAACATGTTTCCATACTTTTCCAAAATATATGAAAAAATTACCTGTTAGTTGAAAGCTTTTATAAAATACAGACAAAAGAGAAAAATCCAGTCAGAGGAAAAAATGTACATATGAATGTGACACATCAAACTCATGCAATTCAGATTTATTTTAATCAAGCACAGCACATTAAACAATGTTACATGATAAATAAAAAAACAGAGCAATCATTGTAAGGTTTTCTAGTCACAGGCTAATTTGCAAACCCAGTCCTTGGTTGGACATTTGTTCAAAGACAGCGAAAATAAAATTAAGATTCATGTTACCTGAGTTATATGATAGTAAAGGGGAAAAATACATATTACATTCTCTTTTTTTCTATGAATTCATATTAAAAATACTTAGGTTAAATTTCAAAATTTGAGCCATAAAGCGCCGCTAACAGCAGAAAACCCTAAGTGCAAACAGAGCTGTAACAGTTCACGGCAAACAGAGTATTCATCGGTTTAATCTAATGAGGTTATATTATCCAAATGAAATTATGCAGGAAACATATGGAGAGAACTAATGCACTCACTCTTTAGTCTCTGTGCATTTGCCTCTGTGTCCCACACACAGATGCATACTCTCAAATAGACAAACTGTCTTCATATCTCATTACCAGACACACCGAGCTGCAAACAACATGTCCCTGTAAAGTGATTAAGTTTGGCACCGAGCAGAACGAGCACAAACAGACGGTGCATCTGCGCACATAGCGTCTGCATTGCTCTGATTATCTATGTGTCTGTCTGTTTCGACTGTGTGTGCAACACCACTCTTCCCCCTTCAAGAGGACAGCTTCCTCGCTGACTGAAGCGGCATGTCAGTGCGCATCATGAGCATATGCGTGCAAAGCTGCGGGCAAATTTCTAGAAACGTCCATCCATCAATCAATGCCAAGCAGCTGCAGCTCACTTTTTAGGAACCAGAATCAAAACACAGCAAAAATTGAATAACATATCGACTGCTGCAGGTCTTTTCAACTTTTAGTGAATTACTGTAAATTTTAGTAAAAGATGTAAAAGAAAAAAACAATAATGTGATCAGAATGTATTTATGACAAGCTGGTTTTAACAAAGTGCCAACAGATGTGACTTAAAATTGGTTTTTCTTAAATATTATTCTCAAAACAAGTGAAGAAAGTGGTGAAAGACCTAAAAATATCCAATTTAGCACCAATTCAAAACTTTTTAGGAATATTTTGCTGAGTGAGTTTTTAGAAAAGACTTTTACACAACATAATTTTGCAGTAATGTTTTGATTTAGCCTTGTTTTCTCAGTGCAAACCTTTTATGTCATCAGTTATACCAGCAGCATCACTTGAATATGCTGTTAACACATGATAACACTGCGTAAACCTATTTGGTTTAATGACAACGCCTCTCTTTGACCACTACTGAAGAAAAAACATTTACACGCAGCAGAGTTCAATATATAACAGCAGGTGGTCATAAAGAGAATTGGCTTATCTTGTTTAACCATGAACCAATCGTATGAGGAACATTTTGTCTCACTTATAAGAACTTTGAAACTTTGCTATTAATATTTTATTCACATGAGGTAATATTGCGTGCTATGAGTCACCCTATTTCCCCAATGAGAACTGGTGCGAGCATGGCATTTTGTTTATGGATGCTGGGATATTGCTTGTGCTGTCCTGAGGGTGCATTCAGCATGTGTTATTGCCTCCTGCTCAGCTTGTGTTTATCCTCTGTTTTCCTTTCTGTCTTCGTCAATGTGTGCAGCTCCAGAGATTGAAACGCTCACTATCCTTCAAGACCATGATGCGGAGCAAGAGCGTGGAGAACTTCTTTCAGAGGTCCTACAGCGACGCGCGCCTGCCCGCTGACTTTATCACTGACCCACCACCGCCTTCTCCCCCACTGCCACCCGGCTCCCCTCTCGTTGGCGAACGCTCACCCTCCATTTCACCGTCTCTTAGCCCCAACCCCTCCATCTGTTCCCACTCACCGTCTCTCAGCCTTTCTCCATCACTGCCTGCAAAGCCTCCCCGAGCTCAGATTAACCACTGTTTTCAGGACCACATCTTTCGGAAGCCCACCAACTGCCAGCACTGCAAGCACATGATAGTGGGTAAGGTGCTAAAGCTGTTCCCGCAAGATTACACGATTCCATGTCGCTATATTTGGCACAGCCTCATGACCATTTGTGGAGGGGAAGTAGGAATGTATGTGCATCAGAACACTTTGAGGTTAAAATGTGCATTGAGAAACAAATCTGGTCTTTCTGCTTTGTGTTCAGGTCAATGGCATCACAAGAGGTAAAAGAGAAGTTGATCAGCAGGCATTCGCAAACAATTTTGGAAAAATTTCTTGTGTTGTGCAGGTTTTGAGTTATATTCCAGTTTGACCTGAACCTCTTTCGCAAACCTGATCCATGTGTTTTATTGTTGCCAAATTTTACTTAAATTCAGGCAGTGTTCTAAACCCTCAATATTTGTTTTTGCTTCGCAGAATATTAGGAAACAGCCTTGATTTCCAAACATGGAAATAAAGAAAAACGATTAAGTAACCTGTTTCAATTGTATTATACCTCATGTGATGTCATCAGAGACCCAGAAGCTTGCTTTTGGCATGGTAGACACAACTTAAAGAAAACATAAAATGGATCATGACATGCTGTTATAGTTTGATTTGTCTTACAAAAAGTCCAGCTTGTAGTTTTAAAACCTTGGATAAGTTGTACAAATAACCTTAAATAGAAGGTTAAAGAATGCGTGCAACACGTCAAACTGTTTTTTATAAGCTGACAAACTTTCAAACAACCAGATTTGTTTTGGCTTCAGTCAGCGGACATTTAATTAAAACTGACTCATTTCTTCAGTGCAGCTTGAGTGCAGTTTTCTTTTATCTCTGCCTTGCTGCTCTTATGAGCTAACAGCTACTAGTATTTCTCCTAAATGTGTTTCCTGTCACTGTGACTGATTACAGTCTCCTACCTGCTCCCCTGTGTTTGCGTCCAGGCTGTTGTTTTGCATGCATTGTGGGGTTTATTTATGTAATGCATCACTTCGCTCTGGCTGCACTCATCAGCAGTCCTCAAATAAAGTCTAACCTCCTTTCTCCTTGTTAAGCTGATTAAGTAGAATCAATTTTCCTCTTTAAAGTAAAAACTGTGCTTTCTTAAAGCCCTCTAATTTTTCTCCTTCTTTTTTAAGTAGCTTGTTGATGTTATCCTCATCTGCAGCAAATTCAGAAATCACTCTTCTTTGATTCTAAAATAAAAACAGGTTTTGGCCTCTTCACGTGTATAAACATTATAAATAGTGATTATCTCATCAGAAAACAAATCAGGAAGAAAACATCCCGAGGCTGTTTTTTTTTTTTATCATTCCAACACTTTAAGTGAAAATGAAAACACTTGATGAATCATTCCTAAATCAATTATGTCTGAAATATCTCCAGCTGCTTTTCAATCTTGCCATATTTTAAGAGCTGTTGATTATAAGCTGTTAGTATTTGCAGATGCAACAGCACAAAGCTTGATAACCTGACCAGACACAGATCTACTTCTGTGATCTGTAGGCCACTTTGTTCTTTTCACACTTTTTTATGCACCCTGCTGCTTCAGTGTTTTTTTTTTTTTAGTTTCTCTTTCATTGTGGCTACATCAATGTCCGTCTTCTGTGTCTTTAATTCTTTGTCTCTCTGTAGGAAACTCCAAACAAGCTCTGCGGTGTAAAACATGCAAGATGGCTGCTCACCTGTGGTGCACATCAGAACTCTCGCAGCAGCAATGCCATGGAAAGGTATACACAATTTTGTGCTGCACTTTAAAAATATATATATATTTGCAGTTTCTCCCATATTAGAGATTCCTTGTCACAAGAGTGGGGAAAATATGTCCAAATTTTGCAAGACTATAAACAAAAAGCTCCACACAAGCCTAAAAAATATGAAAAATTCAACATGAGTTGAGGTGTTAATTACTGATTCTACCTTGAGAACATGCATTTGGCCTTGCATTGCAAAGCCAGTGCAAAAAATACAAATTAGACTATAAGCCCTCAGTTTATTTAGAATAATTACCAACTGATGAGCAGCAATGTGAATAAGCAACATGACTACTTTTTCAATTAATATATTCAAACACTTCTTATACTCATTGTAACAAGTGAGCTATCTTGAGAAAAAGCTATTTGATTATTACCAGAACCATCTGGGTTTTGCAGCAGGAAATAAAATAAAATAAAAAAATACATGTCATAAAGCCAGAATGTTCAAACATATGACAACATAAAAATAATAATAATAATAATAATGAAAAAAAATTAACCCACCTCAAACTGGCTAAGAATTAAGAAGTGGAAAGTCTAGTTAAACTCCAGAAAGACTGTTGCGGGTTTGTAGAGAGTCTGAGTAAGTAAGGTTGAAACCTTTGCAACTTCAGCTCTCCCTCTGTCTGATCTTCATCTGAAGTGTCTGTCAGGAAAAACATCTGAGACAGATGAAAGTGCTTCAGAATCTCTGTAGGATATTTGCAAATTTCCCTTGCTGCTTCCTTTCTAACCTCACTATCTACAGTTGAATTTTGCTGCCTCATGCCACATCATCAACCAGTATAATTTATTTTTTCTGCAATGGAGGTCTATACTGCTTTACCTCTGGGATTTTTGTGGTTTTATTTTTCTTGCAGTTGTTAAAAATAAATGCATCACTCCAATCTGAAGTCATAATCAGTTTAGTCATCAGATCTGGGTACTACGATCAAACAATCTTTCCACTTTTTTAACCACATTTAATATAACTGCTGACATGTTCATATAATATTTATTCAGATGTCACAAGCCATGAATTATATTGGTTGACTTTGCATTAAAAAAAATCCAAAGTCATTTTTTAAATTATTTTAGACCAAACCATTATCAATTGCATTATTGCATTATCAATTGCAATGATAAATAGATTTGGTTGTCAAAAAAAACAAAACAAAAAACATACTTTCTAAGGGAATCACAAATTTTCTCTCCAGTGATATCAAAGTTTGATTTCTAGTAACTTTTCTTGTGGATAGGCGAAAACATTAGTATGCAGGAGGAGACGAGACCTTCTGAGAGCAACTTTGAACATTTAAAGAGCACTTTGTTGAAGACAGCTCACTGCAGTTTGACAGCTTTCTACAATCAGGAGGAGATGCAGGTAGTGAAAAGGACATGGAAAAGTAAAATACATCTTATAATAAGGAGAAACATTTTGTTTTCTTTCTCAACATAGCAAAGAGACTCAGAGCGTCTAAATTTGCAAGACAGAGACAAACTGATCTCAGCTGAGACACTTACTGTGCTTAATTCAGTGTGAAATTGCAATCACAGGGACTCACAAACACAGGCTTCCTTGTCCATGCTTGTATCCAAGCAATGCATGCACGAAAGTTGTCGAGTGAATTTATTGTCCACCATTGAAGGCAGCAGATAAATACAGAAATAATTTCTTCTTCCTTCAACAGGTGCTCAGCTCTGGCAGCGCTCTCATGCTCGTCGGTGTGCCTTTTTGTGTTTTTGATCCAGTTATTTTCATATGACTTTATTGAGGTCCTAAAATCGCTTCGCAGTCGAGTCCATTTTTCCATGGTCCAGATCTGCACACAGGAAGTAATGGAAGCTGAAAAAGTCATTCTGCTTTCTGCTCTCCTCCATTAGTCTGGAGCATTCAAGCGAAACTTCAGCTCGCCGATGCTCGTCAATGACCAATTGGCTGTCGTCAAGGAAGTCCAGCCAAGCCAGGGTGAGCATTCGGAAAGTGCTTGTGCGCACGTGTGTGTTTGTGAAAGTGGGTGCACAGGTTTGTTTGTGTCTCTGTGCTTTTGTTTGTGACTTTGCTCTGTCTAGTGATTTGGGGTATTTTTAGATTTTTGTGCGCTTCCATTTGTACCGTAACAAACCCGGAGCCACCTCCCTCTCACCTTACAACCACGGAAGCATGAAGTGGGAAAAGATAAAGAGCAAGAACAACTTCAGACTTTCTGGGAGGCTGGTGGATGGTCTGCACTCTGAAAGTATGTGAATAAATATTTACAAGCTGTGATGTTTATGTTTTTAAATCTGTTTACGATTATATATATAACCCTGGACTGTTGAAGCTTAAAGACAGGCACAGCAGTTTGCATGTTTAAAATCTCAATAAACATTGAAGTGCTTCCTAATTTATGATCAGCATGAGCTCTTTCCAGTTCTCTCCTGAGATGTGGTTACACCTCATAAATTAGGTTTTGAACACATGTTGAATTTCTAAAGCCCTGCTTTTACACCAGTGCCTAACAGGACTGGTGTAAAATATTCCTTTTTTCTTTATCTTTTGATGAGCCACTGTTTCCCTTGGGGAAGAAAAGAGAGGTGGTGAGGAGGGGTGCAACGATATATCCAGCTCATGAAGTGATACAATATTAAGTTTACAAGAATGAGTAAGGATACAATTTCACTAATCTAATTGGAAAAAAAAACTAATGCTCCTGTTACACTTCAGCAGATCTACCTTGCATTTCAACGCCATATGCACTGAGCTTTTGTTGTTGCATGAGGATAATATTATTTATCCTTCTGCTACACAATGCAGACAATCTGTCTGCACTGAAGATAATTTTCTTTCACATCCTAAACTGCTGAACTGACACCAGCAAGACTTACCTTTAAGACAAAGTCTGCTGAAAATTCCATTGTGGCAAGACTCAAATAATTTAACTTTAGATTTCAGTTGTTCACTTAAGTTAAAATAATGGAAAAGAAAACTTAAACAAAACAGTGATGGCAACAAAAAGATTGATCTGGTGGCGTTCAACATTCTACTCCCTTGTTCCATATACACAAATCCTATACAACACTTTAACTTTATTTTCACATCTTTAGCTGGCCTTCCTAATGAGCTCATTTAACTGCTTTGTCTCAGCACTTGAAGCTCCATGAAACCTCAATGTTCGCAGAAGATGGTCTACTCTGTAAACACCATCATAGTTGTGGCTCCAATCAAGTTTATTGCTTAGGTAAACACTTCCTGGCTTTCACCAAAGTCTCACACTGACAGCAATTGGCCCGGGGCTTTGTGAGAAAACTTCAGTCTGAGAAGACATTTGTGGCGTTTTAATATCACAAGTTTTCAAATCATTGTATGTTGTTACACCCCTAGCAGCTACTGTAGTGCCTCATCTCGTGTGAAGTACACAATGCTGACTAAGTCCCAGCATCTCATGCTGGGACTTTTTGTACAATTCAGGGATCAGGATGCACTCAACCTGCAGCTCAATCACCTCAAAGAATGGGTCTCTGCCAGGGCATGCTGAGTTTGCAATCTGTCAAACTCACAATGGCCTGCTACTTATTTAAATACAGAAGTAACGCTACTCTTTGATTTCTATGATGTTTTTAAGACTGCAACAACATACTATGGTATTAAAATGTTAAATTGGTTCTTTTGAAAACAAAGTCCGTCCTATAAAGAGTTATCCAACTGTTCTTAGCATATGATTTGGTTGGATGACAAAAGTTTTCTATGTACTACTATCCACTCCACTCCATTCTCATTGATGGCTCAGGTGGTAGGAAAGAAACCTGTATGTGTTTCTCTGCAGTGCTGAGAGTCAATAAATAAAAACTTCTTATCAGGCAAGTTAATAACTGTAAGTCATAAAACAATTTATCCTCCATTACTTTTAAATCTTTTATGTGAGAGAGCTAGAGATCAATTACAAATAACTTGTGAACACTGAGAGAAAATCACAACTGGTGTTTGCACTAATTCATGGTTTTCATCAGTGTTAAAGAGCTATTTCATTTTAATGTTTCCTAAAATTTATATTGCATATTTAAAAACAAATATGTTTTGGCATTAAAATTTGAAGAGCACAAAACAATGTAGCATTAACGAGTCAAACATGGGCTGATGTATGTTATACTAACGCTATAAAACACAGGTTGTAATTTTTGAAACCTTTTCTTAGCTTTATTAAGAACATGCCTTTTTTCGTTTCCTGTCTGGCAGTGAAACAATTATAATTTTTGTCTGAGTGCCGGGGAGAAAACCAGCAGATTTACTTTGACAAGTACAGAACTCTCCAAGAGTATGGTGAAGGACAGTTGGTGCTTTAGGTCGCAATCTTGTTTTCACAGTACAATGTGGGAGATGCTAAAACAAGAATCAACTTTTATGTTTAGATGCTAAGGTCACAGAAAAGAAAAGACAGCCAGAGTCATTTTCAATTTTCAATTCTAAGATACTTGTTCAGCAAGATAAAAATAAAAAACCCAAGATCTTCTCCCTGCTATGAAGCTGAAAGTCTGTGAGCAAGGTTTATTTAGACCTCTGTGATTACTTCACTTTGCAGATGCATTTCCTCCAGGGAAGTTTACCCCTAAATACCCATCTGATTTCAGTCTTGTGTCAGAATTTCAATTTTTCAGACTCCTGGTGAATTTTTCTGACGAAAGCACAGTGGTAGTTCATTCGGTATGAAATTGCAAATCGTTGCTGCTTCATCCTGCACAGACATACACAAGTGCAACTATAGCAAAAAAAAATAAAAAATAAAAAACCCTCTGCCTTCCATTCCACTTATGTCGAGGTGGATGGAAATAGGAGCAGAAAATCTTATTCCTAACCTAAAATGTGCTGCTGTAGCACTGAGCATTGCAGTCTACATGAAACGCAGAGATGAAGACTTTGAGGGGATTTCCATATTTTAAATATCTTATCTTATTCTCTTTGTACTCACTACAGCTCCAGATATATCACAGCCCTTAAACTAAGACTCAGTAGAGTTATTAGACTGTCTTGATGTCTTCTTAACTTTTGGCTGCTGTGCACTTTCAGATATTAAGTGGGTCACTTTGGCCCAGGACTGAATGCATTACTGCTGTTATATTTAGCCCGCTTCCTCCAGATTCTCACAGGCACAATATCTATGATGTACAGCATTATCTCAGCGTGTCATCCTAATTGTGGCGTGTCTGCAGCAGACGCTTGGAGTTAATTAATAATTTATGGGTGTGATTTTTACTCAGGCGTAAATGTGTGTTTGTGTGGTGTGTGTGGTTTCAGAGGCTGCGCGGATGCGTGTAGACCCCGTGTATGCCGCCTTACGCTACGGGACGTCCTTGGCACAGATGAGCCGTTCCAGTTTTGGCAGTTTATCAGAATCACCAACACGCAGCTTGGTACGGCATCATCTCCCCAGTCATTGAGGGTAGAGAACAGTTGAATGTGTGTCTTAGCCATAAAAATGGGTCTGATGGCTCTGGTCCGTTGAATCACTGAGGTCATACATACAAATTCATAGTACAGAACATTTAGTAGGTTGTAAATTTCTACTGGGAGCTTTTCAGAGTCATTTTATGCTTCATATAAAGATGTAAACGTGAAGCATAACGTAATATTTAGATAAAACAGTTCAAAATATTAAATAAAAATGTTTAAAACCCTGTAGAGATGGACATATGAGGAGGGAAACTGGTCACTACTACACTGTAAAACATTTGAAGGTGGTTTAATTTGCAAGTGAAAGTCCACCTGCTGCCTTGAATGCAACTTAAGTAAACAAGAAAATTGCATTGGTTTTAACTCAGAAATTGAAGTTCATTAAGTTGATTTAATTTCCTAACATTGTTTTTATTTATTAATTAATGTTGAATTGTGACTTTTAACTTAATGTTACAATTTAAACCAAATAATTATTTCACATTATGCAAGAAAAAAGTTATCTCACCTACTGCAAGAGCACAACTTTCTCTATAATTTTTACTCACAATATCAAGTTAAAATAACTACTTATTCAGCTCAGAAACATTTAGTGTGAACAAAACATTATCCCATAGCTTCGCAAACTGTCAGTTGCATTAAAATAAACATTTGCCATAATATAACGCAAAAGTCAGATCAACGTAACACACTTCCATCTCAGGATACAAAAACAAACCACTAAGTACACTGGGAAATAGTTCCCACTCTCGGCTTTTTTTCTTTCAATTTTTTTTTAACTCTACTTTATTCAACTCTTGGAGCTTTGACAAAATTAATAAAAAGCTAACACAACTTATTACTGTACTCTTGGAAACTCACAAATTTAGGTAAAAATCTAAAACTTGCTACATTTATTTGAGTAGAGGATAGACACAAGTAAATGCAATTCAACTTTTTCTGTTTATGTTAATGTTGCTTTTCATATATATAGATGTTTGCTTCACTCAATTCTTTCTCTTTTTTCACATTGACTACATTCCACCGCTAAGAAGTTTACATAATTTAATGCTTTTTTTTGTTTTGATATTTGCCATGTGCACTGGATGTCTTCACTATTCCTTGGCTCTCCTTCACCAAATTACTGTTGCATCTTTTTGTATGATCACCTGTAACCGTCTACACTTCACGTAATTGTTCCATCAAAAAAGTTTTACTTTGTAACCTGAAAAATAAAACACAAAAATAAGTTTTTACTAGTGATTTCACTAAATAATCCAAATCAACTCACCACTAAGTGAAATAGTAACTGCTCACTAAATCTAATAACTGCTTGTTTCAGTTTGACAGTGAAGACTGCCATTAAGCACTTAAAATAAGATGTATTTTTATTATAATTATGATATCAATGTTTCCTGCCAAAATTTGAACCCCTCATTTCTCTACCATTGTCATCTCTTGCAAAGTCAGGTAAGATAATTCAGAAAATAGTATTCTTAATGGAGGACAACAAACTGATTAGACATCTGTTGAGCAAATGCACGTTGTCTTTGGCAGCTGGGTGCTAACATTTTATTGTTTCCTCTTTATTTCCTCAAGGGGGAGGGAGGTGAGGAGAGGCAGGAGAGACAGTGCAGCATGGAGGAGGAGATAACTCAGGAGACAGGGGGTAAATGCTGCTATGTGTATGTGAAATGTGCTGTGTGTGGGTCAATGTCTCTGCTGTGTTTACCTGTGCATGACTGCCTGTATGAGAGAGATATTTCATTTGTTTGCTTGTTTAAAAAAAAAATTCAACCGCATAATTGTAAGGGTCTTTTATTTTTTTCTGCTTTTACAGAAATCCTCGCGCCGCTTCCAGACGCCGCCGTTCCAGAGAAAGAGATGGAGAAGGAGATGGAGAAGGAGATGGAGCAGAGCTGCGAGCAAGCAGAGATTCCTGCAGAGGACAGCAGTTCAAAGGTAGAGCTCTGTTCAGTCAGCCACTCTGTGAAGGCCAGCCTTTGTTGTTTCATTTCTGGCATTTGTATTTCTATCTCACAACCCGAATAACCTTGTGTACAGGTGCCCAAGCGCATTGAAGTCCACTCCATCCACACCTATGTAGCACTCTACAGGTTCCTGCCTCAGGAGCTGAATGACCTGGAACTACAGTGAGTAAAAGCCAGACAAAAAGGATTTTTTTTTTTTTTTTGTGACCACATGACCGCAAGTGAGGACATGTGCTTGTGTGTCAGCATGTTTTGCTGCTGTCTGTGTTTATAGTTTCTCCCTAACATTTACCCTAATGGTTATTCCTGCAGGATAAAATGTCCCTGTCAGTTTTAGAGGACAATTTAAGGGCGCCCCTAAGGACAATTAATTATAATTTTGGATCCCTTTGTGTTCCCATGTAGAAGTAGCGTAGATTAGCTGTGCTCCAAGCAAGGGAGAGGATGGAGACAATGAGCTACTGAGAAAGGAAAGAGAGACAAGGAAGGAAATTGCAGAGAATAGTGAAAGTAAGAAATAGTCACTACAACCAAAGGGCAAAAATCAAAGTAAAAGTTCTGAGAGATGAAGGACAAGAAAAGAGGATTGTGGGCAGACCTTGTGATGTGAGGGTATTCTGAGAGTGTATTGATAGTTAGAGGACAGCTCTCACAAAAGCAGAGCACCGAGACTGTTAAGAGCCATCTGTGATCTGGCTCCGAGTGTATGAGTGCAGAATTTAAAGAAAGGGGGATGTGCTTCTCCCAGGTGAAGATGAAAAACTTTGCAACCGGTTTGGACAGCAGTCCGGTTTTACTTCAGTTCCCATGATTCACTCAGAAAAAGGAGAAAGCACAAAATCCATGAATTAAAAACTAATGAAGTGAAATAAACTCTGTTAATTCTGACTCTTATTTTCTAATCTGAAGTGACCATGTTTTTACTCAATTAGCAAACAATTTTGTACTTTAGACAGAAATAAGCACAATTTACAAATCAAAAATATATGAAAAATATATTTAAGAAACACAATATTGATACTCCAATTAAAACAGGATTATTATACTAGATCTTGTCACTAATAAGAATCGAGAATAAATTTCAATAGTCATCCATCCATCCATCCATCCATCCATCCATCCATCCATCCATCCATCCATCCATCCATCCATCTCCCTCTCTCTCTTCCTCTCTCCTGAGTTTTTTTTATCATAGAGAGTTTGACTCAGAGAAACTGCACAGTTTATTGGATCCACTTTAGTAACATAAATTTTATCTTTTCAAAACCTATTGTGTGCGTTCTCAGGGAGAAAGAGAGTTTGAAAACAAATGAAATGCATGTATTTTCAGTCTTTCTAAGAAAACAGTCAAGAGAACATTCATTTCAGAGCTCACTGGGATTTAAACTAGCAGGAAAAATGATTACTTTAAAGAACCTTTGACATGTATTCCCATGCATTCTTATGGACCATAAAAAAAATCACCTAATGTCCTACAATAGCTTCAGTTTCAAAAACACTGTTTAAAAAAAATAGGAAAAATGGTTCCAAAATATATTCAATAACTCTGTTTTAGCAACAATTACCAGAACAATATTTCCATGCATATTTCTAGAGTTGAAATTCTGAGTGTTTGATATATGATATTATCACACCCTATAACACACTGTTTAGTGCTAAAACTCAGGAGAACTGACATACAGACAAACAATTGGAGCATAATTCCTCCCAGTGTATCTGAGATGGTGGCGGCTGCAGAAAAGGGTCTCATCAAAACCCAGCAGCACAATAAAAATGCAGGTTGGTGTCGGCTTGCTGACGGACCCGTGTTTTCATCAGGAACCGCACAGTCCAACACGTAAAACTTATGACTCCCATGTCTTTGTCACCTTTGTAAAAAGACACAAAGACTCGGCTGCGTTTTAACTGCCTTGGCTTTGTAACCATGGGCTCTACAGCTTTTTGTCAGTCAGATAATGTCATCTTTTGTGCTTCAGTTAAGCTCGCTTTCTGTGCTCTTACAGTGCCTCATCTGTCTGCCATGCATCCCCCATCTTGTCTCCTTCTCCCTCTTTTCTTCCCATCCCAATCATGCATCTTTTTAAAAACTCTCATGTTTTTTCCTCCAATAGTCCTGGCGATCGGGTGCAGGTCACAGACGACTCTAATGAGGAGTGGTGGAAGGTGGGTCTCTGTGTGTGTGTGTGTGTGTGTGTGTGTAGGCGTGTATGTGTGCGTGCGTGCGTGTGTGTGTGTGTGTGCATGCACACATTTGCGGCTGCATCTGTGTGTCACTTTGGGTGTCCAAAAAGGTGTGTGAATGCATATTTATTGTGCACATGTGCTAATTCAAGTCTTCAAATCAAACCTTTAGTGCGTAACACCTGCTCCATTTTTCATAAACATGCAGGCAGCCACTTTCTGAAATAGAACATAATTTCCTCTGAAAATTACCAAAAGAGTTTAGCATAATGAACATGACTAGTGTTTCAGCCTCAACAAGGTGTTTATTGAGTCAGTAATGAGCTTCACACACTCCCAATGGAAAAAATGTTAAAGTGTGAGAGTGCGTGTCTTTGTATGTGTGTTTCAGTTCCAGACGAAAAGCAAGATTGACTTCGACTAAATGTATTTGTATTTGCTTCACATATAACTTCTGTTTCCATATGTAAAACTGCAGCCTCAAAATACTGTCAGCAGATTCTAGAGCAAGGAATCTTTAAATTATGTATGATTTGTGAATCATCTGTTCATTATGAATGCACTTACCGTCACTTTGCATCAGCCCATTCAGAAAATAATCAATTGTTCTTATTTTTGCTTGAATACATGGACAATAACTCCATGCGTAACTCTGCTGCCTTTGTGATTTATTGCTAAATTCTACAAGGTTTTGATTGAAATGAAAAACAAAGGCGCCTTCTTGATTCACCCACTAAATAATTAGGCAGAAGATGACAGTCACTCTGAATTGCAGAAATTAAAAAAGGGAGTAATCATCTTTTCTTCCAACAAACAAAAAGATTTCCCCAAACTGTTCAAAGTCTCCATATATCTTCAGAAAACGAGATAGGATTACTTATTTGCTGTCAGATATTTGAGAGACATATTTTCAGCTTGATACAAATCTTCAAAACTTGTTGTGGAAAGAAAAACAAAACAAAAGATGGTTGATCAAAATCTAAAGTGAATATGAAGCTTTAATTTGCCTCAATAGAGCTTTCAGAATAATACTGCTATTTTATCTGCAAATAATTGGCTTTATGAGCTCCCATTCTTTTATTTTTCAAAGATATTTTGGATAAATAAATCAAAGCATTTAAATGCTGTGGATTTGTTACAGAATAGAGTTGAACACACTCTTCCCCAACACTTGCACTTCCAATTTGCCACGTCTGCATTTTTGTTGTTTGTCATAATTGTGTGTAATAAATTGGTGTGGCCTATGTAGTTACAAAACTAAAATGGTAATGAAAGCAGGCCTTTCTTCCCTCAATGAACAGGAAATTTGCATGTGAGTTTTCATATTGGAGCTAACAAGATTTTTCCTTCCTTGAAGTATCTTAGTGTCAATGAAGTTGTGTTCTTTTGTGTTGTCCAGGGTAAAAGTGGTGACAGAGTCGGCTTTTTCCCTGCCAACTTTGTGCAAAGGGTCCGGCCAGGGGAGAGTGTCTGGCGGGTCATTCAGGGCGTTCCCGGAAACAGAGAAAAAGGACACATGGCAGTGAGAGAGTCGCAGGTAACTCAAATAAAAATACTCTAATTAGCTGCAATCTTAGACAGAGAGAAAGAGAGACTCATTAACTGTAGGTGATGCTGGCGCTCAGTCATGAGTATTTAAGGAGAAAAGAAACAGCTAAAAACTTTTTTTTCCCCGACTATTTTCCTCTGTTGTAATCTGAGAACTGAGTTGTCCAAAGTGTTCAAAGCAGTTTCACTGGGCCCAGAAAATGAGACTGGGCATCAAAAACAGCTTTGTTTGTAGTAAAGCTTCACATAGATCAAACATTTGTCTCTTTTCAGTAGGTGTTGGTCAGAGATGGTGCTTTAACCACACGGAGAAGAGGGAAAGTTCTGAAAAACTTTGTAAAATTTTGTAAAATATTATTTAGGATCCTCCAATTCACCACTAAATAAGCAACAATTACTTATTTAGGATGTCCTTAAACCACAACGATAACAAGAATTAGAGTAATAACTTGGAAACCCAAAAATTATGAATAATTAAACTGAAAATATATTTCTAAAATGACCCAACTTTGTAGGTTTGTTTGCTAGAAAACGAAGATGACACAGAAACTCTAAATGGAAGCTCAAGGTCTTCCGGTCTGTGAGCATTAAATGATCAGAACATTACCTTCGAACTAGAATAATGGATGTGACATTCTGTGCTTGACCTGAGGAGAGAATGAGTAATAATGTCACGTGTGTTGCAGCCATAAATGCGCTACACTATCCTCATAATAAGTGATTCCAAACATTCACTGAGAGTCTTCATGTATTCGTATTTTTCTCATTTTCCTTTCCTCTCCTCATTTTAGATTTGTGTTGGGAAGAGAGAAGAGGGGGAAGTTTTTCTGAAGCTGAGCAGTGGAAAGAAGAGAGGCCTGGTCCCTGCCGACTCCATAGAGGAGATCTGAACATTACTTCACTTTTACACTCCGACTCAAACTGTCAGCCCTGCACTCTGCCCCGCTCTCTGGAGAAATGACCATATAATCCTCTGCAACCGCACAGAAAAATACACACTCCTGCCAAGATCCGACGCCACCGTCTCTGACAAACATTTGTTTTCTCAGAGCATTTATTGACTGCTGTCCTGCACCAAGGACTGTGATTGACTCAACATCTTAGACAAAGGGAAGCAGAGGTAAATGTGGCTTCAAATAATTGGATCGCATTCAGTTTTGCCCGTCAAAAACCCTTTTCCAACTGTGGGAGGACGTTGAATCCTGTTATGGGAACATCATGCTTGTGTCAGTGTCCTTTTTCTTGCTTCTACCCACTCGGTGTGTCTCATCACTATCTGCTCATTTCAGGGCTTTTTTCCCTTGGGGCTGTTATCATATATTGCTACTGCAACTACAGACTCTTTGCAAGGATCAACCACTGCCATCCACTGAAAGCTACACTGCCACTAGAGAAACTTTCGATGGAAGGAAGTCATGAAAATTTAAAGCCTGCATCAGACAGTGCTTTAACTGATACATCTAAAAATGCAGAATATGAATCAATTTTTTAAGAAAAATTGAAGGCTCCAATGACCTTCTCACAGATGTTTAAATCTGTATTTTCCAGTATATAGAAATATTTAAAGTCAAAGAAAGTTCAAAGAATTGCATCGCGTGAACAGGGATGTCCAAAGTGTGGATCAGGGGCCATTTGTGACCCTTGGTCTGACTTTTTGTGGCCCCCAACCAGAGGTCGCTCTAGACTTTTTCGTTCTCTGTCATCTTGACCAACAACATTTTTAAAAAATCAGTCATGTACAATTTTTACCCGTCAAATTATAATCATATTAACATAGGCTATTTAGCAACCAAAATGTTATAAGAAGAACCAGGTCTATCTAGAGGCTTTTACTGAGAAGCCGACTTTACCAAACTTTACCTTTGCCTTTTCCAACCTCAACTTTTATTTCGTATGTTAATTTTGGCTAAGTGTAGCAATCGTTTTGAAAGAATGTGACCCAAATCATTATTTTATAACAAAGAATAAATTTTTTCAACTGAGCCTAAAATAAATTGTGCAAAATCCTAGTTATCCCACTCTTGGGTCTACGACAAATTTTTTGTTCTTTTAATTGTATATTCTTTGCCCCCAAGTACTTCTGACTTGATGAATTTGGTCCAACTTACAAACATTTTGGACACCCCTGATGTAGACGGAACAGTGGGTATTTTGAAGCTTTATGTGAGCGTAGAGAAAGGAAAGAAAGGTGTCAACAAGTGTGGAAGTTCAAAGCGGAAGACGCTGTTTTGTTTTCACACACCAGCTCGCTGCGCACATGAAGGTTTGGCGCCCGCTGAGATTCGTTCGAGGTCCGCTGCAGGCGTCGCAAGCACTGCCTGCCGATTTCTTTTTTTTTTCTAACAAGTTTACTGCTACTGAAAGCAGCAGGAAATAAAACACACCTGCAGCCAGCCATTCCAGAAAATAAAAACAGCAACATTTTAAGGGTCTGTCTGGATGTGACGAAGAGCCTAAGTTTCTCTGACGGTGCAGAGGAGGAGGCGGCACAGCAAGAGAGATGACACGAGCGTTGAACCGTTATGAGTCAGCGTGCTTCGAGGTAACACTGTACCCATGGGTGCATGGGAGTCATCCATTGATCAAATGTCAGCCCGCTTTCCTTCTCTCCCAGTTTGGCCCTTCTTGTCTTCTTGTTATTGATGTGACTGGTCAGCTGTGATATCGAGTGAGCACATTATTTTTTTGCTTGAATCCCAGAGCACTTTGGATAGTTTAGACATCTACAGTTAATTTATTCATTTTGCAGCTAATCTAATGCATTTCTTCAGCCAGGACCCCCCTTCCACCAGCAGGGGAAATACACAGTTTGCATGTCAAAGACAAAGAAAATGACTTGAAGTAGAGAATACATTAGAAGTCATATAAAATATTTATCGTTTAGATGAAAGAACCACTTTTTCATCTGCATTTCAAAACTTTGAAAAGGTCTAATAAATAAGCATCTTCTCCTGTAAAAAGTAAAAGTAGCATTTATTTTTTTCCGTTTATCGTCTATGTCGTCAAACAAATATTGCAACTTCACCATGAAATTCTCCAGGTTATTTGTGTCTTTTTGTCAAAAAGCAGCACTGTCTTAAAGAATATCTGCAGCATCCTCTTCAGGGATTATTAAAGATGTGTAAAAAGCCTTAAAATTATGATTTTTTTTTTAAATTCAGTAGGACTTAAAAATAGACAAATTGGTCCTTTACCTTAACAACATAAGAACATTAGAGTCAAATTAATTAAGAATGACCACAAATGTTACAATACTGAGATCAATGACTATTCAAATTAATTTCAATTAATTTAGAAAGTATGATGTTAATGAAATTTAATCCTTTAAAAAGAAAGCTGTCTCACTTTTTTTTATCCGTGTCTTCGAGCACCATTCAAATAAAGTGTTGATCTCCAGGATATCGCTTCCTGAAAGCAGCAGCTGGCTTACACTTACTCATATCTGTGGTCAGAACAGTAATTAAAGAAGGCACAAACACATGGGACTGTGTTGTTCCAGGACCCAAAAACCAAGATGGTAAAAAAACAGAAAAGGGTAAAATCTTGGTGGCCTGGAGTCTCCAAATTAATTAGATGCTCTCTGTATGCCAGTCATCTGTTTGTAAAGTTTCTTCACATTACTAGGACTTTAACCCCTTAACTGACATCCTAAAAATGCTTACACGTAACGCAATGGGTTCATGAAGGCACCAATGTCATCATCACAATTAGAAGGTTAAATAGACCTGTGCCTTGGTCCAATGATACAGAAGATAAGCCATTCTGAGGTTGGATTTTAAAAAAAATTAAAGTACCTAATATCCAATGTTAAGTACAGTGGGGGATCTGTGATGCTGTGGGCATGTTTCTGTTCATACCCACAGCATTCCACAAACTATTTAAAATACCAATTTGCTTTGAATAAAAAAAATATCAGTTATGGATCTTATGTTATCACATACAAAAAGTCTTTCTGCAGGAAAAGAGCTGTGCAAATAAAAAAAAAACAAAAAAAAACAAAAAAAACAACTAACTAACTTAAATGCTTTCTATACATCTTTCCCAAGGGTAACAGTAATCATGCAGAGGGCTGTGCAAAAGTGTAAGCTAACCCTGATATGTACCAGCACCTTCTTGTTACTTTACTCTGCGTAAGTTTGTGTCGCATCGCACTTCCGAGGTTTCTAAATGTAAAGTAAGCATTTGGTGTCTAGTGTCACAAAGTCAATGTTCCTCAACTTTACCTCAATAAAATGTCTTTTACACAAAGTTGTGGGCTCATTTTCTGACGCACCATGCATACAGTCGCGGGACAGATACTCATGCTTGATGATCTTTTGGATCCACTACACAGAAGGCAGAGCTTCTGGTGTTTTTCTGCTTGTGTGTTTGTGCTAAATGAGGCCACTTCACTTTTAGTGCTGTCCATGCATAATGCACCATCCTGCAGCTACAAACTCACACTGTTGTGCATAGAGGAATGCCAGACTGATGCTCAAGACATCTGCAGTATAAATAGCACATAATGGCACTGCAGGAGGGAGTGTAATTAAGGCCTGTTTACCATGTTACACACAGCTACATAAATCAGAGAAGTGATAACATCTTTTACTATGAGCAGGCTTTTGTTTTAATTATTTGGTGTTTTATTTCGACAATCAGGATTTTGTTATCAGTGTGCATCACAGTTTATATCAGAATTAAGAGTATTTTTATCTGCTGTGTTACTTGTGTGTATTGAGGTTTAATACAACATTGATATTAACTTCCAATTGAAAAAAGTTTATCGATGAAAGGAAACAGTAAAGTTATTTAATCACATAATAACTTACAGAATTATAAGCATTTTCCACTGTATTTGGTTGCTTTGGAGGAACCAAATGCCATTATTTTTATAAATAAATACAAAAATATCCCAAATAAATACATTTAAGGACAAAACTCACATCCCATTTATTTAAACTTTGATTAAGAAGCAACACTCCATTATGATATGGGAAAGACTGTTTGATATTTTTAAAGTTTATTTAATTTTTATTTATTTATTTTTAGGTGACTTTTGAGCTTTTTGTTGATTTCCTACTATAATTGTTTTTAAAGTTTTGTGATTGTTGAGCCACTTAAATCTATGTCTTATTTTTCAGACATAGAAATATATACAGTATATACAAAAAGCCAAAACAATAAATCACAGAGTTCAAATACAAAGTACTATTTCATCCAATAACTAAAGAACCATTTGCTGAAATCTTGGCATGAGGTGAATGATAGAGTGGAGAAAGATGCACATCTCAGGTCCTGTGCCTGCAGTTTTTCTAAGAAATGGCTTTTGGGTAATGTTTGTCTGATTAAACAGGAAAAGCTCAAAGTAAATTGATAAAAGTCCTTTGGAAAGGCTGGAGAACCATTGACCACTTTGTTGATTGCGAATCGTCTGGCTCTTTGGAAGAAAAATGTAAGCAGAAATATGAAGTTATTAAATTCTGCAGGGGAAGAAAACATGTTCAAACCACTCCCACATCTGAAAGTGTCTAATCATGGAATCCTTTCGTCATTCTATCCCTCGTTCACTTACAATTCTTTATGTTTTTTCTAAATAACTGGGAGAAAAGTATCAAAGAGGTTCATTTCTTTTTTTTTTCTGTTTGCTCCCTTACAGATAACTTCTGCTCTGGTGCTCTCGTTCCACTTCAATGTTTCAGATAATCTAAGAAATTTTAATATAAGACAAATACAACCAGGATAAATACAAAATACAGTTTTCAAATGATGATTATAACAAACCTATACAAAGCACCCTGGCCCCTATGTGAAAACGTAATTGTCCCGTAAACTCAGTAACTGTTTGTTTACTGCTTGGGGAAAAGAACAGCCATCAAACATTTGTGATAACAAAGTCTTTGAAATTGCTGCGGAGGAATTTTTCACTCTTTGCATTATTATTTTCACTCCAGCCATATTGGAGGGTTTAAAAGCATAAAAACTTT
Source organism: Poeciliopsis turneri (assembly GCA_922788865.1). Taxonomy (NCBI): domain Eukaryota; kingdom Metazoa; phylum Chordata; class Actinopteri; order Cyprinodontiformes; family Poeciliidae; genus Poeciliopsis; species Poeciliopsis turneri. Next base: position 698,397 of record CAKLNU010000542.1, read on the forward strand.
AATTACGTGCCACACCATCTGAATCGGATTTACGTCCAGACTTTAACAAGGGCACTCAAAATCCTACGTTTTGTTTTGCATCCACTCAGAGTGGATTTGCTGGTGTTCTTTGGATCATTGTCCTGCTACGTAATAAAAATGCGCTTGAGCTTAACGTTCTTTCCTTTAGGGAAATTTGTGGTTCAGTCAATTACAGCAAGTTGTACAAGTCCTAAAGCAGCAAAGCAGGCCCAGATGACCACCATTTGTTGATATGATGTCTTGAGGGCTGTCAAGATGTGTTTTTTTGGAATGAGAGCTAGGCCTTTGTGTTCTTTTTGGGAGTGATTTTTTTTTTGTCTTTTGTGCCAAAAGGAAACCATGTTTGCCCAGTTTCTCTCCCTTTTTTCTTTTTTTTTTTGTAGAATCGTGAACTTTATCTTTAGATGTGCCAAGGTGGTTTGCCTTTTTTTTTTTTGTGAGATCCTGACTTCTTCGGTGATGTGTTCTTTATGTTTCTTTGGTTGGAGAGGGCTGATTCCTGAGAACTACTGTTCATAGTTTTTCTGTTACTGGATAATGGCTCTCAAAGCCATAGAAATTGCTTTTTTTTGCACTTTCCAGACAGAAAGATGTCAAAGACTTTATTTCTCGCCTGTTGCATTTTTTTTTTTGACTGCTCTATTTCAGGTTAAATGAGAGTGATGTGATTCTACGTGATTTGTATTTTTTCCCCTCTATTCAATAGAATAATAAATGTTGTATTTACTATGGCTACCTGATAATATAAAAGATATTCAGATATAAAAATGTATTTGATGTGTTGGAAAAATTTCAATGTGTTGTACATATCAGTTCATGATATGTTGATGTTTAATACTGACTTTTTCAAACACAGCTATTGTTTTTTGTGGAGTTGAACTCTTAGGAGTGAACAAGCTTTTGCCTTAACACCAGCTTCAAAAACAGTAGATTGCATTTTGACAGAAGAGCTCGTTGGTTGATTTTACCACCAAGAGTGGCTGCTGCACACCTCTATTAGCACTTGACAGAACTACCCATCTGCTGTGACTCAGAGCACAGCAAGTCTTCTCAGCCTGATGAAACTTTGCCAGTGTGGGAGAAGGCTGAACAGTCCAATCTTTCTCTCCCTCTGCCAAGACAATCTCATTTAATCTTTCTCTGGCATGGTCCACCTCTCCATCGCTCCTTTCCTCCTTCCTTCCTCCGGTTTTGCAGACTTCGCTCACCAGAGTCTTAGACCCAATCACTGGGCTCTTGACTCTATTTCCCTTACCTCTTCCATCAGTTTCTGTCACTGCCATCATAACCGTAGTTTCTGTCATTACTTCTTATTAAGCTATTTTAGAAATCAGCCCACACCTCACCTGACTGGATCTTAGAGAAAAATAAGAGGATGCGATGAAGCTTCTTAGAGCGAAACAGCCTATTAATAATGACTCATTTCTCCTGGCAGCTCAGCCACAGCTTGGCCATAACGTCCACTTACTGAGGTAGTAAACGGAGGGAAATAATGAAGGCCTGGTGTAAAAGTGGTCATTTATAAAATTTGGTTAGCCATCACACCGGCTGACCCGACACGCACCCTGCTTGTGCTCCTGTATAATAACTGTCTGCCATCATTATTCATGCAGTGTCCCCCGCTGTTGTTATTACATCCTCAACCTTTTGAGTTGCCTCCCAGAGAGTTTCAGGACTAACAGCCTCAGCGGCTCAGTTCAGGTGAACACTGAACCACAGAAAGAGAGAGAGAGAGAGAAAGAGCATCAGCTGCTGTACTGAACATTGCCATCCCATTTATCTTTCATCCGTGCTGATCAAAGGATTACAACTCATATCCCAACAATGATGAAGACAACACTTGTGACGACAATCAAGCAAGCTTATGTAAGAGAATACAAAGATATGCTTAAAAACCTTTATATTGACTTTAACTACTACTTCTACAGACTTTCTTTTTCTTCTTTTTAAAGAGCTTCATGTATCTGGAATGAGAGAACATGTATTTTGTGGAAGACTCAAGGAGACAAAATGTCAGGTTTAAAGTGGGCTATTTGTTAAATTGCCTTTTCTTAGAAAATACAACACCCATCCATCCATAAAGTGTTAGATCCTGTTATAGCTAAATACTTAATAGTTTGGAATGGATGGTGTATCAACCAGAAATGTGTTTGAAAAGGATTATATTCTGAACTGAAAATGAGTGGAAAACCAGCCAAATGCTTGTGTTGTTTCAGGAATATTGTGCAAGGAGGGTAAAAAAGAAAACACCTGAAAACAAAGCTTTGAAGAAATGACTGCCTTTTACAACAAATTGTACAAAAACAATTTTTTTTTTCATTTTAATTAATTAGAAATGAAAAAGATATCTGATTTTGGACTGTAAGCATGTCAAAGGATGTTCTTTAATTTGCTTTTATTATAATTTAGTAAAAATAAGAGGAAGAACACAAATAATTTAATGCATGACTGACAATCATTTTTAACTTTTGTCCCCTGTCATTCAATTTAAAACTACAACAAATATTATGAAGCACTTTCTCGTTTGCTGGTGAAAGCTTCATACATTGTGTGGTTTAATTCATTTTCATTTGTTATGTATTCTTGTTTTTTTCCTTGTAAAATGCCAGTGGGTGTCTTGAAATGTATTTTTATTATGATTATATTTAATATTATTATTAATCAGGGCCAAATAGGCCTGCATGTTATTCCTTAGAAATAATAAATTAGCTTCAACTAGAATCTGCAGCTTAGACCTCATATTGATGTCTTTACATAAAATATAAATTACTATGGTCAAAAATGCTAAACACAAACTGCATTAAATATAATGTCTTCCACATATCTGACCAACCTTCACACACACACTATGCAGAGGCTCTCACTTGGTTGATATTTTTCATTTGTACATAATGTCGTTTTCACACCTTCAGGTTCTATGTAGCAGAAGAAGCACATGCAAACAAAAGCATCTGTCTAGAGAATCCAAAGGCAAGAAATAGAGGCAATTAAAGGATGGGTTTTCTAGGAATAGCAGGTAATCAGAGGCTTCCAACATGAAAACATTCACACCCACATTAAATGACCTGTCCATGATACTGCCTGATAGAAATGTAAAGAATCATTTCCTCAGTGTTGGAAACAACATACTATTATCGCTTCTTCGTCACCCACACAGGGAACAAATGTAGTGCAATAAACTGTCCTTTACTTCAAGCTATATGCAAATGACGGTGCAGTTACAAAGAGAGGCAAAAGCAATTTACTGTATCTTGTGATTGTATGCGTGTAGTGTGAAAATAGCACAGAGGCTGGACTGAAAGTCATCTTCCCATTCTGGTTGTACGCCACCTCCATTTACATTCATGTTTTTTTCATTTTGTTCAAAAGAAAACAACAAAATGTCATTAAGGGTACACAAAGACAATCAGTGAGCAGGCTTGTTTAATAAAACCAAACATCCAAATCACTCAAGATGACAGGCTCAAGGCCAACATGCAGCGAATCGGTCAAAAAAATCACTTAATTAATTTGGAGAAGAATAAAATTCGAAGTGGCTTTAGGTGACACAACTGAAGGTCTTTTCATCCAAACAATGTCAAAAATACAAGTAATAATGAAACCTCTTCTTTCAGCCGTGCTACAGATTTAAGCAGTGATTTGTGAGTGCTTCAAAACAAAGCATCTGAGCATTATAAAGAAGATTGGACTGCTGGAAATTCCTGCTTTTAGGAGGCAAGAAAAACATCCAAATCATCTTTTGATGTTTCTGTTTTCCGATAGCGCTTACAGCTGAGGAGGCTTTTCCTTCAGAAACTATTTGGTTCTGTGAGAACAAAAAATGTTCAAAAGAAATTTTTATATATTTGTATTTGTGCAAACATCTGGCATGAGAAGTGAACTTGTAACAAAAACTGAATTTTTATAAGTTTCTTGTAACTAGAATATGGTGCTATTCTAAATGATGATATTTCATTGTAAGTGTTAGCTCTGCAGATTTTAATTCATTTCCTCAAAAAGAAGCCTTAAAAGTCTAACAATTGAATCCATTCATCAAGAAATAAACCTTCTTCTTAAATTACAGTTGCAAGTCTCACAGAGTATATTTCTACCAATTCTGCAAATTGGCTTAATCAGATTAGATTGTATGTGAGAAAATTCAATTTTTACCTCCAAATCTCTATAGGACTTAGGACTGGGCTTTGACTGGACCATTTAAACATAGGTTTGTGTTTGATCTCGACCAGAGATGGCTATGTCCAGTCCTCGAGAGCACCTTTTAAATGTGATCTTCCCCCAGCACTTGAGTAAAATGAATTTTCTTCTTACCGAGCGAGTTAGTTTAGCTGGAAGGCTTATTAAGTGTGCAGTCGCCTCATTTTAGATGTTAAATTGAAAAGTGCTCTGGGTGATTTCCAAGGCATGTCACTTTATAACCTTACCCTGCTTCAAACTTCACCGCAACTTTATTGTTGGTCTTTATGATGCTATTTGTTCACTAATGTTCTCCAATATACATCTGAGGCCATCGTAGAGCAGCTGAGATTAAATTACACACAGCTGGACTCTATTAACTAGTTTGAGTCACATCTGGGCAATTGGTTGCGCTGGGTTTTGCTTAGGACCATCAGAGTACACAAGGCTAAATTCAAATGCATTGCACACATTTCCTATTTTTATTTATAAAAACTCTTTTTGACATTTGTTCATTTTCCTTCAATTTCACAATAATGCACCACTTTCAGTAGCTCTATCAGATAAAATCCTCATAAAATACATTTAAAAGACCCTGACAAAATACTACATTAATTCTTGATCATTTACCCTAGAAGAGACTACAAATATTCAAATTTCTTTACGATTTAAGACGTTTAATAAAAATTACTCAAAGAATTAGCAATACTATATATAATGAACTACAAGGAAGAGTGAGCCTAAAAAAAAAATGGGTTCCTAACAATCCTGAAGTTGGTTGTCACCTAAATCTTGACCAACTAAATTAAAATAACTTCTGTAAATGGGCATTATTACATGTTTTCCAAACACATAGTGCCATTCTATAGCACAATCAAGTAACTATGTTACCTTCAGTTGTCATCAAAATACTATAAATTGGGCCTCTGTCTCTTTAAAAACTGGCTTTTTCTGAAACTCTGTCTTCAAAAAGTCATCACAACATGGCTCCTCTTTTAACCCTTTAAGAATAATTTTACCAGTGTTTCAGTGAGAAGTAGCACACATAATGAGCTCAGCTGATGCACAGTTCCACCAGGTGTTTGCTAATTGTTGCTGGCTAGTCTGAAGGAGCAGAGTGAGAGAGTCACAAAGCTTGGAAGTTTGGAAACTGTAGCTCAGAGGAAGAAGTGTGAAGGCAGCACCAGCTGAATGGTTGTCACGAGAAATTAAGGGATTTCTCATACATGCATGAAAGAATCAGGGCAACGCTCCAGGTATGTTAAAAAAAAGCACAGAAAAGTCGATTTTACATAATACTGTCCCTTTATGGATGAAGTAGCTGAGCTAAGTGTTTCTTAGCAGAGTAAAAAGCTGCCCTTTTTGCAGATGTGAACATGCTGGATGGAGTTCACCACATGCAGATGGGGAGTGAAAAAAATCAGAGAAAAGTCAGAGGTTATTATACACGTGATGACTGGGAGTGACTGATAGAGGGGGAGACAGATTTGCAGAAAGTACGACCAGGGGACGTTGTTCTGACTTTGATTCAGCATTCAGTCAGTAATGATGACTGATGTTTCAAACTGGACACTGACTCATCGGTCTTCTGTTCTGTCCCTGATCAACGCTGATTAGAGGGAGACCAGTGCGAATCAGTGATTGCCCTTACATTTGTTCGACACATTCTCCCTTTAATTAAAGCCAACTGCGACCCCCGTCGTGCCTGTCCTCACACACACACATACACAAAGCGAATGATATGCTTCATTAAAGAAACATGAGCTCCAGGCTTCCCAGTGAGCCCACTTTCACTTTCTTGCAGCTCTTCTCTAGAGCTGGCAGCCAGAGGTGTTGCTTGTGGCAGGGAGTAACTCTATGAGCTGGAACTGCTGCAACACACATATGCACACACACGCACACACACAAAGCTGCTCCAATGTACAACTCACCATCGTTCTTTCTGCAAAGATGACCTTTATTTTAGCCAACAAATACATAAAATCATATGGAAGGTCTTGACAGAGGAGGAAACATTAGATGTCAAACAATTTGGTTAATTTTTTAGCTCCTTCACAGTCATAAACATGTTGGCATTTATTTTACTGCAATGCACATTTAATAGCTTAAATGTTTGTGGGGGAGTAGCTATAAATCTGCAAGACCCTTTTGTTACAACTGCACTGACGCTTTCTGAATGTTTAACATAACATTCACTTTATGGAGAGAAAAATAAAGAAAACGTACATGCAAAGCATATCTAAAACATTATGAACTCCAAATGCAAAACTACAAGATATGAATTAACTCATGACGGATGACTTAACTCTGTAAAAAGAGACTATTTCTCATGCTACTGGAAGTTTGATGACAATAATTTTGCTAAATGAATCCCAAATAAAATGTGATTATTTGTGATGTCTCTCACATTAAGAACAAAAGATTCGTGATTGGACAGTTGAAAAGGTGGAAAATTTGGGCAACAGACTTTCGGGAGCAGGTTTCCTGAGCGGAAAATAAATGAGAGAAGGCTGCAAAGGTCAACAGGGATTGTGGAACAGTTACTGCAGAAGACATCCGAAGAAAATCAAGCCGGGCTGCAGCTATCTGCAGAGATAGCTTAAGTCTATGCACTGCAGGACAAACGTTTGCCTCAATAGCATTTAGCTTTATAAGTACATTTAAGCTGCAGTTTGTTGTTATGAAATCATGTAGCAGATTGGTTTTATAGCAGAGATCTGTCTTGTTTAATTAATGTGTCCAGTAGCAACTTTTACCTCGTTTTTTACTAAATTCAGTATCAACTGTGTATTTTAGACGTTCTGTTTGTTATGTTGCTTGGCTTTCCTTGAGGTAAAACAGCTTTGTGTTTCAGCTTTCAAAAGAAGTAAACTAAAGGTAAAATGCCAAGTTGTCTGCTCGTATTTCCCAGCTGCGTTCGTCCCTCTTTTTCCCCACAGATGAGCCTGAGGACGTCACAGAAGTCGTTCTGGATGAAGTTCTGTCGACAGACAGTAGCTCTCTCTGGGAATGCAGAGTAGCCGTTTATTTATAGACAATAAAATAAAGTCCTTGAAAAAAGAACACACCAAATTCAGTAAAACACAGCGACACCCTTGTCTTCCAGTTGCTTTAATACCTGTGCAACAGGAATCACTGTATGTTAAAGATAGATTTCAGTCAAAGGATTTTTATATCATATCACTGCCATGCACAAACCATAGTACATATCCAACAACATATCCACAAAGCTAATAATGAGAAAACAATGTTATTTTTATCTAAAAGCAAAGCATTCTAACAAAAAAAAAAAATCAAAACATAGCATTTTAAATCTGTGTTATGTTGGCACATTGCCTTCATTGCTAGTCCTACTTATCTGAGCACAATAATTTAAAATCTTCTCTTGGAAGTGAATCTATCATTAGTAAATTGCATTAATAACTCTGTCATTGGGTCAATCGGATTTTTGATAATCTTGAGTAAGTAAGACTATTAAGGGGGAAAAATAGCTCAGATAGTCATTTTTGTGTATTATTTCAATTCCAGGTTCATTTTGTTTTTCCATCTGGTCTTCCGGTTAGTGCTGTCCTGCCTTCCCAACATTCATTTCATGCAATGCACACTAAATTACATTTTCTGAAAACATTTCCCCGAAGGGATGAACAGATTGCAAAATATGTAACACGTTTCTTTCAATTTTCTGGTTCATGTGACCTTTCCCTGAGCTCATAAAAACTAATCACTTTGAACGACATGCCTGCTAATGAACAATCGTCCATGTTCCTCTTGGCGCATTTTCATTTATGATGAATTAAAACCTGTTTAGAGTCAATCAAAAAAAACTTGTGTGTCTCGGACTAATCCAATGTGAAAAGTTCAAAAACAAGTGGAAGCAAAAAGGTCTTAGCAATGTCGCAGTTGATTCAATCACATTTTTATTATCTAACCTCTGGGATGAATGATTACATGGCAGCACAAGCTTTCTTCACCTCAACGCGTTGTAAAACAAGACAACTGTCACACTCCCTGATTTGATCGCTTGTAGCACTTTTAATTACTGATGGAGCTCGACTCGAGTACAGGGTCCTTATCAAAGGCCCAGACTTTGATCGATGAAGCTGCAGACACAATGAATATGAGGAAATGAGGACATCACTGGAGGTCGTAATGTGCATGTCAACAAAAGGAAGTGTAATCAAACCCAGATTTGTGTGTCTGGTTATCAGATCTCATCTCTGGAAACACAGATCATCGGCTGAGAAAATCACTGCTAATCGGATCAAAATGGCTCCGATACTCTCCGGACATAAATCATGTCAGCATGTCATTTAGAGTTTCTCTGTTTGTTTTAGTGACTGAGTTACACAGATTCGTGTCACAGTGAATGAGTATTGACTTTAAAGCAGCTTGAAAAAGCAGCAGCCTTTAACTTCTCTATATATGACATTAAATTAGCAAGACTGCTTATTTTTGGAGCAGCAGTTCTCTAGGCTTTCAAAACAGCCACAAAAGTTTTACTTTGGTAACTTTTTCCTTCATCCATTTATTTGTATTTCAGTCTTTCTAAGACATTTTTCATAATTCCTTTGGTTTGTTTGCTTGTTAGGCCCTTTAACCTTGCCAACTTTGGGACCTTTGACTGATGACCCATGTCCAGCTGTCAGGCAGAGTCCACCAGACGTTTACTGAAACACATGATGCTGAGGGTTACCACAACATATGAAATATAAACAGGACCGACCATCGTGCTCAACAGTGCACATAAGGAGCTTTTTTATCATCTTTTGTTTCATGACCAAAACATGCAATTCCAGTTAAAGTTCAGCTTCAGCTCCCAGTTTCCATATTGTTACATTTGTGATGGCAGGACAGAGAATAATGTATTTTTCCTGGCATGTTTTCAAACTATCAAGCCTGGCAAGTAGAGAAAAACTTATGCTTGTTGTGGTTAAAAGAAATTTTACAAGCATCTAATTCATGTTACTCACTACAAGCATCAGCTGTGAGTATGACAGAAGATACAGAATAATTTGTCATTAAATGCAAAATGTCAGTGCTTCACCATTAGAAAGACAGATTTCCTCAGCTTATTCTGCCCACTTCACATTTTCTTCTTCATGTCACTTTTCATGACAGCACAAAAAGGCAGCAATGCTTAAAGAAAAATAATTTTACTGTGAAAAATCGCCTTATCAAGATAGGTGGAGAAAAGAAAGAGATTTACCAAAGGATTATTTAATGATTAAATGAAATTATAAACATCCTGTTTTATAACAACAGGGTTACTGGGAAAGCATGACGTTTCTTGTCCTGCCAGTTGACTTAATGTGCAGGATAAAACAGTCAATTATGCAGTGGTCCAGTGGAGAAAAAAGCTTCCACGAAAATACCAGACTGTGTGAGGGAAACACTATCAATCTCTGTCTTCTTGGATGACTTTCAGCTTGCTGGTCACTGCTGTGTCTGTTCCAGTTTCCTAGAAACTGAGGACTCCTGCCTGCAAAGCCCATTTGAAAACCAGATCATTTTGCGTTGGCAAATTTTTGCCACCATATATGATACAATACACCACAGAGCTTTATTAGTTCACATGCTGTCTCTACTATATTGAAGTTTTATCATTGCTAATGGAGTTGCTGTACTATAAAACTTTCCCTCAAACCAAACAGTGGGTAAAGTCAGGGTAAGACAGCTCAAACACAGCCTGGGGAACAAGACACAGGAGAAATAAATGGCATATGAATTCAATAAAAGGTCACTGCTGTGGGATCTAGAAAGGGTAAAAGTTGGTCATTTGAATGACTCATTTTAATCTTCCTTTCAAAATAAAATCTTATCAAATTTGTGTGTCAGAAGTTTTAATTTCACTGTTTTTCTAGTTTGAATCAGAAGTTCGATAATTTTTTACATTTGTGCCTCACAATGAATGCAACCAAATGAAATTGTCAACCTGCTGACCTACAGTCTTGCATAATCCAGTCAAAAATAACCACTAATTTCTGTGAGTGCTGCATGCAGTTTGGAACACAAACAACAGGATGAAAATGTAACCTTTCTTGAAATTATTTCAGTTGTGTTACGAAGCAATCTGTTTTTCCAAGTATATATTTTGTTGAGACAGCAGAAAACCCTCTGGAGAATTTACACCAAGCAGGTGTGCACATGTACTGCTTTGCAAGCTGTATATATTTATGTATAGAGGTAGAGAAAGCGGAAATAAGCCGTCAATTGTGAATCACAGTCATTTCCAGCCATCAGCAAGTACTGTACAGAAACGCCAGTGAATCCGGTAAGTCCACTTCTTTAATGTCGTATTTTAGATTAATTAAAAGCATGAAGGCCAGCACAGAATCCATCTTCAGCATTTTTTATTATGCTTATCAGCACTGAAAGTACACCGTATTCTCCAGCTTTATTCTGCAGTTTGCAGTAGATACAGGAGTGTAAATGCAAGAGAAATCTTGCCAATCAAGTCCAAAAGATGGGGAGGATTTTCAATCTACTTTTGTATTAGGCACAGACACAACTTTTTAAAAATAGTTTCTATTTGTTTCAAAGAAATGAGGAATGAAAATAAGTTTCAGTTGTTTCTGATTGGTTGTGTAACGCAACATGTTCACCCAGTTCCATCTCTGATTGGCTGACGAGTTGTGCCAACGTCTCACTATGACTGAGACAGAAACTGAGAATCAGTCTCAGAAAGAATCAGAACCACAAGAAGCCTTGTCCGTCTGATCAGAACCAGGACTGATTGAAGTTGTCGATTAGTTGCTGAATTGTTTCTTTTTTTTTTTTTTTTTCCCCTATCCAATTAAGCCTGGAAGAGAAGCTTCAGCTTTACTAGCAAGGTTTGCTTTTGCCTTGTACATCACGTTCCACAAGAATCTGCATAGTGGGTAACCACTAATACCAAAGTCAGCTTCAAGTAAGAGACGACGCAGCAGCCTGGTTTTGGACCACACAAGGCATTCTTTGTTCTGTTTGACTGTGGTAGATTGCCAAAGCCAAGAGGACATTTTCAAACGAACTTGAGAGTATGGATCCATCCTCTGCATTAGTTCCCCTTCTTAAGAGTAAAATTTGATCTTAGGACTTCTGATTAGTTTAAAATCCACCTTCTTTAAACTTTTAAGAAAGGTCAAGAAATTCTTTGATTAAAATGTAAGCTTTTGATCAGATAGGAAAATATTGTGAACATTCATTTCGTCCCACTTTTTCACTGCAGATTATTTTCCGAACCTTATTGAAATGCTAGGTTCTTTGATGAAATAATGAGTCAATTTCAAAACTTAGTCTAAACATGTGACATTTATCAAGGCAATAACTTGATATTTTATGCTTATGAATCCTGAAATAAATTACTTTTAGAAGTACATTTTGTTTTTGTCCCTCAGTTTGTATTTTTGATAGAAATGTCAGCATCTGACATTTTGAATGTATTTTCCAAAAGTTTTGCAGAAGTACCAGACACTTATTGTCTTATTGTCTTATTGTATTGTCGCTTATGACAGACTTTCTATTGAATGTAGTTCTGAGCTCTGGCCATATCAGTTTAAATTCATTTTCCTCTCATTCAGTCATGCTGTTGTTATTTTGGATGTTTAGTTTCACTGATGCTAAAACTACAATTTTGTAGCAAGTATTTTCAGTCAAAACTGGACAGCATTTGGAACGTTCAGTGTTTTGAAAAAAATAACAGTTCCATAAAGTGGGAAAGTAATCCCAGTTTATGATGCTGCCACCTCTTTGATTTTCTCCGAGGATTGTTGAGTTGTTTTTGCATTAAGCATATCTTGAGTCAAATGAACTTGACTCAAAGTTCAGTTTGGTTTCATCAGGCCAATTTTAGCCAAGCTTAAATGTTTTCTTTGGAAGGTTTGAACTCCTACTAATTTGTCCAGACATGTAGAAAAAAAGAGAAGATCTTTATCACATGTAGAACACAACCAGAGCTTGGCAGAAAATCCTGGAGCTCCGTCAACATTGCCATCAGCCGATTGGCATCCCTGCTTTGACTGTCTTCTTGGTAGATATATAAAGCCATGGTGTTTTTACATCCTTATGACTAAAACCTTTCTACTACAAGTCTCTTTTAAATCTTGCAACAAATTACAAACTCGTATTGCAAATTACGATTTCAGATGAAAGAGAAAATGTAAAAAGGATACAATTAGAGTTGCAGTTTGTTCCTGGTTAGCAGATTCAGTATGACTAAAGCTGGGTGTATACACAACAAGACAGAATATTAAAATAAAAATGTATTCATGAAAGTTTTAGTTTAAGGGCTTCCCACTATTGTAACCAGATCATTACATTTTTTTTTATTCTAACAGGGTTTTGTTCACGTTGTGGTCTCATTTTGTTACACAAAAAATATACTTGATATGACTGGTTTGTGTAAACTTAAATATTGACTATTGTACATTGATATAATTTAAAGAAGTCTATCAACCTGCTACTACGGTTACAGCTAATAACTTGCTTAATCTCAACCAGGGTCCCGGATGGAAAGACAAGTAAAACAGGCCAAGGACAGTAAGGAATAATAATAGAAGGCGGCAGAGGAGCCGATTTTGTTTGCACCTGTCCAGAAGGCGTCTCCTCGTCATCCACTTTCTCCTGTTGGTTTGGCATGCATGTGTGTTTCTGCTATGAAAAGCCTTAAAACAAGGCCATGGGAAAAGAAGAAACTGGAGTGGTTAAAGGTTTTGGGTCATCTATTCTGGAACATGCAGGCTAAAACAGGACATGACGACTGTAGTTAACCTACTTTGATTTATCGCCTTGTTTCGTTTTCTTTGCATGGCAAGACTGCAGTTTTTTTTTTCCATTTTGGATTTTCTGTGAATAAGACTGGAAAAAAGTGGATTACTATTTAAATTAAAAATGCCTCAACTGAATAATGAATTTTCCACAGTAACCAGATATGATGGGGCTGCATCGTTTGGGCTTTGAAGTAGTGCAGAAGTTTCAATACATTCATCATTGGCATGGATTTTACACTCATTTGTGGCATTTAATTATGTCTTTGAACCATTTTTTTCAGGATGACTTGATATAACATTCATAATTTTTAATTGTGTATTTTCTGTAATACACAGAAAAACTGCACATACATGCTCAAATAGATCAACACCCTTAATACAAGAATAAATGCGGAGGTCTTCAGAGTGTGAATGTCTCAGAAGAAAATATCCTTTTTAAAAGAAAAAATGTTAAAGGTGTTCAGGAGCAAGCAGGTGCCACTTGAACAGAGACCGTGTCGACAGAAATGCCTGCTTAAAACTTAAAGCTCAACTGAAATTTTTAGCTCATTACATGGGAGACAATTTTCTTTCGGGAAAAGATGGTTATATTGAGATGTTTATATCTAGAGGAATCAATGTCAAGCCTTTCAGACATAAGGATACTTTTATTGTAAGGCACAGCAATGGTATCATGATGCTGATGTTCCAGTTTGAGGTCCGTTACAGGGGCATTGCAAGAAACAAATGGAATAATACAGGTGAACTGCCAAATAAACACTTCAACCCCACTGAACTATCCCAAGAAACCAACCAGTTGGATGGACCACAGAAATTCCCTGTTATGTTAAAATGTGTTCATACAACTCTCATTCTCAAAGATGGTACATCTTGCATCATTTTGAGCTCCCCCAAAAGAGATGTGAATGTTAAATTTATGCCTCCAAACTTCAGAGTAGAACGATAAGCTATGCAAATTTAATCAAACAAACTGGCTTAAATTTTGCAACTCTAGTTGCAAAATCTAGAAATGTTATCCTAAGAAGAAAATAGTTTGAAGTGTTTTTCTTCAGTAAATGTCAAAATATTTTTTAGAATTACTTAATGTACTCTTTATGGAAATATTACAAGTTCAATTATCTGGAGTTATGTCTTGCCTAAAGTCAAAGAAATCTCACTTGAAACCTGTCAGGGTGGAGAAAGATTCTGTTGAATTTATTCCCCCCAGCATCTTTGAGACAAGATGCAAAGACTACCTCAAAAAGTTAAAGGTCATGCTTTGTGGGTAATTGGCATGGCATTTCCTGAAAGCAAAGTCCTAGCGCTGAGGTTTACAGTTCGATTAATAGATTTTACTAATTAGCTTATTTAATTGCCACAGGAAGTATAGTATCTGTGCCACTGATGAAAGCCAGCAACAGTTCAACTCTATAATAGATATTTTTCAGCTTAAGCTAAAAACAATGTTCACCTTTTTGAAACATCTAGCTTTCCTTAGCATTTGACTGAAAGCCACACTGCACATCCAAAGCAATTTTAACTTGAAGAGGCAGTCATTAAGAGGCTTTTATCTTCACTTTGTAAATAAGCTTTACAGCTAGTACACCCAAGACAATTAGATGAGTCAGAGAACAGCTAAAGCTAGCTGTAACTGCAAATGGAAACTGTGAGCTTGACTGAACATGAAGGTCAGCTGTTGTAACTTAATGTATGGGCTATGGAGTGGCTGAGCAGATAGCCAGAGGCTGAGAAGTGGAGAAATTGACCTTCAGAACAGGGGCGAGAAATGGCATTCAAACTATCTGTCAGCCAGTTGCGGATCTTTGAAATTAAGCTCACCCTGCTTCACTGAACAAGGGATTTTAAACAAACTTACAACCTATTCAAAGACTACAGTGATAAAAAATAATTCTATTTTCACCTGCTAAAGGTCATTACAGATCAGATTTTAAGGCTTCAAGAAACATGTTCATCCTTAAAGGCCAAATTTAAATCAGTTTGAAAATTAAATCAGAAAATATATTTGAATCTAAATCTGAACTCAACTTTATAACTTTATTCATTTAATTTTGATTGGAAGATTTCAGTTGGAGAACATGCACATCACTGACCAGGAAAGCTAAAATAACTCACTTTTACTTAAGCCACAACTAGCAGGTCTTATTTTTATAGTGTTAAGCCATCTTCTCAAACACATTCAAGCCTTCATCTGGCCAAATATGCAGACTTTGTTCTAATCCAATCCACCCCCAAAGTTACTGTGATTCAGCCTTTAATCATGTGCAGTTTTGTTCATTTCTATTGAGAGCCAACCAAAATCTGCAGCCCAAGCAGGCACACAAGGGCTGCAGGAGGACAGCAGCTGTTTGAGTAGGCAATCATCAAGATGCTTACCATTGCAATTAAAGGTCAATGAATAGCTGATAACTTGTTACAGATTGGCAGACCCTGCAACAGAATACCAAGTCAGTAACAGCTGTAGGTTAAACAAACTTATTTTATTGGGTCAGTGAACAAGAAATTTAAGAATAAGGGAACTTAGTTTTCTCCATGTCCTCAAATCATAAAATTAGAGTTAAACTAAATAAAAGGGCCCCAATTAATCCAGCAAAACAAAATGGTCATTGTGTGCATTAACTTCTCACTGGTGCAGCCTCTAGGCCCTCAAAAGGACGGGGCTGCTTGATCCCAAACAAGTCTCGCAGGTTGACTTCTGGGTCCACATAGTGAGGGATCTTGCGTTCGTTGAACAGGCCGGAGAGGTTCGCTTCCACTTTGGCACGTCTGGAAATCCGCATCCGAAGTGCAAAGAGGCGACCCAGGTTCTCCTCGACCAATGGCTGACCGTTTCCATTCAGGCGCTTCTGCCAGGTTTTCTTCGGTCTCTTCCATTTCTGTTGGGGTAAAATAAAGTTAAAATGAGAAAATTCTCAAAGGTTATAGTTTTAAGCATTACCTTCATTATGGTGGCAGTGGGATCATGGCGAAGAAGGTGCCTTTGCAAACTCTCCTGTGGGATAAAAGATACTTACTTTTATTCTAAGAAAATTCAATCATGTTTATTATGAAGGCAACATTTTCAGATACCAACCCTCATGGCGAACATCCGAAGGCAGTCAGGGAAAGAACACTTGTACTTCAGCAGCTGAAGGTGAACCTTGCGAATGTGGTGCTCCAGGTTAAAGGTCGTGGAGAAATAGGCCCGGCAGTTCTCTTTTGGACACATGAGGACAGGCTTATGGGTAGCATGGCTTCGTTTGTGTCTTCGCAGAGAACCGGCTTTCTTAAAGACCTTCTTGCAGACCGAGCAGGTAAAAGTAGCTGTGAACCACAAGTGATTAATCTGACGCTGCATCCAAGACATGATTTTTAGCCAGACTTGACCTAAGAGAAAAGCTCATTCAGGATGAAAAGTAATATTTCCTTTTACTTTCTGAATCACATTTAAGTGATTCAACGTTGATTCTGCACCAGTCACTTTCTGGAATAAGATTTCATACAAAACTGCAAATCTCAAATTAATGTTTGCTTATCAACACAGTCTGAGCCAGCTCTTGTTCCAGCTCTTGTTCCAGCTGCATTTTTAAACATGGCAAGTAAATTGTTTACCTGGGTGTTTGGCCATGTGTTTCAGAAGTTTTCCCCAGGTGTGTTCAAGCACCTGGCAGCCATCATGATGGCAGCGATAACCTAATATAAAAAAGATAAAACCTTCTCCTGAGAACATTTTAAAGCTTCTTTTTACAGATTAAGAAATGCCAGCAGTCAGCCAGTAGGAATCAAACCTGCATGCTTCTTCTCATGGGCTTTGCGGGCAATGTGGGAGTTGAATGTTGTAGTACATCCACCTTTAGAACATCTGTACAGCCAGACAGTGCACAAATACTAAACATTAGAAAAATTTTACAAAAAGTAGCAGTTCAGGGGTGGGCAACTCGAGGGCCAGTCTCCTGCAACTTTTAGATGAGTCTAATTCAACACACCTGAGTCAAATTAGGTCATTAGCAGGACTCTGGAGAACTTGACTGCACTTAGGAGGTGATTCAGCTGTAACTCTTGGAGACATCCAAGAGTTGCAGGACACCGGCCCTCGAGGACCAGGATTGCCCACCCCTGAGTTAAAGTGTAGTAAACAGCATTTTCTTTTAATGCAAGCCAATTTCGTACATACTTGAACACTGCTGGCACATTATGCTTCTGTAAGTGCAATTTCAACATTCTACGCTTCTTGAAGCTGAGGGTGCAGTTCGGTTGGCTGCACTACAAAGGGAAACAGTTTTTTTTTTTTTTTAATTCAAGTTCCTCAATGGCATCAAACTGAACGCTACTTTATCGCCATCTAGTGGGAGAACGTAGCCGACACAAACCTGGAAAATGTTTTCTTTATCTCCATGAGCGACGCGCATATGCCTTTTCAGCTTGTGTGCGAGGAAGAAAGCCTTTGCGCAACCTGCAATATTGCATCTGAACACCAGAAATAAGAATGAGGTGCTTGTTAATGAAGTGCAGATTAAGTTTGGTGTACTTACTGGAACTGCCTCTTTCCTTCATGCTGAAGCAAGTGGCGTCTCAGGTGGCATTTCCTCTTGAAGCTCCGACCGCATCCAGCGACGGCGCACAGACACGGGCGCTGTGGAGACGCATGTTAACAGCGCCTGCTTTGAAACAAGTGATGCTAGAGTTATTTAAAGCATTTGTCTTACTGCTCCGGTGTGCACAGTCTCGTGTTCCTTCAGCTTCCACTCCCTTGGGAAAGTTGCTCCACAGTCAGCGTGTGTACAGCTGAATAGCGACCTGTCCGGAAAACCATTCATTGTCATCCAATATCCAAAGTCTTTGCGCTGGGAGGCCGCCGCGTTTTCACAGCTTCTCTTATATCATCTCGAACACAATTAACTATAATTAGTGAGCAGCGGGTGAGTCAGGGATTTTTTTTAAACTTCAAAACAAAAGCTGAACCTAATTAACCTAATTAAACGAACAGGGAACACTGACATCAGACACCAGCTGCTTACCATGCCTCCCACATGGGACTCATGATGAGTATAGAAGTGAGGCGACAAAAGATAAACGCCACAAGGTGTTGAAATGGTTTACATGCTCATAACCCGAAAAAATACTATTTTCTTGCATTACTTAACAAGTAAGGATTTTTTTAAAAATTTTATTTCAGTCTATTGTAAGTTGATTCGATTTCCAAACGACATTACATTTGAAGAAAAGTTCAAAATCTGCCGATGCTCTTTATTTTTAAATGTAAATGTAATGTAGCTTTGTGAACGGTAGAGGCCAGTGTATTACTTTCCCGATCACAAGTGTAACTCAGTAAATCAAATGCATAGAAAAGTGAAACGACCACATTGACTCACTACACATTGGACTGATGTCTGTGATGCGTTTATTTCTAGTGATTATTTATTTTATTTTAATTTTTTTGCTTATAGCAAATGGAAATTTACTTTCTCATAAAAAATAGTATGCCTAAAATACCTGCAATGTTTCGTGAGCCCAGGCACACAGAGGGGGGTGGAGGGAGCTGGAGCCCCTGCCCCTTTTATTCTTGATGCCCCTAGTGCCCTTTTTGAGTTTTTATCTGTATGTCAGAAGGTCTGCTTGTGCCCCTCAGCAATAATATTTAGCTAAATGTAGTAGTTTAGCAAAATGAATTAGTCTGGCTGCCCTCAGTCTAATGACTCTCAGTTTCTCTGCCTCCATGTTGTTTGGACATGGTGAAGAGGAGGGGGGCAGATCTGCGTCCCCTAACTAACAAATTATGGGCAAGAATATTTTTTTATACACTTGTTTATGGATAAAAACGTAGACCTGCGTCAATTTTATTTTCTGGGAGGATTATGTATGATAAAAACGTAGACCTGCGTCAATTTTATTTCCTGGGAGGATTCTGTATAAAAAAACAAACCAAAACATTTGTCCCTTACTGATGAATTTGCCTTGCCACCATCTTCCTGCATCTTCTTTCCCCAGTGATGTCTCAAGAGAGTAAATTAAATATTCAGAGTGTACATGTGGGAAGTATTTAGGTTGAGTCCTAGAAGAATTTGCCTCAGCAGGGGACTGTGAGAAAACAAGACTGAGACATCAGCACAGTGCAGATTATTAAAGTTCATTGATTAACATAAATCAATGAAGTGCTGGGAAATTAATCCTGAGAGATGTGTAAAATTTTCTGTCCACTGCATGATGTTTTTGTAGTGATAATGTAGCGGCACATTCAGATTAGTATTACTTTTTCCCAGCTTGTCTCAGCTGAGCATAGTTAAATCAGAAATAGGCTGATTTAACAAAGTTAAATCAGCCCATTCATTCACTGGGAATGAATGCTGTATTTGATTTTGTTCTGACATTATTTTTTTTTTTAAAGAATATGCCAAGACACCTTACTTTAAAATATAAAATAAGATTTCACAGAAGACATCCCACATGTTCTTTACATGAACATGAAAAATGTTAAGTATCTCACTGATTTAAAATATAACAAAATACAATAAGTACATAATTCTTTGAGTCTATTTTTGATTACCAAGATTTCAAAAATTTAAAAAAAATAAAACATGTTGTATGGTTCTATGATTCAATCAATTTAAATCAACTTCATGCCAAATAATCTTGTAGAGTTTTCATCCCAATATGTCATTTGGTTCTAGGATAAATGTTTCTATTATGATTTAATTTGTCATTTGTTTGTCTCAACATTAAGGTGAGATCTGTGTCTTAAAGGAAAAAACTAATTTTGACATCTTTCTTCTCATTCATTGAATGGCCTGATAAGGAAATGTATTACCCTCTATTTTATACTTCCAGGAAATACAATTCTCATGGAAATGTTAATTTATTTCAGGCACTCAATTTAAAAAGACTTCTACTGATTCATTAAACAGTGGATTCAATATTTTTGTGATTGTACTCACAGCTAATTAAAACCAAATATTAGTTTCTTGGAAAATATAAAATTATTTTTCTGACATGTGTTGCTCTGCAGTATCTGTAGTCAATACATGGTTGTGGTTTTCTTGTATGAGTTACTGCATCCATGCAGTGTGGCATGGAAGTGATCAACTTGTAGTTTTGCTGAGGCTTTGGGAAACCCAGGATATTTTGCTGGCCAATCAAGGACATTGATATCTTGGACTTTAAAGCTGGTATTTGTACATTTTAAAATGTGACTAACTGCCAAATTGTACTGAGGAAAAAAAAAAAACCTCCATAAAGTTTGTCAGCCTTAGCCACTACATAAATCTGGTGACTCTTGGAAAAATTGACTCCATCCCAAACTTTCAAATGGACTTTGCTTCATGCATTCTCAAAAGGTTTCTGTTATCCCTACTATTTTTGCAGCTTTTACTGCTACACTTTTTCCTTGGACCAAACTCTCCTTCAATGTGGTATGCTTGGATGTATCATTCTGTGCACAGCCATTTTCCTTAGCAACGACCTTTTGTGGCTTACTCTGTTCTTGTCGAGCAGTGACTGCTGGACAACTGTCAAGTCAGATGTCTCCCTCTTAACTGCATTAAACATATTATGCTGATAATATTACAATATTTCTGTATTCATTATCTGATTTAATGTTTTGTGCAATAGTCTAATTAAACAGAAGTTTGAAAGATTTCCGTTTCTTTTTGCAGATTCATGTTCCTCCCTAGCATCAACAAATGACAAAACGAGGATTTCAGTTTTTACTTATCTGACGCTTAAATCCCTTTAACGCCTGTCAAAGCTTTGTGATACTATTTTTTTACACCTGTATTTCAGTTTCAGGAAAAATGTAGATCACAGATTAAGAATTGTGATTCAAGTTTTATTACAAAAGTCTAAATGAATCTGAACTGTCTGAGCTTGTTACCACAGAAACAAACTTGAAGCATTAACGCAGGGATGAGCCAGGGTTGTTTTCGCCTGATAGTCTGGACACACCTTAAACCTGTATCCTTGTCGAGATGGCAGCCTGACGTGTGTCTCCGTCGTTCACACTCGCACATTAACAACCTGAATGAACTTGTTATTCGCCGATCTCCTTTCTGGCTCTTCTTAGGCCGTGCTCTCCAGCCATCGGACTGCCGCATCCTCTCCCTGCGCAGCGCTGCATGGCAACGGGAGGAGGAGGCTGCGCGGGATAAGGGAGGGTACCGCGGCCCCACGTGTCCTCCTTCGCAGTTCTGCTCGGTTTCCCATCCCTCCGTTTCCGCATACCGCACACACACATATACAACTCCAGCCATACACCCAGCGCCTACTACGCATCCGCGCAGCGCTGCGAAGCGATGCATCCGCGATGCGCGCCCTCTCGTTGCTCGCCGATCCCATCGCCGATCAGTCTGTAGGCCCGGATCGATTCATTTTTCATCTTCCTGATATGCAAATTCAGACTCTCCGTGGAAGTGCTGACCGGAGCTGAGAGGGCTAGAGGTAGAGAGGGGGGAGATGAGAGGACGCGCATCATCAGATGTTTAGCAGATTAACTTTGGATCCTCGCCATCATCTCTGCTGTGCGTTTTTTTTTATCTTTTTCCTCCTCTCCACCTGCTGGGCTTCTTGACATTTGGCGGGGGTTCTCCATGCGGTAATCGGAGGGAATATGTGAAGATCATGCTGGCGGTGTGGTGCTTCATGGTCTTTGGTGCAGTGGGCGAGAGGTTTGCGGTGTCAGGTAAGCAAGGGGGAGGTGGAGGAAAAGAGTGGCTGTTCGGCTCGAGAGCGGGAGCACCCTTTTCGTTTCCTTTGCATTTTTTCCCCCTTGAGCGGCACTTTTCTTGCCCGGGATTTTATTGATGCAGGATCTCGGTGCCAGAATAGCTCACTGACCACCTTGTAGATCTGTTGCATCAACATGTTTCCACCTACTACAATAAATGTGTCCTTAACACGTAAACCCACAATGTTTAACAAATTACCATCAACCCAATATTTACTTATAAAAGGACCCATTATATACCTTTATTAGAGTCAAACTCTGACATAAGCACATTCATTTCCACCATAACACACCATTTTATATCCAATAAAGGTCTTAAAATAGCAGCTGATCAAACACTATTAAGTCCAGGGTGCTAAATTAGGTCACCAAATGATCTTGCGCATACATTTTTAGTATTCATACTATATGCTCATTAAAACTATCAATGGAATCTGATGTTCCTGTCAAGGTGCAGATGGGGGACTGTGGGACTGGTTTGCCCCCTCAGGCCAGCTGGATAATGGGGAAACTGAGATCACCTATCCAAAGCGACTGG
The DNA here is from genome assembly GCA_922788865.1 of Poeciliopsis turneri. NCBI lineage: Eukaryota > Metazoa > Chordata > Actinopteri > Cyprinodontiformes > Poeciliidae > Poeciliopsis > Poeciliopsis turneri. The sequence goes on from CAKLNU010000542.1 coordinate 720,568, forward strand.
TGCAGCAGATCAAGTCAGAGGAGGAAATGGCTCATGACTTCTTGGATACCAGGGTGAAGAACAGCAGTGGGGACAGCTTGGTAAGTCACCTCTCAGATCCACACAACTGTTTCCTGAAACCTTTATTTGCTCAGCGAGTTCTCAGTCAGGGAAACCCAAGAATGAGAACTGGACTTCATTAAAAACAAAAGCATCCCTGAATGTAATGGATTTTCACTTTCTTCTCCAGTTTTCACCCTGTTGCTACATAATATGCAATTCAAAAGCTACTGGGCAGGATGAACACAGACTGATATTTATGGGTGTCATTTAAAGAAGTGCAAGAGATGGGATTTTTGTCAATCAGCAATCGGCAGATGAAATACTGAAAAATTAAACTTTTCTTTCTTATTCATAAAATATGCTAAAACTCATTTCTATCAACAAAAAAAGCGGGTTTTATGAGCAACCAAGTGTATGCTCTTTGAAATGCATAAAAGTATGCTTTTATGCATAAACTGTGAGAATGTTGTAACTTGTTCATTTCCTTTTAGTCTTATACTTGTGTGTCTATTAGGAAACCTGCTGCACAATGTTCTGGTTCCTTTAAAAAACATGATTTATCTATGTGCATTGATATCAGTAAAATGGTTGTGACTCATTTAAATGCTGACTTCTGTTCTAGATTGTTTTTTGACAGCCTGTTTGATGAGCAGAATTGTAAACTTAAAAAAATATACATATATTTTTTTTGACATTTCTGCTGTCATCACCACATGAGGCTTCATCAGATATTCGGACGTCATGTTCGTTACCATACTGAGCCCCTCCCAGGCTTTTTTATTATTCAGTGGAGTGTTGAAGTGTGTCCCATTAAATATGAAACATGTCTGTGTGAGAAGTGCAGCATGGTGCAGGATGATTTGAACACTCCCTGTCATTTATTTGAGTCATCTCTCTGAGTCTCTTTATTTGACAAAGAATTACCAAGCATGTCAGAATCATACGACAGTGCTGCTGTATAATTACAAACATGTGGTGCACAAAAGAGATGTCAGTTTGCAGTGGTTTAAAAAGCAGAATTTCTACGTTTTCACGACATGCCGCCTTTTACTTTTTGAAATATTGAAGATGCTTTAAATAAGGAGCAGATAAATTTAGAAACAGCTGAGCTTGATGATGATCTGAACCCATTTCTCTTTTCTGCAACATCATGTTTTGCTAAAAATAGATGAATTGGTCACTTCAATTACCAACACTTTTCTGTTGCTAGATGGGCATCCAGAAAATAAACTGAACAATGATGCAGTAGTTTGGCTTTTGCATTTTTCCAAAACAGAAAACAATTGAGTGAAACATAAAATCAATGCTAAGATTGAGTAAAGTTATTCTGGTGGCCAAACATGCGTCATCTCAGTGAATCAGAATATTCACTGATTCACTGAGAAGCAACTTATTTCAGTAAGTTGGTTCCAAAAGTTAAAAGTATAGTACCGGTATATTGACTTAATACACACAGTGATATATTTCAATCTTTTATTTCCCTTCATTTTCATTATTTTTTGGTAAAACATAAACAAGACTCAGAAAAAGCTTCTGACATGAAGAGTGAGAAAATACATTTTATTATTTAAAGTCATACGTTTTCTCAACCAACAACAGAATCGCCAGTATGTTTTTTTTTGGGTTTTTTTATGTAGGCAATGGGGAAACTTTTCATAGTGCTGACATCAATGCCACACAGCACCTTCTGTCGTCCCACACTGCAGGATCTATTAGCTTTGTAAACACAGCTGTGTGGGATTTCACCGTCTCCTCTTGGGATTTATGAATGAGCAGAGGGAGTTCACAGGCGGCTCGCTTTTGGAAGTTTATGGAGAAAATGTTTGGAGAAACAGGCAACAGGTTGAATTCCTGCATGCCACTCTGCATTGATGCCATGATTTATGTAAAAGAAAACCGTAACTATATTGAGTTTATATATTGAACAGTACTTTGACATACTTTCAAATTTACTTTAATAGTCTAATTGTGTTAACTAGGAGAATATTTGGGGTTTCAGTGAATTTGTGAGTTTCAGCTTTGCAATAAAATGTAAAAATTAAATGAACTTATCAATGATTTTCTGCTTGACTGAGCTGTATCTGTGTAAGGACAAGTTCATATATTGAATAATATTAATATATATTTATGGAACAGTAAACCTATATTTATTTCCAAAACTGTTGAGTCGTGTCTTCACTCAGAGATTTTGAGATCTTCTGCAGGGTTCATTTGGCAAATACAACAGTCAAGATGTCACATCCATATAGACTATAAGCAAAGAAGACTTAATGCTAAAATTTAATCACAATAGACTTTTTAAAATTTATTGACATCTCCGACTGTCTTTACTTTCAAATAAAATGTACAGGTTATATGTCACATTAAAAGTGGAAAAGCTTTGTATCACGTTTTCATTTTTGGAAAACAAAGCAAGCTTTTTAATGGGTTGTCAAACATTTGAGAATAGATGAGATGGTTACCAGTGTGTGAGCGTTTTGACACAATCCACTGCTGACAAAATAACTGAGTGATCATTCATTTTAAATCCATGAATGATGTGATGCTGCAGTGCTCTGGCAGGAAAACACACTTTTTAACCATCTACAAGTTTATCTGCTTATAAAGTTTATGCTTCATCAATAAAAGCACCAGGATGGTTTCCAAAAATGGCCTGAGTGATGAACAGACAGTTTCAGCACCGTCACACAATCAGCCGGCATAAAGAAGTGGAACAATATTACTGTATTGTAGCAATGACAGAGTGTGTGCAGTTACTTCAGCCTGTCCAAGTCAGCGGTGAGAAATATGTTGTCCGTGCTCGCTGGAGGGAATAATTTGTGGACAGTGATGCATTTTATTGAAAAGCCCAATGATTCACTGGGACCCTGTTCCTCTAGACAGAAATCAAAGCCAGGTTGGCACAGTCAGAGCTGCCTAGTGTGTAGTAGATCTCTCTCTGTCTCTTCCGGCCCTACTGTCTCCTCACCTCCGTGATGCTGGCAGCTGTCCACTGGGGACATCGGCACAGCTTGACTGATTATAGACAATCAACGTCTAGTTCTGTCCTCCTCCACCTACTTCCCTTCTGTGACTGTCAAGCCCCCTCTATCATTCCTCTCACAATGCTCTGTCACATATCAAACAGGCACAGCTCTGTCAATCAAAAGGGCCTTTATCAGTCAACATAATAAATCATTTGGGACGTTTTCAAGGTGTATTGATCCCTGCTGAATTACTCATGAGTTTATCGGACTCCGCTTAGCTCTAGTCAAGTGGCAAATGTAAGAACTGTTTTACTGCAGCAGTTAATGTGTGTCTGAGTGATATTTTATTCTGTCTGCAGCCTGTTCACCTGGCTCTGAGCTGCTTTCAAGTCGAAGCCTTCGGACACACCTTCACTCTGGACCTGGAACTAAACCAGTTAGTACCATCAGATGTGTGTTTTTTCTTTTTTTTTTCTGTTTTTTTGTTGGGTTTTTTTCCTCATCCTTGCTCGTATCAATGAACGCATCTAATCTTCTGCAGCTGATCTCATTAGCATTTTCCCCGCTCATACGCAAATGCACTTTGTGCCTCTATTATGTTACACGACAAGATGGGGAATACCAACGCTGCACTCTCACAGGCACAGACACGTTTTAATAGCAAAGCATGTTAATAGGTCTGGTAATTCTGTGTGGAATACATCTGAGGGGAGAACCTTTGCTGTGAGATATCCCAGAATACATTTTCTCTGATCCTGGCACAGATATTGATGCTTATCTCTCTTCTTTCAGTCACCTGCTGTCTTCAGATTATGTGGAAAGGCACTTTAACTACAATGGCAAACCACTTCAGTCTGTGGTAAGAGTTTATCTTCTTTTTTCTTTTTTTCTTTTTTTTTTTTTTTGCATCTACACTAGGGGGCAATATCTTCTGACGGCAGGTGTTGATGGGGGACTTGTTCTATTTAGTGGTTTAAATAGATGACCAGAGTTGCAGTGCAGCATTTCAGACTGTTCTTTAAAGTCGTTCTTCCTGAAAATCAGAGTTTGAAGAAACACAACTTGTCCTTGAGCAGATTTTAAGTGGCGGTCCAACACAAATTAGTGTGCAGTTTCAAAGTGGAGTTGTATTGATTAAGTTTATTTAGTATAAAATAGAATTTGAAATACTTTATTGTCATGCAATGGAGAAATGTGGGTGTGTCATCCAGGTTCACAAATCACTAAAATCATAGAAAATGGCATTAGACAAAAAGCTGTAAAAAAAAAGAAAAAAAAAAAAAGCATATGTCACAAAAAGTTTTAATTGGTTTTATAGAAAAGTAGAATAAAACCCAGGATTGATACTGTGTGTATATAAAAAATATCATACCCAGATTAATTAAATTAAAGGTACAGCATAGTCAGGTGACTCTGATAAGTGTCACCACTCTTTGCCAGTCACTGTAAACTGTTGCTAATAAAATTGTTGCTATCAAGGGCATCACAACCAGTTATTAGATTTAAGTTCAAACCAGTGTTTCACATCAGGCCAGATTGTGTTTTTTTAAAAAGATTACTTATTAATTTGATTGATCAACATGAATATTTGTTCAGACTAACTAGATAAAGCTGAATTTTTCAGTCTTATTCCTTGTTGCTGGGGGGGAATGGATGTATATTTGTGTAATTATACTAAATTTAGAAGCAGCGATGCTTTTTGTTTGGATTCCTCTTTTAAGGTCAATTTTTAGATTCATGGTTTGGCGGTTTGATCTCATCCTGGTGGTTTGTCTATTTATAGAAAGTGCATTATGTGCTTTCTGCTCTAAAGTAGGCTGCCATGCAGACACTGATCAGGAGTGTTACTGGTGTGCACATATGCGAGCTTACCTGGCAGTCAGCTGAAGCCTTTCTAAAATGCTCAAGGCAAAAAAAAAAAGTAGTGTCACAAACCCACACAGACTCGCCAAGATATCAGTGTGTGACCGAATAACAAACTTTACCATAACATTGGCATTGGGATAAACTTAAGCAATATAAGTGGTCTGATCACCATGTGGGATGGTTGTGATTTTTATACCTTTTTTTTTTTTTTCTGCAAATGTACCACTTACTGCCCCTCAAGCACCCACCTATCCATCTACCCAGCCAGCACTACATGTCCCCACCCACAGTCGCTCCAAACTCTCCTTCAATCCCCCTGACCAATCACGGGCTTGTTTCCACAGCAACCGGTTAGCTCAGCAGCATCATTAAGTTCTTGGCAGCCAAGAGAATGAAAGAAGACCAGGAGGGAGGGAAGAGCAGAGCTTAGCAAGAGGAGGCGGAAGGAAAAAGGGATAAGGAGTGAAATGCCAGTTAAAACAAAGGCACAATGTGCTTTCGCATTACGGCCATGTATGTGTGTTTGTAGGCAGGCGGTTTATTCTCTTGGAGGTGGGAGGGAGAGGGAGGCTGGCAGTGGAGACCTGCAGTCTGACCAGATTGTCACTCAGCTGGATGTAGGCCTCACGTGCAGACGCTGCTGCGGCTGGACGTGCCAGGCGTGTTGCTTTCAGAGCACACCGATCTGTGCAGTCGTTTCAGTCCGAGACCCACCCCGCTGAGCTCGGTTTGACTCGGGTGAAGCAACATTTCTCTCCCGTACTAGTGCCACGTCCCCCGTGGCTGTAGCCTTGCAAGGAAGATAGTAGTGTCCTTGAATTTTAGCCTGCTTAGTCTACACTTCATTCTCAAATCAAAACAGTGCTGGCAACACTCGTGTTGATTTATTGGAGAGATCCTTGAGCGTGCTTTACCTCCCCCTTATTGTGAATGAAGAACAGGAGAGTGGAGTAAACTCAAGTAGGTCACCAACTATGTTGCAACTGATGGTGAGGAAAGAGGAAGAGTGGTGGCATCTAATGAAGTAGAAAAGCAGCTATATAAAGCCTGAGGTCTTCTATGAAGTATTTTTTTGTTTTCCTCATAGGGAGGAGAACACTGCTACTACCAAGGAAAACTAAGAGGTTTACCAGAGTCATGGGCAGCTGTATCCACTTGTCACGGCCTCTGGTGAGAAACCAAACCATTATTTCCTTTTTTCAAATCCTGCTTACCTTTCTTTTCTGCTTAAGTTTTTTTCCCTGTCCTGCATCCACTAATTTATCTTTCTGTTGCTTTGCAGTGGGATGTTCTCTGATGGTTTCTACTCTTATGGAATTGAGCCTGTTCACAATGCGAGCCAGAAGGTAAACCTTTACTTAAATGCACAGCAGGGAAAACTGAAAAGGGTTTAATTAGGAAAACATCCCAAAGTTCTCAGTTTCCCCACAAAATAACAGTGGAGGAGAGTTGTTGTATTAAAAATAAATTGAATAAATCAATATAGCATCATATTGTTTTTATCTATTGGTCAGATTGGTTTTTTTACCTGCTTTAGCATTTATAGCACAATTTTATTTTTCCAAGTTATTGTATTAATTAAGTTTAATTTTATTTTATTTTTTTATTTTTTTATTTTTTAAGTTGGCTCCTAATACCTCGCCCTTGCTGGTTAGCCATCCCAGCTTTAGAAACCATTTTGTTAGAGAACCTTTGCTAAAATATATGCTGAATTGCAGGCTTTGGCCATAATTTACCAACAATTCAGATAAAATGTTAAAAATCTTAACTGTATAAAGAGAAGAGGCATTTAACTTGACAGACCTTCCTTTTAGGTGGAGTTTGGTTGTATACCTGACAGTTTTCAGAGAAATGTATTTTTTCATAAGACATTTCACTCTGAACAATTATTGAGGGATAAAGATTTAAGGTAACCACTGTTGTGTATGTTTTCTACTTTAGGAAGAAGGAGCTCACTTAATTCGCAGGATGTCTGATATCAGGCTTTCCCAGCACTGCCCAGGTGAGCAGTCTTAAAAACAGACCTTTCAGGCTCCCACTTAAAGTATATCAAGACCGAATAAATGTGGTTTAGATACACACATATAGGCAGCTGTGGGAAAAAACTCAAACCTTTAAGTTGAACACATTTATCCAAATTATTTCTTTTTCTCAAAACCACCTATTTATTAGTACTTCTGGTGTTAATACTTTTTTTTTTTTTTTTAACAAATCCCCTTTGCCAATAGGACAGCACTTATTTTGCTTATTTCACAATGTTTGAGTGCACAAAGAGAAGAATCTCTACATCATCATGCAAACACAAAAGAAATGGTAAAATTGCATACCTGCAGCTCTGAATATGTGTTTTCAGAGTGTACAGAGGACAGTGAGCAGGACAGCAGTGGAAGTGTTGAAGATGACAGTATACCAGAGCAAACGGAGGACCAGCAGGTGACCGGAGGGCTGAGAAGATCGAAGAGGTTTGTCCGGAGACCCTCTGTCCAGACAGAGACCAAGTACATTGAGCTCATGGTGGTAAACGACTACGATTTGGTGAGTTAAAGATGTAATTCTAGCACTCCGCGTCAGCTGTCACATTTTATTTTATTTTTTTTTCTGTTTGTTGTCTCTCGTCACTGATAGCAGGAGAAGGCATATTTAAGAATGTTTGGGTATTGGTGCAGCTGTACCCAAATAAAGCAGTTTGCTGTTATTTGTTTGATGAATGTAATGCATGCCAATCCATTTGTAATTTTAAAAAAGCCCTGAAAGAGCCTAGGATTATAAAACTAGAAAGAAAGAAAAAACAGTAAATCAAGACTGCCTGTATTTATGGAAATGAACTTGGATTTACTTTTTATGTCAGTAAAGATTTGTACTATTGTGTGGAGTGCATGAGAGATCCATTTCCTAAGCCATCTGTGGATCTTTTCTCTCTCTTCAGTTTGTGCAGCTGCGTCGCTCGAGCAGCCAAACCAAAAACTTTGCCAAAGCTGTGGTCAACACAGCAGACACGGTGAGGAACCATAAATCCCCCTACACCCTATTTCCACAAACGCTACCTGTTCTCATTTGGGAAAGGTTCACGTCTCTGCAGTCGCGATAACAAAAGTCGATCTCTGTCGACAGATCTTTCAGGAGCAGCTGAACACCAGGATTGTTTTGGTGGCCATGGAGACCTGGACCTCAGAAAACCTGATGCCAGTTGTGGAGGACCCGCTAATGACGCTGCAGAACTTCATGAAGTACAGAAAGGACAGCATCAGGGAGCAGAGCGACGTTGTCCATCTATTCTCGTACGAGGACAACAACAGTGTTTATGCTGAGAATCTAGATTCTAGATCCCAGTGGAGATTTGATTTTAAATGATGAGTTTCCTGTGCTTTTCAGAGGGCGTACATTTCACAGTAGCCGCAGTGGGACAGCCTACACAGGAGGGGTGTGTTCTCCAACGAAAGGAGGAGGAATTAATGAGGTACATTTGGCATTATGCTCATACTTTAGAAAATGCTGATTATAACACTGTTGTCAAATTTGTTTTGAATCTGGAAGAGTATAATTTGAAATCAGGATGAACAATCTTAGCTTCTCTGTTGTAGTTTTCTACATGAATTTTGTGTGTCTGTTCTTCTGATTTATAATTAAAGCTACAGGTCAGAATTTTCTTTAAAATTATTCAAACTATGATGGTGGTTATCTGTAGAACAACGCGTCATGGTCCGTTTTTCTATTTCCTTGCTATTTTGTTTCCTTGTTACATTGTAGTAAGTCTGTTTTAACTTGCAGTATGGGAGTGTCGGGGCAATGGCCATCACTTTGTGTCAAAGTCTTGGCCAGAACATTGGGATGAGATGGAACAACGCAAGAGCCTCAGCAGGTAAGACAACAGAAAACAACTTGATGTATGGTTCAACTTGACTTCACCACTTCATATCTCCACTTCATACTCATCACTATCTCATCCCAAGCTGTTGCACTCACATTTATGTCCACAAACAATTTCATACATTTCAATTCTACTATTACTTATGAGTTTATTTATAATGTTAGTCAAGTATTTTGATAAATTATGGGAATGCATACTTAAAATTGGTCAAATCTTATTTCTAATTAAGTTATATATAATGTTTATTATCTAACTGAGTCATACATATACTGTAGTACCTACATATAATTTTGTTATATAGGTATACGTTAAATGATTTTGTATTAAAGCCCATTTCTATTTATTGTGGTTCTGGTCAGTATATTATGGTTAGCTTATAGAAAGTGAATCTAAATACTTTTTCTTTGAGTGTCCTAAAAGGACGCTTTGCCAATTTTGTGGCAAAGTGCCTTAAAATTGGATATCAACTGACCTGGGTTTTGTTTGTGGGTACAGACAATTGTTTTCATATTCAGAAAGTTTCACGCACATACAAAAAAAAAAAAAAAAAAAAAAGCAAAGACAAAATTACAAAATGATGCAGATATAAACAAATCAGCACTCATCCAGGAATCTATTTGCAAAGAACTGATCATAATAAAAGACTGGTTCTTCATTTTTCCATTCATCCACCTGAATCTAAAATACTGAGAACTCTGAAAACAAATGGAATTGTGACCTAAATAATGTGCAGGAACCCAAAATAGCCGGCCAGCCTTCTGACAGTATCTAAACAGTTTCTGTTTTGTAACGTTTTCCTTTCTTTTTCTGTGGTGTTTAAAAATAGAAGTTATTCTTTGTATTTTATGTAGTTTTTTTATTCTTCTTGTTTTTCAGGTGACTGCAGATGCCCAGATGCCTGGGTGGGCTGCATAATGGAAGACACTGGGTAAAAATGACTGTTTCTACCCTATTTGTTTGCTCACGCTTAAATAAGTTAACACATTCATAAGATTTAAAGTCTTTCATTTGAAGCCTAAATAAATTTTGCCTTAACAGGAGATGCCAGATTGCTGTGTAAAGTATTACAAAATGTGAACCAAAAGTATTTACTACGAGTGATTTGGACTGGGCTCCCCTGGACAGATGGGACAATAAAGATGTGAATTATTTGAGATATATCTTACTGCAGATGGGAACATTTGTGTCAGATTGCAAAGTGATGGCACACACACCCACGGTTGATCTGCCATTCCTGACTGGCCAAAAAGCATTGCACTGTTTTGTGTTTTAGTGTATGTCTTGGTCTTCATGCGTCAGAGTGTGTGTGTGCTTATGTGTGTGATCACAGATTTTATCTGCCCAGAAAGTTTTCTCGCTGTAGTGTTGATGAGTACATCCAGTTCTTGCTCCAGGGTGGTGGGAGCTGCCTGTTCAACAAGCCGAATAAGGTGAGGATAATGAGGGGTGCGATGTCCATCTCTGAATAGATTCATCTTATAGATTTTTATTATTATTATCATTATCATTATTATTATTATTATTATTATTATTATTATTATTATTATTATTATTTTAGCTGTTGGATCCTCCAGAGTGTGGAAACGGCTTTGTGGAGCCAGGAGAAGAGTGTGACTGTGGATCCCAGGTGGTGAGTAGCCAACTTTCCTTCACGTTAAGCTGATATTTCGACCTGAGATGATGTAGAATTTAGTCAAACAGATTTTTTTTTTCTTATCTGTGGCTGCAGGAATGTGCCCGCAGTGGAGGAGCCTGCTGTAAAAAGTGTACTCTTACCCATGATGCCATGTGCAGCAATGGACTCTGCTGCAGTGGCTGTAAAGTAAGTTGAACAAGAATCAAAGCTGCAGATGTATAAATTATGAAGATGGTTATGATTAATATACATATTAGGCACAAGCTAAAAAAAAGAAACAGCTTCACCTGGATATTTTTGCATTTTGCAACATTTTTCTGATAAATTTCCTCTACAAAACCCTGATAATCATGTTGAATTTATTCATCTCTACTTGGACTTTAACTTAATCCTTGCTTGTTAGTCAAATGATGCTAATGTTAAGTTTTTCTGCAACAATAGAACACTCGAAGACTGTTTGATGCAAAACAAAGTACACATTTTTGGAAATGTTTATTTTTCCAAGTCTCATTTTACACATGTTGAGTGCAACAATACATGAACCCACATCTGTTTATGCATGACCTGGTATGGACATACCACATACATTTAAAAAAACAATTCATTTTCATCTTTCTCCTATCCATAATTGTGCTTAAGTTGAAATAAAATAAAGTTGAAATAAAGGTAGAAATCCATGCCACTTATCATTTTTCCTTCCACAATGCTGCAGAAGGGGTTAATTCTTTATCAAAAGAAACTCTACTATTCCACCTAGTGGTAGATGTGAGAAAAGAAAAAAACTCATGGAGCTTCCAGTTTAATTTTTACCCAAATTAAAATGCAGTTAAAGCTTTGGTGGAAATTTGATCAGCTACATACAACAAATCAGGTGAAGAGTTTTGCTAAACATAAGCATAGTGCGATTTGAACAAGCAAATAATCCTGCCTTTGTATTTTTTCATTGATTTGATGCTTTATAAATAGAGTTACTCCTTTTACGTCAACCTTTAAATTTTAAACTGCCAGTATGACACCTATATTATGTTTTCAACAACTTCAAGTCTTTTTTATTCTGCCTCCCAGTATGAGCTGAGAGGTGTTGTCTGTCGAGAGGCCGTGAACGACTGTGATATTCCCGAAACCTGCACAGGAGACTCCAGCCAGGTGAGACTTCCTGTGGAGAACACTGGATGAAACTGATGCATGATGTGTGAATGTTTATTTATGGGGTTTTGTTCTTTGGCAGTGCCCTCATAATGTCCACAAGCTGGATGGTTACATGTGTGACAACAGCCAGGTAAGATCTGGATCATTACATCTTCCAACTTTAATGCTGGGGCTTTATGCTTTACCTGCACTGTTTAACCTTCATAGGGACGCTGCTATGGTGGACGCTGCAGGACTCGTGATGGACAGTGCAAAGGACTCTGGGGCTATCGTGTGTATACAAACAGACACACCAATTATCTCATCCTGTGACATAAACATATAATCGACATTGACTGCTCCACTTTTAATCCTTGATCAGATTCAGCAGACAGGTTCTGTTATGAAAAGCTGAACGCTGAAGGGACAGAGAAGGGGAACTGTGGCCGGGGGGCTGAAGGGAACGGCTGGCTGCAGTGCAACAAGCCGTGAGTAAAACAAGCTGCAGAGTTCTGAGTTGGAAACCCCCCAAAACACAACCTGCTGATTATAACTAAAGCCAGATGTTTGTATTTATTTCTCTCACTTCAGGGATGTGTTATGTGGCTTCCTTTTCTGTGCAAATGTCACAACAAAGCCAAAATTTGGTGATCTGCAGGGTGAGGTGACCAGCTTTACCCTGTACCATCAGAACAAGTACCTGGACTGCAGGTAAGCTGCTGCAGCACATCTGCAGCATTTAACAGTGCAAAAAAGTCATTCACTTTAAACATTGTAATTCCATTCGTCTTCTTCCATTTATGTGACACTTTTGGATGCTTCACCCAGAGGTGGCCACGCTCTGCTAGAGGATGGCTCCGACATGGGCTACGTGGAGGACGGCACACCCTGCGGTCCGAACATGATGTGTTTGGAGAGACGCTGCCTCCCCGTCGCAGCGTTTAACCTCAGCACCTGTACAGGATCTAAACTTGGACACATTTGTTCTGACCACGGGGTAAAGACATCCAGAGCATGATTTGATCTTAGATGAAAAATGGAGGTGTTTGTTAAACTGGTTATTTTTCACCAGGATTATTTTAAAACAGAGGCTGGATATTTCAAATATTGAAAAATCATAATAAAATCCAAACCTATGTTTATGTTGTGAACTATATTTATAAAGTACTTATGAAGGTAATATAGGTTGTTGAAACTCTGGCGTTTAATGTAATTTAGTTTTGTTTTATTTCCCATATTCTGTTTTTTATTTTTGCATAGACAGTAAAGGTTTAAAACTTTTAAACGTCCTGATATTCATTAAAATTAATGTCAAAAAATAACAATTAAAATAAATCAAATTAAAAAATAATTATTCCATTTTATTGAGACATTAAAAGTTAAATTATGATGTCTTGTGTTGAAAACTGACCACTGACTGGAAGATCAAATATGGTTTTGTAAACTTGCAGATTCCTTCAGTTTTTAATATTCTAGATCATCAAACACATTTTAATATCAGACTAAAATAGCTTGAATAAATACAAAATCAATCATCCATCCATTTTCTGTCACCCTTCTCCCTAACGGGGTCGGGAGTTGCTGGTGCCTATCTCCAGCTGCGTTCCGGGCGAGAGGCGGGGTTCACCCTGGACAGGTCGCCAGTCTGTCGCAGGGCAACACAAAGACAAACAACCATGCACACACACACCTAAGGAGAATCTGGAAAGCCCAATCAGCCTGACAGTCATGTTTTTTTGGACCGTGGGAGGAAGCCGGAGAACCCACGCATGCACAGGGAGAACATGCAAACTCCGTGCAGAAAGACCCCGGGCCGGGAATCGAACCCAGGACCTTCTCGCTGCAAGGCAACAGCGCTACCCACTGCGCCACTGTGCAGCCCACAAAATCAATCAAGTTTTGAAATTTTTTCACTTATTAAGGTGAAACAAATCTATCCGGAATGTTTTTGGCTGATTTTTTTTCTACTTTGTACCCCTACTTTGCTTTCTGTTCCCCCACCGCCACAACAACAATCGCTTCTGACCTGAAGACCTGCAGCAACGAGGTGAAGTGCATCTGTGACCGGGACTACACAGGAAAGGACTGCAGCGTTTTCGATCCCATCCCTGAGCCCACCGTCCCGACAGGCCCGGAGAAAAAAGGTTGTTGTTTTTTTCGCAAACTTTCCCCATCTCTCTCTCTTCCTCTCTCTCTTCCTCTCTTATCATATAATCCCCCACTCATGGTCTCTTCTCACCACCTTCTCTCTGTGATGGAACCACAAAGTGGGATAACTCACCTGACTGTCATGAGGATGTTGAGCCGTGCGTTTTCCTTCTTGTCGAGCCTTGCTGTATATTGTAGGTGTGTGTTGAGCGTATGTGCTGAAATGTGAATATGTATGCGGTGCTTAGAGGTGTTTTTTTTTTGTTTGTTTTTTTCAGGCACTGCATTTTTTTCAAGTGTCTCTTACTTTCTTGCAGTCTGCCAATGAGACAGAGAAATTAAGCAGCTGCTCTTTTAGGCCCAAAACTGCCACCCTGAGCAAGAGGGTGTCCAGCTGAGAGAGCAGGAAAGGGGGAATAAGAACAAAGTAAAACAACTCTCTCTCCTTTTTTTTTTTTCTTCGTGTAACTGTTGTCCCCCCTGACCCCGTCCCACTGAACCTCCCTCGCTCACTTTTCACCCAACGTGATGGTCTCCCCCTCCCCTTCATCTCTCTGTCTCTGTCTGCAGGTTTCTCACCATCTGCCTCTCTCTTTCTCTAGTTGATGTCGTACTGTGTCGATGCGGTCTTCTGATGTGTGTTTTTTAGTGGTGTTGTTTTTGTTTCTGCCCCTCCTCTTCCTCTGCACCCTTCCTTCTCCCCTCCCCCCCTCTGCGCAGGTCCCAGTGGCACCAATATCATAATAGGGTCCATCGCAGGTGCTATTCTCCTGGCAGCTATAGTCCTAGGGGGAACAGGATGGGGATTTAAGTAAGAGTTCTGGCATGCCTTTGTGTACCTGTCTGCTTCTACCTCAAGAACCCCCATCCACCCCTCCCACTATCACCAGTCTGAAATAGCTGCAACTCATTGCCCAGTAGCTGGGAGGGGAGTTGGGGGAGTGAACTCTGAGACGCTCTCACGCTTGAACGCTTTAGGCTTTGAGATCAAATCATCATCGAGGTTGTTTTTGCTCACGTTTCCTTCTATGTAAATGCGCCTTCCTGCTCAGCCTCTTGCAGTGACGACTGAGCAGGAGGGAGATATTTCTCTGCCAGGATCTGTGAGAGTTAATCTGATCTACACCACTGGTGCCACGTCTGGAAGTTCCCCTTTACTTTTGCTTGCCTTTCTGGACTTGCGTTACCTTTCAAAAGTTCTGAAGAATCCCGAATTTATTTATAAGACTTTTTTTATTTTAACTTTCAAAAGTGGTCTCTGTTAATGGTTCACTTGAAGAAAGTTCAACACCTTGCAAGGGAAATAAAAATAAATGAGGGATGACTCAAGACTTTTGTACAGTATTGTCCATGTAACTTAAGCAAACTTTTCCATTTCTATTTTTATTACTTTGTTCAAGCCTCTGTTATTCATGTTTCCTCAGTAGGCCTCATCCTAACCCTGAGTCCCCTCACTCTAATGCAACAGCCTGCCTCTGCATGTTCGCTATGGTTCCCACTGTAAGATCTGCCTTAAAAGGACGGCTCCTACTGGCTGATGAATTAGATTGTCATTGAAAGGTTATGATTTATTGCATGCTGTCGTTCCTTTTAGGGTCAGTAGGACAGTGCTGGCCAGATTTATTAGGATTCCTGGTAAGAATGTATAGAAAACGCTAAAGTTAAATATCATTTTCTTTGGATGTTGACTTTGTGTCTTGTTTACCATTTCTGTTGATTTGGCCAAATGTTTTGGATTATTAATTAGCTGAAAAATCCAGGAATAACCCATTTGCACATGGTGATAAAGTCCAACATATTCTTATTTGCATTCTCCTGGTATTTCATAGCAGCACAGTTCTTCCTCTGTGCTTAGCAGTAAGCTTTAGGGGTTCCCACAAAATGGCATCCTTTATGTCTGACCAGTCTAGAGAGATTGCTGCCAAAAATCTCAATCTTTTTCTCTTGCCAAAATTTAACAAATGCAAATGTACAAAATAGTACAGTTATTTAAAAAAAATTATTTCAGAGCTCACAGGAGGTTTTCTTAAAAACTATTACTTCTTAACATTGGTTTCGTACTCAAATGTGGCTGGCACTGTGTGCATGAGCAAGTTTCTTCCTACTAGTCAGACTTATTAGCAGTTTCTGCTGAATGTGATCTCACCACTTTATTCTGACAGAAGATCATTTCAGGGAGGCTGTCGGATGGATATCATACTGAATTATCATTGTTGGATTTATGTCTTGCACTTAAATCTAACAGTGTCATTCAGCAGAGCTAATTCAATAGAAACAATTTGACATTTTAATTAAATTCTAATTAATATTTCGCCTGCTTTGTGCAGCTAGTGTTTATGCTTTTTCATTTTGTCCTATTTTATGCAATGTTCTAAGAATAAAACATAAATAAATAAATAATCATAAAAAAAACCACTGTAGTAATTGTGTTTGTACTTTCCTGCTCTTGCTGATTCAACATGTTTTGACTTTTTGTCTCCTTTCTTGGCTTGCTTCTGTGATGCAGGAACATTCGAAGAGGAAGGTACAATCTTAGAAAATCTAATAGTAAACCTGTAACTTAATTCATTAAGATTATTTGGATGCTTTTTTTGAGGATTATTTCAGTCCTGCTTCACAACTATGCACCTCAATACAACCTCTGCTTTGACTGTGAAGCTAAATTTGTACAGTCATTCCATTTTTCTGCTCGTCTGTGTTTATCTTCCTGCAGCCGTTTTTTCCTTCTGTTCTTGTGTTTCAGATCTGGAGGAGGATAAAACCACTATCCGTCTCTTTGTATGTGTCCTGTCCATGCTTGTCTTCCTCCTCGCACCGTGTCGTTTCCACGTTAAAGAAGAGGGGAAAGAAAAAAAGAACACACAAGTCTTCCATTTCAGCCCCAGGATCTCTCCAAATCTACGTAGATGATCACTTCCTCTAAACTCCTGTCTGCTCCTTCCATTTGTCCTCCTTCGGGACCCCCACCATCCTGGGGCCCGTGAGGCTCCTCTCACCATACCAGCCAGATCACACTCATGTGGCTGCTGCCAGCTGAGGATTGTGTCTAGGCTTCACCTAAAGCAAGGATGTGGGTGACACCAGGGGTCTTTATCCAGTCAAGAGGCCCTATGAATGTGCTTTGGTGTCTTCTTCTCACAGCTCACACATTCTGGGAAAAAAAAGTACATGTCGACGGTGGACCAATTTGATAAGAGACTAAGACTTGCCAGGAGACCAGCCACTATTTCAGTCCAAGATTCAAAGCTGGACGAGTGCACAGACCGAACTAATGTGACAGAAGATGAAACGGTGGCTTTTTTTTCTTACAAAAAATGGACCTGAGGTTCAGTACCTCCGTAACTGGCCGTGACTTGGTGCACCTTTAACTGGACAGCTATCAGTTCAACATTTGGAGACAAGGAAACGACTGAAAAGAAATCCTAAAATAGTGTGTTTGCATGTTTTCCAAAGAGAGGCTAAGGGAAAACTAATTATCAAAATAAGTCGTTTGCAGTGCCTTGCAAAAATATTCATAACCCTGACAACCTCTTGTCACACAATGAAAAGTTTGTAGATTAAGTGAAGCTGAATAGATTTTCACTTCTTTAAAACAAATCTGAAGTTTGTTTCTCATTTGTATCCACTCCCGTTTTATTCAGATACCCTTAAATAAAATCCTAAGTAACCAATCACCTTTAGAAATGATCTAATTAGTAAATAGAGAAGCTGTTGAAGCCACAGCTATTAATTGTGAATTTTACAAATCTTGCTTTAATGAAAGAAGAAGCAAGAAGAAAGTCAGCTGTGAGCAAAAAAACCCGACAAGTCAGTTTTGTAGTTTGACAGGCCATAAGGCACATATAAATTTAAAATGGTATGTGCATCAGAAAACCAACTGCATTTGAACCTGAACACACAATGCCCCTGTTGAAACATAGTATCATGATTTGGGGCATGCTTTTCAACAAGGAAGCTAATCAGAGTAAAAGAGAAAGCTTGAGGGAGCTAAAGACCGGGCAAAACTGGATTAAAATATGTTAAGAGACTGAAAAACTCTTAAGATTGGGGTGAAGGTTCACCTTCAGCAGGACGACAACCTTAAAGGACCATACCTAAATCTAAATGAGAAACTATGGTAAGATGTATTGTTTCTTTTCAAAAACATTGTGTATGAAATTTCACTGTGCTTGAGCTAATTTTGTAAAGAATAATAGGACAGTATGTTCTCTAGATGTGCAAAGCAAGTAAAGGGATAACCCATAAGATTTCCACCTGTAATAACCATACCGAGGTGACTCTCCAGATTTGAGATTCATGCATCACTTTCCTCTTACTATCCACTACTTTTTAACCCTAATCCCTAATCCTAGCACTAAATGCCCATTGAAACCTGTGATTGCAAAAATGTGCAAAGGTAAAGGTACTTTTGCAAGGCACTGTATCAATAATTCTCAGCTTAAGAGCATCTTATGCTCCACTAACTTCCTCCATATGAGTTTTCAGGTAAAACGAGAAGCTACATTGTTATGGTTTTGGGATCATTTTTTAAAAGAAACCACTGAACTATGAAGCAGCAGAGACCGTAACTTAGTGTTTTAAATGTCGGAACGACCAACGTACATTCCACTATATCTGTCCGTGTGCCCTCACCTCTTCCAAAGTGTGTAGAAGGTTTACTCTGTATGTCTGATTGTGTGAGTGAAAGATATTTTTAAAGAAAGCCAGAATGTACAGTATATGTGTTTACATTTAATGTAGGGGGCAGTTGCGTCCATGCACATGTGTACACACCTCTTAGGTAGGCAGGTTTTACCTCTTGTCTCTTTCTACGACCTGTTGGTGGCTGCAGCCGGCAGCGCATTACCAGTTTTTAAGTCTTGCATCTACAGGAAACAAGCACCTGCCCACTGTACGCACACCCATTTGTAAATATGTGCAAATTATACTGAATGTTAAGTGCAACCCATGAAGCTTTACTGAAAGCTGTGTTAAAATATTTAGTTTTGTTTCTATTAATGAATAGCCTCTGATCTCTTGTCACAGCCTGCATTGTAAAGCCCTCTAAACACAACCCCTTTCGTGTACCTCTAAATGTGGCTTAACTGCCCTGTCTTTCACAAAAATCTTTTGTATGTTTGTTGATAGCCACCAAGCCTCTGAGAAAACAGCCCCCCCGACCCACCTACCACCCAAAAAAAAATTAAGAAAAAAAACTCTGAGGACCCTTCGCTGTACATGAGATTAAAGTTCTGGTTTGGGGTCCAAGAGGCTATTTGTCTGATGCTGTCAGTGTGAATGAAGTCGGTTTGGTTTGTATGAGGTTTGCACTTTGCCAGATGCACTATTGTTATTACAATATGTACAAAGGGAGCATCGGATGTGATCAAGAGGGGGTAAAAAAGAAAAAGAAAAAGAGGCATCTTTCACCATATTTTTAGACACTGACTTTTTGGACTTAGACAATGAAAAAACCATCAACTGATGCTTGTAGATGGACTGAAATGAACAAAAATAAATACTGACACACTGACTCACCTCTTCTCTGACATTATTCTGCCTGTCTTTAACTTTATATCCATAAAAATAGAAAGTATTATTATTTTAAAAGTGCATGTACACTTGACATGCAAAATCCAATCTCATGCTACTTCCATACAGAGCCTACATGGTCATAGGTCAGATTATAGAGTGCCACGCAACATCTTTCACAATATCTATGCTGCTGACACATAACCTTAGACCACTACAGTCACTGAACTAAAATATTCATCATTACCTTTGGATGTCCTCTATCTCAATATAAAAAAAGAACAAAACTCATTGTTTTTGCCCAAAAAAGGCACGTTGAGAAATCGGCCTTTAGCTAGACCCAATCAGTCTGAGGTCACAGAGGATCCGAAGAACATAACTGTGATCTTAGACTCAAACTTCAAGGTTAAAAAAAAAGTTATATTAATAAATGAGATAATTATCGCATTAAAGATGTATAAATGTTCATGTGTTTCTGCAGGGCATCAAATACTGATGTGTTTCTAATTTTAAGTAGTTTAGATTATTGTAATAATCTAAGGGTATGTTGGTGCCTAAAAAATATTAATAAAAAAATAAAATTAAAAATAAAAACATTTACAAATCAGCTGCAGGTCATTCAATATGCTGCTCGAGAGTCCTGACCTTTAGCTGGAAAACGACTCCATTACACTATAGTATTAAAAAAACAAAATATGTGAAAATTCAAAAAATGAGAATAAGAATAAGGCTTCACATCTTTGGGGTGCAGTTTTGGCCTTCTCAAGAGGCAAAAACCAAAATCGTAATTATTAAAATAATATTTTAATTGCGAGCAACATTGCTTGAAAACCAAACTGTTGCTGGTGGTAATCATTCAGCATAAGAAATTTTAAGAGTCACCTTACTTATAAAAAACTTCACCAGGACATTCAACTTTCTTTAAATTAAAAAAGAAACGAGGAAAAAAATTGCAGAAATGTGGTGAATACAGGCCGATGACTGGCAAGAAAATGACGGTTTAAATAAGGCTGATGGCAGCAAAGACCAAATATCAGTCTCTATTGTTGATCAACATGACTGGGTGGGAAAACAACATGAACCAATCAGTTCTGCTGTCTTTCTCTTAACACTGTAAAAGGAATGTAGATGTCTGTCAGAAAGTCTTTGGTTTGTAGAAATGGGAGGTGGGATAAAAATGGATGTCACTCAGCCTCTTCACCAGCGTCCCACTTAGATTTCGGTTCCTGCCACCATTCTGCCAGGAAGGACTCCTCATAATCACCCATTCCTTCAAATTCAGCATCAGGATGTTCAGAGTGAGAAGTGACTGCTTCTTCTGGACTCACCACTTCCTGGATAATAAAAGAACAAGGCAAGTTCACATCGGGCAACATGATTACTTTTTTAGCCTCATTCTTTGGAGACAAAAATAAAACATTTCCCTTCTTGGTTCCCATAAATCACTCACACGTGCTCCCTGTAATTCAGCCCTGTCCTCCTCCCCCCTCTCGGGTCCAGGAGGTTAGCAGGACTAGGAGGAGCTGACCCGAGTTAAAGGGACGTGGCGCAGTGTGAGTGGTCGACACCTCCAAGCCACATACCGCACGCTGCTGGTGGAAAACACAACACCCCTCCCTTTCATGCTCCGTCTTTTAGCATTCTCAAGCACAACTTGCATTTATCCAGCAACTTCCATTGCTGTGTTAGAAGTGTCATTCCCACCATGTCTGGTCATGCAGACAGTTCAGGTCTTATCTGCTGAGACATAATCATGTCTGGCTCAGAAAACTGCCGCCAAGCCAACACGCTGCGGCTTTGTGGGAATTTAGATTTTGCTGCAAGACAAAATCTCAGGGATGGAAAATCTTTATGTGATTTTCTTAGAGCCCCTACAAACTTTTCCTTGTGTCATTTGAGTTTGTAAATATAGATGGAAATGGACAAAAATGCCTGTCATGATAATAAATTTTGCTAGATGATCAATTGTCCCAGATGCTATTGCGATAAATTATTTTAAACCATTTTAGTCATAATGCAATAACACATTCTCAAAGATCAATAAAGTTTGCATTCTAATGAACATTTAACACTGGAACTGAAAGAGATTTTAAATACCCTAAATAAGCAAACAAAACAACAGAAACAACAAATAAAATTAATTATGAAATCTTTGTAAACAATATTGTCCTAAAAAATGGCTAGTTGAAACCATTTGTCATCCAGCTTTTGGTAGAAAGAGAAGAAAACAATAAATCATGCAAATGGAAATTATTGAGCTTGTTTTATTTTTTTATGTGTTTAACTGATTTATTGCTTATTGCAAAAGGACTATAGACAAGTGATGTTCTGCTTACTTTGACTCTAAGACGTTTCCCAGACCTGGAGTATCTCAGATTGCCACCAAACTTAACAGAAGGTCCTTCTCACATATTTGTCATTTTTTGCATACCAAATCCACCGGATTGTTTGTTACCAAAAATACAACATCTACATGCTTAGACGTGTGATAGTAGGACAGAAAATGTTTAATTTTTCTGGATCTGATGGACATCATGTAGGCTTGGTCACCTAAAGATGCTAAAGTTTCCAAGATTCCAGTTTGGGAAACACAAGGCAATGTCCCTCGAGAGACTCATCAATTTTTGGATTACATAAAACATAAAGCACAACATGCAGTCAGCATTACATCTGAATATTTCTGGATCAAGTCTTTGGTACACAAATGCAAGATTTAGTGGTTTCACTTACAACAGTGAATGAGAAACTATGTGGTTTTATTTGTATGTTTAATTCAATATTGTATGATTAATAGCAAAGTTTAGAATTATTATCATGACTTTATCATTTTTGCTATTATAACAGAAATCCCAGAGGAAACGTACCTCATCGTCTGTGTAGAGGTAGTTCAGTGCAAACTCTAGCATTTCTTTCTGCTTGATTGTCTGGTTGTAATACCTCAGGGCCTCCTGAAACATGAAAGACAGATCAGCATTTGCGTTAGCTTAGTAAACAACCCAAGTGTTTTATAACCCAAATATGGTCTGTGGTAAAAAATTTTTCCCCGTCTCCCGCTACAAAAGTGCCACATTTACAGTTTTACAGCTGGTACTCTGAAGCTCCTGCCAAATTTACACCATGTAAAATTCAGAAAATACAAGTTTGTCACGATTACGTGAGTTTCTAATTACAGCCCTGGGATTGTGTTAACGATTACGCCAGCGCTGCTTTTTATAACGTTGCTGCCCTGCTTTGCTGGGTTTGTTTTGACCAACAGCAGATGAACCGGGAAACAGCAACGGCGGCGGTTTGCTTCACTCACAGGCCGAGGCTGGAAGTCCTCCTCCTTGAGTCCCCACTGCTCTCGGTAGAAACGATAATAAGCAACGTTCTGCTGCATCACCTGGTCGCTGGGGTCGAACAGCATGTAACTGGCTGCACAGGGAGCCGCGTTCTTCACATCATTCACTGGAAAAGACGATAACAACTCATGGCAGATATGTACAAATCAAAAGAGAGACACTTGAATCTCAATTTTCTTCCTACATTTATAGTATGAAAACTGAAGGTAGTGGTACATGGTGGCAACAAACTTTTCCACAAAGAACCCGCCGACGCTGGGTGTCAGCTGCTCCTCGCATTTCACTTTACATTTCAGCACATCAAGGAAGAGATCTGAGGGCAGAGGAGAAGAATATATTGTTACGCATCTCCAGCACGCTGAAATGAAGCTGCTGCTGTTCGCCCGGTACCTGCTAGAGATGGGTAGAAGTCTTTAAACTCCAAGATCTCATACGAGCCTTCGCAGCCTGCTGAGCAGAGGCTGTACACCTCAAAGTACTGCGTGATGGCCTGCTCCATGTTCCTGGCACTGCTGCTGAAGTCTCCACTGTTGTAGAGCACCACGCTCTTTAGAAAAACACTCTACCAGCAGAGACACAGTGGTTATTGTTTCCGGCAGGCATACTTCAGTCTGTGTGTTTTTGTGTTTGGGTTTTGCTACTGACTTCATACGGCTGCTCCTCGTGGTCGATGAGATATTCATCCACATCAAACAGGCTCTTGTAGTAGTTCATGTTTTTGGTCAAATAGGGCTCCTCTGGGTTTCTCTTGAGGAAGGTGTGAGTTGCAGACACAGCCTTCTCCACGTTGTTAAGCTAAGGAGGAACACAAGGCATGATCACAGTCTCCACAAAAAAAACACACATGAAGGACCACATCCTTACTGGTCAATTGTGCATCAGGAAGAATATCCTATTTTCCTACGTTTGTAGTGCAAATGTGGTGCTGGCAGTGAAACACAAGCAGTGTTCAAGTGAAGATATTCTTGTAATCCATTCATTATCCATTTGCCACCTTTTCCAATGAGCCTGTGGTTGTTGTTTTCTTTTGTGATCAATGTTAATTGATGAAATTACATCACTTATAATTAATTAATGAAATAACACAAAGTTTTCACAAATTGTATAGGTGTTGTACCTTAGTAGGAATACTGGAATCAGTTGATCAGCTCTCAAAGAAAATCAAAAATTGATACTGTTAATCAAAATCCTTTTTTCTGATGTTTTTTAGATTTGAGATCTTGATGTTTTTGTTATTTTTTAAGATACAATATGCTTCCCTCTTTTGAGTTTTTGAAGCTTAGGAACATCATCTCCCTTTACCTGCATTTTCTATAAGTTCTTTTAGAAAAAGCTTGAAGAAATCTTGCAGAACATCTGTTCTTCTACTTGCGGTGGAAAGAACAATGTTCTTTCTGAACAGCACATTTTATATTTGAACTCATTGGAAGCCATCATGGAAACTTCTTTCCTTTTTTTTTAAGAAAAAATATTTCTGCCCAGATTGATCCATGCCAAGAACAGGTGATTGTAAATGCTGATTCTGTAAAGCTTAGATTGAACATAGAAACTCTAGTCATGTTATTTATTTGTATTTAAAGTGGCAGGCTGCAGATATTTGAGGAGCTCAGCCCAACATCTCTGATGCCTTTACATAAAAAGAGGGTTTTGATGTCAATCAGCTGCAGGTTGATCACAAGATATGAGTGATTCATTCATTCACCTCCTACTACACCAGTCCACTCACATAGGTCTAGAATTGAAACGTGCACTGAGTTTCACTACGTATATCGGACAT
Organism: Poeciliopsis turneri; assembly: GCA_922788865.1. NCBI lineage: Eukaryota > Metazoa > Chordata > Actinopteri > Cyprinodontiformes > Poeciliidae > Poeciliopsis > Poeciliopsis turneri. Next base: position 744,851 of record CAKLNU010000542.1, read on the forward strand.
AAGTGGCCCAACAGAAAATCTTTTTAAAATGTAATGTTGAAATGTGTAAAGACTTTCTGAAAGACTCTTCAGAAAGTTTGAACAAATATTGCATAAAGTTTAAGAGATTACAACAAAATATTCAAAAGTGAGGGGCATATTTCATTACGTGGTTTAGCATGGGTAAAGCAGGACTGTTAAATTTCCCACAACTCTGACAGAGAGGAGAATGGGGGGATTGTTTTCAGGGGAACACGGGAAGAGACGTGGCACATGCTCAATTCAGTCTGCAGGAGGGCGCAACAAGGCAGCAGAGAAACTGTCCTCCTCACCGCTGACTAGAAGTTTCCTCTCACTGAGTCCAGTTGGGTGTATTTACTAAAAGGAGTCTGTTATTCATATTTTAGCAAAGCAATAATCATATGCCAAGATTCCAGATGGAAAGCAAACTTGAATCACACTCTCAATGAAAAACAACTAGCGCACAGCAAGTCATGCGTAAAAAGTCAGCATCCAGGCCACATTTAGACCCAAAACAAAGCTCCCAGGTCTCACCTGATAATAAGCATATTGGATGTACCTATACGGTATCCTTTTCTCAAATGTTTCCAGTAAATTCCTACTTGGATAGGAGAATTTAAAAACTGGAAAATCTGCCTTGCACTTTTTCAGGCAGGCAGCCCTCAGCAGGATGTGGCGCACAACGCGCAGGCTGCTGTCGGGGAGCGGGGAGTCGCTGTCCCGGCTCACGGAGCTGCAGTTGCGGCTGCAGAACGCCTCGCTGTCCCGCAGCAGCCGGTGGAGCCGCAGACTGAGCTCCAGGTACTTGACGCTCTCCGCCCAGCTCTGCGCTGCGTACTGCTCCAGCGCGTAGTTGTACGCGGACTCCAGGGGCATCATGTCCTTCTGGGGGAAACTTTTGAAGCTGTACTTCTCATACTGAGCCTCCACCAGGAAGGGCATGAGAAGGGCCAGGCACAAGTTTCTCGGGAGCATCATCCCCATTCCCCGGGAACAGCTGGAGTCCTCTCCGGCCTTCAATGGATCCAGGAGACTTCCCTTTTTCGCCTCTTAACAAGGTTTGCTCATGTCTGAATGCACGTAGCCAGTAAAATCCCTGTAGGAATAAGACACTAAAAACTTGAATCCTTAGGAAATATTTTCAAAATAAAAGCTTTTCAAACTTTGCAAATCTTTGAAAAGAAAGAATGTCTAGTTTTTTTTGAAAACCAACCTTGTGCTTTTTTGGATCTAAGTGTTTTAAACTGGACACGTTTTCAAACAAAAGTTATGCATCATCTTTAATTCAAGGAAACTGATCATTTCTCGTTTAGAAATCCCAATTTCAACTATTGAAATTATTTTGAAGGTACAACTTCCTGCTCTCGGTGTAAATGATAATAATTTTCTCTTACTTGACAGCAAGTAAAAGTCTGGACCTCAAGGAGGAAAGGATCTAAATACTCAATGTTGTCACTCAGCAGAAGTCTAACAACCCCTGATTATCACAATATTAAACATCCTATTTTATTTTTCAACAATGTAATTTTACATGTTTCATTCGTAACATATCAGCAGATTTATCTGAAAAGTTCTGAAAGTATTTGGCCATGCAGCCCCAACTTAAAGTCTCAGTAAACTTGCAAGATTAAATATGACTTTGAAAACCATACTGCGTTTTAACGACGGGTCCTTTTGAGTCTAAAAAAGAATATCTTCTTTTGGACAATACAATTGAATGCACACTGAATTACCCAATAAAATCAATTTTGATAGTTTTTCAGGAGACTCCAGGTTCAGTCGGGATTTGGCATTTCCTGCATTAAAAACATGGGGACGGCATTGCAAGCCAGCCTTTACACGTCTGCAGGATTCCATTAGAAAGTAGGAGGCGGCCCTGCATCTCCTCCTTCTCCTTCTGCGGCTCTTTGCGGTGCAGAAACTTAAGGATGCGATAAAGTTACAAAAAAGAGATGCAACAGAGCCGGAAATGACGACTGATTTCTATCTAAATAAAAGTACAAGGTACAAACTATTTAATCGTGGCTCTTTAGTGTTCTGCTTTGCTGATTTGTGGCAAATTTGTAAGTTATTCACTTTTCATCCATTTTAACTTAAAAAAGCCACATAATATTTAGAAATTTAGTGAAATAGGGAAGAACTGGGATTTAAGTGATTTTGAGTCTGACTTGGTTAATAATGACAGACATGCTGGTCTATATTTCAGACAGTGAGGGTCTAGTTATTTATTCATTTTTGGTTTGTTTGTTTTTACTGTTTTTTTAAGCTTACAGAAAATTGTCTAAAAAAGAACTGGAAGAGAAATTCAGTGATCAACAGTCATTTAATAACATCTTGCTGTCATCAGAGAATAACTAAAGTGGGCTGAGGATAAAGAACTGTGACCAAAATGTATCGCTAGCTTTAAATCAAATATGTTCATGCCTTTTATTTTGAGGCATTTTTTTTTTTTACTTTGAATGGTTTATCAACATGATGTTCAATTGAGCATTTCTGAATTTTTGAAATTCAGAAATGATTTGGCTACATAATATTTTTTGTGACACCATCTGTCATCTTTACATTCCAGACATTCTACTCTCAAACTCTTCATCTGATCAATGGCGATCCAAACGCCTTCTTGAGAGTTCAGAACAAATTTTTGACCTTCCAGCAGGTTTTCAATATTTTATCTCTGAGGCTGAGTTTGCCCTCTTTATGGAAGACATTTATCAAATTTATATTGCAAATATATATTTTAGGTTTTTGGGTAATAACAGAAAAAATATTTTTGAATTCGGTTCACACGGCTTTTGCGCCAAAATAAACAGGGTTACAGCAACTTTACCATTAAATAACAGCCCACAGCATGATGCTGCCACCACCATCACTGACAGTTATTGGTTGTGACAGTTGATTTAGTGTTTCAGGGTTGAAAAACTAACATCCACCAAGCCTGTCACGCATTTTTTTTTAAATCCTGATGTAAATGAAACTTATTATTGTTATTTTTGAAAACCCTGACCGGAAGTTGCTTTGCTTCTTCCCGCAACCTTTACATTCAAACTGCCCCAAACGTTCTGCGGCTGGTTCTTCTTTCTCCCCCCTCTTTATGAGTCACATCGCCCCGCTGTCGGCTCCAGGGGATCCGTGCTCTCCTCTGCAGTTTCCCCCGGAGGTTCCAGATGGATGTAACGAAATGCTTCGGCCTGCTGCTTTTTGTTTGCGCTGTGGACTGCAACCCCGGCCCGCTGGCGGACATTGTTGTGGATCGGTACGAATTACCGAAAGTTTGTGCCAGAGAAGTTCAGACAGAAGACTTTATCCGATATCACTTCAACGGGACCTTCTATGAGGACGGGAAAAGGTTTGACTCCAGGTGAACTGAAAGGGAACGTGATCGCGTTTACTTTACAGCGATAATTAGAGCCAGATTGAGATGACTGTTAAAAAAAAAATAAAAAAATGCAACAAAAACGTCAAAACATGCGAAATTAATAACAGAGTTCAACTCTAGAGTTTTCTTTGGCTGCTTGTAGACGTGTCAACTTTGCAATAATCATAACCAGAACCATCCCGTTGGCCACAGAGAGACGTTCGCATACATTCATAATTGCATATTTGAGTAGATTTCTTTTCAACAGTGATTATTCATTGTTAACTCACTTGTAACAGGAAATGCAAACGCTTGGATTTTATGTTCGTAGGTCCAAAACTTCACACGCAGGCATAAAATCGTACACGCCCCCTTTAATGTTGGGTTGACAATGTGAAATATTGGGACAGCAAGCTCAATGTTGCCTTTTTTTAAATTCCAAGCTCAGAACATTAAATTGTTAGAACGAACCTGTTCTTTCAAATTTCTGTGATTTATCTGATGCTAAACACTTTAATGATCCTACTTCCATGGTCCTACTTCTCAAGACCATGGTCTTGAGAAGTAGGATCTTTAATGATCCTACTTCCTGCAACACTCCTCCACGGGCTGCCACCTTATCGTGGTGGAGGGGTTTGAGTGCCCCAATGATCCTAAGAGCTATGCTGTCGGGGGCTTCATGCCCCTGGTAGGGTCACCCAAGGCAGACAGGTCTTAGGGGAGGGACCAGACAAAGCGCAGCCCGAAGACCCCTATGATGCACAGAAACTTTGGACGTAGTGTTCCCTCGCCCGGACGCGGGTCACCGGGGCCCCACTCTGGAGCCAGGCCTGGAGGTGGGGCACGTTGGCGAGCGCCTGGTGGCCGGGCTTTTACCCATGGAGCCCGGCCGGGCTCAGCCCGAAGAGAAACATGGGTCCCTCTTCCAATGGGCTCACCACCTATAGGAAGGGCCATTAGGGGTCGGGTGCATTGTGTGATGGGTGGTGGCCGAGGGAGGGGGTCCTGGCGGTCCGATCCTCGGTTACAGAAACTGGCTCTTGGGACGTGGAATGTGACCTCTCTGGTGGGGAAGGAGCCGGAGCTGGTGTGTGAGGCTGAGAGGTTCCGGCTAGAAATAGTCGGTCTCACCTCGACGCATGGCTCTGGTTCTGGAACCAGTCTCCTTGAGAGGGGCTGGATGTACTTCCACTCTGGAGTTGCCCACGGTGAGAGGCGTCGAGCAGGGGTGGGCATACTTGTTGCTCCCCATCTCGGCGCCTGTGCGTTGGGGTTCACCGGTGAGCGAGAGGGTAGCCTCCCTCCGCCTACGGGTGGGGGGACGGGTTCTGACTGTTGTTTGTGCTTACGGGCCAAATGACAGCTCAGCCTACCCACCCTATTTGGAGTCCTTAGAGGGGGGTACTGGAGAGTATCCCTACTGGGCACTCCCTCGTTCTGCTGGGAGACTTCAACGCTCATGTGGGCAATGACAGTGAGACCTGGAGGGGCGTGGTTGGGAGGAATGCTCCCTCCGATCTGAACTCGAGTGGTGTTCTGTTGCTGGACTTCTGTGCTCGTCACGGATTGTCCATAACGAACACCATGTTCAGGCATAAGGGTGTCCATATGTGCACTTGGCACCAGGACACCCTAGGCCGCAGTTCGATGATCGATTTTGTCATCGTTTCGTCGGATCTGCGGCCGTATGTCTTGGACACTCGAGTGAAGAGAGGTGCGGAGTTATCCACTGACCACTACCTGGTGGTGAGTTGGCTCCGGTGGTGGGGAGGATGCCGGTCAGACCTGGCAGGCCCAAACGTGTTGTGAGGGTCTGCTGGGAACGTCTGGCGGAGTCCCCCGTGAGACGGAGCTTTAGCTCCCATCTCCGGCAGAGCTTCGAACACGTCCCGGGGGAGGCGGGGGACATTGAGTCTGAGTGGACCATGTTCCGTGCCTCCATTGTCGAGGCGGCTAATCGGAGCTGTGGTCGCAAGGTTGTCGGTGCCTGTCGTGGTGGCAACCCTCGAACCCGTTGGTGGACACCTTCGGTGAGGATGCCGTCAGGCTGAAGAAAGAGTCCTATCGGGCCTTTTTGGCCTGTGGGACTCCGGAAGCAGCTGATGGGTACCGGCGGGCGAGCGGCTTGCGGCTCTGGCGGTTGCTGAGGCAAAAAACTCGGGCGTGGGAGGAGTTCGGAGAGACCATGGAGAAAGACTTCCGTATGGCTTCGAGGCGATTCTGGTCCACCATCCGGCGTCTCAGGAGGGGAAGCAGTGTAGCACCAACACTGTTTACAGTGGGGGTGGTGTGCTGCTGACCTCGACTCGGGGACGTTGTGGGTCGGTGGGCAGAGTACTTCGAAGACCTCCTCAATCCCACCAACATGCCTTCCATTGAGGAAGCTGAGCCTGAGGACTTTGGGGTTGGGCTCGCCAGTCTCTGGGGACGAGGTCGCCGAGGTAGTTAAAAAGCTCCTCGGTGGCAGGGCCCCGGGGGTGGACGAGATTCGCCCGGAGTATCTCAAGGCTCTGGATGTTGTAGGGTTGTGTTGGCTAACGCGACTCTGCAGTATCGAATGGACATCGGGGGCAGTCCCCCTGGATTGGCAGACTGGGGTGGTGGTCCCCCTGTTTAAAAAGGGGGATCGGAGAGTGTGTTCCAATTATAGAGGGATCACACTCTTAAGCCTCCCTGGCAAGGTCTATTCGGGGGTACTGGAGAGGCTGGCTTGGGAACGCCTCGGGATTCCCCCGGAGGAGCTGGAGGAAGTGGCTGGGGAGAGGGAAGTCTGGGCCTCCCTTCTTAAGCTGCTACCCCCGCGACCCGACCCCGGATAAGCGGCAGAAGATGGATGGATGGATGGATGGATGGACTTCCTGCAACACACCTTGAGGCATTATCACTGACTCTGGACAAATGGCACCATCTTTGCTGCTTCTCATAAAGAAGCAGTTTTGTCAGTCAATTCCAGAAGATAATGTTAACTTGTTTTATTCATGCCAGAACCAACTTTGGTATGTGATAGAAATAATTTTATCCAACACCTATAATTTGTTCCACATTTCAACAACCAGCTGTTGATTTGAAGTTGAAGAATTGAGAGTTAGCTTGCTTCCTGTCTTATGTCACATTGACTTTTGCAAAACAGCATGATAATACCACCTGTATATTTGACTGTCGGTAGTGTTGTAGGCTTGAAGGCATAACACAAACGTCTTCAAGGATACTTTTTCAAGAGCTCAATCTAGTTTTTGTCTAAGTACCACAAAACGTTCTCCAGAAGGCATTGAGCATTAACAATTTTCTTTGCTTTGCTTTTCCCGTCCTACCTCTGCAGCTATGAGCGAGGTAAAGCCTTCATCAGTCAGGTGGGACTTGGTAAGCTCATCACAGGGATGGACCGAGGTCTGCAGGGCATGTGTGTCAATGAGCGCAGAAGGATCACCGTCCCGCCACACCTGGCATATGGAAGTGTTGGCACAGGTGCAGCTCAGCGCCACACTGGACAACTTTTGTTTAATTTTTCTGTTTTGCATCTTCTGTTATAGTTTATGCCACTGTGTTTTGCTGGTCCCACAGGTGGTCTAATCCCTCCCGATGCCACTCTGGTGTACGATATCCTCCTGCTGGACATATGGAACCCTAAGGACAAGGTTCAGATCCGCACAATCAGAAAGCCTGGGCTATGCAGGCGCACTACTGCAGTGTCAGATTTCATCCGTTACCATTATAACGGCACGCTGCTGACTGGAGAAGCATTTGATTCCAGGTGAGTCAAACTTCACTGACCTTTAGACAAAAATCTTTGATCCGTGTCTCAAAAAAATGTATAAAATTTTTTTTTTTTTTTTTACAGTCACTCAAGAAACACAACTTATGACACCTACTTGGGGCAGGGTGACATCATTGAAGGCATGGATGAGGGTCTTCAGGGCATGTGTGTTGGGGAGAGAAGGATCATCATTGTCCCACCATTTTTGGCGTATGGCGAGTCTGGCCATGGTAAAAAATTACAAAAAAATGAAATGACACTTCTGGCCTAAAACTATTTGCTTTTGCCAACCATGTTTTGTTTTTTTTTTTGTTATCTTGCTGCACTGTGCATAATATTTTAAGTATGTTGTTACTCCAACCATTGTTTTTCTCATTGAAGGTACCAAGATCCCCCCACAGGCGACTCTTGTGTTTGAGGTGCTGTTGGTTGATGTGTTTAATCCTAAGGATGATGTGACTGCAGAGGTGAGAGAGATGCCTAAAAACTGCACACGCAGGACAGTCACTGGGGATTACATCCGCTACCACTACAACGGCTCCTTCCAGGACGGCACGTTCTTTGACTCAAGGTAAACCCCGGCAGTTCTTCTTAAAGTACATAAAGTTTCTTAACTTTAAGCCCCCACTATACTTCCTCTAACAGCTACCAACGAAACAAAACCTACAACACCTACATCGGAATGGGATACGTGATCCACGGCATGGATAAAGCTCTGCAAGGCCTGTGCATTGGGGAGAAAAGGAGAATTATAATTCCTCCTCACATGGCTTATGGAGAAAAAGGCGCTGGTGAGTTTGACGCCTGAATTTAGGAGGTTATAAAACAAACTGAGAAGGCGTGATAAAACCATCAGTTCTGCCTTTTTCTTTTCCCTCTGCGGCGGCAGGAAACCTCATTCCTGGCTCTGCTGTGCTGATTTTTGATGTCCACGTTATTGACTTCCACAACCCCAAAGATTCGGTGGAGATCAGAGTCACCCACAAGCCTCAGGAATGTAGCATGGCCAGTGAAGCCGACGATTTAATTCACTATCGCTACAACTGCTCCTTGATGGACGGCACGCTTCTGTACTCCTCGTGAGCGACCCCTGCTGTTCACTCTGCAACACCACACCCTCGTGCATGTAAACATCGCTGGCTCCTTGTCTGGCAAATTTCTCAGAGTTTTGGAGTAGACTTAACTGTTCATGCATCCGACAGCATATACGGCTGCATGTTATACTGAGCTGGGATTTCTAAAACCTACTGTTAAAAGCTAAAGCGGATTATTTCTGGCTTCTCAGGGACCAGTTCGACTCACCTTCTGTCACAACTTTAGGAGCCAGTAAGGTGATCATGGGCCTGGAGGAAGGTTTGAAAGGCATGTGTGTGGGCGAGAGGAGAGAGGTGGTGGTCCCTCCGCACTGGGGTCATGGAGAGGAAGGAGGTGAGTTTCTGGAAATGCTTAAATAAAAATAAACAAACAAAAAACAATTCAATGTCATATATTACTTATAAGAAATATCCATGCCTCTTGAACTTTTCCATATCATGTGGAAAGGTTTTGGATGCAGTTGTGCCCAAAACAAATATTATAACTAGGAATATAACAAACACTGGAGTCCTTCACAGATCAAACAGTTTTACACTGAGATTAAATTACGCACAAGCATACTACATTTACCCATTCTTGTGACCTTAGAAAGAAATTAATTGGAGTCATTCAGGAGTGTCAGAGTCAACGGGAATCATTAATAAATGCAACAGTTTTCAGATAATTTTACTTCCATTTCTAAGTTTGTGCATTCACAGAAATTCCTGATTAATTTAATATGACAAAATCTGAAAAAATTCAAGAGAATTGACTACTTTTCTGTAAGTGCTTTCTCCAATCTTCTGATTTTAATGTTTTTTTGTTTTTTTTTTATAGCTGTAGGAGTTCCAGGAAGTGCAGTGCTCCTATTTGAACTGGAGCTGGTGCAGCTGCAGAAAGGTGTGCCAGAAGGCTTTATGTTTGTCTGGCTAGGAGAAATTCCCGACCCCCTTTTCAATGCGCTCGACCTCAATGGGGACAAAGAGGTCCCTCTACAGGAGGTAAGCAGGAAAGTTTGGCCAGTTTTTTGGGGTTTTTTTAGAATAATCTGTTAACAAGCAGTAAAATGTTCTCCTCTTCCCCTCCCGCAGTTTTCAGAGTTCATCAAACTGCAAGTCAAAGAGGGCAACGGTCGACTTCGGCCAGGTGTTGATATCGAAGGCGTTGTTAAAGACATGTTTGATAATCAGGACCAGAATAAAGATGGAAGAATTGTAGAAGATGAACTGAAAATTAAGGATGATGAGTCTGAACAAGTGAGGCGAGATGAGCTATGAGCAGCAGCGAGGCGAGCACACAGGAACTGGAAATATCCGCTTCACAACTGTCCAGCAAGAACTTTTCAAAAACATTAAAGGTAAATAAAGAAGTCATTGGAAACTTACCCTTACTCATATGCACCTAGATGGTAAATTGTTTTATTTATGACATTATTTTCTTTTGATACATTTAAAATTGAGGCCTGTATTCACTTTTAAAGTAATAAATTTCCATAAAAATATATGTTGATGGTTGATAAGGTTTATTTACGTAAAGTTCATGCTCAGCTTCTGATTTTTGTTTTTTGTTTTGATAGAATGATAAACAACTACTGGTCTATTGCATTATAACCATGTAAGAAAAAAAAATAAACTTTTATAATAAAATTAAGTTCGTTCAGTTTCTTTCACATGTAGTGCACATAGAGACGGGTTCTTGTCTTTTCTGACAGATGAGTTTATTGAAATGAAAACATGTTTAATATCAGGAAAGTAAAGAAAAATAACTTCTTACAAGGTCCAAACAGAAAAGATTGCTCACAAAGACTGGATAAAAACCAAAGAAAACTTGATAGGAACCTACACTGCGATTCAAAACAAAACACTGATATTTTAAGATGAAATTCAATTTTGGGTGTTAGGTCAACAGTTTATGGAGAGGTGATTTATTACGCATAAAGTGGTTACAAATCTTGTTGAATCAAATGGAAAAAATAAGGTGCCACATTTTTATTGTGCGTTTTATTTCTAAATATTAAATCCAACATTAAAACAGGAAATGCTTAAACAGAACTAAAAAAATACCAAAAACCTCATACACATGTATTTGGCTGCCACAGAATCCATACAGGTCCGGAGTGGTTCAAAACAATAGTAAGGTTTGCAACCGAATGTAAAACAACTTGAGGTCTGACAGACTCGCTCAGGTATTAGTTTTTTTTTGTTTTTTTGTACAGTAAAATACAATCACATACAATGCCTTGCAAAAAGAATGAATACCTATTGAACTTTTTCAGATGGCCTATTGAACTTTTACAAGGCTTCAGAGCAATGAGAAGCCTAGTAATCAGTCCTGAGGTCATGGAGGGACACAGCCAGCATGTGGAACAAGATGAGTTGGACAGATGAGAGTAAAATTTAAAGTTCTTTGCCTACATTCAAAATGATGTGATGGAAAAATACCAGAACCTCAACACATGAAGAATTGTGGTTGCAGCAACATTTGAGACAAGACAAAAACCCTAAACATGGAAGCTACAATGTAATGGATTAGATCAGAGGTGTCCAACCTCTAAGACCAGTGTCCTTCAACGTTTACTCGGGTCTCTGCTTCAACACACCTGAATCCAACAATTAGGTCCTTATCAGGACTTTGGAGGACATAATTCTGCAGCTAGATTCAGGAGTGTTGGACCAGGGACACATAAAGGCTACAAGACACCAGCCCTTGAGGAGTGGACTAGTTGAGATCAAAGCATATTCAGGTTTCCCCTCCAAATCCAGACCTAAAAATCCAGCTAAAAATATGTGGTAACACTTGAAACTTGACGTTTACAGATACTTTCCATGCAATCTTACTGGGGTTGAACTATTTTACAAAGAATCGGCTCAAATTTTGATCTCTGGATAAGAAAAGCTGGTAAAGAAGTACCCTAAAATACTTGTAATGGAAACTTGGTCCCACAAAGTATTGATTTGAAATTGAAAAAAGTAATAACATGCTCTTTCTTACCAGTTCAAAATTATTCAATGAATTGCATGACAGTCATTGCAGTTTGTGGCTACATTACAAAATGTGAAAAAGTTCAAGTGGTGTCAATACTTTTGCAAAGCACTATGCTATTTATTTCCATTGAGAGAAGATTCCTGGTAACACTGGGAGAGCAGGTGGCTGCTCAGCCGATGGTTCTGGAGTGTTTTACAGCCAGGGATGAAAAACAGTTCAGTTGTTACCAGTAAGAAGCCGGAGGACAGCATTAGGAATTTCCAAGGACTCATCTTTCACCAACACAATGTCATAGGAGTCCAAATAGGACTGTTTGCTCTCCTCAACCTACAAAGAAAGGAAAAGGCAAAAAATCATGGTTGGAAACCATTGGGATTGGCTGAAATATATCAGGTTTTTGCTTACCTTGTCATTCAGGAACCCAATCTTGAGGATGTGCTTCATATTCTGAACTCCATCAGCCATGTTCAGGTCCCCCAGAGAGTCTCCCATCAGCAGGACATTTGGTCTTGACCTCAGCTCCTCGAAATGGCTCGTGTTTAGCAGCGCACCTTCTCTTTTATTGTAGATGTGAATCAACTCTCCCTTGAAAGCCCTCAATCTTCCCTGGTTAATCAGAGAAGCCTTAATATCATAGAAATCTATCATTTTGGAATAAAATTCATATTTTTTTAAGTGCTGCACAACTCACAGATTCATCAAAGTCCATGTAGTTGGAGATGACTTTGACATTGGGGTGGAAGACGTTGGCTTGCCGTATCACTTCTTCCAGGATGTCCCCGATTCCAGCGGAGAAGATGAGCAGAGGGATAGCGTGCTGGTTCAGACGGTCGAAGAACAGCTCATAACCCTCCCTGTTGTATCATCGCCACATTTTATTTCAACTTTCCTCTTATAAACCACAACTTTTAGTCTTCAGATATCCTTACCTCAACATTGCATCTGACTCACGCACTGCCGCAGCCAGCTCCACTTTTTTAATTTTTTGCTCCACAAGAAGGTTATGAGCTTTGGTCCACCTATGAGAAAGACTCACCTTTTCAAACACTAATCCCCCCAAAACTGAAGCATATCAGTGAGAAATACTCACCACTCCACCATTAAAGGCAGCTTCTCTGCAACTGTGCGTGAAGTGTCGATCTCTATAGGATAATAAGTCTGCAGAAGATCATTCAGCTGTGGAAGACAGAACCAGATTCTGAGATCTAACTACAGAAAAGGGTTAGATAAGGACAGATAACCTTTAAATACCAGGAATAACCCAGGTTTAAAAACTTAAAACGTGGTCCATAAAACAGGACCGAAATGCAAACCGTGTTACAGCAAAGATATTATCAATTATAATGACATTTTTTTACATTTTGCATTAACCAGCGTAAAAAATATTTCAGAAGAATCTGTCCAACCTTTTGGCGGCACTCTTCGGAGATGGCTTTGCTGTTGTCAAGAATATCTGCCAAAACAAACAATTCAACAACTTATGTTGGATAATTTCTTTTTTCCGTACAGTTGCAATTATTAAAATGTTTTTATTTCTAAACTCTCATAGATGCATCCTTTATATAATACTGGTTGAATTGTGCTTCCCGAGGATCCACAGGGGAGTCTTCTTGTAGCACATATTTTATTCAAGCAAAACTAAAGATGATTTTGCTCTTTTATGCTGTTTGAAGAAAAAAAAATGAACAAATGCTTTAAAAGGGACTCCTGCTAATGTTACCTATAGAGAAACACTTAGTTTTATTAAAGAGGCTCAAGAACGGCAAAGAATGCTTCAAGATACAAATGAAGGTGCAACACATCCCAAGATGATCTCCTAAGGATTGTTCAATTAGGATAAGAGAATTGTTTGACACCAATTCAGAGCTTGCTCATGAATGGCAGCAGTGGCAGAAATTTTGAGAGACTGGAATCAAGAAGGGCTGCAAAGAAGCCACTTATCTCTCAGAAAAACATCAACAGTAACGTTAATTAAAAGCCCCATTTTGACCTTTGCTAGGGTAATACCTGCATATTAAAGCTTATTCTGAAGATTAAGCTTACAAACTTCATTTGTTTTAATGCAAAGAAACAATAACTGTGTGCTTACTGTGACACGTAGGACATCGCTTCCCATTGTATTGGAATCTCGTCAGGGTCATGTCAAAATCAGAGATCACCTACAAATAACAAGAATATAACGTTTGATTTCCACCCAGTGTTCCTGCAGGGTTTCCAGTATTTTTGAGGCGTTTCAGTGTAGATACCTGCAGCGTGTTGGGTCCAGCGTCTAACAGGGACTTCAGGATATCTTGTACCCTCTGAGGATCCTTCATCAACACGGATTCTTTGGACAACTCTGGAATCTGTTTGGACACAACGTTTGAAAATGGTAGCAATTCGTTAACAGCGATTCCATACCACGACAAAAAAACTAACTTTAAAACTGAAACCAAAGCAAACTAGACTAATACATGATTTAAAAATGGATTTAGTTCGTATAGTCTTGTGATTACCCATTACTAAAATTGGACTTATAAAAGTCAAATTATGTTTTAAGTCGTTTTTTTCTCTTTATGAGACTTACAAAGTTAATAGCTATAGCATAGTAGTAGCTTAGCATAAAGTTAAATATAATTTAGCTAGCCCAATACAAATGTTACTTGCGTGAAGTAAAAATGTACATGTTTTTAGGTTACTCTGAATGTTTACAGAGTAGCATTACCATTTTTAATAACAAATTGTGCCTTGCGGCTTGAACGGGCAAAGTCTGCAGAACAAGAGAACTATGTGTACCGGCTAAAAGGACACTGCTGCATTCATACATGCATGTGTCGGAATTGTTTTTACAAGTGTGTTGACTAATACACTGATTAGGTTAAAACCCCTTTTTTATTACAGTTAATGCAATTTATAAATAGTTCTTACTTATATGTATTCAATGTAATCTTAAATTTTTATTTATTTTTGAAGTTTTCCCGTTACCGTTTTAATTACGAGCCGATGAGTGACCCTTGAAGGCAGCACTAATCTTACCTAACCGTCCATGTGCAGCTGTCCCCGTGAACCAAAACCACCCGTTTCAGGTTCCCACCAGTCCCATACAAACAAATACATATCAATAAATTTGAACGTCACCGAAAATGTAAGTTATATTTAATCATTACATGTGGATTAATAGTTTTCTATCTGTCCTTATGATCGAGGTTTCCAGCAAATGAAAACAACAGCAAATAAATAAATAAATTAAGTGATTCAACAAAATGTAAAAAAATAAATTAAAAAATAATTGTAGTTATTTTTTAATTATTAAAGTCCTGATTAATTAAAAAGCTGTATATTATTAGTAGTAGTAGTAGTAATACTACTAATACTACTACTACTACTAATAATAATAATAGCTGCTTAAAATTAATGGGAAGAGATTTTGATTACTGTTGGTCTGCTGAAATTCATCTCCATGTACTGTGCAAAATATGCTCACTTTACTCGTTTTTACACTACCAAACCTTTTTTCCACTTAGCTTTTCATCCACAAGCATGCACAATGTACGACTTACTCTGTGGTCAGACTCAGTGATTTTCTTCTGGACAACTCTAAAGTCAGCAGAACAAAATTTTTGCAATTTATTTTTTCAGTTAGTTTATGTCATAATCAGGGATGGTGAATATTAGGGTAAGTATTTTTTTAAATACATGTTTGAAATATATCACTATGTATGCAATAAAATACTTCAATAACTACCTAATTTATTCAGATGAATCTGTAAATTGATTGGTACAACTTAATACAGAAAAGTAATCGAACACTCCAGGAAACTTATTTACTATTTGAGTGAAAGGCCTGAATGTTATTCTTTGTTCAATTGGCAACCTATTGCTGGCACTAAAACTATGCTGTCTCTAAAGGCAATTAAAGAGTATGAGTAGGCATTGAACAGAGTCATGAGTCAAAGTAGCAATACACATATTTATCTTACAAAAACAGCTTTAATTGCAAGTGATGCCATTAGTACTTCTTACATCCAAATATAAGGACACAATATCAGACTATTACATGCAAAGCAAATACATAGCTTATTTCAGTTAAGATCTGCAGTGCTATATATATTGGTCATAAAGTGGAAATGAATATCATTTCTACGCTCTTTAACCTTGGTACTGCACAGCTCCTGAATGTCAGTCACAACAAATTCATAGCAATCCCTTCTTTGTCTTTAGGTTTGATTCCTTTTTATTACATCTTTACGTCTCTTTGGTGGGCAACAGGAGACACCTCCAATGTCAAAATGAAGTAACAGAAATAATTTTTTATGAGATATTTAACATTTGAAACAATTCCGTCCAGACTGGTAACATCTTTGCTTAGGGTTCAAAATTTACTTGCTGAAATCTGGTTTTAAAAAATGGTATTTACAAAATACAATCACCTTGTCTGATATGACAACTGAAAAATGCTAAATCAAGGTGCAGCAACAACTTTAAGACTTTACAAATAATAAGAGGTTGAAAAAGTGCAGTTCTACAAGAAACCTTAACCATTCTTAGGAAAACAATAACCGAACCCTGTGCAGACGCAATCCATAGACAGTCTTGCATTCATACGCATAAATAGTTTTTACATTTTCTGCTTGAATTAAGAGGATAAGTGGAAAAATTTTAAAAGTGCAAAAGAAATGAATGATTAAGCCATTGATTTTGGTGCTTAATATAGAGGCAGAAAAAAAATGTGAATTTACTGCATACATAAGTGAAATGTTGTTGCAACTTACATATTACTAGAGCATCATACTGCCCCTCTGAGAACTGTTAAAGCATTACATGTACATAAATAACCAAAATACACTACAATTGTTGACCACAAAGGGAGAGCCTTCTAGAAGCGTTTGTGATGAGAAGTCTTTCTGGATTGTCCAGAAAGTAAAGACCAGGTAACCTATATGATATATTCACAGTCAATGTTGAATGTTTGAAGTAACAAGCAAAGTCCATTTTTAGTAAGTTGGACTTTTTATGAAGGGATTGTCACAGTGTTAGGAAGGAAGGAATGATGGGACTCTTAAGAAAGTAGGAATGCAATACTAATGTTATTACTGATGTCACATATTCCTGCCAGTACAGGTATATACAATAAAGGAATGTCAAGTATCGATTTAGACATATACAGCTTTATACTATACAAATAGATAAACAGCATCTTTATCAACATTAATTACTAAAGCATACTTAGTTTTTTGGCTGCTGAAAAACACTCTTATAAACATGTGTACATCTGCAACATACCGCCTGAATGACCTGCACACACATTTCATGGCTTTAAGTCAGCGATTAATACAACAACATGGGAGCTAATGCCACGCAGCTTAGATGAATGACACCAATGAGAACAACACATCATTCACAGCAGCGGGTTATGGATGAATGGTGGAAATCTTCAGATGCCGCTGGCCCCGTTCAGCACTCTATCTGCGACTGGAGCTGTCGACGCAGGGTTAGGGTGCGCCTATGGAGCTGCTGCATCTGCTGCATACGATCTCGTTGGCGAGCCAGGTTCTGGGGCATGGGGTATCGCTGGCAGCCGTACAAGAAGCGGTATGGGATGCGGACGTGGCAGGCGGTGGCCCGACAGCGGGGCTGTGGCATTGGCGGCAGCAGCATCCAACGCTTCCTCTCCGCACAGTAGCGGTAGGCCTCTTTGCGATACTGCTTGTCAACATCGTCGCTGTTCTTCCAGCCTCCAATGATGAAGACGTCCTCATCAAAATGGCAGATGGCTGCACCCTCTATGCTGGTCACTTCTGGCGGCAGGCTCTCCAGGATCTCATCTGAGATGCGGGCACTAATCTTCTGCCTGGCGACTTCATCCCGCACTGTGTAACTCTTAGGGCAGCAGGAAGCTGTGTGGTAGAAGTTAGTAGAAGCCACGGCCATCTGGAAGATGCAATAGTTGTCAATGAGTGGCAAGGAGTCAACATCCTGCCATTGACGGCTTTCGGTGTCATATCGGGTGGTCACCGTCTTCAGTCCATCATCGTTATCTGTGTCCACAGGTGTGCGTGCTGTCACATACACGTAGCGATCCTCCACACTAACTGCTTTCACATCTCGCAGGATCTTAGGAGCTGATTCCAAATTGTGCCACTTGTCCTGCTCAGGCTCATACACACTAACATCCTTGAAGCCTGGACTGAAGTTGCCGTGCCCACCAATGCTGTAAAGGATATCCTTGATGCACGTTAGCCCAAAAGAGTGCTTGCGTGTGGTTAAGTTGCTGACTTGCTCCCAAGTGTTGCGATTGGGATTGTAACGTTCCACTGTCTTTGCAAATCCTGGCTCCATCGATCCAGCTACATAGACATGGGACTCTGTGGTGGCGATGGCGTGGCCATCCAAGTGGTTGTGGATGTGTGGGAGGTTTACCCATCGGTCCTCATAGATGAAGTACCCCACACACTCACTCAGATAGTCCCCACCCTCTGAAACCCCACCCACCACCATGATAACATCCATGTTCTGGCCGAACCGAGGCTGAAATGAGGCCATATGCGAAGACCAGAACTCCATATCTGCTGACTTGAGGTTTTCAAAGCGAATTGCATGGCCCTCTACAGCCTCTGACACAAGCCGCAGGCAGGCTTCATTAGAGGCCACGAGTCGTTCATTTTTCACCACCCTGGCCAAGTAGGTGGGTTTTATCTGGGGAAGCCTGAGGAGACGAAACAGCTCCTCGAAGTAGCGACTTCGCTCTTCTGGGTTCTTCTGAACCCACTTTACCACAGCCTCAAACAGCACCTCCTCTGAATCCACAGTGATCTCTGCATCCGACAGCCAGTCACGGACCAGGTGAAAGGGGAGCGTGTAAAACTCCTCATCCTGGATAACCTTGTGGAAATTGCGGCGAATCATGTCTGCGGCTCGCAAGGCGAGCTGGTCCAACGTGTACATGTGAGCTAGACTGTGCACTGCCACGCAGTTGGTCAAACTCAGCTTCTTCTTGAGGAACTCACCACAGAAATCTTTGAGCTGCAGCAGCAAGAACCTTCAAATAAAGTAACAGAGAAAAAACACAATGAAAAACATGGGAATTGCAACTACCATTAAACCAAAAGTGTAATGTTAGGACATGTAGCGTATTTCATTGGGATTTTATAGGCAAGATTAGCAATGCAAATAACATTATTTAGAGTTGAAAGAAAATTGCACAGGTTTTTCAAATTTAGCTTACAATAAGAATCTGATATCCCTAAATAAATTCTTGTACAATCAATAGCCGTTAGAAGTCACCTAATTGTTAAATGTAGTTCAGATAGTATACAGATATCTAATGTAACATGTGTGTACTATAAATATAGCTTTTCTGTGAATGTCTCAAAGATTTGTTGGAGAACTTTGATGTACAAAGAGCATCATGAAGACCAAGAAACAGAAGTCAAGCCTGAGATGAGTTTAAAGTTGAATTCAGTGAAAATTTCAGTTCATTATTTCAAAATAGAGAGAGTAGGTCACTATTATAAACCTACAACATGGCTATCTAGCAAAACTGACAGACTACACAAGAAGAGTTTTAATAAGAAAAGCTGCCAAGAGCCTTGTGGTAACTCTGGAGCAACATTCAGGCATTGTGAAAAGCTGCATTGTGTTGATATTTAGGTAATGCCACTGGAAAGAAAGACAAAAGAAGTTACAGTTTGCTACAAACCATGTATCAAACAAAGCACAAGTTAGAAGGTTGCCTTTGACAGTTAAAACCAAATATAATCTTGTTGCCTGGATGTGAAACACTATGCTGCAAAAAACAGGGACTGCACGCATCACCATTAAAACATCATCCCTACAGTAAGGCACAATAGTGGCAGTATCAATAAACAACAATATTCCACCTCTCCTGACCAGATAATTAAACAACCACACAATCAGCGCAATAAAGGGATGGATTAGTGTGTTGGTATCGCCAAGTCAATGTCCAGAGCTGAATCCAAATGAAAAGGGATGTTTATAGATGTTCTCCATCCCATCTGACTTTGCTGAAGCCACTGGAGGCGGGATTGTTTTCTCTGGAAGTGCTCAGCTGATTAAGACATGCCTCAAAGGAATTGCTGCAAAGATGGTTCTACAAAGCTTTGCCTCAGGTGTATACCAATTAAAACACCCATCTGTCATTTTATTTCCACTTTACAATCATGCATTGCTTAGTTTGTCAATCACATAAAATCCCAAATAAGAACACATAAAAGTGAAAAAATATGAACAAATCTCGAGAGATTTAGATCTGTTTACGGGTGCTATGTGCATTTCATAAAATTACAAGCAGATTGTACCTGTCTGCCAGCTCCAGCACCTCGTGTACATTGCAGGTGCTGACGCGTATTTCTCCGGTGTACATGTACTGGATGACACTCTCCACTGTCTCCGGGTCTGGCCCCAGCTCTGAGCTCCACTCCTTCATCTCCACCCGTCCGGAGAGAGACTCGGAGAACTGCCCCCCCAGCAGCGGAGTGAAGTAGTCGGTGGCAGCGGCCAGCACAGACCTGTGGGCCGAAAACTCGCAGCTCTGGACGCTCCCGGTAGCCGCCCCGCTGCTGAAGGCCAACGTCACGTCGCAAAACAAGCCCTGCTTTCTCTGCTCGTTCTGCCGCCGAGAGAGCTCCGAGCAATGGGAGGAGGATGTGAAGTCCTCGGCCTCTTCCGCGTCACCGTCTCCGGCTAGTGCACTCGGAGTGTTGCTGCTGGTTCCGCCGCCGCTGCTGCCACTCCTGGCGGAGTCCTCCGGGTTGGGAGCCGCCGCTGCCATTCTGCTACCAGCTCTGGAGGTGAGCAGAGGTGGGAGATGGAGTAAACTGGAGAGGGAAACAAGGCGACATACGCAGCCACACATACATGGAGTCCAGGCGGGGTCAGACAGAGAAACGTAGTCGTTGCGTCATTTCCGTGATTCGAAAGGGGATCCTCAGACGAAAGAAAAACAAATCTTTCTCTGTTTTTCTAATTATTTTATCATTTTACTGCACCAAAACTGATGATAAAAATATGGTTTATCTTTCATTCGATGTTTGACCAACTATTATTTTTACTATGAGTTATGGTAGACCGGTTTAAGATGTAATCCAATGTGTAATTTTGCAAAATAATAAAAATAAAAAGTACGTTCAACTTTAAAAGCTATAATATATTCCCATTGCTGAAAATTACTGGAACATAGAATTTATTTATAATAAAAAACGAATGTCTTGAGTGGCCATTATGTCATTTAATGGCTGGAGCTCATGTACATTCCAGATACCCCAGTTGAAATATAGAGTTGCCATTCAGATTTCTATTTTTTCAATTTACAATCAACATTTTACATATTTCATGTTGTTCTTCCAGGAGAAATTACTTTTAGTAATTCTCATGAGTAAAAACTCCATGCATCTACAAGCAGGGGAAAACTAAAAAAAGCCGTAACTGAATGACTAAGACATTCATTAAAATTATCACGCAAATAAGCGCAAAAGCACAAAAATGGCAGATAGAAATAAATAAGTATTGCAATTGAAGGTATCAAATGGGGGCCACTGAAGAGGCCAGTATATTAATGTTTCCCACACTCTTAATAGTGCAATTGCTGCACATTGTGTAGAATTCATATTTTTATATCTGACTCAGTTATGAAAAAAGAAGGCATACACCCTTTGAAATTCAGGCTTTTTGTATTTTTACTTACCTAGGATTTGTAGGGTGCATTTTATTTTTGAAATTATTTTGAGCTGTAGCTATATATTTGATAAATAATGACATGGTGGGATCTGTGGGGTAAGCAAAGTTGAGGTGAACATAGACTTTACTTTTTTTTTTTTTACCAGGACTACATAAGGTCTGATAAAAAATAATGGTATTTGGTTCTGCTTTCTAAAGAAAAAGCCAAGAAGAAAGTTTTCTTATTTCAGACTCTTTGAACATTCTGACATTAGAGGCAAGAGATTATGGAAATCACAAAGTATGATTACATCATATTCATTTTATTTATTTTATCTCACAAGTGCAATTGTGAACATACAGCAGGTAAGCACAAATAAGCACAATTAGTCCACACTGAGAAGGTTACAGACACAAAAGCACAAGGTAGATGAAACATTCTGTCTCATATTTAAGAACCTAACAATCATGATTTGATCATTTAACATACTGTGCATGACAGTTACAGATGAAGAATGTGAAATGATGTTTAAAACCAGCATTTGAGGGTAAAATAAGACATGAAGCCTCAAATAATTAACATGTAACAATTCAGTTTGGCACACAAAAACAAACAGTTTAGTTTTTACCACTGCTTTAGGGAACATTACATCGATACAGACATGAAGAACTTCAGATTTGATCTGTATTATTGCACTGAACTTTGCCATTTCCAAATGGCACAATAACGAGTAGGCGTTACACAAGAATAGGACATCCAGACTTTGTAAACATGTTAATGTTATATATGTAGATAGATTACAGCACTTCACTCATCGTGACTGGTAGTTGTGGTCAGCAGCTAAATATTCACATTTATATCTGAACCTGTTGCATCTCTGCAGCACATTGACAGACCTTCAAGCATCACTTTTAGGCAGGTTTTAGGAGTACTCACAAAACTGCTGCAATGATTGGCTTTTACAACTGTAAATACACCCTGAAACATCTTTTCAGTGTCTCACATTTATAGCTATAATATTTGTAACATGTACCTTTAATTTACTGTCATTAATTTCTGAAGTGGCAGATCACAGTGTGGAACTAATGTATGATATGTGGTTCTGTCTCTTTGATTACATAGACATGTGCTCCGGCAGCACATAGGAGATATCATCCCACGGGTGGCGATACAGACCCTGCTTCAGCCTCTTCTGGTCCAGGTAATGACCTGTAGGAAAGATGAAAACAGTGGAGTTGTTTGTTTTCTGCTGCTTAAGTCTCCATTCTGCCACAATGCTTCCACCACTTGTACAAGGCACATTTTCATTAGAACAGCAGTCTTAAAACTTTGCCTTGATCTCTGAATGCAAAGGACCTAAGAGTGGATGCATAGACTTAGATGATTTTTAACATTATTGTAAAGGTTTAGTTTGATGTGAAGGGGGCCTTGGGCAGAAATGTTTGCTGTTGTACAGATCTGACCAAAACAACAGAAACAACTCACCAATAAATCCCATGCTGCGTCCCAGGACAAAGATGCCATTAAGGGCACCAATTTCAACAAACTCATCTGCCTCATCTCTGTAGGATATGTCAGGAAAATGGTTACTTAATATTATGTAATATGTAACGTAATATGCACTATTATGTTTTTTTTTCTGACCTTGTAAATCCTCCACAGGTTCTGAGCAAGTCCACAAAGGCCACACCAATGAAGCCATCCACATTCAAGATCAGGTTGGGCTTCTGGGTAACACAGGGACAGCGAGAGCTCATGTAGTGAAAAACATGTGTGTTGCAAACGCAGGGAAGCAAACACTTTAAATCCTTACTTTAGAGGTGGTGATCTTCTCTACTTCTAAAGCGTAGTCCAGAAGTTGTGAGGAAGGAAAGTTCTGCTTCACAAAGTCCTTTAAGATCTGGACTCTCATGTCAGGATTGTTTATCTGAAGAAGCAGAGAAAAAATATTCAGCTGAAAACTGGAAAATTATCTGAAGATTTCATCTTATTTTAAAACGCTAACTTTGTCTACCTTTGAGCCATAAATACTACTCACCGACTTAACTCTGTGTCCGATGCCCATAATCAACTTTCCATCCTTCTTCATCTTATTGACAAACTCCATAGGCAACATGCCACTATCAAATGCATGGCTGAACTGTTTTGCAGCAGCATCCAGAGCTCCTCCAAATCTGTCTCCCTGAAGAAACAACAAAGGAAAGTCAAGGTTTTCTTGTGCCTTTTGGTGGACCGAGGCAGATATGTTATACTAAAAAGAAAAAAAAAATAATCAAAATGTCTCACAATGGTGAGGAGGCCAGAAGTGAGACTCGAGATTAAGTCTTTGCCAGCCCGGGCACAGACAATAGTGTTGTGTGCACCCGAAACAGCAGGGCCATGATCTGCAGTTACCATCAGGCACATCTCAATAAACTGGCAGGCGTACTTTGGGAGCCTGCACATGAAGAGGTGAAATTATAAAAATAAGTCTGTATCTGGGCCAGTAATCCCTCAGGCGGGCGTTTTTCTAAGCACCGGTGGATAGGTCTAACCTCCGCTGGAACCAAAGAAGCCCCAGAGTTCCTCCTAGGCCAATTTCAGACTTAGAGACACTCAGTGATGCATGCAAGCATGAGCTGCCTCGCCTGTGTGTGTGCGCTGTATACTGTGGTCATGAAGGACGCTGGTTTACGTATTAGGCCCAGCTCCTGCACAACAGCCAGAAAAACACAGGTAGTACCATCAGTTATCCACTAATTCACTGCGTTTCCAAAAAATGGAAAATGTAGTTCTTGCCGCCTTACTCACTCGTGCCCAGGAATAATCCATTGGTACAGTGGGAGGAGGCACCTCTTCAGCTGGCTGGATTACTCCTTTGGAAACAAGGCCATCATACACAGATCTGGACAAAGAATAACATAAAGCAATCAAATACAGAGCATACTAGCTTCCTAGTATAAAATAGGAGCACAGTGCATCTGGAAATTAAACAGTTGTTTCAGTTTTTTTACATTTTGCTATGGTACATTTTGTAACTGAATGAAAGCATTTTCCCCTTAAAACTAGTAGGGCTGTGACATAAAAATATGGGGAAAGTGAAGCATTGTGAATATTTTCTGGATGTGCTGTATGTCCTGATAAACCACTGGAACAAGCATAGCTGTGCTCTCACTTGATGATCTCTCCCAGCTCATCAAAGCTCTTGGGAACGTATGCTCCAGCCTCTTTCAGAGCCTTGTTCTTGGCTACAGCTGTTTCAGAGGCCTGGTTGGCACAGGCTCCTGCATGACCAAACTGTACCTGATGTATAAAAATGTGCCACAAAAAAAAAGTTAAAGACACCTTGAATTTTTTTTTTATTTTACTGAAATGAATTAGGCCCTGAAGTCTACCCCTTACCTCTGAGGAGAACATGGTGGCACAGGTACCAATGCACCAGCTCACTACTGGCTTGGTAATTCTGCCCTGTTTAATAGCCTGGCCAATTTTGTATTCTTCTGTCCCGCCAATCTAAAGGAAAGTATGTTGAAAGTTAGATACAAAGCTAAATAAACTGTCTGGGTTGGTTACAAGTATTAAGGCATACTAACGGTTAAAAGAGCTACACATTTAAAACTGATTTTAAAAAGCCAGTTTTCTCTGACTTTATGTAGCGTGAAGCAACAACAATATTACCTCTCCCCAGCCCTTGTTACACACAGCTTGTCAACTGGCTGCTAGTACACCTTTCCATCAGTTTCCAGCAAAGAGGGAAGCTATTTCTCACCTCTCCAAGTACGACAATCATTTTCACTCCCGGAGTATCTTGGTAGCGCAGAACATGGTCAGTAAACACGGAGCCTGGATATCTGTGGGAAAGTCCAGCAGAAACTTAAAACATGTTTAAATGTTTTGTATACTGACCGGCCATTTTATTAGGTATACCTGTTCAACCAATTGGTAACAGAATACATCACAACTTGATGCAGATGGATTACAGTAGCAGAGAACCATACTGGGTCCCTCACCTTTCAGCTAAGAAAGGGAAACTGAGGCGACAGTTTACACAGGCTCACTAAAATCAGACAATAACAGATGAGAAACTTTTGCCTGATCTGATGACTCTTAGTTACAACTGCAATGTTTAATGGTTTGGGGAAGTTGTAGTGTCGTTGCTATTTTCTTGGGACACTTTGGGCCTTTTAGAATGAACGGAACATCTTTTCAAAACCGCAGCCTATCACTGTATTGACAGTGTACCTATGGTGGACACTTCCAACAGAACAATGAACCATGTCACAAAACTCAAATCACCTGAAAATGGTTTCTTGAATTTGACAGTGACTGTTCTTTAATGTTCAATCTCTGCCGCTAAGAATTAAGGCACAAAGCAAAGAAAGGTCCAATCCAATAGGAGGAAGCTGTACCTAGTGAAGTGGCTGGTGACAATACATTCACAAGTTACACACCTGTCCCCTCCGATGGCCACACCCTCAAAAACACCATCAGTAGTACGGGAGATGATGTTGTTAAGTTCATTGGACATGCCGCCTGAGCGGGACACATAAGCCACACTGCCTGGACGGTACAGCTTGGAGGCAAGGATATTGTCCAGCATGCCTCCAGTGTTACCAATTTTGAAGCAGCCAGGCTTTATCCCTCCAACCTGAAACAGAAAGACACCCTGTAGTTTTCTTTCACTGATATATTCTAAGTTATCCAAGAGTGAAAGACTAACCGTAGCAGGGCCAATGAGGGTGACACCCTTCTCATCTGCGGCTTTAATGATCTTCCTTGTGTGTGCTTCAGGGATTCCCTCAGCAATAATGGCAATGGTTCGAATCTGAGAATTAGAGAGAAGAGCTTTGCTCAACCGCTTTAAATGAGACAACTTTTTTATTCTGATGCAGGAGAAGTGTTTACCTGAGGGTACTGCATGGTCTCCATGGTGCTTTCAAAGGCCGAGCGCAAAGAGGCAAAACTGATGAGCACATCCACATCAGGGTGCTTCTTCATGGCATCGCTCATGTTTTTATACACTGGGATGAGGATCTCTTTATGGCCCCAATAAAATTTCTGCTTGTGGTCGCCACTGGAGGGCGACCAAGAACAAAAATATTCATGACACACCCAGCAACAGAACGTTCTTCTTTAAGAATGAAATGTGCAAGAAGGAGTGTCCTTACGTGAAAGGGTAGATCAGGGCAGAAACAGATGGCTCTTCTCTGGAGCAAACATAGTCAAAGTCCAGCATGCCCTGCACTGCTCTAGTCTGCATACCCCACACCAGAGCTTTGGTGTGTTTGTTGAAGAGGGTAGAGGCCTTAGCTAAAAAGAAAGAAATCACTCAGAGATAGAAACTTGTCACTTAAAATGTTATAAATACAATACATTTTCTAAGGAAATTGTTTTTTTTAAGATACATTTTCCTTGTGTGACACTGTGGGTATGAGCATTATTGTTTCAATGTTTGCATTGTAGTTTGCTATTGCTGTCATCAGAGGGAGCCCCAACACTTTAGCTTAAGAGTCGTCGTACTTTGTGATGACATTATAGCTGAAAAATTTAGGATGCAAATGTTTTTACTGCGCGATGGGGTCCAAGTATACTCACCGACAGAAGCTCCAGTTTTCACCTTCTTTGCGAGTGAGCCCTCAACTTTAGCTTTGTTTTCTGAAGGGTCTTTTCTTCTGGATGTTGGAGTCTGGAAACAACAAAATGAGAAGGGGAAGCTCTTGTCCTTTAGTCACTGCAAACGCAATGATGGAGCAGAGATACATGAGGCCTTCAGGTCATTCAATAAAGCACCACCTGCACTGAACATCCACTCCAAGTTCTGCTATTCTTCACATATCTGCCATCGGCTTTCCAAAGGATGACTTGCAAATTTCAGACCAACCACCTTTGAGTTCAGCCTAAACTAAAAATTTAGTTTAGGTCTAAATCATTCATAGAAATAACTTTTACAAATATTTTTTAGATGCATATCTCATGATTTTTTTTCAACGTATATTTAAGGCAAACAAAGCACAGTACACACACACACACACACATGCACACACGCGCGCGCACACACACATGAGTAAGCACTTGCACACTCATTTTGCTGAAATCCTTCACTGTGCACAATTTTAATGGAAGCCTCAGGGGGAAACTACATGGCTCTGCTGACGAGACTTAGAACTGAGTAAGAGCGGTACACAATCCTCTGCACTACACTTACACAATAGAGCTACTGGGCTTCAGATAATCTGATTCACTAAAAGGACAAGACAGCAGGAGCTAAAACAGAGGCTGCTGTGCCAGTCCTCCTTTCACCAAACTATACATCACAACTGGAAGAGCTGATTATTTAGACACTGTCCACTGTGGGCCAACATGGCTGACTGCATGTCGTACCGATGTGCTGCTGCTAGAGTTGAGGAGAAAGTTGGCAGTGTGGGCAGCAACGGGAGGCTGATTGGGAATTGGTCGGTGACCCAGAGCCATGCCAACAATGGCAGTCATGTGCGTTTCTGTGCCAAAGACATGAATCGGGATTCCGGTGGTTTTTCCTGTGTGGAATTTAGCATCAAAAGACAATCAGCAAAAGACAAACTTTGACAGAAAGTTTTTGTAAAAAAAAAAAAAAGATAATAAAAAATTAAACAGCAGAAAAAAAGAACATACCAACTTCTCCCATCACTCTGAGGCCCTCTTGATAGTTGGGGCCACCGCGGCGGACAAATATAGTGACTTCATGCTCCTTAAGTGGCCCCTGATAGTCTCTTATAGCTCGAACAATTCCCTGAATAAGACATATATACTTGTGGTGACTAATTTGAGACAGACGTGTAATAAAAATTTACAAACGGAAGAAATTGTTTCCTATTAGACAACAAATCTACGGAGCGGCAAAATTATCAAAATTTATGGAATATATGAATAAACAAATAAACTGTCAAATAAATACTGAAATGAATTGATAATTTAAATTCAAATCATTAAAAAGTTTAATAAATATGCAATAGCTATTATAAATTAATGATATAAGAATTAACATTGGAAACATTTTATAAACAACAATGTTGTTTATGTTCACAATGCTAAAGTGTTTTATAATTTGATTATCTTACAGTTATCACTAATTTAGTCATTAATTTATTTGATCTGTCAACTTAACCAATCAAAGTCACAGAGTTATTATCACTCAACTCAAAAATAATTAGACTCAAGTTTATTTGCTGTACAGGTTTAATATCAGACGCTAAGTGACACAGTCTGTTATTTTCAGTTGTGTATCATGATGCATGCAAGATTTTTATACTAACTACATATTGAAGGAAATAAGATTTTAACATAAAATTATTTTTTAAATCAATTTGATTGAATTACAATTACTGAGTTATATTTTATGGTTGACATGTTTAAAAATATCTTTAAAATTATCTTCTTACCATTGAATTTTATGATCAGTATTTAATTTGTGTACATTTATTCATGCGGTAAATTTATCGGATCACTTCAAAACGTAGATGCAAATAAAGTGGCTATATTAAGTTGACCACAGTTACGTAATTATTCATTAATTGCCATGATTTCTTGTTTCCTTGGGTACATATTTTATGTGACACATGGAGCTATTTATTTTAAACACTCTTCAGAAATAGAAAGACAGGAGAACAGCCCATGATAGCCTGGAGGTCAGCAATACTGTACCTTAAATGTTGCTGCTACATTTGTGAAGTTTGCAATGCTTCCACCGATAATCAAAACCTTTCCTGGAATTTAATAAATATGTTTAGATCATAATAAAGAGGAATGTTACAATTCATGTATTATAGAGAAACCTGACATTCCCCTACCATCAGGATGCTTCTCTCTCGTCATCAGAGACAGGATGGTCTTTGCGTAGTCGTAGGTCTGCTGTTCGCTTGGCGCTCCTGAATACTCGCCATAATTGGCCAGCTCGTCGACTCCACCCAGGTCACAAATTGTATCACTGGGAGTTTTTTTTTAACCACAAAAACAAAAGCGATTTTTCTTAGCTCAATTTAAGAAAATAATATGTGCGTTGAAACAGTTTCTATCGGTTTGGATCCCACACTGCACTGTAAACACATAAGACAGTGCACTCAGGGAGTAATTAGTTGCGGCTGATATATCAGCATGTTACGCTTTCGATCCTCCTCAGCAGATGGAAAACCACAGATTCCTCCTGAGTCTTTCTAAAACAGCAACATTTAGAAATCTCATTTAGCAGACAGCTGAATGGGCAGTCTGAGTGGCTGAACCATGAGGTGCCATGCTGTCCTTATTCTTTTATATATGTATGTGTAATTCATTGGGGACAGAGTTTGGGAACAATAAAGCCAGCGAGGAGAAATATTAAATGATTTATGAAAAGCATGTAGATTCTACAGTCTTATCTTTTCAGGGATTTTAAATTATGTTTTGTTTAGGTACCTGTACACGACTGAGGCACCTCCTCCAGCCACCATGGTCCAGATTCTGCCTCGAGGATTCAACAAAGTCAGTTTGAGACTGGCTCCGCTCTTTGCATCAAGATCAGAGATGTAGGCTTCCTGAAACACACAAAGAAATGATCAATACCTAAAGTTATTCCTACTTGAAGCAGGTAGTTAGATTTATCTCTAATCAGATTGTGGCCAACACAAGCATCGATGACAGTCGATGCGGTGCACATCTCCAGTTGTTTGTGACAGTCTGGGTCACAGCTGGTGCTTCTGGGTAAAAAAAAAACTAGCTCCTAATCAAAGACACCCACTGTGCCTGGGTTCTGCTCTCACCTCACAGCAGGCCAATTAGTCCAGACCTTCTGCTTTACAGACAGACGTGCCTTCAACATGCGTCAGCCAAATAAAAGGAAAAAACACCACTACATTAACCATATTTACTATGTTGCTTAGGAAAACTGAACTGCAAATCATAATAAAAAAAAAAAAATCAGGTATGAAACCACCAAAACGGCATAGGTACAACCTGTGAGGGGGAGACAAAAGCATAAACTTTAGACCCTTAATCAAAACAAAACATCTATGAGAAACTTCCTCCCAGTAAATATGAATATCTGTAAATATATAAGAAAATGTAATTATATTAGGTTAATTAGATTGAAGGAAATTGCTTTGAATAATCAAAGCAGGTACAAAGCATCCCCAAGGGGATGAAAACTGACAGATGGTCAAAGTAGCAAACAGTTCAGTTTTGTGCACAAAATAATCAGGTGAAAAAATGACCAAAATAGCAAGGAAGCAAAATGATGAATATATGATAAACAAATAAACATCCTCTTTTTGATTAACAAAAATCAGGAGTAAAGCTGAGTTCCAAGCAATGGAAAAATTTTGTATAAGCTGTAGCTCATTGTTTTCATTAGAGACAAAATTGATCAAAATAGTTATAACTTTATTAAAGGTTATTGACAGATGGCCTTCTCAACATTTTGAGTAAATGATGAGACAGGGTTCTATAACCCTGTTCAGATTACTGCTTTCCTCATTATGCCTCCTGCTTGACATCCTCTACCGATGTTGCCCCTCCTCACCTCGGGGTAGGCCTCCCTGCCGAAGGGGGGCGGGAACTCCACGTCACCCCACTTGGATTTGCAAATGTAATCAGCAGTTGCATCAATCTTCGCCGCCATGTCCAGCACATACACGCCATCTTTTGTCACCACTGACACGAGAAAGAAACACCATGTTAAGATCTATGGTTTTACTATTACAGCTGTGGAGACTGTCTGAGTCAACAGAAGGAACCTTCCTGTTGCCCCAGCAGGCATGGAAGGAGTGAAGATGAGGTGGAAGTGGCTGGTTGTCAAAGCAGCAGCGCAGCCATATCAACATGAACAGCTGCCACAGGGCATGTACCGTTGCCCAATTACTTCATTAGAAACACAAGCTGCCTTCATCAAACAGGACGGGTCTGAATTATTTAATGTTTTCTTTCCTGGATGTGAAGAATTGGCAGAATTTTCTGTTTTAATAAGAAATACTGTTTTCATCTGCAGTTCCACTTTGATGTCCTCTTTCTAATTATAAAATCTAGTAGCATTGATGAACCAGAGTGGGAATAAAGCAAAGGAAGCATTTATGATAGCTTTTACAGATAAGCCATACAGACATGGACACATTTACTGCACCCCTGGTAAGGATCAGTGAAAGCCTTTAAATTAGTAAAACTTTTACTGCAGCAAGATGTTCTCAAACTAAAACATTTTTTTTAAATTCTATTTTTAGTTTGAGTACATCATTTCCATGAAAAAAACCCATCTCTACAGAAGCAGCCAACAGAGTTAACCAGATCGACATGTTTTTGCAGAATTGGATAGATGAAAACCTACCCAGAGGGTTGATCTCCAGGTATGTGAAGAAGAGATCCTCATACAAGTTGAAGAGTCCGACGATGAAGCTGGCAAGAATCCTGCAAAAGGAAGACAAAGCAGATTTATCCTAGTACATGATTTCAGTAATCAATGCAATGATTTATTTTTTATGTCCTGAGCCGTTAATTCTTCTTTTATGACATAAAGCATTGAGCGAGTACTTTTAATTGGCTCTGTGTTCTATAAAGAAAAACTGCTTGCAAAAGAAATAAATAGAAGCTAGTGCTCAAAAAACAAGACATTCAGCTGGCCTTTGAAAACTTGCCTGAAATTAAAACATTGTATGAAACAACTTCAGCAGCTACAACTGGATACAGTGTGTAAGATTTTACACTCTTATCAAATTTTGTGCCGAATTGCACATTTTTGCTTTGCATTTATAAGGCTGGTGTAGAAAGTATTTGCATAGCCAAAAAGCTGCTGGTTCATTAATATATAACATACAAAACAAAGTCACAAAAATGCAATGTGTTTTAAAGGCCGAGTCTGTGTTTAAACTTTGAAACTTTATACATATTAGGGCTTAAAATTCTCTGCTCACATACATGGATTCTTTATTTCCTTATTGAAATGACTCATCTACAAGTAAAATATCTAATGTACAAAATAGAGCATGTGCATGGAGTGACATCTCCAAGATATGCAATCTAACACACCCTGTTTAATAGTTAGAATCTCCTCGTAAATCAAAGAGACACACTGTAGCTCACATCACTTTGCCGAGGATCAGCAGAATGAGAAACAGTCCACCTGTAAATTAGATACAGGCACATTTGATTTTCCTCCACCATCACATCTCAAAACAGGGAGATGGAGCAGGAGGAGTTAGGGGAACAAGTGGGGGGCATTTTGCTGCCCTCTCCTGCCTGTCAGTTTAGCAGGCAGCTCAGAGATTTGTAATCACAAAAGGCCCCGGGTGAAAACTGGAACAAAAACCCTGAGCGACTCTGCCTCAACCACGTCGGCCTCTGATGGGAAGGGCAGAAAAACAGGAATCCTGTTTTCAGTCTGAAGTGAGTGTTTGGGCAGGGGAGGTGAGATAGGGCCAGCAGAGGGGTTGCTTCTTCAATGTCAGCCAAGACAGTGAGTCTGGCCAGAATCTGCTGTCACGAGAGCGCCGCTGAGGAGACGGATCGGCAGGGGGTTAAGGGTGGGGGGAGAAATGCCACTGTATCGTTTCTATTAAAAAAAAAAAATGAACGTGCTTTGAATGTTGCTGTGACACAAAGAGAGGCTGTGGGTGGAGGCTGATCGAAGAAAGGCAGAGCCGAGGAGGAAAATGTCATTTGCTTAATGGAACCACACACCCATTTGTTCCTCCTCCCTGGCATTTACTCCTGATGTAAGAGTGTTGGTCGTCCATCACTCGCATTTTTTTTTTTTTACTCTTGGACACAATAGTTGTAATAAGTTTTGGAGTACAGTGATGGAATTATTTATTAAACCCGGATTGTTATATTTAGTGGTATTTTTTCATACTTACGCTTTCTTCTCATTGGGAGCCTTAGTCAGCAGTTCTCTCTTCACCTGATCTTCACTGATCTTTTCATCCACCCCAATTAGCAGCTTTTGTGCCTTGGCGTCCACATCTCCAACATCTACCCCTCCCTCGTGGTGAAAGAGGATGTAGTCTCCCTCTCGGGCAGCATAAATGCACACGTAGAACTCCTCTGTCTGGAGGACAGAATAGAATGCAAACAAAATGCAAATAGCCTTTGTTGTCTAACAAAGACATTTCTGTGGAACAGCAGAAAAGTGACAGGCAATAACATCAAATAGATAAAAAAGACAAAATAAAGAATAAAAATTCTGATCGATAAAGTATTGGAAGAATTGCATCTGGGAAATTTGTTGAATTTAGACATGAAAAATTTGTAGTTTTCCTGATTGGCTTACCTGCTTATGAGGAACAAAAGGCTCTATAAGGAAGTTTTTGAGAATGCCTTTTGCTTTTCCCACCTGTAAACCAGCAACAGAACAAAATTAATGCACTGACATAAATTCTCGGTGATTGTAAAATAACTAAGGCGATTTCACAGACTGTAGATAATATATGTTTGATCCCTTTATTTGTTTTCAGACTGCAGTAAAGTAACCAAAATCTAACACTTGACTGAAGGAAATTCACATTATAAAGAAAAAAAAACAAAACAGAAAAACTTGTCATGTAGAGCCACAGGCACATTTCATTTGGGGAAGCTGTCATGGCTCCTGTTAAAGGCCAACAGGCAAAAAGTCTAATAAGGGACTGAATGAGAGAAGAAAAAAGAGAAAGAAATGCCATTTCAAATAATACAGTGAAAAGAGGAAGTGGATGATCAAAAAAAGGATAAAAGACTGAAAACCTCACAGATAAATGAGGTGCCTCAGCGTAAAACGAGAATGCAAATTGTCATAAATAAATGTCCACTGTAAGTAAGAGCCATAATTCGCCAACATTCATGAAAAAGACAAAAAATTCAATATCAAAACCCAGCTGGGGCAAATATAGAGAGTATTGTAGAAATCTAGGGACGTATAATAAACATGATATAACCCAACATGCTCTTCACAACACATTTATTCTTATTTACTGCCACTGACAGTTTCATCTGATCTGTGAGGAGACTTTACAGTTTAATGGTGGCTGGACAAAAACACTCTCCTTTATTTATCCGTGAAAGAACCTATTCCCTAAATTGACCCATCTTGGTTTATGAGGCAGAGCAGCATCTCAGAGTTACATTGATGGACTGACTACTGCTTCAGCGGCAGAGCTCGCCTCAGCTGACTGGACTGATTTAATACATGTACACAAACACACATCTGTTCAAATATGAATCCAACTGATCGCATGGGTACTACATTTGAAAATGTAGTACCCATGCTAGTGTGATACAGGGATGGTAGACAAAGGAAAGAAGAAGAAAGTAGAAAAATTGATGGGTGAGAGTTCAGGAGTATGTTTAAATGGAGGTAATTGGCACGGGTGCATGACGTACCATAGTCTCTTTCATAAGGCGTGGCTTCAGCCACTCTTTGACCCCGTTCAGGTCCAGATTGACGCCAACCAGACCGAGCTTCCCTCTCCTCTTAATCAGCTGGTCTGGCTTAACAACGAGCCTCTGCAGGAGGAAAACAAAACACTATGAATGCAGGGAGCAAGCATCAGCACTGGTGGATTTACATCATAAACACTAATAGTTGGAAGTATTAAAAACTCACTGCAGAGGCAAATTTAATAGAATCAATCTTAAAATACCCAAGGATTCAAACATGTGAATCCTTGTTTTCATGTGAACATGCTGTCATGTGAACATGTTTAAAATCCAACAAGAAATTTCCTTTATTATTCTCTGATCTAATAAAGCAGTAAAGATGTCCAATTTCCACAGAGATATTTGGAATGTGGAATATTATTTTATAGTAACTGTCACAACATCAAGAAAACAACTGATTCCAGAACATTGTGATACTCGCGCCTAATTAACCAACATTTTGAATTGATCTGACTCTGTTTTTTTTCTTTTTCCCAACATTACAATATTCCCTCTATATTCTGTGAGTTTTAGTACCCAAGTTACTAAACCTATACATCTGGAGTGGGCATCGAGAGCAGATGCTGTCCATCTAGCTGGTCAAATGTAGTAGAGGTAGAAAATTGGAATACAAAACAATTGAAATATAATATTCTACCATAACTTGAATCCAAGCATAACATTGCAATTGCATTAAAGCAAAAATCTAGATTGCCTTGATGATATTGATGTATTATACAGCTCCATTTACATCTCAAACTTGCTCTAAACATCTCCAAAACTTAATTTGTCACCTTTCAGCTGTGTTTTTTTTTTTTTTTTATCTTCACAATGCTATTTGTTTTCTAATGTTCTCTAGCAAACCTCAAAGGCCTTAACAGAGCAAGTAGATTAAGTGGACATGTTAATTAGGCAACTTTTGGTTGCTGCTGACTTTATTTAGAGGTATCAGAGTAAGCAAATAACTGAGATAAAAGTTTTGTTAATTATTAAACTAAAAGAGACCTAAGACTCCATTTTGTAAGTGAGTTATAGAATAAGAGCACAGAAATGTTAATACCTGTGCTCTGTGCACCACAAAAATCACTGTTATCAAGAAACATTTTCTTCCAAAGCTCAAATTTAAACCTAAACTGCACATGATGTAAATACAAACCTAGACTATACCCCCACCAATCCAGCCCACCCAACTTCTCTTCTAAGTTAAATATAGAGAATGACGTCTGCCAGTGGAGTCATTACTATCTGGGTGCTTGGCACTGAGCAGAGGAAGAGAGGGCTGAGGATGAAAGTTAATGTGATTTCTTAATCAATTCTAGCAGAGCTGGCATCTCTGTGGATCTGCCCTCTGCATCCTCCTTTTACCTTCCTGATAAAATACTTCAGTCATGAGGGAGGTACAGGAAGAATGACCTTTTTACTCTAGCTAAGTAACCAAGTAATTAAATTAGCTTGTATAAAGAGCTAGTGACAGTTTTGCTGAGAGGATTGGCCAAGGAGAGGAGAAGTCATTCATACTCAGCTATGGAGGTAAAGTGGGAATTTCTCTCTGTCTCTTGGGCTTTCCAGTTCCACTAACAGAGCTGAAGCATCACTCTCTTCTCTGTGATTTCAGCTAATGAGCACCAAATGACCACTCTGCTGTCAGTCTGAGTAATTGTCTCCATAAAGCAGAGATCGTTCTCCAGCTTTTCCCACATTTATGCTCCAGACGTTTAACCATCTAAAGAAAAACGTCGTCTACATGTATTTTGGTTAAAAACGAGCTCTGCTGTCTCACCTCTGTGAGCAGCCATGGGTGTTCCTGCGTCAGACGCTGAAAGTCCGTTTCGGTTGTCACGTTGGCGTACCGGAACCTGTTCTGCACTGGTGCCGATGTGCAGATATACTTGTAGAGATACTCCTTCCCCGTCTGCTCTGAGATGGCTTTGGCCGACATGACAGATCAGGTTGGACTTGTCTGGTGGCGGAGAGGGGTGGATGAGAAGATAAACAGATAAATAATGAGATAAACAAAGACAACAATCCAAACAGGCTTTGTGGATAGGAATTTTTATACTACATTAACAGAAAATGTATGCAAGGTTAGCTTAAAGAATGTGTGTAGCTGTCTTTTTTCTGTCCGAGTTACCAAACGTTTTTAATAGGAAAATTGCAGGAATATAGCTCAAAAATGTGTTTTGTCTGGGATAAAATCCTTGAAAATAGAGAGAAAAGTGAAATAAAATGTAGAATCAGAAGCACTGGAAGCCCACATTGTTTCTCAAAAAGCCATATCTGATGCAGGCTGATACAAATTCCCTAATCTGTTGACGTTTATGCGATGTTGCAGAGATGTTGCCACTCATCATAGAAAATGACTTTATTTGTAAACTACATTGGCAACTATGGATCATCTTCTTTCCATTTCAAAAATATGAGCTGTATTGTGTTGGTGATGCTGACCATAACATGCAGATGATGAAACACATCAAATTTTGTGGTTGTAAAAAGACAAAAATGTGAAAATGTTTTAGAGGTTTTTGTATTGCTGTTACGCACTTGTCATTCTGGTCAAGCAGCCATGGCAGTGGGAAACCAAACAGCAGCAATAAACAAACAGCAAATGATGTTTAACAGTGTTACACCAAAACACAAACCAACAAGTGGAATGGATGGCAGTGTCCTGAGATACAAGTGGATTTAAACGGGACAAAATCATTACCATGGATGAAACAACTGGGAATATTACAACAATGTTTACAGTGCATAGGGAGCAAACAAAAAATAACAAATTTAATCTAATATCAATAATTATTCCAAAAACCAACATATAAAGCACCATGTCGCTAAAGCAGTCCCCATGACATGTGTCTGTGAACACCTGCTGGTTTCTGAAAAATACGTTTGCTTTAATATTGTCACAGTAAAAAAAAAATACTGAAATGCTGAAACGTTTAAAGTTAAAAAATATGATCTATTTGTCTTTACCAAGACGTACATTCACACGTTCTTAGTAAATGAAACAACCCAATTGAAAGTCCAGTTGCTGCATCTTTATTCAGTTGTGCTGTGCAGGTGTTTTCTCTGGTATGTAAAATTAGATATCAGAAATCTAAACGTAACAGTACCTCATTGTTACCATGGCACTGTACATGCAAAGCATTACTAGATATAGCTAAAAAAAATTATTTACATGTCTTTCTTTGTGCCATCATGAATCTTGCAACAAGACAATGGACTTACCAAAGCAGAATCTAACATAAACAGCTGGCATTTGTTTGGTATTTTGGTACTAAATGAGGTGATGGTTGGATATTTACCTGTTAAAAAGTTACAGCCTGCTGGAGCTTCAGGAGCTACACATCCTCACCCTGTAAGAGCTCAATCTGATCTGATGTGAACCATTTTAACACCATAACGGTGAAATCATGCAGGTCATTAGTTGCTATAATTAATTGCTATTGGCACCCAGTTTAATTCATGTTGTGACGTCAGTAAAATGAAACATAAAATCACAAACCAGTAAAAGCATCTATAAAGTTTACTGCTGAACGGGTGAAGATGTAACCTTTGCACTTTGCACATACGTTTCGACCACTAACATATTGTTTCCAACCTTCGTGTGTCATAACAGCACTGTGTTTCAATTTTATGAAAGCTGAACATGCAATAAAGTCGAACATTAAGAATTTTAAGTCTCCCAACAAGGTGAAGATCAGACTCAACATGAATTATACTTTTAGGAACCCTAAACACCAACCAGTTGACTTTACAGTATAAAAACATGAAGTTATTACACTGGAAATATTCTTGTAGCTTGAATGTCGGATGAGCTTTGCTTTTATATTAAATTAAACACAACTGTATAATTCGATAATACAGTTATCGATAATACAGTGGTTCTTCAACCATGTATTTGGTTGAAGAATAACCAAATACATTGGTTATTCTTCCAGCTTTCCATCTACTGGCTATGACCTGAAAGCTCAAAAGCTAATAATTCTTTTTATTATTCATTAAATGCATAAAAAAACTTTTAAAAAAACAACAACTATTCCTTGTACATTCAACTACCAAATACAATCTTTGATGAAATTTGCAATTTAATTTCTTTAATCGATTCAATAAAAATGAGGTGCCTTTGCATACATGTATTTGTATATTAAGAATATCATATACTCTCATTTTCTGTTGGATTCAAAACAACTATCTCAATCTGGGAACCTGCAATAAACCAAACAGAATACATATGTTATGTGTAAAGATTGAGTTCACAAAATCTAAATTCCTGAGAGAATCCAGCATTTGTCATTGGTCTGTAAAAGTCTGGTCAGTGTCTCTAATAGTTACTATATGACACTAAACCAGTTACATATTTTATAAATTAGGTGTTGAACTTTCACAATTATGTTGAGGATATAGTAATAATCATATTTTAGAGTTGCTGTCAATGTCTGAATTTTTTGGATTATTTTTACCTTTTTACTCACCATAAATCTCTGGTTAGGTTCCCAAGGCCATTAGACATGTTATCACGAACCACACTTTTACTTATTTATAAGGGCTGCACTAATGAGCAGCTCCAAAGGCTGGAAATCATCTCTTTCTTTGCATTTCATTAGGCTGAAAGCCCTGATGTCTACTCTCAACTGTTCCCTCTCCTCTGCAGCTCTGGGAGTCATTTCTTAAATGGATTAATATGACAGCCAAGGACCGCTCTCATTATTGATCGCTGTTGTTCCAGAGTCACCACAGAATGGGTTCCAAGCCAGGATGATGTTTAATCCAAAACTGGGTTTTCATTCATCTTGCAATTTATTCTCTGTACCTGGGCTGTCAGAGGAGGGAGAAAATATCACTGCTACACAGCCAAAATAACACTGGTACAAATGGCAGACCGTAATAGTGTCTCTCAAAGCAAGGAATGATGGATGGTTGGAGAAGATGCACACAAAGAAATGATGCTCATAAGAAGAAATGGCCTGACAAACTTGTACAGGGAAAGTAAGGCAGTTTCAACTGATTTAATCAACTTGTTTCATTAGTTTGCAAAAACAAACAATTATTATTATTATTATTATTATTATTATTATTATTATTATTATTATATCTACGTGCTGGATAAAGTAGACTTGCTTTAAATCTGGTTTAATGTATTTTCTTGATAAAAAAAAACAAAAAAAAAACCTTAGGGAAGCTAAAATAAAGAACAAATACAGATTTAAATGTCATTGTTCAAAGTTTTACCTGTTTTTCTTTCTTTCACCGTGGTAGACGTGAGCAGTGGGTGGATGTGTGGAGATCCTCGGCAGTGTTGCGCCACTCCGCCAGTGAACCTGTCTGGTCTGAGAATAAAGCTTGTCAGTTTTCCCCTCTTCCTCCCTCCACATAGCCTTAGCTGATGTTTCCTGGCTTCTGATTGGCTCATCCCACCAGCCTGTGTTGTTGCATTCACATACTGTAGGAAATTTCATAACAAGGCAAACATTTTAGTTGGAGCGTTTGCATTAAATAAATGTAGATTGTGTAAAAACTAAGTATAAAAGCATTTGCATTGTTTGATTGCGCAACCGATAGCTTGTGTCTTTCAATAAACTGGAATATTATCAAAAACTTCTCTAATATCAGTAATTCGGTTCAAAATGAGAAACTTACTGGAAATGGATTCCTTTCATGAAGTGAGACATTTCAAGCATTTAAATTCAGACTAATTTTGGCTCGTATTTAATAAAAACTAAAAATATCTCCAAACAATCCCTGTGGAAAGTTAACACAGGACCTGAAGCAGCAGAGATTCTTTCCTATGCACCTTTTTCAGAATTTGCTTGTCTTTATGGAGTATAATAACAATATGCTGAACAGGCCATAGCATTATTTAAAATTGTTTGTATTTTAAAATGGCTTAATGTGGCTTAACTTTCAGAGAAATTGAAATTTAGGATTCATTAGCTATCTGCGTAACCATCAGAATCACCTACAATGCATCACTCTGGATGCCATTAACGAGTTATTTTTAAAGCTTTTTTTAGATGGAAATAGTTGCACATTTCAAATTTATTTCTAGGCTAAATAATTATACTCAATGTATTACTCTGAAGTTTTATGCTGGCTTTTACAAATTAATCAAATTTTAACATTTTGAAATAATTCAAAAGTTTGACTTTGCTTTGCGATGTTGGTTCTTTCATTAAAGTTACAAAAGCCTAAATTTTAACCAGCATTTTTACAATCTCCAAAATTTCAAATTACTCCTGCAGAAAAATACATAAATGTCAGGTTAGAGTACATGAAGATAACGTACGAAAAAATAAATATAAAACCTGCTCGGTTGTCTTCTTTGCCACCTGTTCACTACATCCATACACAAGACTTTACTATTTTCGCTATTCCAGTGAGAAACAGCATATTACAGGACACATTCTTGGCCTGGAATTGACCTAAGCACCTGCATCATCACAGGTAAAACTGAAGGACTCGTACAAAAATAAAGAGTCTGAAGAAGAGTTGGAAATATACGTGAAACATCTCGTTTCAATGTGCAAAATACTTTCATACTGTACGAGCTTCTCGAACAGAAATCCCTCTAGCTGCTTTTCCATGGTTTATTTGTGCCATCTGCTGGCTTATTCTTGAAACTGCAAGTGCAAAAGTAAATTTTCATCTGCAGGTAAAAATGTCCAGTGTGGGAGGCATAAAAATCTATTAACTGCACCCAGACTGTTACAGCAAAGCATGTTTCTCTTTATTGGGTGTACAAAACAAGTGCAAAAATAGTGATTCATAAGAGCTACACAAAGTAGGACTTCAGGAAAATTACAGTTACAGCCTACAAACCAAAAAGCAGGACATGGAAGTACTCTTCAAAGAGGATTGCGCAGTAGAAAAGATTGCAAAACGTTAGCATAGACTCACAGCATTTCATAAGCAACAAATGCAAGCTGCTGAAAAAAAAAATAAAAATAATGCCAAGTTCATCAGCATTCTCCCTCTGAAGCCAAGCACAGGCCAGAGATTTACAAGGAAGAATCTCTACAACTGACATTGAATCTACCACTTAATATGTAACTTTGGTCCAGAAGCTAATCACCATTACTTCCTAAGCTGCACAAACACACATACTGTAGAATTATGAAACTACAAAGGAAACAGAGCCATGTTTAGCACATTAATCCAGTAATTTATGGAAAATAAACCAGTGATGCATGCAATCAGTATCAAGTGTGAACATTGGCCTATGCAGAAGAAAGCCTAGGTTTTTAAATACACTGTAGGGCTGTATTTAGGAAGGAGGCTATCCTAGGAGAAACTGCAGCTAACAGGACAGCGTGATGGGGAAAAAAAAATAAAAATACTGAACCAATAACGTGCCCAACTCTGTCTAAGGCATCTTGGGTTGTGGTGCAAATCAACGTTAAAAAGGCACATCGTTTGTGGATTTAGGATGGCTACAACTGAAGCCCTAAATGCTTCACAAACACCAATCTTTCACAAAGTAAGCCTAAGTTTTAATTCACCAACCACACCCCTCGACACACAACTGTTTCCATCTACAGAATGGCACACTTCTTCCCCTTTTTCTTTTCTGGCTCTTTTTTAGGGGACTGCTGCTCCTCCTGCTCCTTGCCTCCGTAGAAGCTGGAGAAACAAGTCGCAGCACAGATTGGCTCTCTAAGGCTGAGCATCCACCTTCCTTCACCATAATATCGCAGCGAGCCAAGCTCCATCTCTTCGACCACCTCGCCTTGAGGCAGGGTTAGGATTTGGAGCAGATCTAAGCCCGTTTGAACCGGCTCCACATCCGTTGCACAACCCAGTGTAATGTGGGCACGGCTTCCGACAGGAAGAGAAGCAGATCCGGGAACATCTGCCTCCGACTCCTTTTCTGTATTCGCTGGCCAAAGCTTGAGCTGCTCATCGGTGAGGGACACTCTGGCACCAACGGTGCGAGGGGTGACAAAGAGAGCAGTCAGCGACAGCTCGAACACAGAACTGTAGGACTTCTTAACCACCTGGAGTATTCACAAGGAAAGTAGCACAAGATTAACACCAAACACTAATATTTCTCTAAGTTATATGGAGTTAAAAGCTGTTTCTTACTGGATTTTTTGCATATTCGCTTGCACCATCTGCTTTCCCATAGTCACAGAACTTTGTAGTGCAGTGGAGGATTCCCTTGGTCTCAAAGTACTGCTCCAAATCCACCTCCTTCTCAGCCTGTCCTGTGACTGAAAAAAGAAAAACAAAATTATTTCCAATCAAAAAACACCAAAAATAATCTTAGTCAGTTTTAGTGACACTTACAGTCAGTACTGTGTTTTTTGAAGCCTTCCAGGGTGTCCAATGTTTTCAAGAAGTCCATTGCTGTGCACCCAACCTTGTCCTGTACTGAAGGGAAAAGAAACCAGCCGAAATAAAGAGGAAGGGATGTTTCATTGAGTGGACCCTTCATTGCATCCAGGTGGGCCTCTTCTAGTCCACGGCCAGTCTTCTTTTTCAGCTGACTTAAGTCTCTGCTCCATTCAGTTTGCGGCTCCAAGAAGATAGCGACAAGATTGTGTTCCTCTGCAATCTCTCCCAGGCGGGCAAGCCGATCGTGGGTGTGGTTGGTATCATCCACCACGATCAGCACAGAGGATGCCGTCCCGTCACAGCAGCGAGCCACTACAGCATCATCCAGAGCTTTGTATCCTTCAGCAGAGGGATTTTCAGGCTTTATGTTGTGGTCATCAGCACAGAAAACGGTACATTGGTCTTTGTAGGTGTCTACTATAGCTCGTGCCAAAAAGCTTTTGCCACTTCCAGGAAGGCCCCTGAGGACAATAAGCGTGCGAGAAATTCGTAATGCATCTTTCGTTTCCTCGTGTTCCAGGAGGGCAAAAGAAAGCGAGTTGGGAGCAGGAACAGGATCTTCCTCCTTTTGAAGCTCTGGTTCTTTCTGGACAGATTTAACAGCTTCAGCTTCTACTGTCAGTTCCTCAGGAATAACAGATTCAGACTTGACTTCCAGCGCAGGGTCCCCACTTTCACCCATTGCTGCTGGTTCTGCCAACTTCTCAGTAGCCACAACCATTTTCGCAACTACTTCTTTTTCCATCTTTGTCTCCACCCCGGTAGGCATTTCATCCTTTGTCTTCGCTTGTTCTGGTTCTGCCTCTTTGCTGGTTGGCTGGGTTTCAACTGGCTTCTTCACATCTGGGTCGGGTACAGTATCTACTGGTTTCTCCACAGATGGTTCGGGTACAGTTTTCTCTTGTGGTAGAGTTTCTGCTGGTTTCTCTGGCTCTGGTTCAGGGGTGGTCTTTGCCAGATGGACTTGTACAGGCTCTGCAATATTCTCTGGCACAGGATTCTGTTCCAAAGCTGCAGTTGGGTCAGAGACCTTTACTGATGACTCAGCTGATTCTACTGGTGCCGCTGAGCAGGGCACCGACTCCTCTTCTGGCTTTTCCATGTTGCTTTCTTTATTTTCCTGCGTCACATTTTCTACCACTACTGGCTTTTCTGTTTCTTGGCTGTTCACCAGCTGGTCAACTTCTTTCACAGCAGCTGGTGGATTCTCAGGCTCTGTGGGTTGCACCATTGCTTCTGGTTTTGCCTCTTGTTCCATTACCGTCTCCTCTTGATTTTGAGTTGCTGGCACATCAAAAACTTCTCTTTTGTCTGTATCCATGATTGGTTTAAAATTCAATTTTGCACACAACCAGGTACCTTGAAGACATAAATAAAATCAAAGCATTTAGGTTTACAAAACATTTGGGAATTAATATAGGGATATTCGAGGAAATGACCCGAATGTCAAAGTAACAGAATATGGTTAGAATGTTAATTCTGAAAGCCCATACATTGGTCAA
The DNA here is from genome assembly GCA_922788865.1 of Poeciliopsis turneri. Classification (NCBI taxonomy): domain Eukaryota; kingdom Metazoa; phylum Chordata; class Actinopteri; order Cyprinodontiformes; family Poeciliidae; genus Poeciliopsis; species Poeciliopsis turneri. The sequence continues at coordinate 788,872 of CAKLNU010000542.1, forward strand.
ACAAGGAGTAACTCATCAGTTTTAAAAACTGAAGTAATAAAGATAAATAGCTTTTATAATTCAAATCTTTATCGAGACAGTGCAATTACGTAGAATATTTCCTACACTTTAATACAACCTCTAAGCTAAGCTTTGCTTTAATGTGCCCTTTTTCGGTTCAGTTTTGCATGCAGAAGAAGTGAAAGCAAAGTTAGTTATTCAAATTTATATTTACATTTATGCAAGTCAGTAAGTCCTTAGTTAAACTGTTCAGAGGAAAAAAAATAATGACTGTCCTTAAGAGTTTGCACAGAAACGCAGGCTGCCCGAAACCTTGCCAGCAAACAGACAATGGCTAATTAAAGAAACGGGGTACTATTTAAAAAAAAAAAAAAAAAAAAAACTGGACAGCTGAGTTTTGTTTTACAACGCTAATGGAAAGTGTTAAACTGTGTTGAGGCAACCAGAAAGAGGAAGAGTTAAACTGAAGTGAATGTAACAACAAAGCAATTGCTTAACGTTAATCCCCAGTTTTTCCCCCAAAATTGAAGACATGAGCTCTAAAGACAAATACAGAACTATGGAGCTTTTGGGGGGTTTCTTCGGTGGGGTAGCAGAAATGGCTAAAGTTACCCTTTTGTTTAAACTGAAATCCAAACCACACATCTGTTTGAGCAAAAAGCATTGCGTTTTCAAATATTAAATGTCGAAGACGGCATCAAAATGAAGTTAAATGCTTATTTGGGGAGTTAAAACGGGTAGATTGTGCACTAAAAAGCATTAAGGAACACGTTTTGGTCAGGACGGGGAGTGGCGTGCACACACACATTAGCACGCCAGACAAAAACAGTTTAACCCCCCGCCGCCCACCTCTTAATTAATCAGCCTGCAACAGCACCAGCACCATATTTTAACAGATTTAACAGTAAACCGATAATGAGTCAAACTGTTATATCTAAACATGTCTGCAGTAAAAGAAAAGGAATAGAAGTGGCTTTTTTTTTAAAAACATAAACTGTGGATATTTTAGCTAACATGTCAGCTTACCAGAAACGCTGCAGTGAAGCCAACTGTGCTGCTGACCACGCGTTTCCCCCTTCTGAGCACAATGACACGGCAGCGTTGGACCCTGACACGAACCCGCTCGTCTTTTCAAGAGAGAGAAAAAAAAAAGAGAAAAAAACGGAAACTCGCGGGCACGCGCAAATGGGCGTGTCCTTGGCCACGCCCCACTGGGCCGGAAGAACAGTGAACTGATCCAACTGTGATAATTTTACTGTGGTTAGTTTAATCCGCAGCCTAAAATATAACTTCATGAACATGTTGTGTATTTTGGTAATACAAGAAAAATATAACTTCACCACACATGTTTTTTTTTTAAGTGATTACTATTAAAATATAATTCACAAAATAAAAAAAAAAACAATAAAAAAAGATATATATTTTAATATAGAAATGGTACAGCTTGCATAATCGCAGGGAAAATTGATGGTTAGATTGGCCATGCCAAAGGTAGCCACCAAAGGACTTGACAGAGTCTCAGCATATTATTAGTATGATGAGAGGAAGAAAAAGTGGCAGAAAAAGCAAAGCCAGTTCAAGAATATGAAAGAGATGGTGGTTGTAGTCTGATTTAAAAGCCATTATGCAGAGGTATCCAGGATGGTCTACAGCTGTTACCTGTAAGAAGCACCTGAAAAGGGCAGGACTGTTGCTGAGGTCCAAAGCTGTCTTTTCATTTTGCAGTTTATTTTGAAATCTAAGTCCCCAATCCTGGAAAAAGAGTTGTGAGGCACACGTGGCTTGAGGTGCTGTAGGAAGTTTCCACATTCAGAGGTTATTTGGGAATCATATAATTTGCTGCTTTTTTCAAAGTTCTGACTTTGGGCAGCCATGTACCAGGAAATGGTAAATGTGTCCTTTTTATTGACCTGCTTTGTGGAGTGGCTGATGTAACTTTGACCACATCGATGCAGTAATTCATGCAAAGCAAGCTGTAACCAAGACTGCACAGACTGTATAGTACATGGAAATGCCTTCCAGTGGGTCAACATTTCTGTATGTAGAATTCAAATAAAAAAAAAAGTGTGTCATGAGTTTCTTCCTCTTTTGGACTGAATAAAGTAGCTCTTTAGAACTAGGTCAATCAGAACAAAATATTTTTCTTCATAGTTCTGTTTTAGTTGAGTATTTGGTTTTAGCTTGTCTTCATTATCACCCTAACTTCTATCGTCTTAAAACGTGTTTAAAAAGAAATCCAGCAGAATAAAACAAATCACTAATGATTTTTATTTTGAAATATTTTAACATTTATGTGCATTTTTGTGTAGCTCATACATTGTTTCTGCTAATCTGTAGTACTCTCTCAGTCAGTTTTACAGCAGCATATACAGAAGTTCTCAGTTATATAAATGCTGTTATCTCATATGCAAAGCTAAAGATGTAAAATACAGCACGAAGGACAGTTATTCTGATCACAAGGCCGTTTCTGTTTTGGTCTTTAGATTTGGTTGTGTAACAATGTGAACGAAAAAGTGAAGTGTTTCAACTCAGTGTGTAATGTCTATTGTTACGTCAGAGCACTGCGTTACCAGTTGTTTTTGTGAAAACATGTTGCGCCAGTTTTCTTGATAAGTTTTTATTTGTTGTTGTGCATCATCTCCTTGTTTTTTATGTCTACGTCACATGAGTCAACAGACTCTTATGAGTCAAACTCACAAATAAGCTCTTTTTTTGTAAAAATAAGAGTTTTATCACAGATCCTTCCTCCCAGCAGCTGTAAGATTCTACAAATATTCCTACAATTATTTGCCCACTTTTCCATATTCTTGCTAGTAGTTTGTCATTGTTGCACACATGTACAGATTACAGTTTGTAAAGTTCTTTAATGAGTTCACTCAGTTTGTACATATCATAGAGTCAGGCTACCATATTATTAATTTGATATATGTTTCTCAATGCTTCCATTTCCCTGTCACTTTGATGCCAGTACAACTGAATTCCTCCAGTGAGAGACAATAAGAAGCATTTCTACTCTAAGTTATGTAAATTACACCATCCATATCTCAAAGCAGAGGGGAAAACTGGCACAAATAGTGGACCAGTTTACCTGGCTCTATCTAATTAAGACCAAAAATTGAAATAAAGGGAAAAATATACTTAAAAATGTTTTTTTTTCTTTTCCTAATGTTCATGGAACAAAAACGAAACCTAGAACAAACCAAGTCACTTAAAATACAAATGATGAAAAGAATAGTATCGGTCTCCCAGACATTTCTATTTAGACAATAATACTTTACAGAGATATTACACAAAAAGAAATTAATGTAAGGAGCACTTCCCTACGAATCCCAATGAGATGGGGGTCAATTTAACCCTAAAGCACTTCTTAATCAGGAACGATGCTCAGGGTTCAGTTTGATATCCTCACTGTAATACAGTGCTTTATGAAGCTTTATTATTGATGATAGGATTGTGAGCCCTTTGTTCCCAACATGACCAGAACAGTTTAATAATCACCACTTTCCTCATTCTTTTACGGTCTCTGGTTTCTCACTGGCATCTTCCACCTTCTTTTCCTCCTCTTGCTGCTCCTCCTCCTGCTCCTCGTTCTCCTCTCCGTTTTCCTCATTTTGTGAGGATTGTTGTTGATTTTTTAGCTGTTCCTTTACTCCACTGAGTACCTAAAAGGAAAACAGTTGTCTAGTCAGAGATCAAAACATGTCTTTAAATAAAATTAAGATGGAAAATATAAGATGACAAAAGAAACCTTTTGGATAACTTTCAGTGCCATGCTATCATTCTCAAATTCAGCAAGGCTCAAAGCGTTCTCAAAGAAAGATACAGATGATTCTAAGTTTCCCAGCTCCACTAAAACAGCAGAAAAAAAAGAAAAACAAACACAAAGTGACATTGCTTTAAATCATCATTCAAGGATTAAACTGACAGCATTAGAGCTTTTATTGGTTTAAAAAACTAAAAAGCCCTTAAATTTGGAAACTACTCCAAATTTTCAAAATGTAAAACAAAAAAAAGTAATTACATTCGCACTGTCCAACCAAAGCGGTGGATCTTAACTGCCATATGTCATCAAACATTTCCTCAGCCACAGCAATGGAACGTAGTCCATAGTTTTTGGCTGTTTCTGGATGATTGAGCTCTAGATAACAACAGCCAATTTCATGCAGCATCCAGGTATTCTCCAAACCTTCATGAACATAAGGAATCCTCTCTGTCCAGCTGAATCATGACAAAAAAGAAATTCAGAAGAAATTGAATTTAGATGTTTTTAGAAGCAAGGTGTGTATAGTTTGTTTTTTTACTTACAACTCTATGGCTTTTTGAAACTGTCTTGTTTCTGCATAGATGCAACCTATGTTGGCCAGAGCCCTGGATATTGCTTCTGGAATGTCGCTGTTTATAAGAAAGATGAATAAAAAATTGGACACTTTCAAAAAAGCCTTGTTAACTAAAATTGTTTGGTTCTTCAGCTTCTCACCAATGTCTCGCCAAGTACAGGTCATCCTCATGATACTCCATTGCTTTCTCAAGGTCTCCCAAGTCAAAAAAAGATTGTCCCATGCAACTATGCAGAAAGCACATTAACTCATCTTTTATAGAGCACTCATTATCTAATAATCCTTGAACCGTCTTGATTACGTCCTCTGTCTTCCTTAGAGCGCATTTTGTATTCCCTGTAGCCAGAGCTGCAATGACAGATGAAAACCAAAATAATTTTACACACATACAAAAAAGAATCACAGTGATAAGCTACAGGTTGAATCAGAAGTATATCCTACAACGAGATATCTCATCAAAGGCCTTTCGGAGATACTGAGCCTTCCGAGTGGTTAAGCTTGGTTTGGGCGCTTTGGACGGATGACTTATTTCTTTGGGGTAAATCGGTTTCTCTTGGCTCCAGAAGTCAGCGCAGTGATTTAGAGACGTGATGCAGTTCTTAATGAGGTCTTCCACTCGTTCTCCATTCTTCGTCACTCCCTTAATCAAATCTGAGTAGGATTGCAAAACAGCTTTAAAAGAATGCCGTTAAAAGGTGAAACATAAATGAAATTCAATTTGAAGAAAATATAAAAGTGGATGAAAGCGCTACATGTGGGACAACAAAGGACTGACTTCTACATAAAATAATAAATAGACAAATGCAAATGACACTAGATGGGCAGATTTGCACCTTCATCTTTCAGAAGCTTCTCTAGAAATCCCTTGTGTTGGTAAAACCCTCCCAGTAGCTGTCTGGTGGTCCTCTCATTCTTCATGGACGTTGGACTCCTATCTTTTTTAGTCAGATTTTGAACGACAGCAATCGGCTGCTTCCTCTTTACCAGCAATTTATTGAAAAACAGAAAAGTAGGAGAATCAGTTTAAGCACAGATAACACAAAAGTCTTACACCATCTCTATCTAAGAGAATTGACTTCTATTAGTATAGGGAAGGGTGTTGGACAAATTAGACAACAGAAAATAAGACTCTTAACATAGTGCTGAGAGTCATGTGTTTGCAACAGAAATAACAAGAAACTAGAACTGCAATCAGTTATAATGGTTGCAGTTCCATTTCTATAATTTTTGCTGTACGGAGCAAAAAATTTTTTGCTGTAGCTACAAAATCTTTTTTTGTAGCTACAAAATTACCATATATTGCATATATTAGCGTACATAGATTTCATTTGGCTCAGAGTTGATCATAGGGGGGTGAGATTGGTTTTGGCTCATGCAATTTTCATGGCTCTCTGGTGAAAAATATTCCAGACAAACCACTTTTGCACAGTGGTTCATGTATTGCTCCGCTGGGAGCAGGTGAACAACCAGGGTTTACATTGGCCATCCGTTCCTGTGTGCTTAAACCCTAAATATTAAAATTTTAGTGACAAATGACAGGATAATTTTTTTTCCATTCATGCATATGCGGAGTTAAGAATTTCTCAAAACAACACTGAACTGGTAATTTCATGTTGCACAATGTAGAAGGTCTTCAGGCCTTCTGCATTGTGCAATGACAAGGGCCTTAACTGCATACAAAGATGCAGTTAAGGCCAGATGTATTGTGCACATCCTACTATGATGAAATGATTACACACACATAAGTTGTAGGTTTTACTATTGAGGCTAATGTCACTAAAGTCATACCAAATAAGGTCAGTTCTTTGACACTGGATGTTAGGATAAAGACAAAATGACAAATAATAAAAACCCTTACGCCAATCTCTTCTTCAAGATATGACAGGTCTCCCATAACTTCCGGTTTGACAAAGGATCGACCTGTAGTATAGTAGAGAGACATTCAAGAAGTTTATAATTTTAGTAAAATGAATATTTCATGAGAAACCAAAGTAAACAGTCACGACTCACTGCCAATGGAGCCGACTATTGCCTCCTCTGTCTTATTGATCCCAAGCCTCCATCCTACTGTTTGTGGACGAAGCTTTAGTCCTCTGCGGTAAAAAACCAGAGCAAATTCAAATTCACCTATGTAATATAAAGCCTCTGCTTTTTGGTACACTCCCTGAAAAGAGAGAGAGAGAGAGAGAGAGAGAGAGAAAGAGAGAGAAGAAACACCACCAGGTTAAAAAAGGCTTCAAAATTCAACAAAAATAAATTGATTGATTGTTATAGGAAGTTTACCTCAGGAAAAAACGGGTCCTCCGCGAGTGACGCTTCAGCGTCTATGAGAGCATTTCTTAACTGGCCTAACTGAATGTAACACTTGGATCGAGACACGAAGGATCTCTTCTCCTTAGGATTTAACTCAATGGCCTAAACAAACACAAATACTCGGTTATTTTTCAAACACTTCTTGAGGAGAGTTAGCATTAGCAGACTCGATATTTCACTTACCGCACTAAAGCTGTTGAGAGCTTGTTTATAATTTCTTTTACGATACTTCCACTCACCGTCAGCCCGTAAGGCTGAAGTTTTACCCATTAAAATTTCTTCTTCGGTGTAGTGCTTTTTTTTGGTTGCCATTTTGACCCATTTAAACCAGTAAAGGTGTCAACAAACGGAAAGTTAAAAGAAAATGTATCCTAGCAACCACAAACATGAGTGGGGAAGAAGGCGCCCCCTTGTGGCCTTTTTCCTATTTATTGCTACACCAATCTTAATAAATATACTGACCTGTTCATTTAACTATCATTATGAGAAAACAAAGAAGAAACCAATATCGGGGAAACTAAGAGAAGGTCAACTTTATTGATACAGCTGATACCTTTCAAGAGGTAAAGAAAGGCTGGTTTCCAGAGGGGAAAGATAAGGAGAGACTTTTTTTCAAATCAGGAAGAAACAAAAATTTGCCAGGTTTCAAATATTTCACAGAGTCCGACTGTCTAAGTCAACAATAAAACATTTGCAATATTACATCTTGCTTAGAGCAAAACTAGATGGCTTGGATCAAACTCCAATAACAAAGGCAGAATAAGCCATTTAAGCAGACTTCATGCAAACCTAGCAAATCAATTATCTTCCTGCAGAAAGGCTCCATGTTTTCTTTTTTCAAACAGAAGTGTCTTCATCTCATACTGACAGTTTGACAGCAAATTTACAATAAATATAGATATGAAAATAAAATAAACTGAAAAACTTTAACATCACAAATTAACACTTTACATTCCAGTAAAATGTACAATGCAGCAAGCTCAGAATGGCAACACCAAACATTAAACCCGTGATGACAAAGGGAGGGGTGACTCAGCCAGCAACAAAGCTGCTACTGCTGTCCTCACCATCATCTCTCTAGTGTTCTTTGGCCATGCCATTTGTGTAGGTCAAGAGTTCCAGCTGTTTTCTGCTTCAAAAAAAAAAAAAAAGTACACCTGCCACCTCATAGCCTACAAAGCGACGAGAAAGTGAGTTTTAATGTAAATTTGTAGCAGCCTGGTGTCATGTTCTTTGGAACGAGAGGGAGATGGGGCTTGCTCAGTGATTTTCCTCAGAAAACATTGATCAAGTTACCAAGTTTCATGCAGAAAATATTCCCTCAGCAGAAAAGTGGGCAAAAATAACTGCTTGCTAGATGTAATGTTGCATCTCAACATTTTCTCCCAGGATGACATTTCAAGCTCTGACACAATTACTGGACAATTTCTCCATCAAAGCTCCACAGATTATCTGGATCGCTGTTGGTAGCCGTTACTGATTTTTGAATTTGTTTTATTCTGGTAGAAAAAAAACAAAACAAAAACCAGCAGGAACAATCAATCGGAGTCACCTTGGTGTCCTTGCTGCAAATGATTCACTGCGTGTGGTCACTGGGTTGCATTCATTCAGCCAATGGCATAAACAGGAATGATCTGACTTATAGTCAGTCATTAAATACAGATGGTGGGTAGTGGGGTTGACATTGTAGAAAAGTCCTGATGTTGCTGTTTATGCAGACACATCCTCCAATTAACCAAACTGGAAGAAGAAATTTCCTGGTCCAGATGCTGATAAGCAACCAGAAACAAATTTACACTTAGCATAAAAATAATTTTTATGTGCAAACAACACTTTTTACACAAGGAGAACAAATTTTCTTCAATTACCTTCAAAGCTAAAACCCCCTGGTCCTCCAAAGAATGCCTTGAAAATGTTGTTGGCATCAAAGTCTGGGAAAAAAAAGACAAAAGCAATCAACAATGGCATCACTTTAAGTCTACTCATTTCAAACTGTTCACCTATAAGACCTCCCACTGCTAACTCCCCCGATACTGACCTCCCATGTTCATGCCGTCATCCTCCAGGTCCTGCCCGCTGTCATAGCGAGCCTTTTTTTTTGCGTCTGAAAGCACGCTGAAAGCCTCACCCACTTCCTTAAACTTTTTCTCCTCTTCTTTCTGCACCTCAGTACTAGCACTGCTATGACGGTCTGAAAGAAACAAAAAAGAGATGTCATTATCTTATGCATATGTATTCTGCACCTGAAAAGGTTTTTAGTTTTAAGCACCTGGGTGATGTAAAAGTGCACGTTTGCGGTACGCTTTTTTGATCTCTTCTTCTGTGGCGTTCTTATCCACTCCGAGTATCTTGTAGTAATCTTTCCGCTTGCTTTTCTTTAACTCCAGTTGAGCCGTTTTGAGGAGATGTTTATGTTCTACAAAATAATAATAATAAAAAACATAACTTATTTAACCATATGATAAAATAAGCAAACAATCTATGCTTTTTAGATGTAAATTTAGAATCTTACCTTTTGTCTTTTCTGTCTGGTAGACCTTCTCATAATCCCTCACTCCCTCTTCATACTGCTCTGTGTCCATGAAGCTGAAACAAAATCTTACTCGTTTACCCAGATAAAGCAATAAGCTGTCAGACTGAGCATCATACTGACCATCGACTTTGTAATGAGGTCAGAAATTTTAAATGCAATATATAGCGTGTGCTTCTGATAATGACTAAGTTAAAAGTTGAGGGCATACCACTGTGCTCTCCTTAAATAGGCCTTGATGTAGGTGTCATCCAGCTTAATGGCCTTTGTGCAGTCTTCAATGGCTTGTTCTAGTTTCTTCAGCTGAAGAAGAAAAAGAAAGAAGAATGATAAGCCCATGACTGAAGTCTAGTTAATGTGCAAATTGATAAAATATGGCATGAATACTAAACAGAAACTCAGTGTGAATTTGGATAATAGACTTACAGGAACATTTAAAATGCCTTAAGCATTTCACATTTTATCACATTACAGGATACAGCATGCAAGGTTCTATTTTACTTTATTTTATTTTTTTATAAATACAAATCTGAAAAATTGTCTGAATCTGATTATTAAACATTATACTATAGCTGAGGCTGTATAAAACTTTTTGTAAAGTCAGATTTTATTTTACAATTATGAGACAAAAGATTTAATGTTTGTGGCCACAGCGATAGAACAAGTGAAAGCATTTGAGGAGTATAAACATAGTCCAGGTGTTGCTGACCTTAGAGCCAACTGTGGCTCTGTTGCAGTACAGCTTGGCATTAGTCTTGATGTTGTTTGGGTCTATTGTTAGGGCCTCTGAGTACAAATCATAAGCTGCCTCAAAGTTGCCCTCCTTGAACGCCTTGTTTCCCTTCTTCTTTCTTGGCTTTTAATGCTTTGGCATTCTGGAAAGACAAGACCACAAATTAGCCATAAAAGACACCATGATGGTAAAATTAAACTCTAAATAGGTTCAAGAAATTTTACTTGTATAGCTAAATTTCTTTATTAAAACAGAAAATGAATACTGACAGATTGAAATCTTCTGCTTAGTTACTCACTCTACATGCGAGTCGGGCCTTGTCGTGGTCAGGAGCCATACGCAGGGCCTGGACGAAGAACTGAACAGCCTTATCAATGCAGTCCTCATAATACAGACAGAGACCGCGCACGTAAAGAGCGTCAGCGTTGGTGGAGTCTATTCGGAGTATGTCACTGTGAAGAAAAAGAAGGAAATATAGCAAGCAAGAAAAAAAATCTAGATTTTCCATGTCATTACAGTAACTCCCTAAAAATATATATATATATATAAAAAAAAACAAATCACAAAAATCTAATCTTTTTCTTATGTCTCACCTGGCGACAGACTGCGCTTCTGGGTATCGTCCCAGTAAGGCTAAACATTCTGCTTTCAAAATCTTGAACTTGTGACAAGCTGACGCACTCTCCAAGGCACGGTCCATACAAAACACAACCTAAAAGAAAACACACAATATTTCCATTCTTTGTTTTTTCCAGAGAGCTTCTGTAGACATGCATCTCAGTGAAATTCACTAACTACATTAATTACACACAATATTATATATTAGTCTTTGACGTCAAAAGTCAGAATAGTTGTCTCCCAGAAACCTTTAGTGAACTTCCTGCTTTCCTTCTGCTGACAAACTTTAAGGAGATGTTGATTTGCCCAGCAGGACTTGTCACCTACCAATACCAGCTTTAATCGTCGTGGCATCACTGTGCTTTACTTTCGAAATTTCTTTTTTATTGGCCTTATGTAATATAAGAAAAAAATTTGATTTTCATTTGCTGTAAATTGTGATAATCAACAAAAACAGAATAAATATATCACTGTGTGTGTAATGAATCTTTTGGAAAACCTTTCACAAAGGACTAAAAATAATCCAGTGAGAAACTTACCATTCTGAAGTCTCTCTTTTCAAATCCAATCTCTGCCATTCTCTCATATTCAAGGATGGACTCTGCATTCTTTAGCTGCAAAATATGATTCTTAGCCTTAAGTAACAATGTGGAAGACTTGCATTAGCGACAAAACAATAACCAGTCACTTTCTGTGCCTTCATTGGTGCTTGTAAAACCAGTCTGACATGAGCAAGGCTACTTCAGGAAATAACTTGACTTTAACACAATGATTGCTAAGTTAGAACCAGCTCCACTTGATAGTTATTCTCAAACTCTTTGCATATATAATTAAATTCCCTTCTCACCCACCGCGGGTGGTTCTTATCCTCTGAGCTCGGGTCCTCTACCAGAGGCCTGGGAGCTTGAGGGTCCTGCGCAGTATCTTGGCTGTGCCAAGGACTGCACATTTCTGGACTGAGATGTCTGATGTTGTTCCTGGGATCTGTTGTAGCCACTGCTCCAGTTTGGGGGTGACTGCCCCGAGGGCCCCGATGACCCGGAGATAGATATATATATATATATAAGCAATTGAAATAATTTCACAGTTGTCTCAATTCGTCCAGCTTACTTTCATAAAGCTGTACAGTAGCGTGGACTATGCTCTGTCCCCGCTACTGTTCTGCATAGGCCTGAACCCCCTCAGCCAAATTATCAACAAGACTGGCTACGGATACCGACTCAAAAATGGGGCCAACATCAGTCACCTTCTCTACATGGATAACATCAAGCTGTATGCCAAGAGTGAGCGAGACATCGACTCACTGATCCACACCACCAGGATCTACAGCTCAGACATTGGGATGTCATTCGGACTAGAGAAGTGTGGTCGGCTGATTACAAAGAGGGGGAAGGTGATCCGCACAGAAGGGGTCTCACTCCCAGAAGGAACAATAGCAGACATAGAGGACAGTTACAAGTACCTAGGTATACCACAAGCAAATGGCAACCTCGATGAGGCCACAAGGAAAGGAGCCACAGCTAAATACCTCCAACGAATAAGGCAAGTCCTGAGAAGCCAGCTCAATGGCAAGAACAAAATCCGTGCGATAAACAGCTATGCCCTGCCAGTAATCAGATACCCTGCTGGAATAATTAGCTGGCCAAAGGAGGAGATAAAAGCCACAGATATTAAGACTAGAAAGCTACTAACAATGCACGGAGAGTTCCATCCCAAATCCAGCACCCTGAGACTGTACACGAGCCGCAAAGAAGGAGGCAGAGGACTAGTGAGTGTGAGAACCACTGTCCAGGACGAAACAACTAAGATCCATAAATACATCAGGGACAAAGCCTCAACAGACAATGTGCTCAGTGAATGTCTCAGACAACAGGGAACGGAGGTTGAAGTGCCAGAGATACCATCATGGGAGGACAAGCCCCTACATGGGATGTACCACCAGCAAATAACCGAAGTGGCTGATATCAGTAAATCCTACCAATGGCTGGAAAAAGCTGGGCTCAAGGACAGCACAGAGGCCCTCATCATGGCCACCCAGGAACAGGCCCTAAACACCAGAGCAATAGAGGCCCAGATCTACCACACCAGACAAGACCCAAGGTGTAGGTTGTGTAAGGAGGCCCCTGAGACAGTCCAGCACATAACAGCAGGGTGCAAGATACTGGCAGGGAAAGCGTACATGGAACGACAGAACCAAGTGGCAGGCATAGTGTACAGAAACATCTGTGCAGAATATGGACTGGAAACCCCGAGATCAAAGTGGGAAACACCCCCAAAGGTGGTGGAGAATGCCAGAGCTAAGATCCTGTGGGACTTCCAGATCCAGACAGACAGAATGGTAATGGCGAACCAACCAGACATTGTCATAGTGGATAAACAACAGAGGAAAGCCGTTGTGGTAGATGTAGCAATACCAAGCGATTGCAACATCAGGAAAAAAGGAGCACGAGAAACTGGAGAAATACCAGGGCCTCAGGGAGGAACTGGAGAGGGCCTGGAAGGTGAAGACCACAGTGGTGCCTGTGGTCATCGGGGCCCTCGGGGCAGTCACCCCCAAACTGGAGCAGTGGCTACAACAGATCCCAGGAACAACATCAGACATCTCAGTCCAGAAATGTGCAGTCCTTGGCACAGCCAAGATACTGCGCAGGACCCTCAAGCTCCCAGGCCTCTGGTAGAGGACCCGAGCTCAGAGGATAAGAACCACCCGCGGTGGGTGAGAAGGGAATTTATATATATATATATATATATACAAAAGAGTTTGAGAAGAACGATCAAGTGGATCGAGCTGAGAAGAACTCTGATGGATAATCATATCAAAGTTTTTGGGTGAAACTCTAAAACCGAGGATGTGCTCACCTCCTGCTGGGCCTGGCTGTTATCTGGCTCCAGTTCCAGAACTTTCTGGAAACAGCGGCTGGCTGCCATCGCATTTCCAAGTGAGAGGTGGCACTTTCCCTCTCGCAGATGTCCCTGCAAACAGGAGAGGCAAAGTTAACTGTCTATAAAACATAAGGTCTCTGAAAATTATATGAAAGACATTCTGTGTTAAACTATACATCGTTGATTTATGCAAATAAAGGAACTTATTATGTAAGTGATAAAATGCATTCCAATACCAGTATAAAAGGAACTATGCAGAGTTCACGAGTCCACGTTTATAACAAAATAACATTTTTTAAGGTTATAAGCAGTTGAAATAATTTCACAGTTGTCTCAATTCGTCCAGCTTACTTTCATAAAGCTGTTGTCTAGTCGCACTGCTTGCTGGGAGTCCTCCAAAGCCTCCCTGTACCGGCACAGCATCATTAGCGTGGCCGCTCGGTTTCCATAGTAGCTTGCATTTTTTGGACACATATCTGAAAAATAAATCAATAAGTTTCTCATTTATAAAAATAAAAACACACCACTGATGACTGAATAAAACAAAGTCTAAAACTGTTTATTATGAATTTACCAATAGCCTTGGTGTAATAATTGAATGCCTCTGTGTAATCCTTTTTGATGTAAAAAGCATTGCCTTGCTCCTTGAAGGCCTCTGCATCTCTGTGGGTAGAATTGGTAAAAGACAAAAAAAAAAAAAAAAAAAAACAGAAAAGAGAAATTAGAAAATCTAGGGGATGTCTTAACCTTTATTTACATTTAACTTGCACTCAGCCAAAAAGCCTCACAGCATACTGAATTGGAAATACAGCTACAAAAAATGGACTTGGATCACATAAACTTTTCAATATCAGGCCACAGCATTGGAAATAATGCAGAAGTTTAAGCTGTTTTAGGGTGGGGGACGTCAAAGTCTTGGAATATCTGTCCAGTTTATATCAAAGTGTAGCTACAGTTAGAGCTATAATGGGATGTATTAGTTTAGCACATGCCCATTAATGTGTAGACCTTAGTCTACTTGAGAAATTTGTGGCAAAACTTTAAAATAGATGTAATCCATCCCGTCTGACTGAGCAAAATTGACTTATCCAATCATTATTTTAGAATCAGGATTCTAAAATCATGATTCTAATGACAATGTAAATACATTAGAGAACTTCTGGCCTGAGTTAGCTAAACATACGAAGAGCCCAGATAGCAGAGCAGAAATGTCTATTCCTGGAAAAGAGGTTGCTATTTTGTATAGCGGGCAGGGGAGAGCAGAGCCAGGAACATATGACACCATGCTCTGTACAACTGCCATTACTTTATTTGGAAGCCTTTCATGCTTTACATCACGGTCACGCAGAAAATGAATGGTGCCACTGAACAGACTATTCTAGAAAAAAACATACAATGATGGAGAAACAGAGCTCACAGCAACATTAGCTTTTGCTCTACACGAGTATAGACCGCTCCATAGATCATGCAAAGCAGTCAGGAGAGTTGGCGTGGAGGAAGACCAAACAAGCTACCATCATGTAGCTTAACAGTTAGCCGCAGAGCGCTAGTTAGCCATCAAAACACCTCACTAAAACACAAATGACAAGATAAGTTGATGGCTCGTAACTGTAAAAGACTTAATTGTGTTTCTATTTCTGCCACTGACAACAAATCATGTATTTCTCCCACCTTTCTATCTCCTCGTCACTAAGCAGTTCGATGTCAGGGTCCATGTTCACAGCATCACAATTCTCCGTCGCCATTTTGCCGTCAATGAGGGTGGGCGGGGTCTTAGACTGCGGTCGTCGTTACGTACACTGTAAACAGGAAGTGATCCGTTAGCTAAGGAAAACGGACGGTCAGTAAGTTCAAATCAATAAGACACCAATAGATATCGATATGCACGAATCGATAAAAGCGTATGTGTTTTTGTTAGCATATTTTTGTTGCACAAGTCAGGTCGTACCTTCATCAACTTCGTTCTTCCTGTTGATGTGGTTCCGTATAAATGTTGAATTCAAGCTAATGCTAAGCTATTTTTGAATTCAATCCCAGCCAACATATTTTTTTGCATTAACTCTAGTTACTTTCATCAAAACGTGATTGATATTAGATTTCTATAACATGTTAGCTTGTTAAGTTACTTTACAAAAATGCTTTACAAAACTAATGAGGTAAATTTGTTTATGCAATAACTTTGACTGTCAGACTATTGTTTCCATATGAGATAACTTATTTGTTAATTAACTGGACAAGCAAAAATCGAAAACATTGCATATAAATTTATTGCGGACCGGAAAGACTTGGTTCTTTAGTTTGAAACGCATCAAACAGCACAAACAAAGCTTTCCATTTAGCTAAATGATTTCCCTCCCTTTTTTTTACCAGCCACACAACTCAGCAATTAAACCGTCAAGTTAAATGACCAAATGTTGACAGAAAAGAAAATAAATGCTTCAGTAACCATTGATTGTACTAGAAAGCAGAATTTCAAATTGTTTCTCCTACTTGGTTATGACATCTCCAGTGTGTATGTTGAGACAAACCTTTAAATAATTTATCTCAGTGTCTTGACATTTGCTTATTGGAAAATAACTTTTCAAAGTTTTTTCAAAGTCTTTACATCCAGTTAAGAAATAAAATAATACATATGAGATCCACTGTCTTTATTAACTCTGCCAAAATTTATTGTATTTGTCTTTTTCAGATTTTGTGACTGAAAATTGAGAAGTCATCATGGGAAAAAGCTGCAAAGTAGTTGTGTGTGGCCAGGCTGGAGTTGGTAAAACAGCGGTGTTGGAGCAACTACTGTATGCAAATCATGTTGCAGGTACGTCGTCAGCCTTCTGTGATTTGAGGACACATTTCTGTGATCCATCTCTGTTACCATGTGGAGTTAAAACCACTCCTCATTTTAACCAACGTAATGCAAAAATATGGAGTTAACGGTCTCAATTTTTAGGTTCAGACCCCATGGAAACCCTCGAAGATATTTACATCGGTTCCATTGAGACTGACCGTGGCACACGGGAGCAGGTGCGATTCTATGATACGCGTGGACTCCGTGATGGAATGGAGCTTCCTCGCCATTACTACACTTTTGCCGATGGGTTTGTGCTCGTCTACAGCATCGACAGCAAAGAGTCATTTAAGCGAATGGAGGCACTCAAGAAAGATATTGATCGTCACAGAGACAAGAAAGAGGTAATAACTGAAGGGATTTATCCAGGAGTTGTGTCCAATTATGTTTTTCTAGCAGCTTAATAAAACATTTTCTGTAGTGTTAGTCATAATAATGCAGAATGTCCTATTCACAGACATTGATTTTTCTGAGACGGGTTTGTTAATGATTACTTTTCAAAGCTTTTACCTCCATCATTACTCAACTCACATCAGGCGTCACTTAATGAAGTGCACAGTGGTCTGTGATTGCTAATGCATTAATCCTGACCCACAGGTCACCATCATCGTGCTGGGCAACAAGCTGGACAAGCAGGACGAGAGGAGAATTGATGCTAACTTTGTGCAGAACTGGGCGAAAAACGAGAAGGTGCGTCTGTGGGAGGTGTCGGTGGTGGACCGGCGCACGCTCATCGATCCCTTTGTCCACCTGGCCAGCAAGATGACCCAGCCGCAGAGCAAGCCCACCTTTCCTCTAAGTCGCAATAAGAACAAGGGCAGTGGCTCAACGGACAGCTAAGCTAGCTGCTCTGCTTGCCTGGCTTAAACAAGGAGTTCAAAAGGGAATGGTAAAGGGAATTCTGTTTTAGTAAAAGTTTTAAAAATGTGGAGAGGCTATCACAAGAGAAAAGGCACAATGATTGTACAGATATTTCTATCCAATTGGTGCTGTTCTGCTGAAATGCTAGTTTAATCATGACATTGAAAATATTTATCTCAAACAACCAAGGAAAAGGATCACCATGTTGATATAATGTCAATCTTACTGAATCAAATCATGTTTGGACCGCAGACTGTGTGCTTTGGACCCATGTGTCTTAAACTGCTTACAACCAGCATTTTGATCCATAAAAAACAAGTTTCACATTACTGTACTGGCTTTGAGTTTATATGGATTAAATGAGCACACAAACAGAATCAGAAATGCAACCGTGTTCACGTCACCTTATGACTACTTTACAAACATGCTGAATTTGACTTTTTCTGAAAGAAAAAATGATGAAAGGATTGCATTGACACATTCAGAACAATGCATGGCGGTTTGTCAATGTGGATCTTTGTTACATTGTGCTTGTTTTGTGTTGCCCAATGATTGACATTCCTTGCGAAGTCTTTGTGGAGGATAGGCGTTGCTGGCTCAGGTGTTACTTTTCTGGTGCCTGCATCTAAAAACAGATGGCACACAATGAAGTGAAATATCAGCACTTTGACCACGTAAGTCACTGTTGTGTATGTTATTCCTGAGGTGTGAATCATTTATTAACACTATATCATTATGTCAAATCAGATGTGCTTTTGATGTTTGCTTTATCAAAACGGCAGAGATATGCTGAACATATATACGTGTTTGTGCCATGTCTGTTGACACTATTCCACATTCAACATATTTAAGCTTTTGTATGGTCACACTTTTCAAATATTGACAGTTTGTGTTTGTTTGCATGTTTTGTAAGCAAATAAAATTCCTCTCAGTGTCTGACTGGGAGGTTGACATTGCTGTGGTTGAGCTGGTTTTGTTCAAATTGTCTCTTTTAGCACAAGCTTCATCAAAACTAACATTCAGAGAGGAAATTACTCAAACCGTGTGCGTTTTCAGCCATCCATTCAGTTCAATTCAATTTATTTATACAACACCAATTCAAAACTGATGTGTTGAGCCATTTTACAAAACAATCCTTTTAATGCAATCAAACATTTTAGAAGAATTTGAAAGGGGAACCTGTTGACCTCCAGTCAAATGCCTGTCACTGAGCTACTAGCTCACTTTTTCTGTACTTTCTAAATAAATTACCAAGACTGTCATTATAACTTGTAATTGCCTAACATTAGAGAACTCTGTTCAGTCACTGCGTGGGGAATATGGCATATTTAGTTTTTCAAAATTATTTTTAAATAATTTTAATTAATGTGTGATTTTTAAAAGTTGCTCTCATGTAAACACTAAAAAGATGAGAATCAAATCCTTGGTATATAGTGCCCTCTCGTGGCGTCAAACGGAATTGACTTTCCTTTGACAGCTTCCTGAAATGTTTTTTTTTTTTTTTTTTTTGTCAAAACATTAGAAAACTGACATCACGGTAAAGCTAATATTTATTGATTTTTTAATGGATAGCTTTGTAAGACATGGATTTCTGTAACGTAATGCACATGCTAATGTAACAATTATTGTTCTTCATGATAATAAGAAAAATAATTTCCAATCTAATTCCTACCTGTTCTATTAACAGGTAGGAATGAGCTTTTTCTAGTAATTGCTTCTAATATAAGAAATTAAAATATGTTTTTTCATTTGTGGTGGCACAGGGGTAAATGGTAAATGGACTGAACTTATATGGCGCTTTTCCAGTCATTTTGACCTCTCAAAGCGCTTTACACTAGAGTCACATTCACCCATTCGCACACACATTCATACACCGATACGCAGACCGGTATACTTTACTCCATGTATGGAGTAAAGTATGCTTTATTCCATACATGAAGTAAAGCATACTTCATGTATGGAGGTGGTAGTGAGGTATCCCACTTACCTATGAATTGAAAAAAAAAAATCACAAAACAGTTCAGATGAATAGAAGTTTTTGAGGCTTAGTGCTTGCAAATATTTAAGAGCATATTTCATATGCTTTTTCAAATTGCAATTAATTACTTTAAAACATTAATTTAAAACCATATCTGTGCTTCACTCAAGCATTTGATGTGGCGCTAATAAAATGCAAATGTGCAATATGTATGAGGGAAAAACTTTTGAGTAATATCAGAAAAATGATTCTCCTGCTGTTTTAGTAAATCAGTGACAACTGGAAATGCTGCTGTCTGTGCTCACTAATATGCAGTTTCAGCACCACACCGAAACATGCACTTAGTTGTGTTAGTCTGGCCCCATGCATAAACTGATCCGATAAATTAACTTAGGAAAAATGATGCCAGACAAAATTATAGACATTTCATCAGAGGAAATGATCTGATAGATCCACATGGGGCATGTTGAGAGATTAATGCACGATAATGAGAAAACCTCAAGTGGAACATTTCTGAAATTACACTTTGCACACTCACTTTAGTTTCCCCACAGGGTGCCAGCACTTGTTTCACTCATGTTCATTTTAATGATAAGAAGCAATCCTCTGCACCTATGTTCCTTCCCTTAAAATGATTCAGTGAATGAATCATTGTAGAGTATAATAATAGTACAAAGAGAGGCTTACAAGTTGTCTTGTTTTCCTGGTCAATTTTTTCCTGAGAATGGTAGCAAAGGCTCTACTGAGTAGAATAAAGGATGGGAAAAAATCCACAACACCATTTGTTAAAAAATACACTGTGAAAAGGATAGATTTGTCACTCGCCTGCATGATTTATGAGTCTTCTTCCTCTGTTTGACAGCGCAAACACAAAAGACAAATTTCTAGTTGCTAGTCACATACGCAGTTCAAAAAGGCAGCGCACTGGTGTCGCAATCTGAAATACTCTGCAGCAGCAGCAGCAGCAGCATGTCTCTGGATAAAAGGCTGAGGAACCACACTTTTTGTATGTTGGGGAAAAAAAAGCTGACTTTAACCCTCAAAGCCTCTGCTCTGGCCCAACTTTCACCATCACAGAGGCAATTCCACACAACAGTGAACACATTCAGCCAGAATGCCAACACCACCTTTATAGTCAACTCTTTTAAGCCATGATTTTGGCAACAATTGTCAACCTAATCCTGAGGATTTGAGATAAATTATTTATCCTGAAAATACATTGTCATCATTACATTTCAAGCACTTTGTTTCAAACAAACTCTCACACAAATTAACAAATAACATTTTTAAACAACTAATTATTTGTCAAGACCAGCTCAAAACAAAGGCGAGCTCATTGAGCTTCTTCTTCAATGATCTACTGATCACTCTCAAATCTTTCTGCAGTTTTAGTCCAATGCACTGCAACACCCATATGTAGTGCAATAAAATAAGAACCATATGGTTCTTATTTACAGATTTGTAAATTTGTAAACTCCAGATTTACAAAAAAAAAGAAAAAGAAAATCATCTTCTCATGATTAGGTGTATCATTCTTCCAATAATTCAGTATAATAGTGGTTTCAACTTGTTCCCATTTACTGGGTGTACTGGATGTCTGCAGTTGTCACTTGTAGCACCAGGAACCACCTGGATATTGAAAGCTGTAGGTGGTACAAGCATATGTGTATGAATAAACTCAGAAAACTTCATAAATAATTTAAGTTCTTTATGTTCTATCCAGATTGACTGTGTAGGAGTTAAAAGCTACCATTTCTCAATATATAATATCTTTCTCTAATATCTTTAAGAAGTTTAAAATGTGTTGTAAAATTTGTTGCCAATTTTGCCCAGTGAAGATTAAGAAAAATCATTGGATTGATTTACGTTATGAAAACCTGTTTTGCACTTTTACTTTTATTGGGCCTTACTGCAGATGATCTGGAAAGTTGCTGCTTTCCAGGTCATCACCTGAACAATGACTTTTCCTCACTGAAATAGCATAATTTTTCTATGAATGCAGTTTTCAAGACCTCCACCATCACTTGAAACTGTGCTGCACAGAAGTATTCATCAAGTCTTGTGTACACAGCCTGAAAAGTTGCAGGTTGTATTCCTCCCAGAACACACAGCAAGGAAAATCCAGCATATTCGTAAATGATTTGCTTTTCACTTTGCGCTGATCAGTCTTTAAAGCCAAATGTTGACTACTCTAAGCTGTGTTTTGACGACATAAAGCACTGCAAAACTGTCTCATTTATCATTTGCGCTCAAGCCTGAAAAACTCACAACTTCCCTTTGTCCTGCAACGTACCTGCTTGCACAGTTTGGAAGAGCGTGCATAAAACATCTAATCTTCATGTAAGGTCTGAAGACCATTGATTCATGGTAACAGTTTCTCTGCAAGATTTTGTAGTGTTCAACCAAAACAGGGATAAGACTTGATACAGATTGCAGCTACACTGTCAAAAGCATTTTTATAATTTATTTGAAGCACCACCAGTCTGGTAAGACACACCTGCTAACATTCTCCAACACAATAACGAATTGCCACAAGATCAACGGTTTTGTGGCGTGTTCAAAACAGATGGAAAATCTTAAAGAATAAGCAGTGTGATATTGATGCACTTAAGAAGATCATGCCAAGAACCTAAAGATACATTTTCCATTCCAGTTGATTTCATAATCACTTTGCAGACTTTGGAGTTGAAGAGGGCCTCAGTGGCACTTTCTTTTTCCTCACACACAGTATGTTATTCCCCATAAATCCTTTTCACATATTTGTTTTGTGTTTTTACCCATGGAAAAAAAAAGAACAAAAAAAACCACAGATACACACACAAAAGTTAATTTCCGAATAATTGTAGACATTTTCACAAGTTTGAAAAAGCTTTATTTCCCCAAATCCAACCCACCTCACTTATAATGTACATAAATGTATTTGCTCATTTTATTTCTCATCATCCCATCCATGTGTACAGTGTTTCCTGCCCTCTGGAGCTATGGAGGGATACCCTGAATGGATGGTCATGTTAACATTTGCTCAACCTGTCACCCCTGAGAAGGCCTAGTTAATGCAACGTCATGATATTGTCTGTAAAAGGCCTTAAGTTACAATATTATTTCAGTAACTGCCAGCATGGTGGAAAAAAAGCTCACTCAAATCTTTTTGTTTTAAATATTTTCTGTTGTATGTTATAAAACATGTTGATAAAACCATGTAAATAAAAGAGAAAAACAATAAAGTCCCCCCACCCTGTTTTCAAACAGGTATTCAACAATAACATCATCTAAACTCTCTTCTATAATATTTATAATACAGATAACAATAATGACTCTGGTAGAATCTCTATATTTGCTCTATTTCTACATATAATCTGACTTTTATTGGTTATTTAATTTAAGAAAAATGGTCACCTGGGTCAGAGTTCCCACTGAGCAATAGAAAGAAAGAAATAGTGAAGATTAAAGGCTGGCTGGTTCACTGAGAAGTGGGACTGGGGAGAACCATCACATCATTATGGCGAGGAGACCTGGCGGCTTTGCTAACCTAGAACGGCTTGGGAGTCCTTAGAACACAAATGCACATCGGATGAAGAGGGTTCTGTTAAAAGCACAAGCACTGAATGGCAGTTACAGGTTATGTACGAGAGGTGGCACTGCTGCGTCAAACACATGTACACACGTTGCACAAATGCATAGGTTCCTGTAATTGAAGAGAACATGATTCGGTCCGACTGCTGAGGAGAGGATGACACATGCGCTCCAAGTTCTGTGTTGAGACCTTGCCAAGAGTTTGTTTTCGACATAAGGAAAGGGGAGAATGTCAGCAGATATCCTGCGTGGGAGTCGGCGCACGAGCACAAACAGCACAATGACAAGTCGATGCTGCATATGTGTCACTTCCACATCACTCCTCGCTTTTTTTTCTTTTTTTTTTTTCCAGTGGAAGTCATGCAGAGGTCCTACTGCTCCGCTGAAAAGTGAAGCGGCAGTGTCATATGGCGCTTAAGGCAGCCCCCCTCCCCACCCGCCACCCGTTTCTCATGTCGAGACTGGCCATGAGCATCAAGCATCAAGGGCAGCAGCTGCACAACTGTTTTATTTCAGTTGACTTTTCACTGACAAACCAGAATTGGCCTTGGCTGTGGTGGGGTACACAATACACTGTATGAGGAGTTTACAGCAGAGAAGAGATAAAGTCATTGACACACCAGACATGAACATAAACCTACTGAATGTATTGCTTTAACTGTGAGGCTTGTCATCATTACAGATAAACCGTAACAGGATCATTCTCACTTGATTAGTTTTTTTTCAAAGCATAATTTTATAAAACATACACCTACAAATAATAATAAAACAAGAGAATATCAACATAATAATCATTGCTTTTGTAAGTAAATCCATTTTAAGGTGCTTTTTAATGTGGTTGCCATGGCACTGTGCTTTGTATCCCCCCACACCCTTTTCCACATGCTGCGTTCAGACTCAGCACCGGGATGTCAATCAGAATGAGGCTGAGCAGCCTTCCCACCCGCTGTCAAATTTTTCATCAAACACTGAAATCCTATCAAGTCATCAAGTTATCCATTGTGTTCTCATTATGTGCTTTGATTGTGTGCGTCATTTCCTTGCTCCTCATCGGCTTAATCTGAGATCACAGCAGAAGAAAATCAGGGACAATGTCAAGGTGATGGCAGTGAGGTGAAAGGAAAATGGGGTTAAAAAGAAGTGAGGATGGGAGCGAAACAAAGGGGAATTTGGCAGGATAAGACGTGAATAGCTGCAAAAAATATTTTCATGCCGCTACCTTAGGAAAAGCATAATCCCAGGTTGCATGCATGAGTAATACTCTGAAGCAAGAATTCAGATTCCAAAGAGCAGATTTGCAAACTGAAAAATAGTTTCATTGACAAGCTGACCTTTTTTGGATGTTACTGACTATTAATCCTTGGTGTATGTTTAAAAATAACTTGGATGCAGGGGCTGTTACTCTTACTTGAAAAGAAAGAAACAGACATTAGTAATGCATTTTTTTTTTTTTTTGTTGGATTTTAACACAAACAATACACCGTTATAGACCTACAGTGACGGGTCGCTTTTGTCCTTAAGAGCCTTTAAAGTAAATATTTTAAATTTTTGAAGCGAGCTTCTGTTAAAAGATTAAAAGGCGAATAATTTCTTACCTTCAGTAATATATTTGTTAACTTTGTTGTTTATCTTAAATCCAGATTAGTTGGTTTCAGAGATTAACAAGTTTCATACCTTCAAAAAACACTTCCCCCAGTCCGTCCATCTGTCTGTCCATCCCCCGTCTATGTTTACTTATCTAGCAGGGTCATGGGAGTGCAGGTGTTTCACATCACACTTCACAGTCCAACAAGACAAACAACCAAGGCAAGACAGCATTGCAAGCATCTGTGCCTCAGTGCTGGAAACAACTCCTATCTCAAAAAACACACTTTGAAACCATCGTCTTGTTCACATCAGGCAGTTGTTTACACAAAAGCCAATGAATATTTACAAGGGAAATCGAGGCTGACCCTGGATCATCCCATGCGAGACGTGAACTTAGAGCTTAACGTTTCCAGTCATCACAATAGATTGCTAGAAATGTGAGAAGGTCTAAAAAATACATAAATTACAATTCACATTGACCTCTGAAAAGTTTCTGATTTTTACACTGCTTTGGTTTTAAGCAGTTTGAGAAGAAGTGCTTTTCATGCTCAACATGTTTGTAACTAACCAATGTTAACACAATATCAGATTGGAGTTGATAAAAATGATTTGCATAAATTATTGTGACATTTCTGAAGTTGCAGTTCTTTTAAGAAAGCAGAGGCCCACATTGGCTCCATTTAGATATATGCTAACTTTAGCTTGGGACCGACTAATCTGGATCTATAAATGAAGGTTCTGCTAATACTCCTGCCACAATATTACATATCTACCTTGCATTTCCATCGCATAGGAAGATTTTGCCTCAGGAGAATTGAGCTCCAGCATTGTCTTCCACCACATTTGAGATCATAGCATGCATAATCTGATGGTCTGCTACACCGGACTGCCACAGATTTTTAGGACATGTTGGAATATAAACCTCTTCTCACTCATGTAGCAATGTACCACTGCTACAGCATTTTTGCACAACTACGACTAAAATATTACAGGAATTATCCAATTATATATATGAAACAAGCTTTGTATTAGGACTGAAACTGAATAAATAACCTTCTCTTTGATTAATTTGGCAGATAATTATCTGACTACTTGGTACGAGTAGAGCAGTGAAGATTAATTCCCAGATCATACAACTCTTTGGTATAGAAAAGAAAAGTACATCATTCTGATGTAGCAGAACCCAAAATTACACATCACTGATCCCAAGACACATGCACTATACAAACTGAGATGGTATCAAAAGCTAAACATGTACTTTAAAAGCATTGTAGGACTCAATGTGCCATAAAGTTTCCTTAATTATTATGTTAACAATCATGTAAATGCCTTTTTAAATATGCCAGCATACATGGCCAGGTAGAATCTGTGATGGCAGCTTAGATGTGACATGTACTGTAGGTAAGAAACCAACACCTTGTAACCTTTTAACAAAATCTCACAATAAAAATTCAGAACTCTATCCTTAAACTAAGACGTTTTATGATTTTTTACCATATTCACAATACCATGCAACAGCATTGCTTAAGCTTGTCAGCTGAAAACACTGATGAGTGGGGCTGGCCTCTGCAGCCATATATATATATGGCTTTGCTTCAGCTACTTTACGGACCTACAACAACAACTTTTCATCAAGCCTCCAAACATAGAAGATAAAAAAGGTTTTATAAGAGCATCAAGTAAAGGGACCTTATTTTGTGGCAACCACACTAAACATACATCTAGATTTTTTTTCTAATATGTTTTCTAATAAATTACACAATAATATTTATAATTTAAACCATGTTGACCCATGAAATGGCTATAAATGCGGCCTCCTTGTGCCAGTCACTGTCTGGAGGCCTGTGCTGCTCCTGAGGTCACCATCAAAGGAGCAGAAAGAAGGCATGAAAAGGGATCTTGGCCTTTGTGATGAGAAGCGCTCTCAGGCCATGAGGCCTGGTGATAAATTGGAATTTGTGCACTCTTCCCATTTTAAGTCAAGTGGGCTGCATAGTTTGGATGTGACCTTTGTTGCGTGGTCACACTAAAACGAGGGCCTTGGATTTGGTAAAGGGACAGGACTGGAGCTTAACTGGGAGATTGGTTAAGTCCTCAATAAGGGGAGAAGATGATGGGTGTGTGCGTGGCCCGCAGCGGCCCCGGAGCAGGCCGGAACAGTGCAGGGCCCAGGAATGGGGTCTGGATGAAGGTGGTGGTGCCCACCGGGTGGCGCAGAGCCAGCGGGTTAGTCGCCACTGTGCACAGAGTTGGTGGGGTGAGGGGGCTGGGCAGGAAGCCAGTTGTCAAACTCTTGGTCAGCTGCTTCTGCAAGGCCAGTTTGGTCTGGAGAAGACAGGAATGGGGGACTGGTAAGAAGCAAGAGAAGAACACAACGAGGGCAGAGCACAACAGTGATTGGGCAAACATGTTTCTCGAAAAACATTGGCCCTTCGTTCAGACACTCAGCCGCAGTGAAGGAATATGCAAAACACCTCTGAGCAAATTATATTTACTTCTTTTCACATGAAGAATAGGTGAAATATGAATTTACCCACAGGTGTCCAAACTTGCATAAACAAGATAGACAATAATAGACAATCTAGGAGTATGACATGGACACAATCATTTTCATCACTAAGTTGAAGAAAATATGTAGCTCTGAAGCTCGAAGTTATTAAAAGGGTTTTTCTGATCTTTTAGGAAGATTACTTTACTTTAAGATTAGTCAATGAAGTTAACGTGATTACCCAGCTCATGGACACTGCTGTTCAAAGCTTAAAGGTTTGCTTTCTATATATATACATATATACATATATTAAATAAAACGGAGTTACCACAATAACAACAGCCACAAACTGCTTAATAAACAGCCTCCAAATTCCTGGATACATTCCT
Organism: Poeciliopsis turneri; assembly: GCA_922788865.1. Taxonomy (NCBI): domain Eukaryota; kingdom Metazoa; phylum Chordata; class Actinopteri; order Cyprinodontiformes; family Poeciliidae; genus Poeciliopsis; species Poeciliopsis turneri. The sequence goes on from CAKLNU010000542.1 coordinate 816,004, forward strand.
ATCAACATAAAATTCTCTCATAACCTCGAGTTGATTTCAGTTGTGTGTTTGTATTAGTTTTAGTTCAGGCTCATGTCAGCAGACAGCTCCCCTGGTCCAAATGGTAAATTTAATCTAGAGCTGCGTATTTAAACTGCTTACTTTGAAGCCTCCTCTGGAAGCCACAGTGCAAAGCCCATCCATTCCTGCTCTTCATACTGTGTCTGACCTAATCAGTGTCACGTTTGTTGTAATGGACGTCTGCTCTGTTCTGTACTCTGGGGATGTTTGCTGCTGCTGCTCCTCCTGCCTTTGGCTCTCTGCATATGCACATGGAAGGGCAGAGAGGTTCTAGTGCAAAACTAAACAGCCAATTATGGCATAACTACAAATAAAACTGACTTTTCTGACCAAAAATGATTTTATCTTCATTACCTTTTCATAATTTTAGGGAAAATAAACGTTAAAATGCCACTCTTAAAAAAACATAATCACAAAGAAACCCTTTAGATACAGCAAGTGTACTCACACCCCTTTGAATTTTTTCACTTTTTGCCACATAATAACCACTAAACGGATTTTAACAGGCCTTCAGACCAACACTAAGTTCCAACAAAATTGTGTGGAAGAAAAATGACACATGCTTTTAAACATTTCACAAATATAAATCTGAAAAGTGTAGCAAACACATGGACTTTAATAAATAAAAATGTGAAAAAAGCTGAACATGCATTTATATTCAGCCCACATGAATGAATAATTGTGGAACCACTAGTTTCTAGTTTTATGCTTTTGCAACTAGATGTTGCGCAACATAGCTCCCCAGAGCATAATGCTGCCGCAAAAATATTTTCAGCATGTGCATGGTGTGCTTTAGGTTGATGTGCAGTTTGTTTTCCCTCACACATGTAACAAAAAAAGTTTTATTTTAGTCTCTTTGACCTATTACCATGTTGTGTTCTTGATATAGCTTGTTGAATAAGAACAACCAAAGCAAGCTTTAAACTTTTCAAACACCTTTGTTAATGACCCAGCTTATGTATTACCAATAGGATGGCAGCTGAATGCTCAAGGTTAGAGGTATCAAAGTAAGAAGATTAAATACACATGCACTCTACACTTTTCAAATTTTATTTACAAAATCTTTGAAAACCATGTATCATTTTCAAACCAATAGTTGGCCTATTACCTAAAAATCTGTTGAAGTTTGTGGCTGCAATGTGAAAAAATGACAAAAGTTTTAAGGGGCATGAATAGTTTTATAAAGTGCTGTGCATCTGAGATACAAACTGTTTAATTATTTATATAATTTCCTAAATTATAGAAGAAGCTTGAGATCCCAAAGTGTTTTTTTTTTCTTTTTTGCTAAAAATGTATCTTATAAACAGGTCCCACTATGCTGGTAATGAAGGTAAACTTCTTTTGTAATCTTTAACTTTGGGATCTACAGACCATAATATTAATAGCTAAACTGTGAAAAAGATCAGAGCTACCACTTTAATGTACTTTAATGTAAAAGTGGTTTCCTTATTTTCTTTGCTTAGTCCCCTGGCCATAGTCAGGCCTAAACTTCAGCCAACACAAGTCTCTCCTTCCAATTCCAAACTGCAGTCTCAGCCTCGCCTGCTACTGACCTGCGAGGAGAGAGAAGTGAGGTTGCACTGGGTGAATGCTTTCTTCATGGCAGACACAGCCACACCTGCATAGCCACTCCATCTCATGTTCTGTAGGATAAAGGAGGAGGAAGAGGAGGAGCAGGAGAAAGGAGAGAGGTGGGGGAAGTGTGTATATGACAGGAGTAGAAAAGTGATTAATCTGGAGTGCTGAATCAGGCTGCTGTTGCCAGAGCTGGACAGCAGGGAGAGCAGGACTAATTTAGACTTGTCTCAGGGGTCGGGGACTCACCGACTATAAGAGTGTGTTTAACCTCTCTGACATTACAGAGACACAGGCATGCTGTCACAACATGATACACTGTAGAGACCTTTAAAAGCCATGGGATTCTATGTTTTTTATGTCCTGAATGTTATGAAAAGTTGCAATAAAAACACCATTAGCTCTGAGAGTGGAACTGAAACGATCCAGTTCTGGCAAATATATACACCGTGTTGAAGCATCTCTGCTGTGAAAAGACAGAATTATTTCTCGTTTGTCTTCATTCATATTTGTGCGCGTCTTCAGGGCTGAGACTCACCGTGAAGCTGGAGCTCGGCTGGCTCTTGCAGTGGGGGGTAAATTTGGGTTTGGGTGGTTTTCCGGCCAGCCGATCCTTGTGCCTTCTGCTGTTCATGTGCTGCCGAGACCAGCAGAAATACCATTAGCTGGTTCACAAGCATCTGTCGCACCATAGCGGAACAACCTCAAATGTTGTCCATTGAATAATAACTACATGCTGGGTACGAGTGAGGTGCACAGAAATTACATTGCATTACTTTATTAAAGCTGCCCTGCTGGCTGCAGTACCTTACAGGCTTTTGTCCTCCTGGGAACGAGGATGTTTATAAAAGACTGGTGGAATGCATTTAGGGCTAAAGCAGACTGGGCGCTCATACACATGCCAGCACATTCTCTGTTATTTTTCCACATTCCACTCCAGTGTAGACAGTCTCATGACTCACAGAAATAGTATTAAGTGAACATCAAAAGGAGAAAAATTACTTCCTGACTGTGGTTTGATGGTAATACATCCAGAAGAAACACATAAAGCATAGTAGCTTGCAATAAGTGGCAAATAAATGCCTGCTCACTGGGCATTTTGTTAAACTAATAAGACGGTAAAAATAGCACTTAAATGTAATCTTAATAACTTTATTCATGTGCCTGAGCTATTAAAGAAAGCACCACAGATTACTTGCATCATCGTTAAAATTAGCTTTTGGATTAAATAGTATTTAAAATTCCACTTTTCATGTTTACCACCAATCTAACCAAATTTAATGCAGTAGATTAGAGGTAAATGTAAAGTCAAGCTAAACATGCAATTTTAAGCTCCAAGTGTTCATTGTAGTGGATAAAGATCTGCAAGCGCTTCGGTTTTCTGATTAATCCTGCAGCCAAATCGTTTCTCCATGGAGCGGGTTTGAGGAAATTGTGAGCAACCTGTTCTCCACTGCCAGGTAATTTGGGACTTTCGTGCGTTTCCCAGCAGAGTCAACATCACTTCTATGGCCTTTTTTACAAACTCATATCAGGTTGGCAGCACTCTCCCTTGGTATGTCTCGACAAATCTGTAGGACTTCTCCCAATCCTTTCATGCTCCTTCATTTTACATTTCAAAAGAATAAAAAAAGCTTGGAAGTCCAGAGTATTACTCATACTCGGACTATCTTCCTAATGGTGTTTTGGTCGGTTTTGCTACCAACGCAAGCCGGAGTCCAATAGACTCCTTCGGGTATTGTGCTCATGAACCATGTGACAAACCACTTTTGCTTTAGCAGTCAGTGGATGTGGCCCCATATGCAGCAAACTCCCGAATTACCAAGCTGAAAGGGAACCCAGATTGGTCAGTGGATGTGGCCCCATATGCAGCAAACTCCCGAATTAATATATATATATATATATATATTGCTCAAAGTTTTAAATATATATGAATTGCAATTTAATCTTTACCTGGCTAAGTTGGGTTTCAGAGTTCACAAATATTTCACACACTTCACACTGGAAGTTCTTGCTAGGCACCCCGACGCTGCCTTTGCTCCCCAGCCGCTTACTCTTGCAGCCAGCTCGAGCTGCCACTACTTTCCCCCTACGGCGCGGCAGAACACTGTGACCTTCCAGCATCAATTTGTGCTTAGTACCTGATGGAAAAAAAAGAAAGGAAAAAAAAAAACCCAGAAATTTGACAGGCTCTTTGTTATCCAAAGCCTTTTTCTACAAGAAATTTCAATGGCAAATGTAAGTGGCTTTTCAAAACATGAAGAAATGTGTACAAATCAGGGTCACAAGATGATCGTACCGCTGTTATGTGCTTCCAGTTGGGAGGTGGAATTGACTGTGACTTTACAGACAGGACAGTGGAGGTGAGCTTTGCTCTTCTTGGGGTCTTTGTTGTCATCCATGCATGGCTCCCCTGGTGTGATAGATGGGTCTGCAACATTACTTGACTCGCCTGTCAGACACATAGCCTCAGTGGCCTCTGTGGGCTCTGCAGCCTCGGCGGCCTCTGCACCCTCCGGAGTGCTGGTGTCTGACGCCGTCTCAGAGAGCTGAGAGGAAGGCGAAATCTGAGGAGGGGAAAGCGTGACCAGCTCCACAGAGGAAACCTCAGACACCGGTGTCAGCATGACCGAGCTCCTGGGACTCTCTTCCAGTTTTCCCTCCAGGATGCTTGGTTCCAGATCAAACTGAAGACCTGTATAGAAGTAGAAGAGAAAAGAAAAGGTGGATGTTCAGAATAGGACTAACTTTGAAAGTACTGGCACTTTTGACTTTGTAAAGAGGCTGGTGTACTTTATTTTAAATTAAGGCCATAAGACCAGATCAAAGGTGCAGAAATGCAATCTGTTATTTTATTTCTGTTGCAGCTGGTTTGAAGAAAAAAAAAGCTGAGATAAATTAACAATGAAAGTAATCCTGTGCAATGTTTCTTAATAGACGTTGAAAGACTTCCAGAGCTTTTCTTTCACACTTTGTCTACTTTATTAGCTTTATTTTCAGTCCAGTTTTTTTGTGACTGTTGGATAAAAAACACATGCAAATATGTACAATTTATTGTCCACACATATAGAAATTTATAGGACCAAAGAATGAATTTGCAGGTTCACAGATTACTTTAGAAATAAAAAAAAAATCTACTCAAATATGCCCTAATATGAAACAAAATATATGTGAGCCATGTTTAAATACATTATGTGTTAAATCATTTTAAATATACATATATTTCAAGGTTATTATCCTTGCATTTTCATGTAGAAAATAAATAATTTCTCAATGGGTAAACATTTTTCTATTTACTTTTTAATTGCATCCAACACAAAGGAATTAGAATAAATATTTTTGTTTGGTGCTGGTATTTCTCTAATGAAGTCTCCATGAAGGTCATATCAAAACGTCACTGTGAAGAGTGTATAAAGGATCAACGATAACCTTTTTGGCCTTACTCCCAATACATTCATCACATATAGTTTGCAAATATCTTTGTAGTTTTCTAAAATGTTAAAGAAAATACTCACAAAGCTCTACAGTTCTCTGAATATTTTGATTCCAATACAATACAAACATTAAAACTTATAACCCTTTCCACCACATTTATACACACAATATCTAGAATATCTTAAATATTAAGATTATTTTTTAACGATCAGTCCAGGGAGTCCCTGAAGAAACAGTACTAAGAATCTATCATTGGTTCAATGTAGCAGTCATGCACCCTACCGTGTCGTACTCTATGCTAAGTTATTTTTGTTGATCCAGTGAATCCCTAACGAATTGTTTTTCATATATTACAATAATATGATCACTTTGAGTTTGCAGTACATTATGCAGCGGAAACACTAGTCATTAAATTTGATTACATTCAAAGCACAGTTCTAAGTTTAAGCAAAACTGTTTAAGCAAAAGAACAACTTTTGTTTTGGTTTTTCTGTTCAATTAAGTTGACCTTCACTAAGAACTATTAGCTGAATCATCTTCAATTCATATAAAAACAAATAGGCTAAATGGACGGGCAGAAAGAACAGCCATTGTATTCCACACATGGCAACAGGCACTTTAAATATTAAACAATGAAAGTAATATTTTCATCATTCATTTTAAATTTTATTAATCAAAAGAAGGTCCCCGGATTCTCTGGACAGAACAGTGATCCGACAGTCCCATATAGCACTGGATGAATTGTACTGCATTCTAATGCTACTGAGCTTTCTACCACATGAAAGTAATTTATTTTAGGGAAACTACAAAAATTGAATCAGGTATCAGTCTGAGACACTCTATTGGCCAAAGACTCCTCAATACAGGGAACAAAACATCTTAATGCGTTGGGGTTAGGACCCACATTAGTACTACTTTATGCAACATTAATAATTCATTAACGTTTTTTGGTTTAATAAAGTATTTTCCACAAGCCATTTTTTCATTCTTCTTTTGCACCTTTGCTCTTCACATTTACTCTTCAAATATCAAGTGGGTCTTGAGTTTCACTCAATATAAACAAACCCATCGGTTGCAGAGTCCCACCGATAAGTCACTGCAGTTCAATTACCACTCCCCCTTCACCTCTGTTGTCTTCCCATGGGAATCAAACACACTTCACTCCAGAGCACTGAGTGCTATGCTCACTGAATATCTCCATTTCATTTAGTGAGCTTAACACACACACACACACACACACGCACACACACACACACACACACACACACACACACACACCCGCACATGGATAGAGTCGACCTGAGAGAGACCGTGCTCCATTGATTTTCCTTTTTATGTCTTAGAGTAAATTCATCATTGAAGATAAGGGTCTTCCTTTTTCATTCCTTTCCAGGTAAAAGAAACTATATGAGCAAGATTAGACATTCCCCTTGCTGTAATGAGTGTGACCCTTGAGGGATTGGAGAGCTTTTCTAGAGGTATGGGGGAAGGGCTGGAGGTAGGAATGATCTGGGAAATACAGGGCCACCTGAGAGGTCTGTGGTGGGAAATGATTCTGATCAGTGGGTTTAGTAGGAACCTCAGAAGACAGAGAGGTTGGTGGGACTCTGAAAATTTATGGGTAGAGATCAGAGGGAGGCTGATATAAAGATCTTCATTTCCTGCTGGGAGTTGAACATGTTCACTTTCGGATTAATCATATTTAAGGAGAATAAAATTGCAGAATTTTACTTTATTCTCCTTTTATCCACATGCTTAATTTCAAATAGCTAGGAATAAAAGCCCTGTAAAAGGGAGCTTTTACAGGATTATTATACTAGTGCATTGCTAGCAAGAACATGTTACGGAATTCTTATATTTTTTTACCTACTTTATCAATTGTGTGTCTCTGGTAGTCTTGCATAATTTCTGTCTTTCAGATGTTCTTTGTGTCCTCTAAGTATTGATATAATTGTGAAAACAAAGGAGAGAACTGTCAAAACTGTCAGGCCAAGACCAGTCCATTGGCTGTTGGCCCTCTGAGGAATAGAAGTAGACACCATCGATTACAGAGCATCTGGATCGATGTTGTACAAGCAATCATGAGTAACTTTAACATGAGAATAATTTGATTTATGTTTTCAACAGTCCATCTGAATATGTTTCTATGGATGTAAACATCTTGAGAGATTACCAGTCAGCAGAGTGATCGGCTAAGAACTTAAAGCACAGACAGACAGCTAATGAAAATTGGACTCATTATACACACGCTTGCTTCTACACTCAAGACGCTGAGCGCTTGATTTAGTAGGCGAGCACTGATCCGAGGCAGCCTCTGAACATAAACAAATTCCCAGGGGAAAAATCCTTGCTTTAGATCATCATTACTGCGGTGACAGACAGAGTCCCTGCAAAAGATGACTTCAGCGGCGGAGTCAATCAAAGCCGGCGGTGATTGATGCTTGTCATGATTGATGGTGGCTCTCAGTCTCCTGGCGCCAGCTTGGCACTCTTACACTTGGTAGACGGCTGTCCTTTGTTAGTCTGAGGCATGCTATATAAGAATCGATCTGTCTCTTTGTGTGACTAGAAAGTTCATCTCTATTTATCCCCTCGTTCTCTTTCCCAGATGGATGACTTGTTGCGCTCGATTTGATAAAATACCAATCAAACTAGTTTGATTGGTATTTTAACTACTGCCAATAAAAATACCAAACTACTTCCCAATCCCAAATGTGACTGGGAAGTATTTGAGAGACTATGTATGTTAGCATATGTAAAAGGGCTTATTGCTAGAAGTTAGAAATAAGTACAAATTGCATAATAATTTTTTAAACAAATGGGGTAATGCAGCAACGTTTTTCATATTCTTTTGCTCTGTGGAGGATCAGTGATGCTGCGGCACTGTTTCTCTTTCTGGGAGCTGGAAAACATGTTAGAATAGATAATAATTAAAACTCTTTTAGACACCAAGACATTTTACATTAAAATGCTGTAGTCACTGCCAGGAAGCTAAAATGAATGAGTAATGATCCAGAAAATATACTTAAATCATCAGTGAAATGGTTTAATAGACAAAAAATGAACTTGTAGGTCATTGCAGTTGACAGATGTAAATCTTATGCCGAAACTAGGTTATGAGTTGAAGAGAAGAGAGAATAAGGCGGATGCTGGACTTTGGATGATCTGCAAAGAGTGTGTAAGGAGACTTAGTAAAATTTCCATGTAGCTGGAGTATTTTATATACTTCTAAAATGCTACAGGATAAGTGTAACAACAGAGGGCTATATGTGAATGCCAACGTTTTTTTAAATTTTACATAATGTTCGTTCTTAAAACCAACTGCCAACAATTCACAGCAAAAATGATAACACATAGTACATTTAAGTAATTTTGTGTAGTTGTGTCCACTGAACAAATTTAGTGCAGTTATTAACCCAAGAGAAAAACTCTCTTTCAGAAGTCCATCGAAAGGCTGTGAGCATGGATTTGAAGTATTTCTAAAAAAAATAATGAAGGGATGTTAAATGAAGAGCTGCAGTTATTTTACTATTTTGGTCATATGCAGAAGAAATAAAATATTAAATCACATTTTTTTCCCTTTAAATAAAACAGTCATTTATGAAAAGAAGCTGCCCATCATGTTCATATTATTCAGTAGTTATTTCCATTGCACCCAAGAGGCTGACCTTGTGGGTCTAGAGGAAAATTTTGTTTTGTTCTGAGTCAGACACTGCGCATACTTCACTGAACCACCGATGGGGATCTTATTGGTTCCTGAGAACAGACACTCCGGACATTAGCCTCTCAAAGCTCCCCAGCAGCTTTTATTTTCATGGCAGATGTAATTCATTTCATCAAGTATTAATTTGGAGCGCGTTTCCATCCCAGTTTGGCATTGTGCGGGATGCTAGCACTGGCTCACTCTGGTGCATTTCAATTTCACATCAGGCCAGTCACACAATTGAGTTTATTAAAGAGTGTTCTTTGGCACAAAATTGCCTTGGAACTGCAAAATTATTCACAGCATAAAAATTAGCTGTGACTTATCTACTTCTTTCGTGCTTTCACTTTCTTATTTTTTCTCTCTCCCTCGCTCTCTCTCATTCATTTCACCTTATCTTACATTTTCCACTCATCTTGTCTCGTTTCGCCTCTACCAAGCTTTCCTCTTTCAGGGCGTTTGGAACAGCAGAATATTAAAATTATATTTGATGAGAGTGTTATCAGGCTCCGGGTCTTTTGTCTGATTTCTCCTTTCTGAAGGAGACTCTTGGCACTCAAGGGGAAAATGTCTGCATGTGTGAGTCCATTTCTAAACTATCCTGTCTGGAGGATAAACAGTGTCACTCCTCTCCAAGAGCACCTTTATATTTCTCTTTTTTCATATATTCTGTCTGCATTTAAAACCTTTGCATAGCTAGAGATCTTCGCCGAGACAGGGAACTTAAAACGGTAGAGGAAATAAGAAGGGAAAAAAAACTGCTATAGCACTGGCACAGTCCCCTTGCTTCAGAATGATAAATTAAAGTCTGGATCCAGACAAGGGCAATATGAGAAGCTAATGGGGTTTACGTAGCAGTCAAAATACCAAAGAAACAATTCAGGTTCTTAGATGTCAAGGTGCAGCTGTCTGCAGTAGAAAAGTTCACATCAATTTTTCTTGTTGAAAACAAAAAGAACTACATTTCCTTTGTAAAGCACTAGATATCTATATCGGCACCACTAAAGTACAAACAGCTGAACTTTTTTGTAGAAGTAGATGAGTGTCTTTGATATTGTTCAGCGTTAGTTCTTTTTTTTTTTGACAGCCCATTAAAACGAAACCCCTCTGCACTGCTCTGCTCCGTCATGGCTCATTCAGCACTTTGTGCCGTTATTGTGCTCAAACACACCAATTCTGGTCCTGTCACCATCCTCTCATTCCAACTTCAATACGGGGGAGCAGAAGAGAGTAATGGGGAGTCAAGAAATTGAAATCAAGAAAAAAAAAGGGGTAACAAAGAACAGAGAGTCCAATCGATCTCAGCAAGCCAGGTTGTTTACGCAACATCCCGGACCATAGCCGTTCTTGCAGTCTGAAAACTTTAGAACACAAGGATGAGAGCAGTGAACTCATAAATGTTTTACTTAGAATGAAAGTTTATTAACTTTCTTCTACATATCCCATCCTTATACAATTGATAACAGTTCAATGGAGTTTGAGTTAAGCATGGCCTTCAATGCTTTTCATACAAATCTTCCAACACAATAACTAAAACAAAAATGCAGTCAAATCCAAAGTTTGATGTCTTATCTTGCTCTGCACCCAACACCATCATTTAAATAATGTTGCAGCTAAAATTCAGAGGAGAGACTTTGAAAAGATAACCACAGCAACTAACTATTAGGAATCTGGAAAATACATACCAACCCCATAATAACTAAAACTTAGGTCTGCTGATTTTTGGTGCCAATATCTTTTGTGTAGCTTTAATATTAGATGAGGAAACCAGATAAATTACTCTCTTAATTAGATCATCAGAAGCTGAACCACAATGCTTGTATTCAGTTTCATTAGACACACCAACGCTGGATCATTGAAAGACCTGTAGAGTCAATAAGGCACTTAAATGGAACCTGTCTGGCAATATGACCTGATCTAGACAAAAACAGAACAATAAAATCAAGAATAGATGAGAAAATAAAATCGCTGGCAACTTTCAGTCCAGAAATGACCAGAAAGATTTTTCTAATGCTTTGGAACTTCGAGCAAGGCATTACCAACAATTAGAGAAAACCTAGTTTGGAGTTGCAGACTCATTTTTGGCTTAGCGTTCTGTTTTTTAATGTTTTTATATCCATATATTTCAGCTGGTATAGTAAAGCTATAACATAATTTCATTTTAGCTTCGAGATCGATACTGAAAAACAGAAGGAGTTGTGCTTTTGCAGTTGCTTCTCATTTTCTGTGTAAGTCTTGCCAATTACAAATTAGAGCAGACTAAGACTTCATAAGCTTTTAAAAAGTGCTTATGAAGTCTTGCAGTCTGAAATTTTTTATCTTTTATCATAAAAGATAAAGTACACAAAATGTATTTTAAAAGTCTGTCTCTAATTTGAGGGCTACCAAGTGGGTTTAAAATGAAAGAAGGAAAGAAAACGTGTTACAGTTCATTCATAATGTGAAGAGGGCAGAGAAATGAATTCCAGTCTCAGGTTTGACTTTCTCACATTTCTCACTTTCTGTCTGTGCACCTACTTGTTTCTTTTACTAAGCTTGTGTCCATAGGTGCTGGAAGAGCTGCATCAGAAGGGGTCGTCTTGTTTCGGTCTCGGTCTCGTTCTCGGTCTCGTTCTCGGTCTCGTTCTCGGTCTCGTTCTCGGTCCCGCTCCCGCTCCTTCCCTGTAGTTGAGGTCTCTCCACCTCGTCGCTGCCTGTTCTTCTGGGCCTCCATGGCTTTGAGTTTCCGGGCGTGTTTGTGGCCTTTATAGTGGGCCTCTGCTTGGTTCTGTGGAAAAATGGAAAAGAAGAAAAAGACATGTTAGAGGGAAGAAGCATAGAGAACCTAGTGCCATATCTGCTGCAAAGACCAGAGCCTGTGTGCAAGAAATGTTCAAATGCACTTGCCCAAAAATTCTCTCTCACAGGCATCCGGAGGCTGCAAGAAGGAGAGTCTGTTTCCACCTGATAACAGAGCTGGCACACTGGGAGGCCAGAGGTATAATTGCATGTGTAATATGCAACAAGAGAGAGGATTCCATCTCTACAACTACCCTATTAATGTGCACTGTGAGAGTCAGCCTCTGCAAAACCCAGACACACTTGGCAACACATACTAATGTTACACACATTTAAGGCCCTCATAAGCACACAAACACAAATCAGACTTAAAACACATTTTGACTGACTAGACTGCAGCAATAAAAGCACGCAAATTTCCTTTCGAGTGGATAGCAATTTACTTTTCCATTTTTATCACTCTCGTGACCCTGTTCAATCGGAGAACAAAAGCCACGTTGTTACATAAAGCAGTGATACATAAAAATAGCAAAGAAATCAATGCACAGATCACTCATTAGAGGCTAAGACAACCTCTGGGGATCAGCGCTCATCAGCCACTGGTGTGAACAGAACATCATTTTGGACTTAAAGAGCTACACGCTAGGGAGTACATCTTTAAAATCATTACAAACAACACAAAATGCCAAATAAGGTGAGTATTTTCCTACTTCTAAGGATTCAGAGTGTGGAATGTAGGAACGAAAGTGGATTTAGCGTGAGTTCTGTTTTGCATATTTTGACCTCTGGGTAGTATCATATTGGCAGTGGTTTACCATTTCAGCAGCAACTAAAAAGAAAGAGGAGACATTCTGAAATCAAATAAAAACATCCAGAAAAAAACATATCAGACAGGCAAATTCATCAAGGCTTTTCTCACTTGGAGCAAAATGCCAGTAAATCTGATCGCCTGAGAGTTACCAATATGACTGATTACTGCGCAGGTAGCATTAGCGCAGAGAAACCAACTCAGACAAAAATACATAAGCATGTCATCTGACTCCACAGCCTGTTGTGAATAGTTCAGCCTCTTCACCGGCAGCCATCCAATTGGGTCTCAAAGGAGGCAGAAGGACAAGGCGTGAAATGAGCTGCGGCTCAGTCAAGAGAAACTACAAGAGGATGTGCTGCTCATCAAAAGGATTCTAGATTGTCCAGTGATCAAGAAATCCCTGGGATGAAAGGAAACGGGGGTGGGGGGCTGTACACATCGTGTGGACTTATATACGGTGAGTGGGTGTAAAGCTAGCTCCATTCCACTCACTTAAAGAGCCTCTGAGTCCAGTCTCTAGTGGAAAATAGACAGACATAGAATTTAAACTGAAGTGCCAGCTGCTGTGGTTAATCAGCGAGACACCAGATTTTATACTGAAAAATAAAATACATAGATATATAGAGAGAACAAGATCATCAGTATCTTGAACCCATATTTCAAGTAGGTCCCACATGGATATTAGACACCCAAAAGAGAGGGGGAAGTGGTCATTAGAAAAATATATCATCAGGAAAAGGCTTTCAAAAATAGATAAAGGATCTATGCACAAAGCAATGGGCACTGATGTAAATAAACTTGCACTGCAAAAGTATCTATCCTCAGTTTTTCTATTTTTTTTACATTTTGACACAACAACCACAAAGTTAAAGGTATTTAGTGCCATTTTTCACCCCATATGTGTTCATGTCATTCAAATGAACACAATAAAAACCCAGTTCAACTGATTGCTTTCAAAAGTCACATATTCACTGTAGAGTCTAACAATGTGTTGTTTAAACTCAGTAAAAATAAAACTGTTGTATGAAGGTCATGGGGATTTGCTAGAGAACATTTCAAACATATCACTACAACTAAGGAACACCAGACAGGTCAGTGGTAACAATATTTATGAGTTTTAGATTGGATTTGATAAAAACTTAGTTTTGTATGATTTCTAATAAGATAACTTTAAATGTCACAAATTGCTGCTATGAACAGCTCGTTAAATCAGACTAACACTTAGGGAATTTTCTCTTAGAACATCATGCATTATGTAAAGCTTAAAATACATATACATAAAACTCTGGAGAGGTTTATGTAGTATTCTTCAAGTCACTAATAAAGTTATAGTCAACTTGACATTTTTCTTCAAGTGTGCAAAAAAGAGAGAATGCCTACATCTTACGCTTCTTTCTTATCTCTGTTTCTCCAGAGCCTTTTGAAGACTAAACTCCAAATGAAACATGTGGCTGTTTTCACATTTTAGCTTCATCTAGATGGAAGACATCTTTCTACACTGTTTAATGCTTTTTAATTTGACTGTTTCCATATATACAATGCATGTGCTATACAAAGGATGGATAAAACAGCTGAGAAATCTGCATCCTGCTGTGGCTGCTGATTGTTTTTTTTTTTTGCACTTTGCTGATAAATGGAATCTCGGCTGCAATCTAAGCCTTCTCGCCAATACAACTGTCACCAACATACGTAAAATTTCACAGAAATGAAAACTGAACAAAGATTTACACATAAAAACAAAACCAAAAACCCCATGCACATAAGAACAAAACCAAAAACCCCATGCTACTTATATAAGGCCTTTTTGACCTAATCAAGGCTCCAGCACACCACAATTCAGTTTGAAACAAAACCAAAAAAAAAAAAAAGCATAAAATTAAGAATGGAAGGTAGCAGCCAGATGACGCAAACAAAATGCATGTGACTGATTTGAACACGTTTGTCAAAGAAATTATTTTGATAGAGTTACAGGTTACATTGTTCTACAATGGAAAGGAGAAAATGTCAGCAACAACATTAGAGAAACAATTGTCCCTGCTCTTTAATAACGAAAGAGTCACATAACAATTTCCAGTTTAACTGAATTCCATTATTTTACAGTGAGAAAGATTATTCCAATTTGTAAAATCCTACTACATCCAATAGTTTCCCATCTTCCAAAGAGTGGACATAAAACAAAATTCAGCTTAATGTTAGGCAGTCTAATGCTCACAGAATTTAACGTTATGTTTAAGGTTTATTACTGGACAATTATAGTATTAAAGGAGTAAAGCATTTTTGCAAATGTTGGAGGAGAAAGCTTCTTTTTTTTTAAAGAATATGACAGCACAATGTTTTTCCATCTTTGCAAAGTTTCATTAGAAAAACAAGACACAACAACCCAAAACAGCAATGTTTACATTGCAGCAATGGCTCCTTAGGTGTTCTTAGTGTTTTTCATGATTCTTTTGCATGTCATAGAAACATTCTTTTTCCAGTGAAAGCAAACATTCAAGAAAAATACTATCATTCCAAAGAACAATTTTCTCTTGAGGTAGACCCATTATTCACTAAAGGTGATGCAGTCAGTGCACATTATGCAGTCAAAAAGCATAATGTGTCTTTCTTCCTTTTATTGCTACACTTCCCCCATCTTCCTCATACAGAAAAAAAGAATCTTTTCTTACCGTTGAGTTGAAGCGCAGGTGGCAGATGTTGCAGGAGATGATCTGTTTCTTCTTGAGGGGCTGAGGGACCCCAAACGTGTGGTTAATCACTGCCTTCTGGACAGGGTCCATCTGAGACAGACAGCAAAGATCAACACAAGCAGCATGTTCCTGTCAAGCCAAGAGGCTGCACATTTACAGAGTCTAAAACACAGCAGCAGATGATGCAAAATATCTCTGCAAAGCAAATATTGCTAATACTCATTAAATATGTATGCAGTAAATATAACACATACAGTATTTATTAATTTTGCTCTAAGGCTAAATAGTTTTACTAACACTTCAGTAAAAATGAACATAAAGTTAATTTATTTTATTTTAATTTCATTTTTTCTAGAGGCTTTACTGTGTTTGTCATGATGTGAAATCAGTGGATTAAAGAAAGGTGCATTATCATTGAATTAAGCCTTTAGTGATTTACAACTTTAGAACATTTCTGCAGTCAACACTTTTAAACACAAAAAGTTGGACTTCTTATTTCTTTTATGGATTAATATAAATAACATTAAGAGTGTGCAGATTTGCACTGTATGTTAAATTGCTGCACATGTAAAACTGTTTGGCTAAGTTTGTTGGATGATGATGTCTGGTGCAATTATCACTTTCTGAACGATAACTTTACAAGTCTCAACTGGGAGTTATATATAAAATACTGTTGCTGTTGAACAGGTGAAAACACTTCTGCTGCTTCTACCTTGCCATTGCATCATACATCCCTCCTAATGACTGGAAGTTATGCACTTAATTTATTGCTGCAGGTATCTCAATTCTTAATGGCAAAACAACTCCATTCACAAAAAGTTTTTGTGGTCTCATATCTAATGACACTATGTTTGGTAATGGAGACCAAAAAATATCTAAGCAAAGACTGCTAGTCCTTTGTTCTTTATTATTTAAGTCTGGATAGATCGGTTATGTTTTATTTTAAATATATGCATGCTTAGCAGGGCAGAAATGAAAATTCCTCACTTTCCACTTTCCAGTTGATTAAGGAAGTTTAAACTCCCTCTGTATGAAGTGTCAAAACTGACCAGTTTTTGCTTTTTGCTTCAGTTGTCTGAAACTCAGATTTTGTAGGTTTGTACTGAACAATTTTGTCTCAGTCTTAAAACTTCTGTCATACCAGTTTTTTACTAATGAGTGAATCAAATTCTTCTGACAGGTTCATATTCTTTCAAAATCTGCTTTCAGATTACAGAAACCTAACACAGAGTAGCTCCTGGAATGCGCTGAACATCAGCCATAAAGTAATGTTAGGATCAAAAGATATCTCTCCCTTGGGGTTACCCTGCATGCAGCCAAAGTGCATGAAGAGAAAAAGATCCTCACATCACGTCCCATCATCATGAAAAAATAGCGATAAAACAAAGAATAGGGATCATGGCGAGATGTTCCCTTGGTGACAGCTGAGTAGGTTTTAAGGCATAAATCTGGAACAAATAACAACTTTTCTTTGTTAATCAGCATGCTGCCGCTATTTGATATGAGCTGAATACCTCAGTATGTCTGCAGTGACTGTTTATGATAGGCTTTTCTTGATATTAAATGCAGTTTTCAGCCACATAACAAAAAGCATTGTTACTGGTGGATGACATTTTGATTACAAATCCTTAGAAAGAGATGTGTTTTATTTTCCAGGATATTTTTAGTACAATGAGATGTTTGTCTCTTCCCACTGCAAAAATAGCCCTCAATTTAAGGTTTGTTTAAGGTTGCTCCATATAAAAAATGTCACGAAAACAACAGATACGTGCAAGTTAAACATGAGGCTTCAAAAGCTCTACATCCAGGCTTTAATCAATGTATATTTATTGAAGTAGACACTCAGAATTTATTGACAAAACTATTAGTGGCACTGATTAGGTAATATTTACTCACACCAAAAACCTTGTGGATTATGCAGTAAATTTTAATCAGAAATTTGGAAGTATTTTTGTAAATCACCATTTTATCTGGTTAGCTAGATATTTTGCTTTAGCCATAATAAACCTTCAGTTCAGCCAAAATAAAGCACATTTATCAAAATAAATCATTTCTCAAAACAACACGTTTGTGACCTCCTGGGCTATTATTGTAACATTTTGTTTACACCAAAACTGTCTGTAGCTGCATGACTTTCTTTCATGTGAGATAAAACAAGGAGTTGTGTAGGTTAACCATTTTTTTCATCTGAGGGATTCAATGCTGAATGTTAATCGAGCCAAATTTGTGAAACTGCTCCTTATCTAAAGGTCATGGGTTTAGAATACATTGAATGTGCGAAGCAATCTTTAAAAGACAGTTTGTCTTAAACAAGAGGTGAAGTCACACATACTGTATCTCTGCTGTAGTAGCAGAAAAACTCTTAGTAATGCATCAATTAAGTTCTTGCTTTAGCTCATTTGTTATGTGGTTCTGCTTCATAAAAAAGGTTTTTGATGAGTATGAGATTGAACCTCAGAGCAGCACTTCCATCCAGGAAGGTAAACATTTCCAACCATGTTAGCAGAATCTGGCCAGTTTTGGCATTGGGCTGAAGGTTTGTTTTCAGTTGTTTTAAATTCGTCCTGTTGTGAGTGATGTTAGGACAGGATCTCATTTTGTTCCTCTGACCTATGAATTGTGCTAAATCTGACTTAGTGAACATTTAAGTGTGTCTTCCATCTGTGTTGACTTTTTCAATAAATCATACTCAGAATAACTTCTTAATACATGTTTGTCTGCAAAAAGACAAAATGGGTTTTTCATAGAGGAATTACCCGATCTCAAAGAGATGTCTATTTACTTCATTATCAATAATTGTAA
Source organism: Poeciliopsis turneri (assembly GCA_922788865.1). Lineage (NCBI taxonomy): Eukaryota > Metazoa > Chordata > Actinopteri > Cyprinodontiformes > Poeciliidae > Poeciliopsis > Poeciliopsis turneri. The sequence continues at coordinate 833,855 of CAKLNU010000542.1, forward strand.
AGTATTATTGTAAATGCCTTAAACAGACTAATACAGATTTAACAGCCTGTGAAAAGACACCACAAAGTCCCTCGTGATATATCATGAACAGCAAAGAAAGCAAACGGCTTCATTAAAGGATCCACAATGACAGCTGATTCCACCATGACACCCTTCAGACGGGTATAAAATATCACAATCATACTGGATCTTATCCTCAGCTGGCTCAGGGCCTGACCCTGTCTGTTCCCTGGCTTGCATGCGGGGATAGCCGAGGAGTGGGTTGTTCTCACTTTTAGTAGCACCGACACGCCCTCTGAACCCAACGTGGTGACAATGCTGTCAGCCCCAGCTGCCCAGAGATCAAGGAGTGTTGCTATATTGATAGCATTGACTTGGATGCTGCCTCAGATCCTTCTAAAGCTGTGTTGTGTTCGGAGCAGCTGCTACCTCCTAAAGAACAGAGTCAGTTTACCATGGATTCCTCAGGGCCAGGTGTGAGAGGCACTATCAACACACCTGACAAAGATACCGCCATGCTGGTGGTGTGTGTCTCCCCCACGGTAGACTATTTAGCTGCTCTATTTTGGTCTGTGTTATATGACTCAAAGCTACCTCTGGGAGTAAACTTTTTCTTTTCTCCTCACCAGCTACATCACAACCACTGAAAGGTAGCTCTCCCAGTCCTGCTGCCCTCTGTCCAGCTCTTCAGGGCAGGCTGCACTCACAGATATTTGTTTTAGGAACTGAAGAATGTGTCCATTGTCTGCCTGCAGCCATCCTGAACCGACGGCTATAAATGCCTCTTTTGTCCCAGTGCTTCGCTCTCCCCCTACTATTCAGGCGCAGACAGGACTTGTCCTGGCCAGGCGGCTCAGTTCGTGCTGAGGTTTCAGTAAAGGTTGAGAGAAAGAAGCAGACAGAGATGTGAAGAGACTGTATAAGAAGGGACACCAGGGTAACTGGAGACTATTTGGGTTTGAAGACAGGTGCATTCATCTTCCCCTCTGGAAATGCAGGCTGCAACGAATGCCTTATCAGGACTAAAAGAACTTGGCACTCCGAGCTGAATGGATGCTGTGATTAATGCTGCAGCTGTACTGCCAGGCCGTGCATAACGGGGGTAATCATCTTGTTCTGGCACTGAAGTAATGGTGATATGATATTATATTGTTACACCATCAAAAGGTTTCCATACGTTCTCTGACCTACTTCCTTTATACCAGCTCTAATTTGTCGCTGTGTTTTTCTCGTGGAAAATCTACTTACACAGCAATCACGTGTATTTGTGTGATTTGAAACTAAAACAAAAACTTGTATGATTTTTATTTGGATTTTACAAGAAAGATTGATAAAAAGTAGCTATAGTTGTGAAATGTAAGGAAGATGATGAATGTTTTCAAGAAAAACTGAAAAAAGGGTAGTTTTTCTATATTTAGCCTCCAGTCTCACATCTTTAAACTGTTTTCTTTCAGGACAGTTCTGTATAGCAACTTTTTTCCTGCTAAACAAAAGAAGTCTACAGTATGACACTACCATCACCATATTTGATAGAAGGGAATGCTTTCTTATGCCTTTTCTTTCACCAAACTCTTTCAACAAATGGTCTTAGCGCAACTCTGCCGTAAAGGACTGTAAAACTAATTATTGTGTTGTCAAAAGATTCTCCCGCTAAGCCGTAGTTGTCTGCTGCTTCTTCAGACTATGGCTATTTTTCTGAGTAATGCACTTCTTTACTTGTGAGGTTAGATCGTATTTGTAAGATGTGAAAACATTTGGTTACTCTACATTCAGAGTATAAGAGTAAAAAAAGTGTGTGAAATACATACCACACTTTTTAATTTTTCATAAAAATTTAAAAACACATGGACCATTTTCCATCCACTTTGCAATCATGCACCATTTCACCTAAAATCCCTCCAAAAACTGTCACTAAGAGTGGATAAGACGTGAAAAAAATTCAAGTGGTGTGAATATTGTTCCAAGGCAATGAACTTCCTTCACTTTGAATTGTATTTTTCTTCTAAAGTAGCTGTTGCCATAACAATTACTGTTATTTGTCTAACAGAATGAGAAAAAGTAAAGGCAAAAGCAGCAAAGTGTGACTGTAACAAATTACTTTGAAAAGAACCACAGGGCACGTGCAATGGACTGGAAATAGAACCAGCAATTTTCCCCAAAGTAAAACAGAGACAAAACACTGACAGGAGACTTCAGCCCACAGCTTGCACTGCTAATATAAATACATGAGGGTGTTAGACGAATAAGTGTTTACCACACTGCCTTTGTGACTTGCATAGTCGCTTTCCTATAAGACGGTGTTAGTGGGCGACGGAGCAAATGAATTGATCGAACTTTTCACAAGCAGGTTGGTGACCCCCCCCATACATGCACGTCATGAAGCAAACGCCTGTCTCATCCACCCCCTACCACACATCCTCCGCTGTAAAGAATGAGCCATATGTCTGTATCCTCCCTGTTTTTATTTGCCAGTCTCCAAAAAGAGACATACTGGAGTGTAAAAGCTGCAGCTTATCCTCCATTTATAGACCACAGAGCAGAAGGTTTTTTTTTTTCTCAAGTGCAATGAAAGCAGTGAACCCAATACACAACAAGGGTGTTAAAGTAGGATCAAAAGACTTCTGAAGTGCCTGCACGAATGCACACACAAAATGACAATGGGCATAGAGCGCAGAGAAAGGATCAAAGACACAAGCTTTTAATTCCAGTCACAGAGGCAAGGTGAGCGTCACGCTGAGGTGCATGAAAACCAAGAGGTTTGCTGCTGACGTTTCAGGTGGTAAGGGTCCCATCTGTGGATGAAGATGCCGTCATGACAACAGCAGCTTTCACAGCAGATACGCTTGAGTAAAGATCATATCCTTAACAAAAGGCCTACTTACAAAACAAACAGATCATAATATGATGGACAAAATGAAGTGTTGCATTCATTCACTCTTTAATGGAGTTCAGCTGGGAAGCTTTAAAGTGGCTGAATTTGTTAACTTATTTTTCTTTTCTAAGTTGACAGTTTCAGTTTTAATGACATGAAACTCACTGTATTAAAGTTGGGAAAGAGGCTAAGGGGTGAGGATCCATTGAGTCTGAAGGGTAGGAGGTGTTTGAGGTCGAACTGAGGCTGCAGAGGCCGCCCCGGCACCGGGAGAGAGGCCAGGAGGGGGTTGCCCTGGGCAGATGTACCTGGAGAAATACAAACAGATTAACAGTGAAGGTTGAGGAGCTTTGTTACATTAGAGAGGAAATATCGAATTGCAAGTTATGTATTTCTCTAAAATATTTGCTCTCCTTCAAATATATTCTTTAGTTTTTTTTAGACACATTTAGTAACTGTTTCTGACAACTGAAACTAATTTTAATATCAGAAACAGAAGCAAGCAAATTATGATTTTATTTATAAAGCAAAAAAAGCTGAGCCTATGTGAAAAAGTAATCCTTTGGTAAATCATACACATTCGAACAGCTATTAGCCATATTTTTTACTTTGATTTTCTGATCACTGACAGACCTGTAGAGCCATCTGAACCAAGTCGACAAAATAAAACAATCTGAAAGAACTCAAACAAGCCAACACATTCTGAACTAAAGAAAACTAAGAACAAATGAAAAATGAAGACTTAGAAATCAATAACCTAGGATATGCTTTAGGCAAAGAAAAAAATCTAAATCGCTGCAGTTCTCAATTTCCTCAGTTAAGGTCAGTGTTCATAACTGGAATCTATGGGAGAGCTTAAGAAGCACACCACTGCACACCAAAAAGAACAAACATTATATTTAACAGGAAAAAAAAAAACATCTAATAAAACTTTTTTAAAATTGTTCAATAAACTTCAAAAAACATTCAAATGTGCCCGAATGTTAGAGGAGTTTCTCTCACCATAAAGAATTGAAAATGTAATTTTTTTAAATGTACCTTGGTGATCTTTAACTGATAACATGTACTTATTGATCTTAAATATGAAATTGTGGAAAAATGTAAAGACAAGTAAATTTTGGGGGGAGAAATATGTTTTTCATAGCCTTGTAGCATTCAGAAGAGACCAAATGCACTGTTAGAAATTCAACTGGCATCGTATACAGCATGCACCTCAGTCAAGTGCAAGTCGGTCATGTAAAAATGTATTTCCTTTTAAATGTAGACCACGAGGTGTTGGAGGAATGGGAAGTTTTACTGGGCATATGCACATTCTTAACCATCAAAGACAAAACAATCTCTAGTCCCTTCGGTGCGTGCACATAAACACATCATTTAACTACAGATTTATTGGCCGAGGAAAGGTGACTGCGTGAGAGGAAGACGAGAGATATCGGCTTTCAAATGGACCAAGGATGAAGAGATTTCTAATTTTCCGCCTGGCTGCGTTTCAGTGGACTGGTTCGCTCAGCTGCGCGCAGGCACTTATTTCTGCACCAGGATCAATCATTGGTGTCAGCAGCAGGTCACTGTAGCCACCCCAAAGCATGCCTGTTATTCAGCTCTTGTGGAAAACAAGAGCCAAGGCTGCACTGTTGCCCTAATAGAAAACAAAAGCAAAGCAAAAACCACAAATTTCACATAATCACCAGCTTCTGAACTATAACTGATCCACCTTCAAAGAGAATAGCTTCAATATGAGATGAAAACAAGCCCTTCTGTGCTTGGGATTATAGTAAAATTATTTTTAAAATTATTTGTAATTGCTGGTACATGTTCAGGTCAGCTGACACTTGGGTTTAAACAATGTTTAACTCTCCAAACTGCAAGTTAAAGCATAACTTTTTTTTTATATAAGAGAACTGCTGCCACTGAGGGCGATTGTCAAAAAGCTTCCAGGAAACACTTGCTTTTATGTTGTCCCTGTTCTCCCATCTCAAAAACAACTTTACTGGTACACTAAAGTTGAACTTTATTGGCTCATGATGGAAATTGTGGCACAGTCAGGGGTGAGGATGCAAGAAATGTTTATTTTCTAAAGCTGCACGGTGCATTGGTGTAACAGCTTCCCCTCATCTGAGAAGTTCTTTCTTGAAAGCTTTCCTGCTGTTCACACCAAATCTTGTGTGAACAAGATTCTTTTAAAAGAATGAGAATTAGTTAATTATAAACTGTTGAAATATCTACTTGGAAAAACAAGTTTTTAAAATTTTTTTTAAAGTGAGAATTACATTAAAATTTTAGAATCCAACTTTGAGTAATATGAAATATGTTCAATACCAAACTATAATGCTAAAACAAATACAACTAAATTAGGTGAGACTTTAACACTTCATGAAAGTCATAAAAAATTTAAAACACAGATCCAGAGCAACAATCAGATATTGACTTATGAATATCATGCATTAAATATGAGAGGCGCTGTGAGAAATTAGCTGCTTTTCACCTCAACAAGAACTGATCACAATTTGAGACAGCAGAGCAGATGGGCCAAAACTCAAAATAAGCTAGCTTGGAATCCAATAACTGTCTTTTTCAAAGTGTTTATCTTTTGTGTTCAGTTTATCTTCTCAATAAAGTATTCTAAACTTTCAACAGGAAGCAAAATGTTCAAATCTCACCATGGTGAAGGCAACCATCAAACTCACATTTGAATTTGTTAAAATTCAAACAATTTAGAAACAGTCGCCTGTTTGACAAACAAAGCGTTGATAAGAGACCACAAGCCCATTCTTTCAAAACCATTGCAAGCAATAAAATGTCAAAATGCAACGCAGCCATTGCTCTGTTAAATTTTGTGGTATACTTTTGTTCCCGTTTGTTGCGACACTTTCGAGATGCCTCTTTTGGAGTTGCTGTCAAGTTTGTGAACAGTGATTGTTGTGTTATGTGCGCCTTGTGAAGTGCAGAACATAGAGGACAACGGAGATGGGGATTCTGTCAGTACTCAGGGCTGTGGATTCCTCCTGCTTGGCAGAAGTGCCATCTGTGACGCAAGATGCGCGTTTTGTGTGCACGATTAGTGGGTGTGGAACTGTGCATATGCTCCTTAGCTTGGAGATCAGGCCTGCCTTCGCCATATGCGGGCTCTCCTCTGCTGTCTGTCTGACACCCAGAATGAGGCAGCCCAGCACGGCTGCAGCCCACAGACATGTGGGCTGAAGCCGGCAGGGGATCGCTCCCACACGCGGCATGCGCATTCACACAAAACACAAGGAAAAGCCAAGCTTTCTCTTGGCAAGGCTGTAAGAGGGAAAAGATGGGCTTGCGGGGAGGACAGTTATCAGCTGATAGTACTTTCCCACCTCTCTGTTACTCCCCAGGCAGCTTATTAAATCAGGGGCTGGCTGTTTGCCTCTTTGGATGATAACACTGCCAGGGAGGCACAGCCTGAATCTATGCATGTACGACTGCAAATGTGGAAGTGTGTGCGCATGTGTACAAGGCGAATATCATGCACTTCCATTCCAGCAAAACTGCCTACGCATTGCTGAAAAACAAATGGCTCCTGGGCCAAGAGGAAAGTCAATATAAACAAATCCACAAAACCCATACACACACACATACAAAAATATATATGAATATACACAGAGGCAGACGAAATCAAACAAGGTATAATTTTGTACTTGGCACATATTGTGAATGATTCTTAAGGGAGTACAGTTGAAAGCAAGCTGAGGCACAGTTCTTTATGAGGAGTTCATTTTTTATTTCAGCAGGCTTTTCCTATAAGTCTGCATCCTGTTCCACTGAGTAACTGACTCTCATGGGTTCACATTTGTATGTGGTTAGGCTACCATATGGTTTGTCTGACCACGGTCATGGCTGCATCAAAGCTGAGATGTATTTACGCTTCACTTGCGGTTCAGTGTCCAGACAACCGCTCGCAGTTGAGGCATGACCCAAAACCAAATGTTCAGCGTCTTTATCTTCCTCTCCATCTCTCCCCCAGATGACTTTGGGAACATAGCTGACTGTCTCTGCAAGACCTTCCCCAGGCTGGCCTCCTCTTCCTCCTCCTCAACCCATCACAACGCTGCATTCCTTCCTTTCATGAGTCACCGGGCTTGGTTACACAACAACAGCCGTCACATTGCATCGACTCGGGTATGAGTGTGTTTGTGTGGCGCATCTGAGCCATGGAATTCAAACATAGATTTTTCAATTATTTTTTACATGTGCACCTGAGAAAACATAGGGTTTCCAGTATAAACTAGCAACACGGGGTGGAGTAAAACCAACAGCTGAAGATTCAAGTCGTCAACGGTAATTCCTGTGCAATTAGTCCTGTTTTTCAGTGGTTTTCTCATAAAAAGGATTTTACGCTGTAGTGTAACTCAGGACCTTCATGACATTTCGAAATATAACTGAAAAAGTGAAAATAAAATAAAAAGAATCAACAAAGAGGTTAAGATTAGCCAAAAGCAAAACAACAACAAAAAAGGCTTGCAGTCAGGCCCTTAGTTAAACACCTACAGCAAACGGCTTATGGAAACTCTGCTGTACTATGTTGCATAGCAGAGCAAATATGGCATTGTGTTTTCCTTATTGTGCTTACATATATTGGAAGAAAATGAAGAAATTTACAAGTTTGTCTCTTTATTATGTAATACTACCATGGAGTAAGCATCTACAGTACATAAGAGACTAAGTTATGGTTTCATGTCCAGTTTGTTTCCTCCTCGACTGAAATGCCTGGTTTATTTTATTGGGAGTTTCAGGAAAACAGTCAGTAGAAGAAAAACAAAAAAACAAAACTTAAATCCCAGAAGGAGTTTGCATGTTCTCCCTGTGCGTGCGTGGGTTCTCTCCGGGTTCTCCGGCTTCCTCCCACAGTCCAAAAACATGACTGTCAGGTTAATTGGCCTTCCCAAATTCTCCCTAGGTGTGAGTGTGTGTGTGTGTGCATGGTTGTTTGTCCTGTTTGTCTCTGTGTTGCCCTGCGACAAACTGGCGACCTGTCCAGGGTGTACCCCGCCTCTTGCCCGGAACGCAGCTGGAGATAGGCACCAGCCACTCCCGACCCCGTTAGGGAGAAGGGTGACGGAAAATGGATGGATGGATGGATGGATAAATCCCAGAAGCTTTTAAACAGTATTTCAGTGGAAAGCCACCAGAAAGGACCAAACCTAAAACAAGCGCATTGGGAGGTTTCTACTTAAAAGTGTTATTGTGGAAGATGTGGGATTCACATGATTACTCAAGATGCTATGCAACATATTATGTCCTGCTGAGCCACCAGAAACACAATAAATCACAAACTTCATGAACAGATATGAGAAACTGTCAGAGATATGCAAATAAATCTTTAACACCCACAAACCAAAAAAAAAAAAAAAAAAGATATTTTGGCAGTGTGCATGACTGCATGACATTTTGCACCATGAAAACCAAGCTGATGTTTGGCTCCAATTGAAATTAAGATAACACTTATTAAAGTATGAAAAATAAAGGACTGAATAAGGACTGAATATGACTGGACGAACAGATGCTTCATCATGCCTCTAAGCTTTGCCACCCTGGGCAGAAAGCCATCTTGCCCACATAAAAAAGTGCCATTGACCACAAGAACTGCCCCAGTTATTGTTCCCCTACCCAATGCCACTTAATCTTCTACATCCGAGAAAGCTACTACTACTAGACAAAAGAAACCCCAATTTCGTTTTATTTTATTTACTTTTAACATAATGTAAATAAAATACTGTTTCTCTTGCGTTGACCTGAAAATAAATTACATGTTTTATTTAATTTGCTGAACTACTCTTCACATTATGTCCAGCAATTTATCCCAAGTAATACTTCATAATGCAAAAAGGGACGGATTACCCTTTTCTGGTGGCTTCATTTGACAAAATAGAAAAAAAAACATGGATTTTTAGCATCATCCTAATTAATTTTTATGATGTCAAATAATTAAATTGGACAATTTTTTTTAAACAAGATCAGTTTACTAATGTGTTCTTTCTTTTTTTAAATAAATTAGGCTGTCATTCATGATTGTGCTTGTACTTTATCTTTTGTGCTCTTTTGGGCAGTCAGTTAAATTGTTACAATCTACGCCACGATCTGGAATTTAAACAGAATTGTAATAACTATGTAAATGTTCATCTGGCAAATTAATAGACCCCAGTGCAGACAAACACAAAACCCATCTATCACCATTCCTCTTTTGGTGTCACAAATAAAACACCCTGAACCTGTAAATAATTATTTATCTCTCAGAATGAAAACCTGTTTTAAAGATCCACTTCCTCTGACTGCTGTTGAATTTTGAGTGTCAGGCATCGGCTCTCTGATTCTCAGCTGCACCCACCAGCTGAGAAACAGTTGGACTGTCAGTTAGACCTTCATCATCAGGCTTCTGATCTGATTATCCAGCTGTGATAATAAATGCATCAACATCGCAACTTAAAAGTGTTGAACAGGAATTTGCAAGGGAAATTGTTGACCGGTGAAATGAGGAGCACTAAGTGCATGCAAAACCCAAACATAATTACCATGCACAGTGTGGATGATTCCTGTCATTTGCCAGCTGCATATATTAAACTCACTTATAATGATGTTTAGCACAGTCCTTATTTGCCTGTCAGTGAGAAAGTTAGGTCCTGTTATGCACATATAAAGTCCTGGCCACTGTGCATCTGCAGTGGTGCTGTTTCATCCCCCGCTCCAGCTGCCCTGCAAACATCCCAGTGGCTCCTGCCCTGCCTTGGACCACAAGCTGATAGGACTGGATCTGACAACACCAGAAGAGACTGCAAATACAGCATTGTGCATGAAAAGCTGGAGCTTTTTAGTTACAATGAACCAAACCAACAGAGCATCCTTTGGAGTGAGGTAGAAAATAAACCATGGTGTGTTGTGCATATAAATAGCTGCTTCAGATGTGCTGTGGCTGGAAACTCCAAATTGGGCTCATGGTGGATTGAAGGTTTGTGGCCATTCGAGGGCTCACAATGACATTGAGCTGCTCTGGGATGTCCGGATGCGCTCCACAAACAGAGAGAAAAGTGACTCCTAACAGCCAATTAGCTTATAAAATGATCAGCAGGTGGTGTGAAAGAAGCTGTGAGAGGAGTTACAGCATCGACGGAGAACAATAACTAGATTAATTCTGTCATTTATCGTTGGTGGTAGGGTGCAAACTGGACAGTCACCAGCCTATAACAGAGCCAAGAAACAGACACAGAACTCAATGATGGTTTAATTTCAGATTCCAAATGAATGATTCATGTTTTTAAAAGAATGGGAAGAAACCTTAGAACACAGTAAAAATGGCACCAGAGTTCAGAGAGACTGAAGACACTAAAAAATGAGATAAGACAAAAATCAACAACTATAACAAATGTGTACTGTACATATTTCCAACAATGTAGGCTCTTTCAATCCTATTGGCTGAAGTGGTCTTTCTATATGTAGGCTATGATTTGATAGCTGGAAAATAAATGAACTTATTTAACCAGAACCTTTCAAGATGCTGTTCACAAAGTGCTCTAAAGAGAACTAATTCAAATATCATTTTCTGTATTAATTTGGGCTTGATGTTAACTTTTTATTTTATGAACAGATTTCTTCTGACATTAAGAGCCAGAGTCAGCCAGAGTCCTGGGTTCAATCTGATAAAGGATCTATGGGAGAAGCTAAAATATTGTACAAAAATCATACATTTTTAAGATCAGGCCCACATTTGTGAGTATTTCTTGTCCTAAAACTTCAACATTTTGTAATAATTAATTAATGTGAATTTTATTGCATCTCAGCTAAACTCTGCTGTTAGAGTTAAAGACAGCGATCGTGATCCCTACTGGCTCATACCAGGAAGGAAAAATAGAATCTCCATAAACGTAAGACATAAACTCAGTTTAGCTGTTCTCAACATAATAAGTGACAGAATTTTTAAACTATGTCAATGCTACATTGCTGGTACTTGTATGATCATTCACACACTGATGGCCTGGAGCAAACCGACAGAAGCGAGGCTGCCATGCAGTCAGTGTAAATGTTGGTGGATTACACATCTCTCTTTGTCATTGTTGTGCTTTGTGTTGTGCATTCAAAGTCTGATTTTCTGGCTCTTCGGTTCTTGAAGAGTTAGATGACATCTGACGACAAAGATTAATGTTTAATATGTCCAATAAATGGGTAGACCGATTCATCATAATAAATCAATGTGTGTAATTTACCCTCTGAAAGCAGCCAAGACATGAACAGTGTTTTTTTTTTTTTGTTTTTTTTTACTGTTTTTATGGTACAGCGGTTTGAACTGCCTTGTTTCTGAAATGTGCTGTACAAATAAACTTGACTTAACAGTCTTTAAATCTTTAACTCTGTACTTATGCATCTAAAAAACTAGAGACTCATGTTATGTAATGCAGTGCAAATCTAATGGCTGCATATTTATTAACCATTTATTAACCCGGCAGAATCATCTCATCATAATAAACACTGAAAATATGAGCTGCATACTCAGAAATTTTACCAGATAAATAATTGCATTCTATTTCAAATTTTGGGAACTTTTATATCTACATGAACATTTTCTTTCTATATCCTCTGGATGATTCAGCATGTCATACTGTCAGTACAGAGTGGGAAATTATGTTTGTTTATCTGAGTTTTTCAGAGGGCCGGATGCTTCTGAACATGTACCTAGGAGAGAGATATATAAAAATCTGTGCAATAAATATTTGACTAGAACACAGTGCTCACTTTGCTTGGTGCCAAACAGTCAGGTTTTTATTTCACTATTAAAGCACATATGTGTTTGACCTCCTCTACAGTATGTTTGTGTGTCTGTGAGGCAGAGGAGCTAGCAGAGATCTAAAAATCTACATACAGAAGGACATTTCAAGCAGAGAAACTGGAGTTGATGTCTAATAAACCTGTGAAGAGGTTCAGAGAGGATTATGTTTAATCTCAGCACAGCTACTTCTCATCTGAGGTACTCTCGACTCTCCTAAAAAAAATCCCTCACATGTGCTTTGCCCTCTTTTCTCCCTCTTCTCCCAGAACCGCCAAAGGTGCCAGGCTGCTCCATGTGGCCTGATTACATGCAAGGCTAAGCACAGTTTGACCCATGACCAAAAGTAGAGCAGTCACCACAAGAGTGATGACTTCAGTAGTCCTTTTTAAAAATATGCACCTTCAGAAGAACGCTTTAGTCAGCTCATCCTACACAAACTTCACCTCTACTCAATTAGAAGCTACTGAAATTCTAAGAAAAATATATGCATATATATTTTTATGCAATATTTCCCTGGGCTAGTCTATCACAATTTAGAATAAATGTAAACTAATTGGTGGTCTGACCTTGAGCTTCAACTTTACTGAATTCAAAAATTCAAAAACTGAGTCATGAGGGGAAAGTCGAACCTCTATAGGTTAGTAGATTGCCACAAAATGCCTAAAAGGCAGTCTAATTGGTAATTCTATTCTTACAAAAAATGTTGGGTTTTCCTAACTCACAGAGGGAACTACAATAAGAATTTACAAACATGTTATTTTCTTGTTTGAATCTATAAAATGCAGAGAAAGATGTTATCTCCTCATTAGCACAACAACAATAAGCAAATAACACTGTTGTTTCCAACCTGCAATAAAAACTTGGGTGTGAAATTATCAGAAAAAAATGAAAAGCACCAATAGTTACATATCATCCCAGTTGCCACACCAACAGGATTTTCTCTTGTTTTTTTCTTCCTCTTTGACATTTTGACAATTCAGTTTTGAATTCAAATTTCTGCCTGAAAATTCATAACATCCTGCAGTTTGACAGCAACCAGTCCATGTATAATTTGGAAGGGAGCATCTTCCCAAGTGAGAATGCTGTCATTTTGTCGTGGCAGATTATTTTGTTCCGTTGCTTTGTGAGATTCTTGTTCCAGCCAGCAGAACATAGAAAAGCAACTATGTGTGAATAGCCGGTGAATAGAACAACACCATAAATTATTTGGAGCACTGCCAACAGGGTGTGGGTTTCAGCGGTAGAATTAGGCCAAAGCATTCTGCTCGCCATCAAATCAGTCCACACAGAGGTGTGAACTCTGCTGGCCAAACGTAATGAGCAGAAACTACAACTAGTCTCCTCCATGTAGCACACAGGACCGAAGAATGCTGTCACCATGACGATAAACCACAATCACGACCAAGAAGGTCGGAGTACTCTCTCACTCAGCCACACATATCGGAGAATGTACTGGGTTTTATATCCAAGACCTTTCAAAGACCATATACGTATTAGGTGAAATAGTGCAATCTAAGCTTAGACTGAAGAGAGTAACCAGATAGAAAATGGAAAGGAAAAAAATAGACACACAGATTTAAGCCTCAAATGAAAATCTACATTTAAAGCAAGTGACAAAAGAAAAAAAAAAAAACTAAATAAATAATCCACATAAAAACCTTCACTTTCAAGGACAACTACACAAAATACAATGGCAGTACTGCAACATAAAACTCCAAATTTGTCTACTTATTTAATTTTATTGACTTATATCTTCTCTCTGGAAGTTAAAAATATTTTTCACCATCAAAGGAAATGGTAAAAAATCTTGGACGCATTCATTTAAATTTGGAAATTGACACATTGTTATTTTAAAACTTTACAATATTTATTTTGTTTTGTGTTACATTTAGTTTCTAAAGTGATGTAGGATTTCTCCAAACTGTTAATCTTCCAAACTAAAGACAGGCTTTCAGCAGCATGTTTGAATTTACAGCCTTTTGGCTCAGCAGTGAGATGAGGCGGTGCTGTAACAGGACCTCGTGGAGATGCTTCTTCTCCCAGGGTGAGTCTATAACGAGTTCTGTCAGGCAAACGGTGAGCAGCGTGTTGCTACCAAGTCCAACCTGAATAGAGGCGAGGCCCATCTGTCAAAGAGAGACGATAAGCCTGGAGCCATCCAGAAACAAATTGCTCAGACTCCCTACTGTGAAGCCCTACCAGGCACCGGCTGCAGATAGGATACAGAAATGCGAATGACTCCTGATGTAGCAGCAGAAGCAAGAAGGAGAGTGGGGATGTTAGGAACACATAAATCCATGCAGATGGTGCTGACAACAAGCCCCTGCTCTGAAGCACTTGGTTGAAATGTCAGAAAAGAAAACTTTGCCATCTTCATGACATCTGCTTGACCTTTGAGGTCAATTAAATCAAGTTAAGCTTAAGCTTCATCAGCAAAGAGAACTGTGTTGCTGAACATGAAAGGGGTTAGTCATTCACTTACTACGAATCAAAGCCAACTCTACACAGGTAGCCTTCATTTAAAGGATCTCAGTGTTTCAGCTGTTGTTCTTAGAAATGAATGGTACTTCTTTGTGTTTAGTTCTGGTCCTGGAAATGCAGAAGAGACCAGAACCACAAGACCTTAGTGGCCTGGAAGGCTGATACAACAACAGCTTATATTTCATGTATTTTTGGTGTAAAGCCATTCAGGAAATTGTAAGAAGTATTTTAAAGTCTATTTTTTGAGGTACAGAGAGCCTTTATAAGGACTTCAAAACTTCCCGATTTCAGTGAGAACAAGAGCAGCAATGTTCTGGATCAGCTGGATTGATTTTTAGTCAGACCTGTGAAGAAACTATTGCAGTAATCAATGCGAGAAAAGTTAAATGCATGGATGAGTTTCTCTTGATCTTCTTGGGACATTAGTCCTTTAATCTCGGAAACATTAATCAGGTGATAGAAGACCAATTTGGTAATTGTCTTTATGTCTCATTGAATGCTCAGGTTTGACTCCATCACTACATCCAGATTTCGGACATGGTCAGTAGTTTCTAACTGTAATAAATGTAAATACAAGACATTCAGAAAGTGCTCTTACTGTCTATTGTTTATTTTTATTCTAGTTATGCTGCTGCTGACTTTGCCTTTTAAAAGAGATCTTTGGGATTAGCCTGGTTAAGTTGGTTAAATAACCAAAAAATAATAACAGAAAACAATATAATCAACATTAAAGCGTGCAAACTTAAACATCTGCCCAAGATCATAAGCTTTTCTGCTCAGAATAACTAGCATAAGCTTTCAAGCCACAATAGCACAACTTCTAATTCAACGATACACAACGATACACGGTGTGGTGAAAACTGGAATGAGGAGGTGAGATCTCCTCATACCAGTTCACGCAGAAAACAGATCCTAAAAGCCTGAGAGACTGTAGAAAAAGTTAAAGCACAGCAGGATTGACAGGAACTCGGATGAGGTTTAGTTCCAAATTGAGTAATTTGTGTAAACGGTGTAAAGTGCAACATAGTGTTTTACATGAATAAATATCAGACTGGTCAGCCAAGCATCATGGGCCATCATGGCGACCATGACAACTCATTATAAATTGATTAGCTGTGGTAGGCGAGCTGGGATGACGGGATCTTCGAAGGAGAAAATAAGCACAAGACCAAGGTTGCTTTCTAATTTTATCTCCTCAGCTGCTGAGATGAGGATGGAAACATTTCCTCGGATGAAGGGATGTAGACACAAAGCTGGTGATTGGGCTGTTACAGCATAAGAAAAGGAAGGTACAGTTCTAAGTAAACAGCCAATTCTTTAAACACCATTGTCTAATATGCAGAGGAAATGCACCCTCTGCAATTATTAATATATTTTGAGATGCAATTTCTGTGGAAATTATAGGAACTGCAGGGAAGAAGTTTAACAACAATAGCAAACTGCTCACAGAGAGAACATTTCCTTTTTCCTTTTCACATTTCTTGTTATGCAAAAAATACCTTTTCAGTCCATTGAAACAGATAAATCATCACTTTAATCCACTAAGTGTTTTTTCCCTCACCATTTTCAGATTTTGGGTTCATTTGAAAACACCAAATTACATCTCGCCTTTAATAGTATCAATAGTGCCACTAAAGCCAATCAAATCTCTTAATGGAAATGTGTACTGGCATTAAAAGATTTTCTGCTCTTTTTACATATGGACCATAGGAGAGGAATTTTATTTTAAACTTTGATCCTCACACAAAGTAGGGATGTGGACGGGTAGCTGTCATAAAATTTAATAAGCAAAAAAATTATATGATGGTTACAGAACAAGACCCAATGTGGCGTCAGCTGTGAGGGTGATGTACAAATTGGCTCATTTTCTATAACGCGATTGGAGCAGACAAAATGAAGCAAAATCTGTCACATTTCCTGATAAATACCTTTGCTGACTGAAACCAGTCAACATAAGGGCAATAATTTAAACCATACAGTGTCAGTCAAGTCCCTGGTCTGCTAAAGGATGATACAGTGTTAAAAAGCAATTACCCCCGGTTGCTTTTTAAAATGTCTCCCTCTCAGTCAGCAGCGGCCTTGGGAATTTTGCCAAACTTTTTCTGGGCTGTAATTGTTTCAAATTAGCCTCATGCCTCAGCATCACCGCCAGAATAATTGCTCATGAACAGGAAGATTAATCTGCAGAAGCACATCTGTGAGACTTAATTTACGGGTCGCAGTGCCATGCCTTGTGGATCCATTAGACTCATTTTGTTTTCAATCCTGTGCAGCATATGCAGCTAAACCAATCTGACATGGTGCTGGGAAAACCGTGCAGAGTTTGTACAAACTATTTAGAGCTTGTTTACAGTCTGAAAAAACTAATATGCATTCTAATGTTTTGGCAGAGAAAAAAAACGCGTGCATAAATAAACTGAGAATGTGTAGATGTATTTATCAATAGGTTGTTTCCATGAGGAAGAGGTGAAATGTCATCTCCATGGTAAAATATCCAACATCTTCCTGTCTCCAGTTAACTGAGGATTGAGCTCCAGGAACAGTCAACAAACTTTTGTTGTACAAAGGAAGTGGCATAATCCATCCAAAATCAGCTTCTAAACAGCGGGTGCTGAGAAATCAGTTACTGGATTGTGAACCAATTTTAGGCTGAGAGAGGACAGGCCATTCAACAAGCTCTCTGAACGCAAACAGCTGCAAACTGCAAATTGGAAAGCTTTGTGAGAAGCTACTGTACCCTTTGTTGTCTTCTTCCTCCTCTCCTCAGAGTTCTGGCATGCAGATGTCTCATCTCATTCCTCAAGCTTAATTACAAAGATTGGAGAATGGCATAAAGGGATGACTCTTACGAGGAACCGCACTGCGGGTGGTGTAGATACAGGCAGCTGGCATGATTTTAAATAGGGAAACTTCACCCCAACAAAGAATTTCACATCCTGCTCCACTGCCAGTGCCACTCACTTCCTCGTGCTTCTCAAACCTTCCAACACATTAGGATAGTGTGGTTGAAAAACAATGTGGCCGCCAGTGATAGTGTTATTTGTAGCCCACTCCTGCTGTAGATACCTCCTGCTCTTCCTGGGTGCAGAGAGGAAACATGGTACTGAGAAGATAAGGATTGTTATCAGAATTCGTGCAGGTGTTCGGTGGAGCAAAGACATAACACGATTCCAGAGCTACTACTTGACAGAGTGGGAGCAAGAGGACGGTGGGGTGGACAGTTGGAGGTAAGGGTAGCAGAAGTATGAGTTGTTAGCAGGTGAGCCTGTGGCCAGCATTTTATAGCTGTAAAATCCCTGCAAGTGCCACAGTTTACTGCAGCTTAGGCACCTGCTGGTTGGGTGATAAGGAGTGAAAACCAATCAGAGTGGCTACCCAGCAGGCTTGACGGCTGCATCTTCACATTCTACTTGAGTATTTCTCTCAGACATAAACTGCCAATTTTGTCCCGTTGCAACCCCAGATTTAAAGGGGACTTTATCAACAAAACACAAAATATGGTGTTGAACAGAAATATACTTTCCTTCCACTCACTTTCCTTCCGGAGTGGATGGAAAAAAAATTTTTTCAACATTTTAAAAGTAAAAATCAGAAAAGTGGGGTCTGTATCCCACTTTTCTGAGTCAAAAGCCACATTACAAGTTGGGTATGTCTCTTCCAGGTTTACATGTCTAGAGGATGAAATTTTTGCGAATTCGTCTTTGCCAGTTGCTCAAATTCAGTCAGATTGGATAGAGACGATCTGGAAAAACTCTTGTTCAACTCTTGAAGCAAATTCTTATTTAGATTTAGGTCTGGACTTTGATTGGACCATTCTAACACATGACTGTACTTTGATCTCCAGACCATTCACACATACCTGTGACTGCATGTCTATGGTTGATGGATTGAAGAATGATAAAGTAGTCGTAGGTCTGGCAAAGCTCTCTCAATTTTGATATGATTGATTGCTTTGTTCAAAGCATAAAAAAACATTGTTTTGCTGTTTTTCCCACCTATTTTGAGAAAATAAATAAGGAAGAACTTATCTTTGTAATGAGTAAATATGGCCTTGCTTTACAGAAGTATAATCTTCAAAACTAACCATGCAAAACAGTGGAGTGCCAAACAAGCTTTTCGTGCCACCACTGCCATCTCAAACCAACTTTATCACCCACAGAGGTCAAGGACATCCAGCCTGCTCCAGAGTGAGTCCTCAGACACTCCAGCAAGAGTTTCTCATTAGTGTGATTCCAGCTGAGGATTAGAACGCAGACCGTACGGATGCGATTTTGCTCGTCACGGTTGCACTCAACCTCCACCAGCTCTTGAATTATTCATTTCCTGTTTACAGCAGGCGACAGGTGCATGACCTCTGTGATGAGCACCCAGGATGTTGGAGGGAAGTAGTGACAAGGGAAGGGAAGAAAGGATAGGAGGAGGAAGGAGGGAGAAGTTGCAAAAGAAACTGCCAATTTTTCAGGCTCAGGTGCACACAGAGATTAAGGTGTTTTATGCTTTTAATTTTAATTCCATGGCAATGCATGAAAGCTTAAGAAGCAGTCACATGAAGATCCAAAGAGAGGTGTTGTCAAAAATAAAGCGAGGAAAAACAAACTGCCGAAATGGGTGTGTAGCATATGTTAAGGAAGCTCTACATTCAGCACATCAGCTGAGTGGCATTTACTGTAACCTTTTCCTTGGCTTTTAATAACTGGCAAAGAATCAGCAGAAACACGGATCAGTGCAATTCACAAGGGAGCACTGAGACATGCAAACAGATATCCAATTGCTTGTGGTCATATGAGCCCATAAAAACTGGTTTTGGTGGTTTGAACCTCAGAATTAACTTCGGATCCTTTTTCGTTGTTTTTTTGTTTTGTTTGTTTGTTTCCAGCTGATACTTAGCCCTGAAAAAGTGAAAAAAAAACAACAACATCTGACTGAGCTAGCAAATCCAATTTAGTAAAGCGCTTTAGCAGAAAAAAAACAAAAAAACAGTTCCTACAGGGACGGATGAATTACAATCAAATAGGGAATGAACTCTGAAAATAACAATGTTTTCCATACTGTATTTTTTAAAAAATGCATCCAGAGTAGAAAAGAAAATAATTCTCATACTTTTCCAGACCACATAAGAACCTGGTTATATGAATCCTGGTTTATATATCATGCTTCATGTATTATACTATTCCAAATATTGTCTGAAAGAAAAGAAAAGCACAGTCCCGGATTGTTCGGATTAACACCATGGAAATATTAAATTGAATCTCAGGAATCCATTCTGGTCCACTCACTATGGACAACGTGACTCATTGTATTAGGGGAACAAGCTTTCTATTTCTCTGTATGCATGCTGATATGAACATTTACACAAACACATACAGACAAAAATTGATTCAAAAGCAAACAGGCTGCCTGCAAAATGATGAATGAAATTCACATTCAGGCAACTGTGGAAACAGACAAACTGATCGCTCCGTCGGTCAACTCCTGCTTGAAACAAAATAACAAACCACTGAATGATTTAGTGAGCTGTCCCCTCTGGTTGCAAACATGGAAGGGAACCACATCTCAGAGACGCCAGCTACAAATGGCCCGTCTCTATAACCAGCCTCTCCTGTTCTGTGCATCCACAGAGACCCTGGCAGATCTCAGAGACAGATTAATCTCAACTGCTGGAGTGGCTTCAAGTGTCAAAGCATTACTGTTTATCAGGAGAGAGCATGGCTGAGACAAACTGACGACCTGCGGTTATCTGGGATGGATGGGCACCCACAGAGGGGCAGTACAGTAAAACACATTGTATTTGAAGGCTTGATCATCTGAACTCTTACTACTGACTTGCATGTGCTGGAGCTATAAGAATCAAAACCTGCAACACCTCATTATGAGTTGTTCCACAAAAAATAATCTAGAAATCTAAGCTTCTGACTTTTTGACAATATGAGATCATCTTTAATAATCTCTAACTGCTTTAGATCAGGTGGCAGGAAGATGTAGACTTAGACTACATATTTTAGATATTTCGTTTGTCTCATTGGAAATGTCCTCTTTTTTTATTATTATTATTATTATTATTATTATTATTATTATTATTATTAAATATCCCGCTTTAAGTCATCAGACATATTTTATCAGTAGACAAAGAAAACCTGAGGAAAAAAAAAATACTTTTCAAATTATGATTTCATTTTTTAAGAAAACATTCAATCAACCAACTCTAACTCTTAATAATTTGCCTGAACAAATTTGAAAAAAAAATAACTTGCAGGGTTCCTCAAGGCTCAGTCTTAGGGCTCCTTTTACTTTTGAGCTTTCATTGGCTCAGATTTTAACATTTAGGATAAAAAATGATATTACCGAAGCCGCATGCTGACTTCATGGCTCCATTTTATAACTAGAAAGTAATGATCAGATCCAAAATCTACTCAGACCTGAACCTTTTTGTTGGTTCCCTCAAAAACTCCTGGATGACTTCACTGCACAAGTAATTTACCAATTACAGAACAAATCCCTACATTTTGAGACGATGTCAACTACTTCATGTTGTCAGATGGTGATAGAGAGTTCTTGATTCAATAGGTCAAGCAGGGATCTTTAAAGTCATATAAAATATTCTGAAACAAACTAATGCTCATCTCTTTGTTTTGATAATGTTACAAAGAACAGTGACTTTCATCATCTTTATTTACAACCCTCACACAGTGAGAAACTTTACAAACCTTCCTCTGTTTTTGTATCAGTGGTAAGCATGCTTTTTTTTTCTAAGGCAATGTTTCATGAAATAATCATCTGACACAATCTTTGTAATTTTAGTTGCATAGTTTGAGTTGTATTCTTCTGCAATTCTTTTTTGAACCAAATGAATTAATCTGACAGATCAGGTTATCCTCTTCAATTAAAACTGTTTGAAAAGGAGCTTGCTTTAATAGCGATGAAACAGTCAATTTTTCCCTTCACTGACTGACTGTTGACCAGCTGCTAAAACAGAGTAACATTAAAAAAAAAGTTATTCTCACTGTGTCTATTGGCTAGCTTAAAAAGAAAAACAGCAACAACACACCAAAACAGATAAATGAAAAACAACTTTCTCATCTAATTGGATCTCTAAACTGATAAAAGAAGAAAGTCAATAACAATGTACCACAGTTGTAACCTTTAACCATCACATTCAAAATGTTATTATGGCCTAACATTTTTGACTTGAACCACAAACTTCTATATATTACTTGTGATTCGATAACTTATTAGCAGAAAAGTAGAATGCATACCTCAAAAACATGGAACATAAGCTAAAACCACATTTTCATCCATATTAACATTTTTTTAAGTAATCCTTACAAGCATCCTCCACATGACAAGCCTCAGAAGCTGATTGGTCTTTTGGCTTCTATATTGTTTAACCTCATTTGACTCTTTGGGGACTCAACTCACCCACCTCATTCTGTCTGATGTCTGCTGAGACAAAGAGGATTAAACATTAATCTGGCCTTAACAGCAGGAGAGTATATTCTCCACAACAGCACTACAGAGAGCAGGGCTAATCAAGAAATCATGAACATCCAAGAGGGAAAAATTACCCCTCATAAAATTTAATTCCTCCAAAGAAATTTAAAGTGAATTTAAAGCAGAAGCAAACATTTGATTGGACTTTGTTACGCTTGAGTATTTCTATTATGATTATAAAAATAATTACTCATTCAGTCCATTTAAACTCAGTGATTTTATGCTTTTTTAAAATTAACATTAAACCTAAACTCAATATATTTTGAAAAAACAAAAAACAAAAAACAAAACAATGCAATTCCATATTCAGCTCAGCTCTTTGCATCAAAACCCAGCATGGGTCAAAAAGAAAAGGGAGGCACAAAGGCATCTGATGAGGTGACAAAAACAGGAATGATTGTAATAGAGAGCAAACACTGGGTTTGATTGCAGTAATGAGCAAATGGCCTTAACAGGTGGAAGCATAGCTGGGGAAGTGTACAATTCGCAATCCCCCCACTCATTAGTAAGCAAATGAATTCAATCACCTCTCCTTTGGTAAGCGGCTTGATAATTCCCCGCAAAGTGGCGTCTGGCTTCAGCCGCAGAGAGTAGCTTTAATAGGAGCCGAGCTGTTAATGCATCATTCTCCACCGAGTCTGTGCTCAGCGTTCCACTAAGATCAGCCGGAGCACAATTGTTGGCCTCGAGCAAACAAACCCGAGTCAATTAGGTTGGGGCTCTGCAGGGAGCAGTGACAAGTGTTTTTCTTGGACTGGCTCCAATGGCTTTACAAATTTTATTCATATGTCCCTTGAGGGAAAAGGCAGCATGCCTCCAGTGTGTCCAGCAGGGCCGCAGTAAGAGTGATGATTTTCTCAAACACACGAACAAAACCCGAGCCTTGACATTGCCCGGGTCACGTACTTCACCGTCTGGCTGTGACATTTCCAGCGTCAAAGGCCAATCAATATATTTGGCCTTTGTGTAAGAGCGCGCAAAGAAGTGAAGCACTCAACAACCGCTTAAAACTGAAGGAACCACAGACGAACCTAATCTCTCTATAGCTGGCAACAAATCCACTCTGCGGCACTAATCAATTCGTTAGGCAGCTTCTTTTTGAGCACACACACACTCATGTAAGGCACTGTGATGATTAGCCTGTCCCACTTAATCAGGTCCTATTACAGACACCTGCAAGGTTGCAACAGTCTTATATAATTATGCATAATCATAGAAATGTCTCATTTGAATGATAAGCAACATCAGAAAAAAAAGGATGTGATTCATATCTGCTCCAAAAGAAATCAAATGTTCTCGAA
This sequence comes from Poeciliopsis turneri, assembly GCA_922788865.1. Taxonomy (NCBI): domain Eukaryota; kingdom Metazoa; phylum Chordata; class Actinopteri; order Cyprinodontiformes; family Poeciliidae; genus Poeciliopsis; species Poeciliopsis turneri. Next base: position 856,779 of record CAKLNU010000542.1, read on the forward strand.
TATAAAACTATTCCTGTGAGCTGGAGAAATATATATATATATATATATATATATATGTAAAATCCACATAAGACTTAATCTCTCGCACATGATTTTGCATATACTGTGCAGGCGTATAAATGCACACAAACACCCACACAGGGCTGAAGGGGAAAAAAAGCCTATCTACTGTGGATAAAAAACATCCCTTATCAGCTTCCTCATAGAGGAGCCGGGAATGAAGGCATTTACTCAAATGAAAGAGGCAGCTTTTGGAGATAAGCCGAGAGAGACGAAGCCCAACTAAGCTTTTGGATTGGACAGGGCCAGCGCAGAGAACAGAGGACAAGAAAAACAGACAGAGAGGGTGAATACATGGATGGACGGACAGACGGATGGGTGGATGGATGACATTGTGACAACAAAGTGATGGATCATTTTCAAAGCCATTTTAGGAACCAGATGTGTGTGCATATTAAAGAGTGTTTAGGTTTTGTCTGATGTGGAAGTGTTTATGTGAAGAGCATTTAGAGGATGTGGGTGTGAAAGGCATTGTGTTGACCTCAGTGCATGTGCAGGTCTGCACCTTCTGTCGATCTGTGTGCTCAGCACCGGCTCAGTCGGCACAGCGAGCTGGCACATCTTCACTGCTGTGCCGAGCTGCGAGCCGTGCTAGAATAACCTACTTCAAAGAGAGCCATTGTCACACTCTAATGTGCCGAACGACAGCCAGCGCCACAGAAATCAGTGCGCACTGAGACTGGATATTCCCTCTGAGTCTCTGTGAAATGGGGGGAGGAAGAGGAAAGATAGTGAAGGGTTTGTTCACAAACAGAGTTCTGTGCCAACATTAATCATGTAAGCTCTCATAAAATCATTAGAGCTGATCATTTGCAGTCAGGCGCTCCACAATGACATAGCGCTGACTGGAAGGAGAAAGAAGGCCAATTTTTAGAAAAAAAAAAAAAAAAAAACCACTACTAGCCAACACACAGACACAGAAACCTGTGTGGAAGATGGCAAAACAAAGCCAGTTTGTATCATCAGCTTGTGCTACACAGTTAGCACCTCAGGCATTGTCTACTAACACATTTCATCATTTTCCATAAATATGTTTTATAAACTCTTTAAGTGCTTCATTTAGTCTGCTTATTTTAGACCACCAGTTTCCAACCTTAACCCTCAAGATCTACTGTCCTAAAGGTTTTAAATGCACAACACAGCTAAAGAAAATGATTGAATTACCAATTCAGCATCACATCAAGTTTGGCAAAGGCCCAATAATGAGCCATTCATTTGATTCAGGTGTGTTGTACCAGGATTGCGTCTGAAAGCTGCAGAGGGGCAGATTTTGCAGACTAGGGTTGGAGACACCTGCACTAAAAACTAATATAAAGAAATAAATGATGCATTAAAAATGAACTTGTTTGTCACATTCTTTGGAAAAATATCAAGATATCCATATTATTAATTTACTAAAAAAAGCACATTTCAAATTCGAAAAAAAAATAAAAATCTTTGAGTATATTCAAGCAGTTTTATTTTTGTTGCTTAAAGCAAAAATAAACAAGAAATGAACTGAAAAAAACAATTAAAGCAGTGATTCATAAAATATATCTGTATATAAAGTCTGTACAAATATCTTGACCACACCAAAAAAATAATATACATATATATATTATATTTCACTGTAACAATTTCAAAAAAACTATTTACACAGCATGAGAACTGCTGAAAATACTACTACCAGAAAATACTTGGTAGTATCAAAAGGTATCAGACTTTTGAATTAAACAGGTTTTTGCCAGTTGTAGTATTTACGTCCTCCTCTAGAGGGCATAAGTCGAGTGCAGAATTCAGCACAGGGGATTTTTGAGAAAAGTAAAAGCTTTATTTAAGCAGTTGAAGTCGCAAAAATGCAAGTATGAAAAATGACAGAATTAAAGTTACAGGGTCAAAATAATTTTTCTTCTTCGGGGAATGGAAAAAAAACAACAATGTTTCACACACCAATCAATATGCAGTGGCTTTTTGCTCCCAGCCAAGGAAGGCAGAAGGCAGAAAGGGGGCTGCCCAGAGTTCCATTTATGCATGAACCACCACTGCTTCTGGCACATATTTCTGTGTATTTGCTCTGATTTATGTGACTAATCGAATATCAATTTGATTAGAGCAGCATTTTCCTCTATGTGAGGAAAATGCTTACAACATAAATATTGGTGATTGCATCTCGGAAGCGTAAATAGAAAATGCAAACCACTTCTTTTTTGCAATTGCATTTTGTTAATTGATTAATGTGCAATTATTTGCCGTTTTGCAGCCTATAGCAGAACTCTCATGATAAAAATTCTTAAAATAAAAAATATCTCTTCAAGGTTTATGCAAGTTTAAAAAGTCTAAAACCATGTTTACCAATTTTTTAAAGTTGTGTATTTAGGGAGAGTATATGAAACTGCATCTATTCTGTATTTTGCATACTCTTACTCCTTTACAATAGCTTAAGATGTTTTTGCTGGTGTGTGCAAGTGCATCTAGAGGAATAATTGGATAATAATTCCCAGTCAGAGTAATTAATCTGAAGAGCAGCAGGCTGTAAAGGGCTCGCGACATGGCATGCAGTACCGGTGTAAATCAGAAGCTTGGTGGATAACAAAGAAAGCGGTTAGGGTTGCATCAGTGCGTCTTCTGTTTACACTTAGCCACATTTATACAAGAGCTGCACTCTATTATGTGCTTTGGACCCCAGGGTATTGCAGATCGGTGGTCTGGGCACCTGAGTCTGAAGGCTAGAGCTGACTGTAAAATCAATGGACTGTCTTACTTTCACAGCTGCCGAGCCGTAGCTGGAAAGAATTAGCAGAGTTTTATAGACAATCTGATCTGAGGTGGAAACAGAACTTCGAATCGCAAGGGAGAAAGGAAGGGTTTGTGCTTCATTTATGTTTCCTATCTCTCAGTGTCTCTCGGTTTCTCTTCTCTGCTATAATTTTCTCACCTCTTCAGATTAAAAACAGTTTCCCCTTAAATAACTAATTCATGTCTTTGTCAGGGTATCAAAGGGAACTTGTTCCATATTTTAACAGAAAGCTTCCTTATCTGTTGCACTTGTGCAGAAACATGCACAAACAACTGTGAGGTAATGCTATCCCGTTTTCCTTCAAGATCTCCGTCTTTAGCCTCGGCACGCGGGAAACGGGAGGCTAAATAGTGAGGTTTTGGTACAGGGAGCAGCGTGGGACATTTCTCATGTTGTCAGAGCTCCCGCTGGGGTGCACATATGCCTACAGCTCTCAGCATCCAGAGGCCATCACTGCAGTAGGCGGGCCAATGGAACCCACGCACTCACTGCAATGAAAGGACCGAACTGTCACTCGCACACACAAGGGCAATTTCCCCACAGGAGGCCAAGGCCTGAAAGGGGCACATACTGTTCGAACAAGACATTCAAACACAACATACGGGCCAAAACAGACACACTTAGCTGACATCATAGACCCTCCTGTGCTATATGGATGAAGCAGATCGATTTGTGTGTGTTTACTAAGAGAAAAAGGAATGTCGGAGCAGATGAAGATGATGTGAAGTCCTCTGCAAAATGGTGAATGCAGGTTTTATCAATGTTAATCAGTGTGCAACTGTAGTCTCCTCCACTAAAACAATTTCAACAGCAGTGCCAAAGCTGCTGTACTTTTTAAATTGAAAACTTTTTCCTGTAATAATTTATTTGCCTAAAGACATTCAAATCGAATCAAGGAAAGAAACTCAACAGAAGAAGAAGAATTTGAAACAAAGCTCTGCATTTCAGTGAATTATACCAAGCTAATGGAAGTAAAACATGTTTGGTCATAAACATTGTATTGTAACAGTATTAACCCATAATCTAAAAATGACTAATTTTCTTTGTATGTTGATGGTTTTTCTGTTCACTTCAATATTCCAATAAATATCTGCGAAACATGCTTCTTGAGATTGAAGCCCTTACCAAATCTTCCTGACATTTTGTAATTTGGTCTGCTTTATTTCAATAAATGTTTAATTCAGAAGCAAAAATTCATCTGTCAGTCATATGCTTCAGTAACATCATTTGACATGAAGAAAAAAAAAATCACACAGTTCCAGCTTGACCAAATACTAGAAAATAAATGCTTGAATGCTAATATTGTGTTTTTATTTAAATCATGTTTTTCCTGATATAAACTCAAGTATTTGCTTTCAAATTAAATAGTAAAGAACTTGTCCTTGCACTTCAACTTTAAGTGATAGATGGTTTTTATATATTTTGATTGATGACTCACTACATTTCTTTTATAACTGAGCTTTTCAGATTTGGTTTCAGTCATGGATTTCATCATAGAGATAAAAGTTAAGTATCTAAGCTGTAATATTCTTATTTTTAAATTGGGGGACTGAAGTTTCCCAGAACATCATTTCACTTGTTTAAAATAAAATCCTCTGAAATACTTTAAACTCAGTTTTTTAAAGGAATTGTACAAGCGATCTGAAATTAATGCATTCTTTTTTGGTTTTAGTTTTAGGATTTAAATATAGCAATTTTCTGCTTATTGGTAATGAAGTATTCTATAGCTCTCTATATGTTCTGGATATACTTTCTGGATCTCACTACACATCATAAAGTGTAGTGAGTCAGGTCTGAGGCGGTGATTCAGTATTATACCTGTAGCAGCATTTCCATGACAGCATGTTGAGCTTTTCTAACATGTTGCAGCATCCTAACTAGTCAAAAAGAGTCACATCCAGTAGGAAACTGAATGTGGTGCAATTGTGTGTAAATCTTGTTGGATTGTCATAAGAAAGTGATGCCTGAATGTGAAGCATGGAGGGGAGGTTCAGAAAACCTTCTAGGTAAATGTAAGAGTTTCTTGATGAGTGTGGAAAATTGCTACTATAACTATTACTAGCAGGATGACTTTATTGTGTGTATGTCTGCACTTCTATAGCTTATGAAAATATATAGTTTTATGTGAAGAACCATCCAGCAGCAATTTTTTTGGCATCTGATATCGAAGCATAATTATGCAACTCACCCATGCAGTGTACCAGAATTATATTACTTCTGCATGCAAATTCTCTGTAGGCACTGATGAAGATTCACTAACTCATGTTAAACACTTTGGTGGTTGACCAGGCAGTGGAGTCAGAACTGTTGTGATTAATTCAGCTTTTAATTTTCTGACTGGGGCCAGTGATTGACAATGTATAAACTACTGATCTTACAAAAGAAATGCACTCTGCCCTTACTATGCTCCTGGCAAAAAAATTCCATCCATCCATCCATCTTCTGCCGCTTATCCGGGGTCGGGTCGCGGGGGTAGCAGCTTAAGAAGGGAGGCCCAGACTTCCCTCTCCCCAGCCACTTCCTCCAACTCCTCCGGAAGAACGAGGCGTTCCCAAGCCAGGCGAGAGACGTGAGTCTCTCCAGCGTGTCCTGGGTCTTCCCGGGGCCTCCTCCCGGTGGGACGTGCCCTAAACACCTCACCAGGGAGGCGTCCAGGAGGCATCCTAATCAGATGCCCGAGCCACCTCAACTGGCTCCTCTCGATGTGGAGGAGCAGCGGCTCTACTCTGAGTCCCTCCCGGATGACCGAGCTTCTCACCCTATCTCTAAGGGAGAGCCCAGCCACCCTACTTAGAAAACTCATTTCGGCCGCTTGTATTCGAGATCTCGTTCTTTCGGTCATTACCCAAAGCTCATGACCATAGGTGAGGGTAGGAACGTAGATCGACCGGTAAATTGAGAGCTTCGCTTTTTGACTCAGCTCTCTTCACCACGACGGACCGGTACAGCGCCCGTTTCACGGCGGACGCTGCACCAATCCGCCTGTCGATCTCACGCTCCCTTCTTCCCTCATTCGTGAACAAGATCCCGAGATACTTGAACTCCTCCACTTGGGGCAGGACATCTCCCTCGACCCGGAGAAGGCACTCTACCCTTTTCCGGCTCAGGACCATGGTCACAGACTTGGAGGCACTGATCCAAAAAAATTAATAAATAAAAGTGGAGCAACAATATAGCTTTACAATTCAATAAGTATTATAGGTTGTGAAGAACAATCATCTTTTAACTCTTTAAACTACAATCTTGACGGTGACATTTTAAAATGAATGTTTCTTTTCTTTGTGCATGCCTTTTACTTCAGGTTTGTGGATATTGTTGTGATTGTAAACTTTCCCTCCAAGGATGAATAATCAGTCAATCAGTTATTATTCATGGAGCACCTTTCCTGCTGCTATTTGATCATTTTTTTTATTTCTTGTATATAGCCTTTTTTTTATCCACAAATACACATGCAAATTATCTACAAATTATTTAAATGATCAGTGCACATATACTATTTTTAACTATATAGGGATATTTTTCTTATGCTACATATTTACCCTTATTCTATCCAGCTAAACAGTCAGATTAACAAAAATATGATGCATTGTGAAAACTATATAGTTGAGATTGAGTCTTTTCTTTCTTAAATCAGAAAATTACCCCGTAAGTCCTCCCAGAGAGAGGTCGACGATGAACAACGTACCAGAAATCTCCACAAACATAAAGTCAAGCTCAGTATATTAACTTGTAGGTGGAATTTGACTAGCAGAAAAACATAAAACTAATAGAAGATGTCACCTCTGGAGAAAAATAGTTTCAATGTAATTTTACATTTATCTATTGTGCTGCTGCCTAGACGCAAAAACAGGCTGGATCATTAAATTGAAAAAGTACTTCATTCAGACATCCGGAAAAGTTAAGATTAAAAAAAAATACAAAAACGAAAGAAATGTCACAAACGACTGTTTGACAATAGCTCCAACTCCAGTTCCTTTTACAACATACCTGAATCTATGAATTTTCTCCTCAACTTGTTATTAGAAGTCCAAGAATAAAGCATTCATTAGATTCAGGTTGGACCATGGACACGTTTAAAATATGCAGGACAGTTGTTCTCAAAGACTCGAGTGGGAGACTCCTATTGAGCTAATAGTGAGGATTATTTGCCTTATAAATGGAACAGAGAAAGACAGAGGGGAATCAAGCAGGATCAGAGCTGTCACCCTCATTCAGTCCAATTGAACTGCCTTTTTATTAAACTCCTCTGTATACCTCAACTTGCCTCTTCAAACACACCAGCAGTGGAAATATCAACTTAAAAGATTTCAAGTCAGACCATTCCAGAAAACTGGACCTGAATCAGAGTCACTAAACAAATAAGGTAACTTTTAAAATCAATTTTGCTTATCTGCTTTTAATCTCTTCCCAGCTGCTTTTTGGGCATATTCAGCCCCCACAGAGAGGTCACAGGCTGTAATCCAAGCTCCTTGTAATTACCCCCATCAGACCAAGGACCCTCTTTAGTGCGGATTTGCCAGTTCGACCTCCCCCATTCTCATCTCAGATCCAAAAGATTACAAAACAAGAAAAAAAAGGTTTCAAATCGAAAGAATCTCACCCACAAATTGGCAAGCTTGTAATCAGCCCCGTAACCTGCCGTCTGCTTGGAGGGATTGCTGAGGAAGTGGGGGGTTGGCAAGCGTTGAATTCAATGGTTGAATAGTTTCACAAGCAAGAACACACAGGAATCAAACCCTGTCTCTAAACTGTATAACAGTGATGCCACAGCAGCAACAGCGCTCCCCTGTGACCCAACTTGCTTGTGAGGTGATACAACAGCAGAGGTTAAATTGGAACAAGAAAAAAGCCTGTGAAGTCTGACAAAGAAGACAACCTTCACCAGGGAGAGAAGGAATGCCATTTTAATACAACAGAAGACGCACAATCAGCCGAATGCCACAACCCTGAATGTTGCACCTAGAAAAAAAAACAAAAAAACTTGAAAAATCAAGGAAATATCAATGTGTCATCCATTTGCATGAGACAGTTGCCCATGCATTGAAGCCATTTTATTAGATCACTGTAATTTAAAGCTCCACACAAGATTCGTCATATTCAGACATCTGGTCAGTGTGAGCATGAAAATCTCTCTCAGTATTATTTCTTGAAATCTTTTCCATTTTATGCCTTTTCACCTTCAGATTTCTCGCACATCTTTGAGTTCTTTGATTATGAAGTGGAATGAAAGAGTAAAAAGCTTTATTCAGCCATACCGGGAGAAAGTGCACTTGCACTTGCATTAAAGAATTGCAATTATTTTCTTCTCTTCTCCTCTTTTTTGTGTGTGCAGAAACTGGAATAAATATGATTGAGGGTTGGAAATAAATCAGCCCAGCAGAGCAGGTCCATTAACTCAACCCACACAAACGATAAGTACACCTTCATTTTCTCACATAATCTGAGACAAGATGGAGTTAAACATGCAAATGAAGTGAATAAATGTTCTGGTATATAAATGTACTGCTCTGCAATTTTATTTTATTTTTTAACCTTGAAAAATTCTATCACAACTGTGAAACCTAGCAGGATGACTATGCAATGTAAGCAAGTTTGAAAATAAAAGCAAAATGTCAACGGAATTTACTCAAAATGAGAGAACAAAGTGAAAATAAAAAAAGTAAACATCTTTGGAGATGTTGAGGATTTTCTCCTTGCTCAGTGCTATTTACAGCTTCTAAATGTTCAGCTGCAGCTTCTAATATCTACTTTCCTTTTTTTTTTATTATAATTGTTATCATTATTATTTTTTTTTACCGTTTGTACCTCTAAACTTATAAACTTCTTGAAAATGATAAATCCTTCATAAGTTTGCTTCAACGTGAAATTTCCGAACTGATTTTCCATTGAGAACTGGTCAGATTTCTCCCAGTTATTTAAAGGAAAGGGTTGAGGGGAAATCTCTGCTGCGGTCGTGTCCAGTGTTATTTCCCCTGATACCACAACTTTCAACAATAGATACGTGAAAATGTGACTCTGGCGTCAAAAACCGGTTAAGGAGCAGACATTTGATTTAAGATGCATACAACGCTTCATAAAACTTGCAAATAATTCAGACCGATTACTATGATCGATGAGCTAAATCACTTAATTAATGACTCACTGTGACTCTTCAGCTTGTATGATCAATATGCACAATCCTCATTTTTTTATATTCAGACACTTTTTTGGGGGGATGATTTGCTCTCGTCTTAGCGCCGCTGCCAGAGCAGCAGCTGAAAGCGGCGACAAAACGCGGCTTTTCCCCTCTCATCTGACGGAGGGATCTCTGCCTCGGCGCAGTCACAAGGTGCTCAACACTTACCGATCAGCATCGTGCTTCCAGGAGCGTGTCCGGCTGCCTCCTGCTCGGTGTGTCACCTTGCGTAAAAGTCGGCGTGAAAATTTGTAACGCACTTTTATCCCCTGGGAGACAGGACACGCACGGCGCGCAGGTGCGACCTGGAGACTTCCTATAGTCGCGCGGGGGACTCGAAATATGCCAGACTCGCTTCTTGGCGACTTCTTTCCTCTCCTGTGTTTTTTTTCTTTCTGTATGTATCCTTTTCTGTATGTTTGGTCACCAATCCACTCAAAATATCCCACCGATGCGCGTTCCTCTCAAGCCAAAATCCGCACGCTGCTGCCGCTGCTCCGCTTTGCCTGAAGGAGGCGAGGAATGGGTTTGTTGGAGAGGAGCTGAGCGCAATTGTCTGCTCCTTCTCTCGCTCTCTCTTTGCTCTGACTCTCCTTGTCATCCCTTTCTCCCTGTCCTACCTCTTCCCCCCTCTTCATCTCAGTAAGCTCCTTTACCTTGGCTTCTATTTTATAGGCACTCCGCAAACCTGACCGACTTGGCAATACTGTAGGTTTGAGACACCCCTATGATCTTTCTGTTGATATAGGGAAAAAAGTGTAGATGAGTGGTGATAGAAGCTTCTCCGAGGATTGTTAAATATAAAGAGGGAGAAAACATTATTTTCTGAGATAACATTCCATTTGTGCTCCTAAAAAAAAGATGATTTGTCTGCACTTCTCCAGCTGCCTTGTGTGCATGACAGTGTGTAAGTGAGAGTGGTTGCGAGTGATGGTTTTTCACAGCCATCTCTCTTGCCAGCTCGCTACTCCTTAGTGTGTTCTCTTGTTGGTGGGTCTTTTTGGTGAAGCTGACAAAATATCCCAGGGTTTGGAATTGACTCAGTTTTTAGTGGAGCCAGATCCAAACAAATTAGTACAAAAAAGGTCTGTGTGTTTGTCTAAAATCCTTATGCCTTGTAGAAGTATTCAGACCCTAATCATATTTTCTCCCACATAGCCACAAACGTCAATTATTCTTTTTACTAGTCGTAAAGTAGTGAAGTGGAAGGAAAAAAATGCATTGTTGTCAATATTTTTTTATCAAGGAAATCTGAAAAGTAAGGCAGCCATTGGCATTCAGTCTCCTCTACTCTAAAACCCTTAAATGAATTGCGGTACATTCATCTGCTTGTAATTTAATCCCAGTATAAAGCCAGCTGTTCTGTTAGAGAACATTAGCAAATAAATTAATAGTTATAAAAATAAAACAACGGATCATTTGAACATTTGACAGAGATCAGAGAATTGTCTGTAATTAAATTATTGTGGCACCTAAAGCATATTCTTCCACCAAAGCTAAAAGGCTGGGCAAGCAAGTCAAGTACTAATATGCCTGAGAAGACAGACAAGAAGAAAACCATATAGTGATTACTATTGGGTATTGTCCTGGGAGTGTCAGGATACTGTGTAGAACTACATGCCACATTTTCATATTTTCATTCATGAAAAATGTTTAAAACCATTTGTAATTGGAGCATGCAGAATGTATACATTTTCAAGGGGAATGAATACTTCCACCAGGGATGGTAGGCTATGAGGATCTTGGGCTCAATGCTAAGCTGTCTCGGAGTCGGGGCAAAACCAATTATCGAGGGTGTTATCAGGAACCTAATTACACTATTAAACGTCTCCTTCTTCATCTCAAAATTCCCTTCATTTTCTCCCCTCCCCCCCTTTGTGAACTCCCTCCTATTCTGTGGACCACTCTCTCCTCAAACTGCACATCCATCTATATTTGTGCCCCCTCAAATTCAACACTCCACATTTTCCATTTTCTTGCATTTGCTGGTTTGGCAAAAATGCCAGTTGCTGTGCTCATGCCGTCATTGCAGAGGAAGGCTTTCTATTGCATCTGAATTCTCTGTGTCCAATGTGTCTCACCTGCCTCTGTCTAATTTCACACTTGTCTACTGCTAATCAATGCACAATGCTTGTTCCTAGCCAGTTTGTTGTCATGTACCTCAGCCTGCAGATGCACTACAAAGTGTGAAAGTGACACATGGCAGCAGGGACAGGTTGTAATGATCAGACTGCTGATGGAGAGTTCCTTTTAAACCATGAAATATTGGCTCTGACAGAGGGTTACATGGGGCGTGAGCCGCCTTTCTCCTCCGATCCAGGTTCCTGTTTGTTGCTGCTCACAGAGGCAGCAGCGGTCCCAGAAATCTCTCTCCCCGAGGCAGAGCAAGGGATACAGGGGCAGCTGGGCTGTCCCACTGCCTCATGCCAACCGCCGGCCTGCGGGCTGGCATGTCGGAGCCAGGGCTAATTAGAAACACGGGAACGACTCCAGGCCTGACATCGGCGAGCCTCAGCCAAAATGATTTGTTCTAGCCTATTTGTTTGAAGGATAGAAGACGAACACAGCTGCACATCAGTGCAAATTTTAAAACAGTTAATATATAAAAAAACAACAACAAAAAAACAAAAAAAAAAACAGTTACAAATTCATTTTCAAAGGTGTTTTTATATGTTACAAACAAAAAAGCCAAAATCCATCTTATCCCTGGTGGCGATGCTGTAATATTGATTTTGTCAGTTTCTCCCTGTATCATAAGTTTAGCTGCAGTAAATTGGTTTGTTTTGGGACCTTATCATATACACTGAGCTGCATTTTTGAAGAAACTGTTTGGAGCTGCGCTTTTAATCAGATGAAGCTTAAAGCTTTATTCATACCTTTGCAGATAATTTAGAAGAGAACACAACTCCTTTCAGGACGCCTACTTTAACTGCAGGGTGCATTCAAGGCAAATCACTTAAGATAATCTATTTAATTAACACTAAAACAAATCAATGAATAGTTTTCATAATAAGCTGTCACAAAAGTCCAATTTAGCACTTTCTAAGTAACATTTTAATCACTCTAAGATAAACACTAGACACTTCTCTATAGTAAACATTTGAAATGCTGCAATGTAATAAGACATAATTCTCAGAACAATATTTGAGTCTAAATCTTTGTGGAAGAAAAGCATAAATCAAGGACATATTTGAAGTTTGTTCTTTAATTTTTGTCTCTTCTGATTTGTTCCCAATCGTGTTTTTTTTTTTCACATGTTTTGTGAGAAGATTGTGTTTTGTGTCACTTGCACTTTCTCACCCATGTGCTTTTAGTTTATTTGATTTAATGTGAATGAATTAATTTAAAAAGAATATATAAATATTCAGTCTTTTGGAAACCAGTCCAATTTTTTTATCGATTGTTTCAAGCTCATTGATGAATATATTTATATAGAAGGACCAATATGTATTTTTTAGGCTTTATGATCAAATATGAAACATCATAAAATTAAGATAATAAAATCCCATTGTCTAAATTGTGCAGGATAACCATGTTTCAAAGAATCTAAAAGTAACTGAATAAGACTAAACAGTGTTGTCTGATTTTCTTCTTATTTTAAATACAATGCTTTTCCCTAGTAAATGAGATTTTCTTTTCTTTTAATGAACATAAAAAAACAGCTGTCCTAAGTCTTATTGCCCACACTGAACACCCACAGTTTTCCAATCAAATTTAAATCTGACTTTTGCGTGCTGCTGTCCTTGGTACTGGATAGTGAGTTAAACATGAAAAACAAACTGGCTATTATTCAATGCTGTGCTAACATTGTTGATACTTGATTTTATATCTGATCATTTTAAAAACTCTAGAAGTAAGTGGTCAAAATAAATAGTAAAACCAATTCACAACAATAGAAAAAATGGTCAGTTATGTTATTCAAAAAGTGCTGAATCACATTTAAAAATGTAACTTTATTGATGTAAAATAATCAAATGTGACGTTAGCTGTAATGCATCATTAGGTTAACAGTGGTCAGCCTAGGAACTCTGCATAGAAGCATCCAGCCCTGACAGTATGTCAGAACTGCTAGCTAAAAAAATATCTTCATAGATTCACTTCCAAGACATCGACTGTCACCAGGATCTCTGTGTGCAGCTGAAAGTTAAACCTCAGTAAATTGTGGACAATTGTTACCCCACAAAATGGTTTTAAAGGATGGAGGGATCAGAAAGGCAGTTGGTGTGGGGTAAAACAGACTCATGAGCTTGTGCACAATCTGGAAGCAGCTTTGTTGTTACATGTGTCACAACTCCCACCGAGGATAGTAAGAATACTTTCATCTCAGCGGTCTAGTCTGAGCATATCAGCCATGCTCATGAACAGAACTTTTAAAGTCAAAGTGTTTCCAAAAGTGCAGCAAACAACAGAGAAGGAAGAACAGTAAGAGACAGCAGAAAACGAATCAAAAGCTGTAATGCCAAGCACAGGATCCTGTTAGTCTTGTTGGCATGAGTCATCATGTCTCTATGCCTAAATAAGAACAACATTTTGGGAAAATTTGGCCACCCCTGCTCAAAATACTTATCAAATTAGTCAACAGCAGAAGTCAGAGGATAGTTGTCCAATTAAGTCAAAGTTGTGAGGACTGCATGCTGCAAAACTATCATCAAATCACCGTCATTTGTTCATCTAAGTGTTTATCAAATCCTGACGAACAGTTCAGTTCTTGTGTCACTTGTGATTTCATAAATCCAAATAGATTGCCAAAAGAATGATCTTTTTTTCCCTTAGATGTTTGCTTTTTGAAACATTTAGTAAAATATTACAAAACTCAAAACAACAGTTTTCTTTTTTGTCTGTGTATATTTGTTAGTGATGATAATACACCACTGGATACACTATTTAAGTGTAAACTGCTAGAAAGCCCAACAATAATTTGTAAAACTGATCATTTTATTGACTTTTTGACTCAGTGTGATTCCATTCACAGTAGTTATGGTTAATTTTCTGCCCTTTTTTCATTCAACCAAAAAGAACCCCTGAAAAGTCAAGCCACCTAAGTTTGTAATTTGAATGTCCCCAACACATTTTCAGGTTTCAGCAGTCACTTTTTTTGGGTCTGCTCACCATGGTTACAGATGTTGTTCTTGTCTGCCACAAGTTTGTGGAAAAAGGCACAGCTTAGGTCCCACTGCGCTGCTGTAATTCAATAGATGGACTGCTGAGCATGTGAAGACATAGAAATCCTGCTCTTACGAAGAAGTGAACCAACATCCAAACAGCATAGTACAGAACATGATATTTCCCATGCATTTTGCTTTAATAGTTTATTTTTTTGTTAGCTCTATGATGTTGAGGATAATATCTCTTTGCCATCACCCTAATCTTTTTCTCACTCCACATATTATTCATCAAATCCATCTGGCTGGTTTGCTACAAAACATTTGAATTGCTTCCAGTGTTGGTAGAATCAAAATATTATGTGAAACACATATCTTAATAATTTTGGTCTGAACTCTATGTTTGAGAAAAACTGAGCAAAATCAGAGAAATAATAGCAGAGAGCATAATCAATACATATTAGTGACTAATTTTACTGATGTAACATTTATTTGTTGTTAAATGTCACAGAATGACTCAAGGGTGTATGCAGTGTATAATAGCTTCTCTGCATTGGAGCTTTGAAAAATTATTGCAGTGCACCCATAGGACATTTATGAAGGCTTAAATGTTATATCTTTTGCTGCACTGTCATTGTTTTTACTTGAGTATTGTGCATCTGCTTGGAACCAGTTAACAACAAAACCATCTGCCATAAATAAGTGCAGATGGAAATGCCCAACCATGGTTTTGTTTTGTAAATGTAGGACAATGAATGTGAAGTTGACACTGGTGGACCATTAATAAGTTGTCTGAGTTGCTGTGAGCCAAGTATCTATGGTGATGAGTGAAGGACCCTGGAGAGAAGAGAAGGTCAAGCTGTCACTCTAAAGTTTAATGAATTTGTGTTATCAATCCACAATGGGGTTCATTTCTCTACTTTTCTCTGGAATGCTAAACCCAGGTGAAAGCATGCAAAGATTAATGTGTTGTTACTGGACAAAATTATACCTAAAAAGAATAAAGATTGAACTGGTGTTGGAATGCAGTTTCAGACAGAGAAATGGTGAATGAATAAATTGGAAAAATGGTGGTGGGAAAAGAAAATATTTATATAAAACAATGGTCACATGTTTGTGATTTCTTTTCTTTGTAAAATCAGGAATATTTTTTCTTACACTGTACATTCCTTAGTAAATAGATCAACACTATACACTATATTAATATTTTTGCAGAGCACTGAGATCTTTGTAAGACAGTAGAACTTGTTAGGTCGGAGAAAAATGGGAGAGAGCCATTCAAGACAAAGTCAGTTTAAGACTTGATGGAGGTGGGACGTATGATGAAGCATGAAACGGAGATTTCTGCTGTCACCTGAGAGGATGATGCCGATAGACTGTGTCATGCAGCACTAATGCCATGTGACATCTGCTTAGATATGGCTTGTGGGCATCTTTGCATCTTTCCTCTGTTCTCTATGTGCACCCCCTCATCTGCACACATGTACTCACACACACACACTAAGTAGTATTAGTCATTCACAGAAGGTCACAAACTTCTAAGGCTCATCTGACAGACTTCTGGCATGCACCTTTTGTGTAACAATATGAGCCAGGAATGTATAAATGTATGAAAACAATTATATTTTCAAATTAAAAAAAATCAAGACAGTAAAAATGTTTAACAAAAATAGGATTAGAAAGTAATTAAGTACATGGAATTCATGCAAATACTTTATTAAATACGTAAAAACCGACATTCAACCCCTGAGCATTCTGGGTGTGTAAAACATACATAGATGCATAAAAAAATGATGTAATTGTTGGGTTTTTCAGAAATGATCAAAATTCGATGATTTTGATCATCAAATTTTGGAGAGTTTTGGATTTTAATGTAGCTTAGGTTCTTTTGCTTTCAAATACTTAATATTATTGAGCCATCAGGTCTCAGCTTTGTGATAAGAAACAAATGCAGGGTTTAAAGTTCTGAATGAAAATAGGTGAAAACAAAAAAATCCCTTGCCACACTTCATGCTAAATTCCCTTCTTGTATACAGAATAAAATATAGTACAGTAGAGTATGAAACTGTATTAGTATTCCACTTTGAAAAAACCCAAACACTGGAAATAAAACTAAATCTTCTGGTCTTGCTAATTATTCATTTTTAAATGTTTCAAACAAAGCATTAAACATTACTATCAAACAAAAATAACCAGAGTTTGTACAGAAAAAAAAATACAAATGATTATTTCATTTACTGAGGTAAAGTACTATGAAAATCAACTTCCCCTCTAAGCAAAACAACTGAGTGCCAACTTTGATGGAAGCAGCTCACTTAGCAAAAACAGTTATTCAGTCCTTTCTATAATTATGGAAACATTTGGCCCCCTTTTCTTTGTTGAACTGTTTTAATTTAGACACACTGGAGGGTCTTTGAGTATGAAGGACCTGCTTAAGGTCACTGCTGTATAACTCAAGTGCACTTGAAATTAAGGTCACAAACTCATGGCCAGAAATTCTCTTTCAGGGTTTTCTGCTTGAGAGCAGATTTTTATGTTACTAGATATCACATTGGTGCATTGAGTGTTGTGCCAGGGATAGCGCGCAGGTAAAGTTTAAGGTGAAGTTTGCAGGCAATAAACAGTAGAAATGAATGTAATTAAAACATCTTTCAAGAGAGGATTGGATTCACTCCACTCTTCATGTAGACTTTGTTGGATTTTGTTAAATGTATTATTACTTAAAGCTCCAGTCATGTCTCTAAGGATGAGTGCTTTGCATGTATTTAGATGTATCCACGACAATGACAATACTTTTTTTTTTTTTGCACTCAGAAAAACAAGCAAGTAAGTTTTTTCTGAGTGCACTCAGAAAAACAAGCCTGAAATAACAAATAGAACAAACTGAGTTCAAATATAACCACTATAAAATCATGGCTTTATTGACATGGATTCTCTTCTGGGAGTTGGCATGAATCCCTGGCAGAATAATTTAATCTAAGCTTGATAAAGATAAAATTGAATTATAATGAATAGATCAAAGAGGTGTGAGCCAATAAGCTGCAACTCAAGAGATAAACAAGGGTAGTGACACTGTCTACCCTTGTTTATACAAGGCTGTATTGTATTATTGACTTGCTGCCTTTCCTAGTGGCTCTCAATGCTCTTTGAAAGGGAAATATAGAAATGTTAAATCAGCGATGCCTTAATAATTTTGAAGCCACATCAAATGTCCAGGTGATTCACATTTCTCTTTGAGAACTTTGAGATCAGCAGATGTAAGAAAAACCTCTAAATATTTGTGGTTGTTTGACTGATATTAGGAGCAGAGATGCATCTGAACAGGTTTGATGCAGAACAGGGTTTTGCTGTTGCATGAAAAACACAATATGATAATGGAATTCACAATTTAAATTCTCTAACACTTTATATTAGTTGTACTAACCATATTTCTGTTTTCTGTTCTTCCCCACATAACGTAGATCTTCGCCTTAACTCTTAAAAGGCTGCCACCATTTACAAATCAAGCCTTTTCCAGGTCAGACAGACGTTGAAAGCTTAAAGGAATAAATCATCGTATCTTTGCTGCAATATGTTCACCCTTCCTTTAATCTGCTAAAAGCCTCGCTCTCTCTCACTTTCTCTGAGTCTTAATCACGCATACACACCTCTCACTGTGCCTTTGTTCAAAATGGAGTTTCCTGTTAAGTAAGTTCCTACATATCTGTGCTTCCCTCTGAATAATTATAGCTGTCTTTCAGTCTTCACTCAGCGATAACATCTATCCCAAAGAGTTTTGCTTTTAGCTAAAGGTAAAAGCAAATATGATGTTCACTCACTCATAAAACAGTTTTTTTCCAGTTTCTCACTGTCATAACACATATCTAGTTCAACTAAGCTGAAAATATGTTAATTCCTTGAAACAGTTTTATTTTATTATTATTTTTTTTTAATCAAGAAGAGACATCACTGGCATTCTGAAAATAAAACATATCTTGTTTAAAACTAAGGAAAACATGAGGTATTTTTTTCTTATAACTGTGGACTGTGCGTTTTAGGAAGATACCAAACATCTTTGTTAGATAAAACATGAGAACAGAAAGTTATTGCAACTTTGAGCTTTGTAAAATACTTTTCAATATATCTGTATTAGCAGCGGTAAAAAATACTTATTGATTCCTTACAAAGCTTACTATTTATTTTTTTTAAATAGTTATTTTGGAATAAGGCCAGTATGCATATGTTCATATTTTAGCCCAGCTCTACTCAAATACATTTTTGACAAATGATGAAAATGTATTTGAATTATTTTTATTTTTTTTTTACCAAAACCACAAGGCACGATTCTATGAATGACAGGCTAATTTATGGAGCCACTGGCCTCCTCATTAGGGCTGACTCTACCAACCTGCAGTCCGTGCTTGGTAGGTAATGACAGGCAGCTCGGCTCAAGTGGCAAACAGCCATCCATCTTTCTTCCTAATAGTTTCTCTAAACTAACAATTTTCTTTTTCTGTTAGCCATTTCAACCCGCGCCACTTTGCATACAAACAGTTCTTCAATCCTTTCCTTCTTCGTGTTCAGAGTATCTCTTCCTTTACTTCTCTCACACGCTCTCTTTACTTTCAAAGTGGGACACTAAGATCCCAAACTTCAAATTGACAACTCACAAGCTCCCTCATTTCCACTCCTGTCAATCTACTGTTTTTAGTGCCAATTTTTCTTTCCTTTCACCACCATCTTTCGCTAGACTTAAAATCTCTCTTCCTTAAACCTAACGCTGACAAATAAACAAATGAATGGAAGATCACTGGAAAGGAACACCTTATAACTGCATGGCCGGTTATCTGACTGGCAGGAGTGATGAGTGAGTTGACTGAGTGTATCTGCTGTAATTTGAAGATGGGGTGGACAGGTAAGACAGGTGCCGATGTTAGACACTAAACTCCACATGAGCACCTCTGGAGAACTTCTCTGACTGTATCAATTAAAAAGTAGAGACCAGGCTGTCATTGATGCATCAACAGTAAAACAAGAAAATTAAAACTTTATTGTAATAATGTTTTTAGGGTTGGGTTTCCTGCCATATCATTGCTTTGCCCTGTTGGCAGGGCAAAGCAACAGGGTTAATACATATGTTGGCATGAAAATGTATTTGTCATTTTTGCAATTAAATGTCTCTGGTCTCTAGACCAATCAGTAATATCAGACAAACATAAAAATATGTCTTCAATTATTACAGTAGAAAAGCTAAAGCTATTCCAAACAGACTGGGGCTTAGTAAAAATAATAGCTCTTCTCGCTAAATCATGAATTAACTGATTGACAGATATTTTTTTGGGTCAAATTTCACAAGCCACTCCGAGACTGAACTAGTGCCAGGCTTCATGTAATTGAACCTCTCTGACAACAGGAAGTAGGTTAAGCATCTAAAATGCAAGATGCCCCGAGCTAAAGAAATGTAAGAACAGATAGAAAACAAAGTCATTGATATCTTTCTGGAAAGTAAAGACCACATTTCAAAGATTTAATGCTGCTGCAAACCACAGTTAGAGCAATTATCCATGGAGAAACATGCAGCAATGGTTCCTCTTCCCAGGACTGGCCAACCTGCCAAAATTACTTCAAAAGAGCAACAATGACTCCTCCAGGAGGTCACAATAAAACAAAGGACAACATCTAGAGCACTGCAGACGCCACTTGTCAGAGTTGATCATTCAATGAAAACAAAGAAAACAAAGTAGATCACAGAGGCCGTCAAATTTCAAAACCAAACAAAAACTACTTATTGATAATCCCTAAACAGTTTTTTTTGTCAAAGTACCAAAGCTTACTTTAACCAAAGTATATCTAGTTACCCCTGTTTAGCATGTGGGGCAAGATTCCAAGTAGCTCTCCCTAAATTTGCTGTTATGAAGACAGACAAGCTCTGCAGACTTTAATGTATCGTTTATTTTTATGTTTAATGTCATGAACTAAAGGGCCGACATCTGTTTACCATGTAAATGTATTATTTTGGGGCAAATTATCTTTTTATTTTAAATTAGTTTAAAATGTGATGCTCTTATAACAAATAAATAAATAAATAAATAAATAAATAAATAAGAAATCACGCATATGAATCAAATCATATGAATTATTCGAGTGCCAGAAGATGCCATCGGCTCAGCATGACGCTGAGGAATCAGCGGCGTCTACAAGTATGTTTGTGTGTGCGTGTGCATTCAGTCACATCACAACAGAGGAGAGGACACTCCATTTAGCATCACTGTCACATGGAGTTTTACAGATAGACAAACACCCAAAGAGACAGACTGAAGGTGTGTATGTGAGAGAGAGGGAGAGAAAGTGACAGAGTCATGAGAGGAGAAGATGGGTTTCCTAACATAAATAAATCATCAATGTGTTTCGTCACCTTGGCTGAGTTCACAAGTAGAAGATGAATTGAGGAACGAAGGAGGAGGTAGTGAAGGAGAATGAAACAGATTGTGAAGAGAGGAGAGCTGCTGGCTGGGGTGAACAAAAGCCAGGTGGGAATCCTGATGTATGCTTTATGGCTCAAGTGGTAAAGAAATGAAAACACAAGAGCATCTGCTTCCAAGATGAAGCAACAACTGCCAAGAATAACCAGACTCTTCTGGTTTTAAAACAGGAAAAAAAGAAAAAGAAAAAAAAAGACAAACCCATGGAAACCATTATACTGTTTATTATAATGGTAAGTGTTTGCCTACTTCAGTCTGCTGCCGTCTGGGAAGTGGATATATTGACTATTTCTATAATTATGGTATAACAAGAGTTTCTAGCTAAATAACAGATATAAATGTGACTCTTCTCTTTGCAGATGAGCCATGTCAGATAACCACAACAGCAGCTGTTCAACATTAACTGACCAGATCAAGTATTGTTTTGGGAAATGATAACAGCCATTATGTGAAATTATATTTCAACATGGAAAATTGTTTGTGGAAAGCATAGAATTGACATGCATGCTGCTGATTCTGTGTAAGTGAATCATCGGTTGAAAGGAGCATATTAAAAAACTAGAAGAGTCAAGTTCAATCAGAATGTCAATTCTGATTGACATTCTGATTGAATGTGAATCAGAATGTGTCAGACCCATAAAAATAGTTCATAAAATAAAAAGGCTGCTCATCTAAAAGGGCCAGACACAACATTTCTGGAAAATAAAGCACACATACACCCCCTACCACAAAAGAAAAAAAAAATATTTATTACAAACCATGAATAAATTATTACAAGAAATTGTCAAGACTACTCATATCTAAGAACAGTTTTTTCAGCCAAAACTAAATTTGTTCCCATTATATTGCACCAACCAAGTGCATGTTTCAGCTGAAATCCAGGTACTTACATTTTCTAAAATATATTCAAAGTATAAATTTAAAAAATTTTAGTCACTTACTGTCTTAGTTTCTCATAGATCCCTCCATGTTAAGAATTCACAAACGCATTTATTAGAGACCAATAATTATCTATCTGAGGAAAACAAGGTCTGGGTCATCACTTCAGATTTATTTTTGAAGAGGATAACTGGCAGATTTAATTAAATTATATTAAAACATTCAGGGTGTCAAATTAACAACCTGTTTGGAATTTAATTACTTCCTTGCTCTTTTATGAAGAGCAAGAGCAAAATTATAAATATGCTCCAAAACATAATGCCAACATGGGGTTTTAAAATTTACACCAAAATTCTTATGTTTCATTGTCCCATATCATAATGCCTTGTTGGATATAAGCTAATATTACTACATCATTTATTGCTTCAAATCATATATTGAAAAATGTCACTTTTGAATAACCGGCTTCTTTGATGAAGCTAAAACTTTCCGTCTTTCCCTCCCTCGCTCTTTATTTTAGGCCAGTGACTAACCCTGTGCAATATGAATATTATTGGGACGTCACTTTTATTCCTTAATAACTGCCTTGGCAAACTGAACTGCAATTAAAGCAAGTCCATTAAATGGAAGTTCATTTGTATTTCCACTGTATTAAAAAAATATTTAATCTGGAGTGGTGAACTGTTAAATTTTTATCTCCAAGTGGAACGTTTTTGCTTATTTCTACATGCGTTCAAATTGTTTTACCGCACCTCTCTGAATATTTCGTATTTTTGTATATTTCTCAGCCAGTAAAGGTACAGTCTGAGCGGCTTAAAATTAAATACAAGTAATAGTTGCTAATTGGCTGACTGACATCAAATCATTAAATAAAATATCTTCCGACTACTACAGACAAGCACTGCAAGATGCAATATATCAGTCTGTTTCTCATTATCATCTGAGGTGCTTAAGGCTATGCATTAGCACATAAAAGTGTTTTTTGCCTTCTTGCTTTTGCAAGATTGCTCATATTCACACATACTGTGCTGAAGAGGAAGAGGATTTACATAAATGTCTGCAAATGCTGAGAGAAATTTTAGTTAGTACAGTCCTGAGGCAATAAAGAAGATATATAGATAACAGTGAAATCAAGGGAAAACAAGCAATGGTTATAATATGAAACAACACTTTAGTTAAGGGTGGACAACTAAAATAAGGAAAAGAATGTGAAGTATAGTTATATTTGGGCTAAGCTTGGAACTCACCTTGAAAGAACATGCATCTTTGGGCTCAATAAATAATACAAAGATAAAGTCAGTGAATGCACGTGTGCCTTTTGCATCAGATAAAGAGTCATTGGCAGTGGCAGCATGCTGCTTTGTACTGTGAAGATAAGACTATTCAGACTTGAAAGCAAAGGTTTTCATATAATAAATATGGCTTACGGCAATACACACACAAAGCAAAGGTCAAATCATATTAAAGTGAAAGTTACAAAGAACCAATATGAAGTAGGTCAGATTTTACTAGAACAGCAGAGCCACTGAATATTTTCATATTCAGATGATGTGAAAACAGAAACAAAGTTGTTGTTTTTTTTTGTCTGTTTGAAGAAGTACATCTGTAAATGCTTGCTTTATTATTTTGCACATTTTGTCATGTGCAGATGTTTTATTGGAATTGTATGTGCTAACTTAGAAGCAAAAAATGTTTTACGATTTTCAAAATTTTGTATATTGGTGGATAGTGTGCATTGGTATTCAAATATTTTGAAAACCACTTTTCTTTCCACTTCATGATTATCCACCACGTTGTTGGTCAAGGACATAAAACTGGCACAATACACATAGTTTATTTATAATTTCACAAAATGAAAAAAGTTCCAGGAGTATGATTAGTTTTACACTGTTTCTGAAACTGGAAGCCACTTCTGTTTCACAACTGTGAACCTCGAAGAGTTAAAAAGCAAACAAACAAGTTCAGTGGCATCAGAGAATTATATAAATAAGTTTTAAAAAACAGCATCAGAATGGTGGAACTGCTGCTCTCTGAGATGTGGTTCCATCCTGAGGGAGCTGTGAGGACTTTATAAGTAGAGGAAAATAATATAATGTGAGCTACCCAGTGAGCATGACATAGTGGAAACACTGGGTTTTTGCTCCTCTCTAAAAATATGACAGCGCCTGACGCACCTGACTGAAGGCCTGGAAAATATCTGTGAAAAGGAACAATAAAAGTGAAATTCTATGAGGCTTCGGAAAACCCCAGTATGTGTTGGTGAATCTCCCGTTGCCATTACACCAAGCTGAAGGTGCAGCCCCACCCAACCAGCGGCCTCCACCAGCCCTGTGACAAAAACTGCAGGAAAAATGAGCCTGCATGGTGAATTAGACCACATCTACAAAATGTATCTTATATATTTTTACTTGGCAGTATTTACTAGCTACCTCATAAAAGATCTCAAATTACCAGATCATGAGGACATCTTGAGTCCTCGTCTCTCTTTTGTTCACCTCAGAGATTTTGTGTTGAATTTAGTTTGAGACGCTGTCAAAGTCTTTCAAGAACTGTTGCTTTTGTTGATTTGGATGTCTGCAAATAGCTAAAATCAGAAAATGCTTAAAATGATTTGTGTACACTTACTCAGTTTTTGGTCTTGATTTTTGCCTCTTAAATTTGTGGTTGATTTAAACAGGTTAAATGTCCCATTACATCAGTGCACATTTCAGTCTCCATTTGTTGTTGGGTTGTTTTCTTTTTCTTTTTTTAGAGAAGCTGAGACAAAAGGACTGAAAGACAACTAAATGTGACAAGTAAGGCAAGCTGAGATTCTTCACAGGGATAAAATATCACAAAAGTCATGGCATGCACCCAGTGCCACCGAGTAAGTCTTCAGATTCCCCTGATGTGTGTGCATAGGCATGCAACCATGTCTGTGGTTTCAACCTCTGCTGTTGTGGGCATGCATCGTCTCGTTGCCTTCTTGTTTTTTTGTCTCATCAGACAACCCAGCCTCATAATCCACCCTTCCACCTCTGTACGCCAGGTCACATGGTGAGCTCTAGGCGGTTTCATGACCCATCATTTCCCATGGCTGACTGTCGGAATAGATCATGATGCCGCGCGAGTCTAACGCTGACGAGCTGAGACAGCTCCATTCTGACTGGGAGGGGTCTAGTGGACCAAGCACAATCTGCATCCACCACCCCTCCTCCACATTACAAATGCACACACAAGTAAACACAGAGACACACACAAAACTACATAGTGTGTGGGCTCCACTGTGCAAATCTAATGTGTATGCATGCGTAACTGTGTCACTACAGTGCAAGTATGAGTCATATCAGAGGGTTTAACGTTGGCTGATTTATTTTGTAGAATTTCTGAATCATTATTCCAAACAACATAACCTTAAAATATATTCCAGGTTTAAAACAATTCAAAGCCGGTGAAAGTACAGCGTTGCAGGCCAGCTGACCTTCAACAAAAGAAAAAAGAATAGCAGTGATAAAAAGATCCAAAATGTGACTCATAATTCTCGGAGAGAATGAGGGCCACTGGCAGGAACAGATTCCGATACGCAGGACGGAAAAGAAACCAAACAGTGCAAGGATGAATGAACATTGACTCTGGACTCTTGCCTGAACCGTTTCATATTGCCTGAAAGAGTCAAACTGGACAATATTACACACACACCTACAAACCATCTGTGTATGCATACATAGCTGCAAGCATGCCTATATGCTGACGTACACCAGGATGTGTGTGTGTGTGTTCTTTGTGAAGTCATCATCAAAAACATCCGTGAACAGAAACGTGCCTGGGGTGCGTGCACCCTCAGAGACAGATGTATTATACGTCTGATAAAATGAAAGGAAGAGATGGAGCCAGAGAGCCGGCCAGTGAGCAGAAACAGTTTGACAGAAACAGGCTAACATTGTGGAGGAGAGTGGAGCACAGTGGCGAATGACAGACAGAAGGGATAAGAGATTGAGAGGGTGACAGAGAGTCAATGTCTTTCTGAGACGATAGACAGATAGACGAGTTCTGTTGAGGGTGAGAAGTAGAGAGCATGAACTGCTGCCCTTACAACAACTCTCCTTTTTTACAACGGAAAGAAAAAGACACTGCTGCTCTCTTCAGTTCACAAAGCCACCAACTCTCTCTTCTAGTGACTGTGGAATATACTTTGATTCATAATTGATATGTCACGTCAAAGAGAAAGTACTAAAACAATTACATCGATGTGTCTGTCTTGAGTTTCTTATAGTTTTTCCCATCTTCTCAGCTTGTCAAGCTTTGAGTTTAACATTTCAGGTGTCAGAAATAGAACCTATTTTAGTTGATTTATGTGCAGATAAATCATCTGGGTTCACAACTTTATCTTTTAACACATTATGCCCACTGGAAACAGACATAATTTAGGTTTAATTCTGAGTGAAAGTAAAGCGTACATCTAAAACTAAGATATTACAGACCTCGTGCCCAAAGAAAGCTCGCAAAAGGGGACACATTATTATTCTTCTGGGTATGCTGTCATTTTTTCTGCCTTTTATAAATATGACAACTTTGTAGCATCGCATGTGAAAAAGTATTACTCTGTTGGCATATCAGAACGCCTACATGTGTAATGAAATGTTTGAATGTCAGCTTGCAGTGAAATATTTATACTGTCAGGACAGCCCCCCTCTTTACCCCTAGCATGAATCTTCACACTGGTGCTACACAGCCACTCATTTTATTTGAGAAACACAGCTTAAGCCTTGTGTAAGTTTAAAATATTGAGATTTTCATTCATAAAGTGAGACAGAAAGTGTTTAGTTTAGATTGTTCGATACTGATTTAAAACAAACTGTTTCTCATTCAATATAAAACAATTTTGGGTGTATAAGCAGTTGCAAATATTAATTTGTCAGCTTCAAGTAACAATTGAACACATCCTTTAAAGGCATAAAATCACAGAATGCCTTTACCACTGTTCTTATGAGCTCAGACTGAGAAGTCTTATGAACTGAGACTGAGAAGACGTTTGTAAGATGAACTCAGAAAATATAGTTCCATCAGGTGTTTGCTAATTATAGCTAAGGACTACATGCAACTGCAAGATGAAGAAATAAGCGGCCAATTGTGTGAGCATGCATTTAGGCAACTCCAAATAGATGCCATTGATTCATTCATATATGAATGAATCAAAGTAATTCATGAAACACCTCATGAAAAACAGGTGTGTTTTTCATGAGGGAATAACATCATACCATAATATAAATCTCAAATACTCACTTCACTTAATACTCACCCTTAATCATAGTTTTTAAAGAATGAAGTTGGGTTAAGATTATTTTGTGAGAAGTTGGGAATGATTTCTGTCTGGGGAAAACCTGCTGGCTGCATGGAGCAACCACTCGATCCATCCTGTTTTTATTTGTTTTATTTATCTACTTTGTCTTTTTTGAGTGCATTTGTTTATTTACTTTGTTTACTTTTGATCAGTCATTTTTTTAACTTTGCAAAGCACTTTGTGAGATACTGCATAAGTGCTCTATAAATACAGTTCGGTTGATGGATGATGTTATGCAACATATGCCTAGCCAAAAAATTAATAAGAAAAAAAATGCAATGAATTAACATTCAGTAAAAAAAAAAAGTGAGCTTTTTTTTTTAAAGAGATAAATAGGATTATGTCTTGCTGCTGTTGCTGCAGTCTTCACCCTCTCTGACTATTTTGGTGGAAGTGTGCATGTGATTCTGCTAGAGTGATAAGCTGTTTAATTTCAAATTTTATATTAAGGGGTCAAGCCATCTTTGTTATGCACCGTTATCATAATTGGTTCAGCTGATTGCACTGATATGTGTTCAAGCTCCAATGATGTCACAGTCACTTGCAGGTGCAATATAAAACCTTGAATCCTTAGCAGACAGCCTTAAAGCAGCTTTTACGTTTTCTTAATCAAATAAAAAAATACTTTGACTCTGATCTTTTATCCTACTTTGCTAAAAACCTTCAATTAAGTAACTTTATTACCCTGAGAGAGGAAAAAACTGGCAGATTCACACATACTTTTCAAGCTTAGAGTACAAAGCCAACTGCTCCAACAAACAGCACATATGTTTAAATATCATTAAAATTACTTGCATGTGCACAATTGGCCATGTGACTGTTAAGTTTGCTACACAACTCAAATTTATTATACGCACTGATGAAAAGTTTTGATTTTGACCTACAGTCAGATGATGAATAGATGGTATTACACTATTAATGTATTGCTTTAACGATCATAGTTTAAAAAAAACTGCACACATTTGATGGTGTCTCTGAAAAGCTGAAAGTTTAAATGTGTTTATTTCTATGTATGAGGAGTAACTCCTGTTATCATTCATGCTGTCTAACAGTATTTCTTCATAAGAGACACCTTTTGTTTAAGAGAATGGTCATTCAGCAGTCACCCTGCCATAATGATATGACTCTGACATCTGCAATAACATTAACAAGTTTAATGTTACTTTTGGGTCTCCTGTAAATCCATCTGTCCATTTCCACATGTCTAAGATCAGTTTGCAGTGAGTATAGGTCCAAGGCCCTTCTCAGTTCATTCCTGTGGACCCTGAGGCAGTAGGTCTGTCCTGGATTCTCCTCCCACTGGGACATATCCAGAAATTCAGGAGGTGAAAGTCAATAACCTGACTGTGTGACATGTTTCTTAACTCTTCGTTTTCAATTTTAGTCTGTATTACCAAGATGCCTACAAATATTTTCTCAGATAGGAGTATAGCAGATAGACTCTTGCTTAAGATCCCAAGACAACTGTTTATTTATTTTTTAGGGGTTGACTTCAAAATGCTTTTGAACTCTCTGTGTGTATGCACCTTGCATCTAAAACTAGGGACTGTTTTATCATGCTGAATATTGTGCTAACAGGGCATAGAAACACTGACTCTTTGGTGTAAAAATGCAAATGATTAATGATGTACATGAAAAGTGAAAGTCAAGAAGAGGTTGAAGATGTATAGATGTTTCAGCTTCCCAGTCTGATGAATCAATTCTGCTCCATAAAGATGAGAGATGAAGGCACAGTGACCTGTGGACTCTTCTGAAGAATGTGTGATTTTTAGACCATCTGAGTACTGACACAATGACTAGAGCTGATACATTCTTCATGGGATCAATCGTCACTTTGCAGCATGACATCTGTCAGCCATTTCAAACGCAGCTCTTGTCTGAATAGGGCGTGAGGGAACTGTTTTTTGTGGGGGAAAAAAGTTATGTGAAAAAGTATTGCTTCCTTGGCGTGTCTTCTGTTTGTACTTTTTGTCACAAATGTTTCAAATCTTGTTAAATCACCAATTAGTTGACATTTTTCTGGAAGCTGTATTCAATTCTACAATTTCACTGTCTGAAATGACTGTCTGAAGTAAGCATAAAGAGCCAGCAATACACCTCTGACTGGCTCAACATAAAAACAAAAGGAAGGACTTGGTGCAGGCTAATCAAAGTCTGACCCTAAATCTAACTGAGTACCTGACATACCGCTTTTATGCTTGAAAACCTTCCTGACATACTTCTTCAATGATGCTTCACTCAAAATCATTCCACACCCATCAGAGTAACATTTTAGCCTTGAATTATTCATGAAGCTAATATTTACATTTACATTTCTTTACTTGAAAAACAGAGAAATTTTGAACATCACAGAAATTAAGGCCTTCTATTCCTGCTGTTCAGCGTTTTGCTCATTTGTGATGATGAGCTTCAAGTCTTTAGATTGGAAGGTCTCGTTGACATAACCCCAAACTTTATTACCTTTTAAAGTTTCTCAATTAGATTCAGAGCTGGACTCTGACTGGTCAGTTGAAAAAGTTAGTAGTACTCCAGTAATTGCAGTTGTAGCCATTAGTGGTAACACAACTAAGAAACTAAAATTACGTTAAAATTACATGTTTACGTAAAACCAGCTGATTTCTTAATAGCTTTTTTTTCCTTAATAAATGCAGTGAACCTTGCTACACTGTAACTGAGATTATCTTTGTCTGAAATTCTGTCAAGTGGGACATTAGAGTATTAACTGTGACAAAAATGCAAAACCAAAATAAATCTATGCATATAGTGTTTTCACAGAGTTTTATCTTCAGAATCTATTTTCTCTAGGCTGGGAAAACATTGGCTGTGATAAGGTGCATGCTGCATTACTTTCTGAAACTGATTTGATCTGCTTTGCCTTTTAAAGTTTGGATTTCACACCCTATGTTGAAAGAAAGAAACTTTCTGGTGAGTCAACAAATGTCTTTACCTGTGTGCTGAGCTCCTCTTTCACAGTCACCACTCTGTTCAGACTTCTGGAGGTAAAGGTCAGATTTCTTTCCAGCCTTTCTATTTGACACTGAAACACACAGAAACATGGGAGGAAAAAACATAGTAAATTTACTCTCACACAGGCTTGAAAATGTCTTTTTCACTTAGAACAGAAAAAAAAAACCATTAAGTTCCTGTATCAAGTGTTTCTGAAAGTGTTAGCTGGTGCAAAGCTTTGCAGGAATGTTACAAGAGCATGGTCGCTTTAGCAGATATTTTCTCAGTGAGGGAATACATGATAAGCAGGAACTGGGATATGTGCAGTGGGTTGCAGAGAAGGCTGGGGCCAAAGGTTGCATAGTCCAGAGAAATGTGTACAATGTATTTTGGTCTCATGTTTATATGTCATGTATACCTTGACTGATGTCCTATTATAAATAACTTTGTGATTTATTCTTTGTTCCCAGGTTTTCCACCAGCATTTTTGGGGTTCTTTATGGCAGACTGTAACAATAATATGACCTCTCACCTCCTGGAGAGAGTTCTAGATTTGGTTGGATGGTGTGAAGATGTTTTTGTTGGTTTTTCTATAGAATAATAGAAAAGATGAATGTGTTTCCAGCCTCTTTCTTTGCTGTGTAGGTTCTTCAGCAGGACAAAGAGAGCTGACTTTCAATCTGAATCTACACACACACACACAAACGCACGCCGACATTCACATGTATGAAGAGATAGGTTGTCGGCTAATCCAGGCTAGTTTCTGTAGGACTATAGGGGTCTTGTTTAATCCTGTTATCGGGCCCAACAGATGTTGACAGAACAACAAACTGGGGATCAATATGGCACTGCAGCTCCAAGAAGATCATGAGCCAAACTCATCAGAGCAGCAGCGGGATCGCTGGCTGGCCAAGTTGGACCCGGGAACCGTTGCACATTCTGCATCTCTCTGGCTGCACACTTCAGTCAAACAACGCATTGATTTCTTTTTTACTGGTATATATATATAGATAGATAGATAGATAGATATATCTATCTATCTATATATCTATCTATCTATGTAGATAGATATATATATCTATATAGATATATATATATCTATATAGATATATATATATATATCTATATAGATATAGACATAAAATTTTCTGTAAATTAATTGCATCTATTTGAGGACACCAGATCTATCTGTGGAGAAAACTTGCTGGATTTGGAAACGTACCAGCCTTATGGAAATCGAACATTACAGGGAGTAAAGGCAACGACTTGTGTTTGTTAATGCTAACCAGAAAGATTACTAATATAAGAGACAGTATAACGTGAACTTTGTAATAATAGCATCCGTGTTTAAATAAAAGTGGAAAGTTGGCTAACATTGACTACCCTTTCTCATATGTTGTGATATTATTTCATGATTAACTATTAACTAGGACTGAAAGATTAATCCTCCTGGTTTATTACAAAATTTAATACATTTATTATTAAATAAAAAAAAATACAAATAGTTCTTGAAGTCTTAATCTGATTACAGTCAGTCAATCAATCTTAAAGTATTCCCTTCACTTGAATTTTGGTGAATAAGCAATCTTGTAGAGGGTGCTGTGGTTATGTATTGCTTTTTAGGTTTGTAGAAATCCTACTTTCCAGCCATCAAACTCACATGCGGTTTGTGAAACATAAATAGTTCAGGACAGAATTTGTAAAAAGTGGTTGTTAAATGCATTGATAACTGCAAGCTCCACAGGTTGCCACCTGAAAACAAGCTAAACACCCACAGATACCATAATGACTCAACCGTTATGATTTTTTAATTTTTTTTTCACGAAACAGAGAATGATGCAAGGAGAAAAAATCCCTGAGCTGATTGGTAAAATTAAATAGAAACATAGAGCAGAGCGTTAAAACAAGTTCTGAGATTGACATTTCCCAGTCCCAGTCAGTAAGTGACACATGTAATCATTATTTGATCATAGTCTGTAAGTGAGCCATCCATGAGCGGCGAAGTAACAATGGCGATTCCGGTGATGATGGGGAATCGTTCCTCTCACTTTCCCTGACACAAACTTTCTGGTTTGTGTCCCAGTTTAACTAAATCCCATTAGAAAGGCTTTCATCTCAGTGCACTTCATTACAGACATAAACGCCATGGCTCACCCCAGAGAGGCACGGATTAGATGAGACGAGCTCATCCAAAATGTTACGCTCTTGAACCCCGGCTGTTTTTTTAATAAAGACACTCATTTTAAATTCTCAATATTGGATTATCTAAACAGACCCTCCAGCGTAAAAAAGTGTCATTGGGGTCAGGCTTGTTACGGTAACGTACAGGTTTGTGTTTCTCTTTGCCCTTGAACAGAGGTAAGATACTGAGTGGATTTTGATTGCAGAGGTTGCTATGCATTTACTATAAGAATTAAACACCATCCTCCAGAATTTTTCAACATGTTCTGGGAAGAAACAGGACAGTAAAGCAAGGGAAAGAGAAAGGAGAAAGTAAATCTGGGTTCTCAAGGCTAAATTAGTGGGTGAGGGGGATAAGGGCTGCAGGGAGGGAGTGCGGTATTGTCTGTGAATGATTGGATGCGATGGGTCAGAGGCTTTCACACACATTTATGAATGCTTATTTTAGGCAGAGCCCAAGCTGAGCTAATCTTTACTGCTTGCCTGAATAAGGGTGCTGATTAAAAGCTAATTATATGCTGCAGATTTGGCCCCTGGTGAAGACTCTGCTGAGTGCATGCCTGTGGGCCTCAGCTGAAGATACCCAGGCGTGTGTGTTTAAAAAGTCAGAACAGAACAAGACATCAGCAGGCTTGATTTCAGCATTTGTAGCAGTGGAACAAAACTGAGTTCAACTTTTTTATGATTAAAGCAATAATTTTAAAAGTTTTCTTTTTCTGGGAATACAACATTTTGTGTTTGTGTGCTTTACACAAGACAAAAGCTGTATCTTTGTTTTACTTCTGAATATTTTTGTCTCATATGTGTGTTTTTTCAACGGTATTTACAATATGGATGTGAAGATGAACCAACTTACTAAATCAGTATGCGCATAACTGTAACTCCATGAAGGTTTTGGCTGGTTTTTAGATGAACCAGTTTTCAAATGCTTATGTCGGTAAAATTTGATCCGTTCAGGTGAGAGATGAAAGGTACATTTGCAAGTAAGCGTCGGGCCTCTTTCTGTGCGGAGCTTTTTGTTTTTTCACCAAATGTTACAGATGAGTAGCAGAGAGAATTTTTTTTTTTTTTCCAATGAATGTCTTTAGGTTTACATTTAGATAAGCTTAACTGACCTAAGCTTTCCTAAACCAAAGTCATTTATGTTCACAAAATCCAGAATAATCAGAGAGGTTTTTATAAAGACTGTATCTCTACGGAAAACAAAAGTTGCCACAGATATGGAAATGGACAAAGAATAGCTAAACATTACTGATGAGAGAGCAAGGCAGCCAGTGTAGGACAGTTCTAGATGTCAACATATCAAGCTAATGGAAGAGATAATGCCGGAAATAACATTAAAACTGACTGGGAGCAAAGAAGAGAATTTGCTCCCAGAATATTTCTGTCAGGCCACATCAGGGGGTGTAGCTGTACACATATGTGTTACAACAATAAAATTGAGCTGACTGAGCAGATGAGACACCAGCCACCCTGGTGGCCCAGATTGACTTATTGTATCAGTTGTTGCAACTGAGATAATTGAGCGAAGAAATTAATTTTCATTCATTATAATTGTAAACATTAAGAGATGCTTGCTTACGTCTACAAACAGCATGTGGTCTCTTGGAGGAGTCTTCCGATTGATCTTTACAGTATTGTCCTAAACTATTAAATATCTATTTTTAAAATTTCTATTTTCTAGATTAATTTGATTAAGCACATCTGCAGTTCTGCTTTACATTTTAGTAGTCAGAGCTTACTGTGGTCTAAAATTGACAATTAAAACTGAAACTTAAGGGATTTGTGAGATGAAATGCCTAAAATTACTTGAAAGTAATAATTGCCACTCTTTACTGCTAGCTACCAATGCTAGAAGGTTTGTTGGAGATATCACTGTGCAAAGATTAGCATGAAGACCTGAGAGATAAATCAGACAGGTCAGCTATACAGTTTTGGAGAAGTTCAAAGGGTAAAGCAAAAAGCAAGATCTGAGGCTCTGAAGATCTGACAGCGTGCCAACATGCATGCTTTTCCCCCTAAGGCCTTTTTTCGGAAAGATCCAAAATAAACTGCAGCTCTGGGTGCAATGCTACATGGTGCCATCGACCCCAAAAAGTTCTAAAAACCATGATTCGCTTGGCTTCAGAGTGCATTACTTTATGTTGGTCCACATAAAATGCCAATTAAATGCATTGAAGTTTGCAGTGGAAAAGTCACTAAATGTAAGATGGGGTACAAATATTTTTGGGCGGTACAGTATCTGCCACTGTATCAGTAACGTGTCTAAATGAATTCTCCCAGAGTCGGGCTTCTCGCTACCATTGCAAGGTTTCATCACTCAGACAGGATGGTGTTAGTAATTCCTAAAGATGCAGCAGCTGAGAGAAAATAGACTAAATCCTTCACTGCCTGTTAGCATCTTGTCCTTGACATCATTACTCCTCCAGCTTGTCAACGTTCTACTCCTGTGACCCTCCCACAGGAACCAACGTGGGTACAACACTACAGCAATACACGCAGAAAACAAGGTGTCTCAGACAATTACCCATAGGATATTTCACATCTATTTTTGTCTCAGGAAGTGATAAAGTCACTTTATTCAGCTGTTTGTTTTCTTGAAGAGACTCTTAGGAGGAATTCCAACAAAGCAGCAAATAAAACACATTAAGTTTTTATCAGCTACTTTACGAGCTGAGAAATAAACTTGTAAAGAGGAAAGTAAGGTAGTAATTTACTGAAGTATTTTAAGTGACCTTGTTGGCAAATATTGAGTTCCAGCTGTTTTTTTGTGTAGCAAGCTACAAAAAAGTTTGGTCTCATATCTTTGAGTCTATTCAGTTTAAAATCACTTTCTACTTTACCAAGATGGAACAGCATGACAATGCAGCTCAGGAGTCCTGTCAACAACATGGAGGACACCTCTACAGGCTCACCTTCGTGCCAAGGACGACATCATTCACAGGATGATCTCACCAGGTCTCTGTCTGTCTCTGTGTCTGGGTGTTTCTGTGTGTGCAGAAAAGCCAGCAGGATCTGAGAGCTAGTTGATGACTGGAGGCATCCTGACAACTCCAACCTTCCCTCTCTAACTATTACTTCTCCCCTTACCCCTTTCCCCCCCCCAACCTCTCTTGCCTGTCTTTATTATTAGTGGCAGCTAAAGGCAGCAGACCGGAAAATTCCCATTGAGAAACAGAACACACATCTGCATATTACAGCCCTGGTTCACGTCAGCTATGAGTGAATAAATTAATACATGAATAACAATGAAAATCATCCATGAGTTTCCTCCCTCAATCTTTAAATGGAATTGAGTATGCACGTGTGTAGGAAGCAGGGGAATTTAAAAACCAAAGTGTGTTGCATATAGTCTGATTTGCATAAAATCTATAGAACTAGCCCAAGTCAAATGGTGCAAGTTTTATGAATACAGTTTTTTTTTAATTCCTTTATAATTCAGTCTCTTAACTTAAACATTGGAAAATTTAATCTCAAGACTCATAAAGTTTATTTAATTTGGAGACAAGCATTTGATTAAAAAGTTTAACTTTTCGGTTTTTAAAAGCAACAACAAATTTTATTAGCAGTGCTGTGAAAATGTGACAAACGTCTATTAATCTAGAAAGGCTTACAAAGTAATTTCTAAGGCTTTCAAAATTACATCATTACTCCTCCAGCATGTCAACTCAAAGTGTTCAACTGAAACA
The DNA here is from genome assembly GCA_922788865.1 of Poeciliopsis turneri. Lineage (NCBI taxonomy): Eukaryota > Metazoa > Chordata > Actinopteri > Cyprinodontiformes > Poeciliidae > Poeciliopsis > Poeciliopsis turneri. The sequence continues at coordinate 892,368 of CAKLNU010000542.1, forward strand.
CTTTGAGTTGTTAATCACATAATGAAACAGTGATGAGCCTTTACTGCTACGGCCAACGTGCCAAAAACTTTCCAACAGCACACTGTGGACTCAAACAGTCACACAGCAAGACAAAATTAATGTAAAAGCATTCCAGGCAACACTTGACTCAGTTATAATTCAACAATGAGAAATATTGGGTGTTTCTGTGTGTGCAGAAACACCCAATCAGTTTTTGCCTGAAACTGAAGAGTTTCAGGTAAAAACCAGTGATGACCAAATCGAACACAAAGGATTGTCTCACATTTTTCAAACAACTTCAGGACTTACAAGTCTTTTTGTAAAGTACCCTACGTACAAACGAACAAAACCTAGAACTTTGTGGAAGGTCTGGGTACCATTAGAGATAGGATTTCAAAAGAAAGCATGGCGGTGATGATGCATTGCTGTAGCGTCAGTGTCCTGAAAAAAAGAACTGAATTTTCTCCTCAGCATGCAGTCAGGTTCTGCTAATAAACTCATTATTTGACAAAACTCAAATAAATCTGAGTGAAGGGAGTGAATATTTTTTCACAGCTCTGTACATTTGCATGTCATGCTGCATCATAGAAGAATAAGATCTCAAAGAAGAAAGAAGCAGAAATCAATACAATTAATACATGTCTCTGTGTAACACCCACACAGCACAAGATTGGAACATTAGAATATATGCTAAGCAAAAGCCAACATGTCACCTACCCCTGTGAGATGTCTGCTTCTGGCTTTGTTAGCATACCCCACATACACCACCACACTCATTCTCATCTCATTCAGCCAAGATTACATCTGTTTACCAACGCTTGTCGACTTTAGTTACGTGTACAACACAGCAAGGGTCTCTGGAGGTCCACTGAGCTGCACACAATAAACGCTCCAACTGTTTGCAGCCTATTCTGCTCGCTGGCTGTTACACAATAGCTCTGGTGAGATCAGTTTAAACTTTGAGAGGATGCTCCTCTTGATGCCCACAAAGACACTCTGTGACTCTCTGCAGAGACAGCTCATCACTTGTGGTGAAAAGAATGCAAGGGATGGAGGATACGTGTGAACTTTGGGAACTACCTGGTGTGGCAAACCTTTTTACACCATATATCATGTGTATATTATCAGACTGCTCCAGCATGCAAGAGACAGCGTTTGTCTCTGTCTGCCCCTCAACATCTGACACCACCCACTCTCTCTGTTCAGACTGGTCTCTAACAGCCTTCACTAATCTTTAGCCCTTATCTGTGTTGCTCATACATCTCTACCCATCCACTTTATCCTCCTCTATCTCCCTTCTATTCTACCTCTTCTCCCTCTCTTACTTCCATTTCTGCCCTTAGATGTGGTTGGTAATAAGTCACTCTGCTGTAATTCAGACCTTCCAAAGGCCTGTAATGATGGGGATCAGAGAAAGGGTAAGGTGGAGGTGAGATGAGAGGGGTTCCAGGCCCTTTTCTCTGGCTGGAGAAAAAGCCTTTCATGAGGCTTTTTGGAGGCAGCCACTGGGTGAAAAGGATAAAACTTTGCAAAATGGAAGGAGTTTTAGGGCAAAAAAGAGAAACTCATCAGCTGTAGACTTTATTAGGTCAAAGACATTTTAAAATCAATATTTCAAATACCAAAATGAATATTGAATAAATTATTGTAATATGAAAAGAACTATATTTATTTTACCAGAACTTAGATGACTAGTACGAAGCATCATCTCTTGAACTTGCAGTGATTCACCTTCCAAGGACTATTTTGGAAGGAGAAATAAAGTATCTCATTATCCCATTTGACTCACTATGAGTTCACTGAAGTCACATTCTTCTCTTCTGTCAAATCAGGGAAAATGTCAATTTTTCTTTTTAAACCTTGGATTTAAATGGATCACATTCAATTCAAGCATTGAATACCAGTCTGACAAAGATTCGCAGTAGTTATTTAAACAAACTTAATTCGCCGTGGTATCTTGCGCTAGAGTAATTTTCAATACATCAGTTCGGATATGGAGCAATTAGTTTTACATCGGTGCAGAACGACAGAAGTGTTGTGCCATCAGCTGTCAGATATTTCAATATAAACTTAAGTAAGCTGGGGCAGATGTGGCCATCTGTCTTTGGCTTTAGATTTTCCTTCACTTGCTGTTTACTTTATCACATGGTTCTTAAACTAATTCAAACAGTGCTTGTGCAGAATGGATTTTAATCAGGTTACAATGGCCATTGTAGTGTTTGTGTGTAAAGATTTGATGAACACTCCACTCCTACTGACATGGTGGACACAATTACTGTCCCCGAGTTAAACTGCCATGTGATGTTGAATCAGAGCACCCTAATGCAAAGAGAAGACAGGAAGACAGATTGTAAATAGTTTGAACTAAAAATTAGGAAAATTTGAAGCATACAAAAAAGAATCCATGGAGAAGCCACAACAAATTACTGGATGACCACCGCATGCTGGTGGAGGATCTGAGCAACAGGTGACTAACTAAGGGATGTGATTACTGAACGAGGAGCAGGTGGTTGATTAATAACAGGATGCAACTCTGAGGGAAGGCAAGTAACTCAATGTCAAGTAGAAAAATGGGAAGTTGTTTGTCATCTGCCAGGAACTTGCACAAAAGAATTAGAAAATTAGAGAAAATGGCTGATAAAATACACTGGGAAATTAGTAAGCAAGAAAACAAAAACCATAGAAATATACCAACCCATAAGATCATAAGAAATTTATATTACAAATCCCCAAATAAAGCAAAACACAAAACCAAAGTATGACACACACTAGAATCACAATAAGAACATCTAAAATGATTACAGTTCCACCCTCCTTGGCTTATAAAACTTGTCAAAACTGCAAAGACGTCCTCAGATCATCCTACACAGATATTTTGATTTTGCAGGTTTTATTGCAAGATATCACTTGATTCATTTGTTTATAGGCTTGAACACCTTGTGATGCTGAAACATGAAATAAATCATGAAAGTTATTTGGAATTGTCACAATTCTGTTCAAATTCACACCAACAATCACAGAACATGGTCCCACCACCACAATGTTTTACTGTCGGTATTGCTTTTTTGTTTGTTTTTAGGATGATGCCTAAATTTTTTTTTTTCAACTCTGCTTCAAACACCAGAAAGAAAATACAGGAAATTATTAAATGTAGACAACCACCATGATTTGCCAGAAATATCTGCAGCTCCTTCAGTGTTGTTGGTCTTTCAGCAATGCCCTTTATTGTCATTTCATCAGTTTGGTCTAAACCAACCAGCAACTTAAACTATGGATAAAAATCAAGGTAAAGCCGTTTATTTTCACCCTTACTTTTAAATGCTACAGCTGTAATGTTTTTCCATTCTGTTTTAGAACAACTTTGTTGAACCTAACATCTGTTTCACTTAATCTAGGCATATACTGTTCGGTATTTTCAGTAGTTTTATTCAGCTCCAGCTTAACGTGTAAGTTCAAAAATTCACAGCCCACGAATCATGTTCTCACACAGTACAACTTATGCTCTGATACGACCTGACTGCTCACACTGTGTGTGGGAACACGACACGTCAGACTCTTGGATCCGAAACTACAAATACGAGGAAGAAAAAAAACCTGGAAGTGAGAAGATGGTCACTCTAGAATGAGACAATGCTCAGTAAAAACAATCTTTGCTATTCTGTGTAGACAAAAGTGCAGAAAAGCTCCTTTTTCACTCCTGCTCTTACATTGGCACATCCACAGTGTGAGAGATTCAGGTAAATTTGCCTCATGGTGATACTTAAACAGCGTTATACCCTCATGAGTGGCGACCAGAATTTCAAACAGGTTTGATTTTCAAGCGACCATATGCTTGCTGATTGGGAGCTGGTTCTAAGGTGTTAATCGCTTCTCATTACCCATTGTTTACTATACAGCCACAACACAGAATTAAGCCGACATTTAGCCCCATTTGAAAAACTGTCACAATCGTCACAAGTTGAAAATTCATTCAAAATAGGCCAAAAATGAATGTGGTCTCCTTTATCTGGTTTAAGGTTTAATGTGTTGTGGATTCAGATAATGTTTTGTCTTAATTAGCAGATCCTTGAGCCACGGTTACTTTTCCATCATCTTAAACCAGTCTGCTCATTCTGACCTGTAATTACAAGGAAAATCTGCAAACATACTGCTGCAGTTTCTGAGATAGTTAAGTAAACCCCTCTGGCATCAACAGTAAAAATACAGTCAAAGTTACTTTGATCACTTTTGCCACTATCTTGATGCTCAAGGGAAACTTCATAAAAACACCATGAATAGATATCTAAATGCACTGAGTTGTGGCTGGTGTAAATGACTGCACATCCACACACTTCCTGCAAACCAGGGGAAATGACAAATGTGTTCCATTATATCCAGACTTTGAGATAAACAGTAAAAATTGACTGAAAAAGGGGTCATGCCAGGTGACCAAACTGACAAGATGCTGAATAAACAGCCTGATATTTTCTGACATTTAGTAAACTCACCAACAGTTCAATTCATTAGCAGATATGTTTGCAAGAGTGATGGGAGAAAAGGTTTATATATCAGGAAAAACAGATAAGGGCTGATAGTTAGAGTCAAATGGTCTTCTCCACAAACACATGAAGCTGACCTGTAAGAACTCAGGTAAACACAAACACTGTATGGCGTTTGAGAGATATACCCCCTTTTGGTGGCCTTATAGATGCCAGACCTCATGTTTTTTGCTACACAGAGCTCTGCATGTCAGCCCGGCTTGCCTAGCGACCTTTTCTCAGAGTCTGAACTGCTGCTACAAAGCAGGGCTGCACCCTGGGGCAAAGAGAGGAAGAGCCAGGGAAGGATGGTGAGGAGAGGGGACTGGAGGTGAGGAAATGGCAACAAAAGCACATGACTCCAAAGCCACGTTGAATTTCAAGAAATTGTGAAATCCACATGGAAAAGACAGCCCAGTGAAACTACAAACAGGGTACATCCACATTTACATTTATGATTATCCTTTGAATATAATATCAAGAAATATTCACAATGAACTTCTAATATATACACTACAAAGTCTATAGAAGCACATCTGTATTCAAAGGCATTTAAACAGAGAGGGAAAATTTCAGAAAAATAGGGAAATTGCAAGCCAACACAAACATAAATGCAGATGTTCAAATGCATTCTTGCATAAAATACTTGGCTTTAATCCAGATTTTCATGAAACAGAAAAAGCCACAGAATTAGTCATAGAACGCAATAGGAACACTAAAAAAGACAACTACCTACATTAGGATTTATTCACACCACAATAAAAGTGAATAAATCAGAAGAATTAAACAACAAAAGAGCACAACAAAAACAAAGCAAAATCTGTTTTCACTCATAAAGAAAACATTCATGCTTATTAAGACTGACACAACAAAAGCAAACACACATGACCAAAACAGTTGTCAAAATGTTAGAATTATGAATTCATGTCAGCCCAATGTCCCTCTGCTCTTGTGTTTGCACATGGATGTTGTGCAAACTACATGGATGTTGAACATTACATTCTGCACAGTGGTGAAAGTAACACAGCTATCATTGGACTGGAGCTCATAGCTCATTAATGTGTTGTATATATCACTCTGTACATTAACACTACAAACACCAGTAAGCTAAGGAGCAAGACCATCAGCATTTAAACGGCTAATTTGAACCAACAAATAAGATGAGGAGCAATTTTTATTGCAAAGCTCTGCCATATATTACACTCATAAAGGAACTGTAAACTGTATTTGCACCCATAGCGCATGCCATCTTCTAAATATGGTCACTCATGAATTACGGAATTTCTTGTAATAGATTTTCTTTTAAGTCACTAGAAGACTATTTTCTATCATGCCGTGCATGTAGGCATATTGAAAAACCCTGACTACAGGGGTCTAAGTGTGAGAAAATTGAGTCTGTGGAACATTAAGTTTTGTCATGTCTTTGTAGCATCCATGTGCCACGGGGTCAGGACAGCAAGTAGTATTTTTGTGGTCCACTCACCATGTTGTTTTTTTTTTTTATATTTAAGGATCAACTGACCATCATAAAATTAAATGTCAGTGATTCATGAATTTCCCTAAGTGATCAGCTAATTTTAGCCAGATTAAAAGAAAGTACAGTAGGTCAAAGAGTCATTTTGATTCTAGTTTTAAACACCTGACAGCTGAGCTAAATATATCTTTATCGGCGCGTAGAGCATGGCATAGCATGAGATAGATCTATGCTATTATTGGGTTATAGTTGAAATAATTATGTCCCAATTGTGTTATTCTGTAGCACACATCCCAAAAATCCTTGGCTGCCTATTATCTAGAGATCCAATTGCCTTTTCTGCAGTGTGTAAATGCATATTAAGGTGTTGGCATAGACTTATCTTTCTTTGTTCTCGGGTGTCCCTTTCCCACTGAAGCAAAAGGCAGAGCACAATAATGTGACAAGATCATTATAGTAAATGGAATGCACTTGTAACAAAACTTTAAAAAATGGAATATTTTAGGATTTGCTTTATGTCAACTATGTTCAGCCCACAAACAAACTGAGCATTCACTATGAAATGTAGCATTTAGCAAAGCCATGTTTCATCATTATACAACATGTCTTTAATTTTAACATCTGGGGAAGTTATCACCAATCAGATTTGTCAGTGAGCTTCCCAGCATATTCTCCATAATGACTTAATGAAATCTTTTAATCGCGGAGACATTCAGACTTTCATCTTTCCGAAGGAATGGCTGCTCCACATGTCTGGTATCCATGCCAGAGGAAGAGAGGGAAAGGGGAAGGAGAGAAGAGCCTGGACCCACTGTCAGCTCAGTGAAGCAGAGAGAAAGGCAAACATGAGCTGACATGAAACAATGTGCTGGGAGTAACACGCACACATTGCATGCTACATATACACCAAAAACTAATTTAAATTTTCTTGGTTGCTCTTAAAATCCTGTGATCACTCAACATGTTAGCATCTATACCAGCCACAGAAACCACCTTTACAAATGACATGAGAGCTGACATAGACATGGACGCACTGAGGCATGTATTTCTATTTCCCCAGCACAAACTACTAACTCTGTAGCATTTAGAAATTCTAAAAATATCAGAAGCAGGCAAGCAGGATACACACGTATACACAGACACACATCCAAAGCACAGGAGATGTGGTGGAGTCGAGGACACCGAAGAGCCGGCAGCCTGAGGGAGTCAGCAGAAGGTGAGCAGAGATAAGGCTGCATGATTGTGACTGTGTGTCAGAGAGAATCTGCGCACCACAACTGCAGCATGTCCTCTTATACACACCCCAACATGAAAAAACACATCTTTTTATATGCACTCTGCATCCCTTGCAGCAGTGTACCAAAACAGGGAATTTAGACCGCAACACATTGGCTTAGTGTCTAACAAAGTTCTGGAAAATGTATTCTCTAGACTCGAGTAAGCTAACTACATTCTTGCAAATCTCAACATTTGGATAAACAAACATCATATACAAATGATAAAAGTTGAATAATGCAATGCTTTCTATATCCTCCAGTGAATCGTACATCAAAAAGTACCACAATTTTACATCTTTAAAGTTTTTTTTTCAGATTTTGTCAGTTGTTAAAATTCAGTTTTGATTGTGATTTGTCAACTGATTTTCAATAATTGCCCCTTAATATTAGATGGAATACAAGAAATATTGATATAGCAACAATAATTAACAAATACATATAGATTCTATTCTATTCTATTCTATTCTAGAATAGAATAGCATAGAATTCAACTTTATTGTCATTGCACTGTCACAAGTACAAAGCAACGGAATGTTTGCTTACTCGAGTAAATCATATCTTTCTTAAACAGGTGTACAAAGATATGGTGTATAAATAGCTAAGAATGCATTTTATTTTTGTTACTTAAATGTTTATCTAGCATGAAATCTAAAGTAGTTCACGCTAAATGAACTGCTAAAAACAGAATGAAAATTTTTTCTAAAGGGGCAGAACAACATTTAGAAATCATGCTATCTATATATTGCTAAATGTTGCATTAACAATGTGGTTGGAAACTTGTTCCTTACTCTTTTCTTTTGCATTTTTCCCCTCTCAGAGTTATTGGTAACAATCATGTTTATCAGTGCTTCCAGATTTTGATACACTTTTGAAATATAAAGCAGAAGATTCAATTGTTATTTTCAGCAGACCTGCAAATGACACGGTAGAGAATGAAAAATAACATATCTCACTTTACTCTTAAAATGAGACATTTCTAGGAGCTTTACTCCTAGAAACATTAACACTAATTAGTTCCTCAGTTGCTGACTTTGCTTTGCTCCAATTGCATGTTGGAGTGTATTTGTGGGTCTGTTTCCTCACCCCAAGGCTCTGTCTGAACACATTTTTGCAAACAGGATCCAATTTGTTTAACTTCTGTTGTATACAGTAATGGGTGTGTGTGCAGGGAAGCTCGTGACTCTGCACTGTGAACACTCTGTGGGATTCTGTTAATCTACATGGCTCTATTGTTCTAGGCAGAGATAAAAATTGAGTTAGGCCTCATTCTGCAACTAAAGAAGTGGTCAGCCAAGCAGCTCCTGGGGGCCTACCTATGTTTCCTGGCATTTTGCCACTGCTGATTTGCTTCAGCCTCTTTTGGTGTGATTTGCCGTTGTAGTGAATCTGGGCCTGGGCGGCTGAGTTCAGCTGAATGTTGCAGACCTCACACAGTGTGTAGGTCCGCTGCTTCCGCTCTCTTTTGGGTCTGTAGGGTAGAGAGTGCCGAGTGCCCCCCTGTGATGTGTCATGTAGTTTTTCACCTTCATTCTGGATCTCACAGCAAGATTCACTATCCATCTGAATAAGCTGTTCCCTGCCAACACTGTTCCTTTCCAAGTCAGGAAATGGAAAAGACGACGGGCTGAAAGGACGTTTCATGCCTGCAAGAGAATAAGAGGGGAGATGTTAAAAGATATTAAAGACAACATAAAGCACCACAAACTTAATAATTTTCTCATTTTTTACTAACATAGTTTGATGTTTTATGTCCTTTACATCCAGAATTTGTATAACAGTGTCACTGTTATACAAATTCGTCATCTTAGAAAGGATAGTTCCAAAAGAAAAACACGCAAAGCTTATATGAAACTATGATTCCTTTTCTTTGAATTTCATCTAAATTAATCCTTGTCTGCAAAAACATAGACATGTCTTCTCTCCATATCAATGACCATATTAGATCACCGGCAAGAAAAGCACTTGTACTTAATCACAGGATCCAACAAGGCTCCACATGGGGGAGACAGAGTGCTGTAGCACCGTTTCTCTGACGAACAGTAAAGTCACTGTTCAAAGCTCTTTCAGAAGTGATAACTTCATGCCTATTTTTTGCCTGTGCAAGCCAAACTTCAACACGAACCTATATTTACTACAGGCACACAGTAAAATTCTCACAATAGAGTCTGAAGAAAAAAAAACACTCTGTCCTAACTCTCAAAGGAGGACAGCAGAAATGTGAAAAGATTGTACTTCAAACCAAAACATTTATATAGGAGAATTATATCACACAGCTGTAAGAGTACAAAAGCCTGGGGCAAACACACTTAAAAAAAAGTAAGCAAGTTAAAATTTCTGCTGTATACGGCACTATCTGTACAAGAATGAGTGAGAATGTGAGCCTACAGTAGCTTTGCAAAGGATTGAGACATCACTTTGGGGAAAAAAATCCTCGAAATACACCCAGCTGTGTTTTTATGTGGCTGATTTTCTTCCGTTGCTTCAAATTATTTACCTTTTCAGCCACAACTGCACAGGCACACAAAAACAAGGCGAAGCCAAGTATTCAACCCATATATGCTGACAAGCATGTAAAAAAACCCACTTTGACACACACATACACAACTAAACACAGACACACAGTATACGGTTCTCAAAAATACATTAGAGCAAGCCGCTCCATGAAAGCTGCAATTCACATTGCCAATCTGGGAGCACTCAAGAGTCCATCAGATGTTATTTATGTGTATATATATATATATATATATATATATCTATATATATATATATATAGATATATATATATATATATATATATATGATGCAAACTCTGTAGTCTTCACTCAGGAATCCCCTTACACTCCAGCCAAGCAACTGGTTGCTGCTAATCAGCATGGTTGTGAAAACAAAACCCAAAATGCAAACTTGCTGTGTAATATGTGGAGGAAATGATACCCCTCTATCTTCTAAGACAACCAATAATCAAGAGAAGTTTCTACACAAAGATGGGATTCATGTTTAAAAAACAAGATGATGGAAAATCTTAGCAGTTCTTGAAAACTTTACTACAGGCAAACTTTGGAAAGCAAAAAAAAAAGTTTTAACACGGAGGACTGAAAGGTGTCTCCTGACTATTATTATTTATTTTTTTATCAAATAGGTTTTTTAATCTGTTTACATCTCTGGTATACAAACCTGCCAGTATAGATGCATAAAAAACAGTTTCAAATCAAACATCTGTCATAAAAAAACGTAATTATTTGCAGGTGAAGGAAGAAAATAAGGAAGGAGCTCAAAAGCACAACTTAGAGAGAAAATGTCATTTTGTTTCTGAAAATCAATACTTCACACAGCTTCACAATGACAATTAAAAAAACAGCTTTGGATTTAAAAAAAAAAGATTAATTTCAGTTGCTTCAAACTATAACTAAATTGATCTTTTTCATATAGCTGAATGAAGCCAAGGCATAGATTCAAACTGGAAGACTCTTCATCATCTTCCTCATCTCTTACGATCATCAGGCTCATCATTCCTTCGTAAAGCCCGACGATTTCCACACAACCTCAAGATGACCTCACGATCTGGTGTAAGATCATAATGCCTCTTTGTAGAGGCATTGTGATCTTCCTTCTTTGTTGTTCTCCATCTTATTTTATTTTATTTTTTTAATCTATGCTTGAGAAAGCTCCTGCTGCTCGGATCCACTTTCTCCTCTTTCTCTGCTCTGATCAGGAGAATCTCAGTGATGGTGAGATGAAGCTTTCTGAAGCTTCATCTCTACCAAACCCTGGCAGGCTCCCAATGCCTTTGCAGTCCTTCTCAATGGCTTGGCAGGCATTCTTATCATTCCCTACTGCAGTGCTTCTCAATTCCAGTCCCCAGGCCCCAGCGCTCTGCATGTTCCAGATCTGCCTCAGCTTATCCAAATGATTACATGACCTCTTCTGCTGCCATCAAGTACTGCAGAAGTCTGTTAATCACCCACAGATTTAATCCAGGTGTGTGGCTGAAGGGAAACACCTAAACCATGCAGGGCAGAGGGGCTTGAGGACCGGAACTGAGAAACACTGCCCTACTGACATCTCTTCATGCACCTTCGTAGGCATCATTGTCCCTTTGCTGTTATCATCATCTCAGCTTTTCATATACTATTTATTATTCTGCAGGCACCCACTTAACGTCCTTTTATTCACCTTTGCAGCCTCATCCAGCCCATTCCTTCCCTTTCGATTCTCAAGCAGTCTATACCTATTCTTCTCTGCAGATATGTTTGTCTTTTTGCCTGATCATCTTCTCAAATATTCTTTATTTCTTCCAACTTTAGCTCGGTCCCTGTCCCTTCTTTCATTAGATTTGTGGGGGAAAGACGTCTCTAATCCTTCTCCAGGGCGGCTCATCCTCTCTGCCGGAAAGGACACGTCTTCTGAAGGGGTCTGAGCACCAAAAATTATTTGTCAAATAAACTTTCTAATAGCCATTTTCTCTCTGCATGAGTCTTTACAGGTCAAAATGAAGCCTGGGAATAAACTCAAACTGGAAGACTCTTCCTCTCACCTGTTCAGCCAATCACCTCGTCATGCTCCTCCACTCTGTGTGAGTCTTTCCAGGTTGAAATACATTTATGTCAAAGATGTAGCAAGTTTTACCTCTGACTTTTTAGCATTGGAGCCTTGAAATGTGGAATCATTTGTACTCACTGCTATTTTCAGAGAATCAACCTGCTCTTGGTGTTCTCCAGGCCTCTTATTTAATAAAATGGTTTGTCCATCCATCCATCCATCCATCCATCCATCCATCCATCCATCTTCTGCCGCTTATCCGGGGTCGGGTCACGGGGGTAGCAGCTTAAGAAGGGAGGCCCGGACTTCCCTCTCCCCAGCCACTTCCTCCAGCTCCTGCGGGGGAATCCCGAGGCGTTCCCAAGCCAGCCGAGAGACGTAGTCTCTCCAGCGTGTCCTGGGTCTTCCCCGGGGCCTCCTCCTGGTGGGACGTGCCCGAAACACCTCACCAGGGAGGCGTCCAGGAGGCATCCTGACCAGATGCCCGAGCCACCTCAACTGGCTCCTCTCGATGTGGAGGAGCAGCGGCTCTACTCTGAGTCCCTCCCGGATGACCGAGCTTCTCACCCTATCTCTAAGGGAGAGCCCAGCCACCCTACGGAGAAAACCCATTTTCGGGCCGCTTGTATCCGCGATCTCGTTCTTTCGGTCATTACCCACGACGGACCGGGGGGAACGTAGATCGACCGGTAAATCGAGAGCTTGCTTTTGACTCAGCTCCCTCTTCACCACGACGGACCGGTACAGCGCCCGCTTCACGGCGGACGCTGCACCAATCCACCTGTCGATCTCACGCTCCCTTCTTCCCTCATTCGTGAACAAGATCCCGAGATACTTGAACTCCTCCACTTGAGGCAGGACATCTCCCTCGACCCGGAGAAGGGACTCTACCCTTTTCCGACTCAAGACCATGGTCTCAGACTTGGAGGCACTGATCCTCATCCCGGCCGCTTCACACTCGGCTGCGAACCGCTCCAGTGAGAGCTGCAGATCACGTCCCGATGAAGCCAATAGGACCACATCGTCCGCAAAAAGCAGAGATGCAATCCTAAGGCCACCAAAACGGATCCCCTCAACACCCTGGCTGCGCCTAGAAATTCTGTCCATAAAAGTAATGAACAGAATCGGTGACAAAGGGCAGCCCTGGCGGAGTCCAACCCTCACTGGGAACGAGCCCGACTTATTGCCGGCAATGCGGACCAGACTCTGACACCGGTCATACAGGGACCTGACAGCCCGTATCAAAGGGCCCGGTACCCCATACTCCCGGAGAACCCCCCGCAGGGCACCCCGAGGGACACGGTCAAACACCTTCTCCAAGTCCACAAAGCACATGTAGATTGGTTGGGCGAACTCCCATGCACCCTCCAGGACGCTGCTGAGGGTGTAGAGCTGGTCCAGTCCAGTTAAAATGGTTTGTCAATGTTTTCATAGTACAAGAAAAGAATCTTCTGAAACAATTGTGTTTCTTTCTCTGGTGCTTCTTCAATTCACTTTCAAAACATGACACAACTACATTGTCAAGCCGTGGTTTATCTACACTTTGCTCTGCGCTTGTCTGCTAAGGTGGATCCCTGAGTATTACTTTTTAGTTTCACCTTAGGTGGACATATAGCTGAATAGATCTGATGGATTATTAAAATAGTAAATAGTTTGTCTTGGACTCTACAGTGATCTCTCCATGCATGCAGCTTGTCACTAAAATAGAACTAAAATCAGAAAAGAATTCAGTTTTATGGTTTGAATCCAGTTCTAATCCACTTGTCAATAAAAAAATGCATTAAGTTATTTATGTAATGCAAAAAAGAAAGCAAATTTAATGTAACTAGTTTTTACAATGGGTGTACAATTTTTAGTGGATTCTTATTCAAGATCAATTTTTCTCCTTGGTTTTGGCTGAGTGCTTTACACTATTTTTTACATCTTTATCTAGTGAAGCTGAATCATTTTTAACAATGAGCGGCGCTGGTTGTCTGCATATTTTTCTTTCACCTTGTACTTTTGCTATCTCAGTCGTTAGGGTCAGGACCCTTTGACAGATGAGAAATGGGGTACAACTACTTTCATGTACATCAAGCTTTGAATCCACCTGGTGGACAGAGGCTCACTAGGACCAAAAGGAGTCCACATCTTTCATCTGTGAATGTGTTTGCACACAGCTCAATGTAGAAGTTGTGTGAGACTGAAGCAGTGCAGCATCCACACACAGAGTCCTCTGGGCTGAGACAGGATAGGAGATTGTCAGAGGGATACCCTGTGGGAAGAGGGGTGGGGGCCCTGTTTTCACTTTCAGATACACTTGCACACTGTAACACCTCCTCCCTTAACATATGGGAGCCATCAATCAAAAGACAAGAGAAAGACCAGAGAGCACCACCCGGCATAGCAGCTCACCAATAAAACCTCTATTTATCATTTTTTGTCTATTGCACGCACATGAAATACTGTATCACTTCCGCAGCTCAGAGCAGTTCAAACCACAGGCCCACCTGTGAGTTCAACCCCCCACCCATCCACTGTGGCTACTGTGGATGGCCTGCAGATGTATCAATGTTAACATGGCAGGCCTGTTAGCAGTTTCAAAATCAAAATGATGAGAAGAGACCACCTATGAGTGAAAGTCATGTAGGTCACACATCGTGTAGCATGAGCTGCCAGCGGACACAACTGCATGAATTACAAGTACAATCGCAAACATGGGATGCCCTTCAACGCTGTAAACAATCACCAAGCGATTCAGCAAACGTGAAGAACTACAAACAAAACTGAGCAATTAAAAGCTCAGCTGAGTATCATTCACTGATTAGCGCACAATGACTGAAATTATGACTTACCCCATGAGTATAAAGAAACAGTAAAAGCCACATTCCTCATATCCTGTCTAAAAATCCAGCCTTGACATTTCCTCATTGTTAAGTATTCTGCAATTGCCAGAAGAACAGTACTTGTCCATCAGTAATGACAGTTAATGAACTGATTCCTAGTAAATAACGCTAATTAGTCTAACAATACCCTTGTAGGTGGGATTTGCTTTCCTTTTGATACTGATAAAGATCAATAAAGTCCTGAAAATTCACAATAACCCAGAGAATCAGGTTGGAAAAGAGAATAGAGGCAGAAACAGTCAGACTGATGAGGGAAGAACAAAGGCAGATGTACAATTGGCATTATCAAAGTGTTATTACTGTCACACAAATGAATTGTCATCACTGCTTGGACTTGAAACTCTACATGTTTGTGTCCAGGGCATCCGAGCAGACTGTAAAATGTCCAGACTAAGATCCTCCAATTAGTGTAATTACAAAGGAAATGGTGGGGTGTTCACTGAAAAGGAAACATCAGCAATAGTGAAAATAGTTGGCAGGTTAGACACGAGTGTTTGCAGTTCCTATCACCCCAGGCTGAGCTTAGGAATAAATAAAGAACGGAGGCGGATAAATTGATGTATTTTCTCTAATCTTTGTTTGTTGTACTTCTTTGGCAGTGCACAGAGAGTCCATCTGTTTTAGGTATCTTCGGGTGTCTGTTTAGTGAGAGAGAAAAATAGAGCGGGCAAATCCATTGGAGCAGTTTACTTTTACACAGGTTCATCATCATCGTCATCATCATTGTGTCCTTGCTTAAAATGTGGTTACAGTGGGTATACTCAATCTCATACTGCATGGAAACTGAATTGTTAGAAAAGCTGAGTATGAGGCTTCCTGCAAAGAAGAAAAAGATGAATGTATTACCTTAAGCTAGTGTTTAAAATAGTACAGTTCACTCAGTTTCAAGCAGTATTAAGGCACTGAACATGTTCCTTTGGGGAATTTCATCCATCCATCTTCTATAACTGCTGGTCCTTGTAGAGCGGCATGGGGTCTTGTGCCTATCTTCAGTAATTGCAGAGCAAGAGGCAGGGTACAGCCTGGACAGTTTATCAGTCCTTCACAGGGCAACAGAAACAAACAACTATGCGCACTCACTCATTTCTGCAGTCATGTTTTTAGGCCGTAGAAGGTAATCAGAGTACCCAGAGAGAACCCAACCATGCACAGGGAGAACATTAAAACTCCAACAGAAAGGCACTGGGCTACAATTCAAATCCAACACCTGCATCAAGACAACAATAAATTTTTTTGGCAGTTGTGAAATGTCACAGTATTTTAGGACATTTAAAAATATTCTTAGGTGGTTCTTTACAATTCCTATGTAAACACAGTAAAGTAACCCAACTGATGACAACAAGAGCAAACAAACTGCATTAAGACCAATGAACCATTACACAAGTCATTGCGAATGTTGAGGAGAGGCTTAAAGCAGGGTGCGACGTAGAACATAATCTCAACTTTTAGACATCTCATGGAGCTGTTTATCGTCTAAAAAATGACAAGAATAGGTCAGAAAGATGGAGATGCAGTTTGAAAGGGTTTGAATGCTGAAGCTCTGTTTTGTCTAAAATCATTAAACAGCATTACTGCTTGTTAGTGTCCATGATAAAGTCAATCTTTAATCTGGCCCTGCAAAACTCTGATACGTGTAATACCAGAGTGACTATTGCTTGCAGTGGTTTAGTAGTTCTTTATGGGAGAAGCCGCATCATTTACAAAGAGCCAATGGTGATTTGTATGTTAAGTTTCTTAGGGATCTTGCTCAGCCAATCCATCCAAATTCGATCTGGGTTGAACAAAATCATTGACCCAGGAGACACGATGCCCAGTGCTGCTGTGAGGAAGCAGTTGAGGCGTTCTTGTTCAGCTGAAGTGAATATTTGTTTCTCCTCTTTCACAGTAATACATTAAGCAGAAAGAGACAAAGAGGGAAGGTTTCAATTCAGTTTAAGAAACAAAGCAGGAGAATAATTAGGATCGATTTGATGGGCTTGACTCTCCACTTCATTAGAGGTTAACTGACCAACACCTGGCTCCATCATTCTCTCTCCATCTTTCACTGTTTAAAAGCCGTCTTTGCACAGAAACACAAAGCTAACAATTATTCCTCCTTTTTGCTCTCGCCTTTTTTTGTTCTCTGATGAATATGTTCCCACTTCTTCGACACGCAGCCCCCAGGGAGCAGCAATTAATGTCTGCCGAATAGTCTGAAACTGCGTGAGAGATGGAAATGCATGCAAATGTGTGAGTGCTGCATGTGCATGGAGGCCTGTGGTGAGAAAATGTCATGTATGCATTTACATGTTCTTGTATGAATTTCCAACAACACAGCTAAGAACTGCACACTTAAATGAAACTTGATGGCCAATACACTTTGCAACATCTCTGGTGCTGTGATCAGTTCTGCAAAGTCTAGATGCACTGTTACTCTAAGCATAAATAGTGTGAGCTGCAAAACAAACAAACAAAAAAACAGTCTGCATATGGGGGGAAGCGCTTACATTTCTTTGATAGTTTAACAAGTACTTCAAATTTGTAATTTGTAATCTGGAGAAATATGTTTGCAACTGTAAATATTATTAGGCACTAAAAAAGAACTGCATTAATCATCGAAGGGAAATAAAAACATCTGCTCAAGCAGCTAATAATTTTCCTCACACTTTTTCATAATTCAAAATAGACAAAGTAGCACAATATATTTAACAGTAATGTCTTTTATGAGCCTGACCAATAAATATTTTTTACTAAAAGCAAATTTGTCTCTGCTGATCCTCTCTCTGGCTCTCTCTCTCTCTCCATATATATATATATTTCTCTGCCTCTCTTTCTCTCTCTCATGTATGCTCTGATTATTATTTAATGTAATATGACAGATTTTTATTTTGGTTTCAGAGTCACACACCCAGTCAAATCCAGTGGGAGAAACTGGTTATGCAATTTTAAAATGACAGAAAACCAGTGCTCTGAGTAAGTCAGCTTCAACCGGTGTGGCCCTTCATATTTCTAACCACAAAGAAAACAGAGCAGTCCAGTTTAGCTCTACTACTCAAACATCTGTCTGCCTCAACCAAGCTAAAGTTAGCCAAAGCAGGAAAACAGACCCATATATTCCTTGTTCACATTTTTAACCACAGCTCAACTGGGGAACTGCCCAAAAGGAGGAATCACAGACACTGTGAAATGTTCCATAAAACACCAGATATACTTAGACACGAAGAAACCTCAAAGCTCAACCACACACTGCTCAAACAGCGGCTCAGATAAAAACACACAAATGAAGAAACAGATCTTCATTTTCCTGAATGAAAGGATGTCTAGCACTCAGTCAGGAGCAAAAGTGTGTTTATTTTACAACCAGCATTGGCCAGAGCATTAGACCTAACACAATCTCTAACAGCTAAATAACACAGTCTAGTGAATGTTATGAGGTACAGTTAAAGAAACAGCAGTGCTTGGAGGGTGAGCCAATGAAAAATGTCATAACCCTAAAAACATTTCTTAATAACAGGTCTTTCTTTACATTATTCTCAGCACATTTTTTATATTTTGTCATATAAAAACAAACTTCACTGTAATTTGTTGAGATTTCATAATAGCTCAATAAAATACATTGAAATTTGTCTTTGCAAGATGTGAAATGTGAACATATTCAATGGCTACAAATACATTTGCAAGGCATTTTGTAAGAAGTCTGCTGGAAGTGCTTTAAACTTTAACATAAAAAGCATAATTATAAAGAACGATGTCAGCGGTGTTTGATACGGGCATTAAAATTTCCAATACCCAGATTCAGAAATAACATAAAAAACAATTTGCCATTCCCTGGTTTGAACTTGCATGTCTAAGAAAATCAGTCAGAATTATTAGTAGTGATAAGTTTTGACCTAATTTTTTATGCTCTTTTATTGTAGCTGAGTCATAAAAAAAAACCTTACAAACAATCCCAAGAATATTCCCTGACCATATTTTTTTAAAATTCCTTTTAAAATAAGTAAGCACAGACATTTTTATAGCATGCAAGCAGCCATGCCAGTATAAACTGCTGATGCCGATGTGTGCTCTGGAGAACAAGATTAAGTCAGTCTGGACAAAGATTTTGCTATGAGGTCATTTAAAATTTTCTCCACAAGATAAAAAACTTTAATCCTGCCAGCTTGTGTAGATGAGAAATCAGGCCAGGTCAGAATGAGGTACCTGCATGTCCTTCCAAACACCAACGCAAACATTGTCTAACATGACGTAGAAATAAAGACACATTCTTCATTTCATGAACAATGTGATTTCCACACTAAGCATTCATGACAAAAAAACAAATAAGAGGCAAATCATGCCTAAGAGGCATAATAGTTAAATGTGAGATGAAACAGGTTACCTTAGGACAGATGAGGAGGTTGGCATTCAGAAAATGGTGCATGTTTTGCTTATTTTCTGATGTAATATGATTAAATGTTGAATGTGGCTCCTTTGAAACTTCATGTGCCTGTGCATAAAAACAAACACACATGATCTTTCATCCAAGTAAACATGTTATCCCACCAAGATCGTTTTTCAAGTGGGAAGATAATTGTAAGTCCTTAAAGAAAAAGAGTATGGTGAATCAGCAGGCGTTGGAGTACAGGAATAGCTGCTGGTCTGTTTGGCCTTTGGGAAGTGCAACAGACATTCTCTCATACTGCTTCTCATAACCATGTAAAGCACAGAAACTTGTGTGCTTATGATGACACACACGTAAGACAAGGGTGACCTAAATGGATTCAGACTCAACAGATTTCAGCAAAAGAATAAGACAGTTACAGCCCCGCTGGCACGACATTAAAACAATCATGTTGGTCTTTTCAGCAACACATGACCACACATGTTGGAAGTCGCTTTGAATCTGTCCTTGCTGATCCAGTTGCTGTCAATGTGATGATTCTATAGATGTGCTGGGGGACATTCTCAGTGTGTGGACTTGAGAGGTTGAAACATTGTTTCTTTACACTAAAAGAAAATGCTAAAAATATCAACATATAGTTTGTTTCAGAGGAATGTCTCCAAAATCGACCCATTTGTCCATTTTCTGCATTTGCTTAATAAATGCACAGTCCTGAGAGGGAACGAAAAGCAGAGTACACTTGAAACAGGACACTACTTCAACACCAAAACAGAGACATGACAGATGGAAAGTTATATTCATCTATTAATGTAACTATGTTGGGGAAAATAGAGTCCACTCTAAAAGCTGTGGGGTGAAAACCAACCAAATTTATGGCATGCTGCCCTAAATATTGTTCCCAACCCGGGGTCAAATATAGAACGAAGGGCTGATGTACCACAAGTTTGGATTATACATTTGATTCAAGACATCGAGTTAATTTTCTCTACCCAAAACATGAATTAAAGTGATCAATGTCTGACAATTAGACCACAAAAGAGTGGAGAAAAATAATAACAATAACTCAAACCCTGAATTTTGAACGCTAAGTATTTAAAAAAAATTTATCTCCTGATTTTCTGTACCCACGGAAAGTTTACCAGGTCACAGCTAAGGCAGGGGACACCCTGAACTAGTTGCATAACAGGGCGACAAAAGATACACAGGACAAACAACCATCCACTAAGACCAACAGCCGGTGAGAAAATCTCTGGACTTTGCCGACATTTTTTATTCTGTTGTCACATAATGTGACAGGTGCATCTGGCGAGTCCCTGCAATAAGAACAGAATTTGGATTAATCTATCATTGAAAATGCTTTCAGTATACAGCCAGTACAATAAAAAAAAAATAAAAAAAAATTAAAGCAGATTTGTGAGCATCATTGTCTGCTTTTAAGAAAACTGACAGCTCCCTCTGTTTTAAAGAAGTTTGGAGAAAAACAGCCTTTGATATTTGATATTGTTAAATGGCTTAAGTTAAAAAGAAAACAATAAGCAATATGGATCAGAGAACATCACTGACAGCTGATGAGGCAGAGGGAATCAAACAGTCTAATTAGATCTGTTTGAAGCATTATGTCATCAATGAGATTCTGTATTGTCAAATATATAAACATTCATGCAACATTTTACATTGGTGCTAGAAGTGAGCTCTAGAGAAAGACTGGAAAACAGGTATATCAATAAAGGGCGATGAAGAAATTGCTGAAGTGTTGTGTCAGAGCAGGTTTAGTTCAGCTGTATGTCTGGATGTGTGTTGTTGTATCTAAGAGTGAGTATCCAGCTGCATTATCCGCAGATCAGTGATGGTGTTGATGCTGGCATGCAAGCTGTCCTTGCCAATAAGCTGCCCCTGCATCTATCAGTGCCTGCTGCACTCCTAGTGCCAGCTCCGATTAGAGGAAGGATTACCTACCTAGAACTGAACGTGCTCATTATTTATGTTGCCATGCTACGCAAGGGGACACACAGTGAAAGAATGGAGATTATTTGGTTTGATATAAACAACAATGTCAAAAGGTTTCTGGCACTTTTGATGTTTATCCATCACACAAAACCACCAGGAAGAAATTCTGATGAGCGCAAAATAACCCCGAAAGCACAATAATAAACAAAATCACAGAGAATAAGTCATAAAATGCTATAATTTGGAGAAAGAGGAATTTGCCATAAAATATCTTGCTGCAAATCATCCTCCATCTTATTATTACTGAGTCAGGGATTTACATAAAGCAACAAATAATGAAACTTGCGAGCTCAGAAGGAAAACATCTCAAAGATTTGCTCAATGATTAGGAACATTTTTCAGTTTACTGAACCTTATGTGATTTTTAATACATAAAACAATACATTATATTAATATATCCAAACAATCAATATGAAAATTCAACTACTAATGCATCGAAATTCTGACTAAATTAACGTTACCTTCAAATCCAGTTTATTTCTTCACATTTTTACGGAAGTAAATCCTCAGCATTGTCAGATTAAGATTTAGAACTGAAATAACAGAAGATCCAAACCTAACTGGGGGGAAGTCGTCTGGCCAAAACGCCTGACATAACACAGAAGAAGCTACTTTGAGAAGTGACAGTGATTCTTGAAAAGCTGCCATAAAAGCTGTATATCTTTTAACACCTCATGATGGGTCATAAGCAGGTTTATCCATAGTCACAACATCCCTCTAGAATCACCAACCATTCAGTGTCCATCTGAAGCCAGTTGTTGGTAATGGGTTTCTAACCTGCAACTAAACCATTTTTGTCTGGGTACTGATCATTAGTATGCACATAACAAGCAACATATCTTAAATACATAGCTTGGCATGTGTGGGGATTTGCATAATTCAGTATTTCATCAATAACTAAACAAATCCTAGGCAGAATTTATTTACACACAACTCCATAACATACGCATGCAATTCAGATGTAAATGATTTATTGTCAAATATGGTTTTAACTTTTTTGCATCTTTAATACAAAATATAAAATCTGATTCTTCCAACTACAGTATCTCCATATAAATGAATGTGGTGGTTTGATGTGTTTTCTATATGATACTACATCCATTTTGAAATGGTTTCCCCAAGCTCTTGTTCTCACTCTGCCTTCATATTCATTGTTGTGTTCTCTTTAGCCTACTTTAAATAACAATACAGCATCGAAAATACTGTAGGCAGCTTTGCTCCACCAATATTATTTCAACAATGCCATGGCTTTGGTATAAATGAAAGTCTTGCTGTTGTCACATCATGCACTTAATTGGAGTGAATTATGCATTAGTCGAAAAGTTTGAAAGGATTAAACTTATTGCTTTCCGTGGAAAGGAAACAACTCAAAAAAAGTTTTGTGCAACTTTTCAACTACTGTACATGAACATTTATTCAAAAGCACTACAATTTGTGCCAGACGTGTCTGAAGCTGCAAATGTGACCTTGCTCACATGCTACATAAGTATAAGTGAAATTATAATCAGGAGCATGTGAACATGTTTTCAAGACTTTTCTCATGCTGTGTCACTCTTGCTCTTACCACAAAATCAGAGCAATCTGAGAGAGGCTTTTCCACCCTGCGCCGGCAGAGACTGCAAAAGCAGAGGCAAAGAGTGAGAGCAGCAGGAGGGGTGCTGATGGGAGGCGAATGGTAACAGACACTTCTGTAACGTGAACAATATGCATGCCATGCCTTTGATGGGGATGTGCTTATGGCTTTCTTAACCCTCAGGCACCTGCAGCATGCCTTGTAGACGTATTCAGCGATGGGATGCCGGTCAGTATAACATCGACAGATGAGGCTAACTGAGCATGCATGGCGAAACATGGAAATGAACAGACACATCCAAGACCATAAATCATCTCTCTGTTACCTCTCTGTGGTATCTGGGTCACATGCAATCTTTTAGAGCAAAGAAACATGGTGAGGAGACACTGTGGTAGCGATTTGATTGATAGAGTGCAATTACAGCAGTACGCAAGGAGTGTTACGTGAACACACATACGCACATATTTTTCAAGTCCACATGGTGATCCCTACAGAAAACCACAATGGCAAAGTTGTTATTAAAGAGAGGAAAAAGTTTAACCCATGAACTCTGTGGGGGGGAAAAAGGACATTAAACATTCGTCCAGAATGAGCTCAACCTCATGAGCGTTATACTTGGCACAACAAGCACAATCAAGACAAACTGGGACCTGTACAGTGTGTGTCTTCAAGCATGTGGCTACTTTCATATTTGACGTGAGAAGGTCAAAGGAGACTGCTAAGGCTGAAGTTTGAATAGACTCATGAGGAAAAACTTTGCAGCATGTACGTGTCCGGTGACATGATGTGGTGCTAAAAGTACCAGATGTTTTCTACATGCTGATATGAAGTGACACACACTCTTACCCCTCCTGCCATACATTTTATGGCACATCTTTCTCATTTCTATCAGTTGAAAGACCCGAAGGAACCTTTTAACACAGTTAAACTAGGCTAATTAGGAAGCAGACAATTTAAGCACTGGGAAAGTGTGTGTGGATGTGAGAGAAGGCACAATGGAGTGTTACGTGCAATTATATGTACGTCTTGTCAATTGCTCTCACAGGAAGTTTAGCGAATCAATCAGGTTAGCACACATAATTAAAGGGCTATTAATGACAAAATTCTCTGCTGCCACCCTCTAAACAGCCAAAACAGCTGAAGTGACTCTATGAGGAAAATAATTATATCACCCTATCAATTAGTCATTCTGTGCCAATAAACAGAATTGGCATGCGCTTTATGACTGCACAGACACGCCACGCTAATATAGTCTATCTGTTTCCATCTGTATTTTGGGATAAGGACTGGGATTAAGGGGCCTCTCCATCACTGCCTTGAAGGTAGCGACAGAGGCAACTGATGTTCATTAATCACTTGCGAAATCACACTGGAGAAATAAAAATGCTGACAGCTATGGGACTTTGAAAACGTATTTCCCATCTTACTGATTTCTTTTATTTTTGCTTGTTTTTGTCATACTTACACATTTCTGATCATCTAACAAATTTTAATTGAGGATTTAATTTATTAAGGGACAAGGGCAAATAGACTAACTTGACCCCATGTGAAACAATAATTGGCACTAATGTCAAATATGATTGCAAAATGAGGACTGCACACCAAATGCACAAAAAATTATTAATTTTGCTCACTATCAGAAAATCCTAAGGAAGACTGCCCAACCATCAACCTGTGAGATTAAGTCCAGTGTATTTGGTTATAAGTCAACTACCATAAAACATTTGCGATAGTTGAATTAAATCAATCATGCAAAGAAGAGTGGGTCAAAGTTTCCCCACACTAGCATTAAAACCCATTACCAATTATTCACGACAGAGATATTAGGTTCAGCAACCAATTACTTTTTCATATTCAGGTCCAGATTGGTTTGTAGCATGTGATTTGATAAATGCTGTATGTCAGACATGTACTATTACATTAAAGCTCATTGTAATGCAAATCCTTCTTTAGAAATACCTTTTTTTTATTTAAAACTTGTCACTTGGCACCGGATATAATCGGTTAATGTCAAATTAAAACTTTTATTTGATGTAAATCACAATTGAGGGTTGACTAGAGTGAATTAAAACACAAATCATTCCAAAAATCAATATATGCATAATAATCCATACTCTATGACATGTTAATAATATTATGGTGTTAAACATTTATATTAAGAACTAATAATGTTACTAACTTATGTTTTACATGTGGAAGTGCAACACCACAAAAAAGTAGCAATGGGTTTCAATGCAATAAACATTTATAATCAATTTGGCTGGAAACAAGCAATTAAACACATCAATGGGTCAATATGACACTGACCCATTGATGTCTTCAGTGCAGAGCTGTTAGATCAGATCAGCTTCTGTACAGTCTGCGCTCTTAGAATAGTGTGATGGCTTAGTGGTGGTGACAAATGAGAATGTCAGTGGTTGCAGCAACAGTACTATACATAGATACTACAGGATAGAAAGCTTTACTTTACAGTCACTCTGAAAGATGTCTCTGGCTCACTGCTCCTTCCTGAAACGATGATGTTTCAGTCACCTTAAATAATAATTAACTTGAACAAGCTGTTTTCAAAGAGTTTGATCTTTCCGTTTATGAGAGTGTCCAAATACTACATATTTGGATAATGTAGTAAAAGAACTTCATGTTCTTGCATAGAAAAATAGAGACAGAAAAGTAAATTACTTAACATACCCTTGAAGTCTGAACTCAATCTTGACGTGAGATGAAAAAAATTAAATTAAACCCTCAAGGACATACTTCTCAGGCCACATTATTTGGAAAAGCCAAGGGTTGTTCAGGTCATGCTCAGTACAGGGAGAGCTTAAAACCCAAATAAGTCTGGAGCTGTCCATCTTTGTTCTAATTAGGGATGAGATTAGTTAGTCATAATGCCCACTTCAGCCATCCCACAAGTATCCTGTCAAGAGAAATCTGACAACATCTTATCAACCAGTGTGTGGGCTGATCATTTTGTTGACTTTTTAATAGCTGTCAAAAATCAAATCTGGCCTGAGTCTTTCAGCCCTCCAGATGTTAAAAAAATCAGTATGAGTGAGACAACATCCTCTACCCGTTGCTAATCCTGATTAAGGAATCAACTATTTGATCATTTCAAAGAGCTCCTCATTAACTTTACCAGCAAAGATGTTTGAATAGAGAAGTTACATTTATCATAATAACAGAAAATTCAATCACAGATATCTGAAAATATTATCTAAACAAACAGCAATAAACTTCATATTGTACGGCCCAAAATGTGAGGTAAAAAAAATTCAATCACAGGGAGAAAAAAACTTTATACCAAGACCTCTATAATACATTTGAGGGCTACACACACAGACAGCATCTAAATATACCCCCTAATATATTCTATGGAGAAGTACGCACTGGCAGCTTATGGTTGTCGGCTCATGTGCCAAACCACAGCACCCAGTGATGCTTTTTGAATCTGTTCCATTCAGGAATATCGAAACTCCTGAATACACAAATGCCACTGCCTTCTGGCTCAATCTTGCTTGGGGTTGGTTCATTTATTCTATGGTTGTTTTGTAGTGCTGTTCCTGGTGTAAAATGAATAAATAAGCTTAATTTTGAAAAGATACAAATGACCAACATTTTGCTATTATAGGAACAATTACAAAAAAGGTATTTACTGCCAATCAATGTCTCACTAGATTGGCTATTCTGGTGAGAAATCAAGTGATGATGCAAAACAACAATGCAAAAGACGCTTACTATATGACCACTTTTTTCAGTAACTAGTGTCCTATTGCATTATCATTTCCAAACCAGTAATCAGATTAAAGTTACTGATCCAAGTCGCTGTGTGTTTCTGTTCGCTAGAAGATATTCACTATCTTCTTGTGTCGTTATGAGTGGCATTATAGGCATGACAAGTCAAGTTCCAATATGAAGCCAACTCACATGCAATACATACCAAGCAGCTAGCAACACAAATGTAAACAACAAACCTGAATCAATGCATGGCTCATTAAAAGGAATCTGCAGAGCTGAATGAAGGAATGACGTAAGCCAGCCATTTTTGCTAGGTGTGTTGGAGCAAGGATGCATCTAAAAGTTGCAGGGTGGAAGCTCTTGAGGACTGAACATGAGCAAAAGGCAAGAATCTATAAACAGATTCTTGTGTCACATTCTAAGATTTACCTTATTTTTTGCATACCAGTAATTTTCAATGTATTTAAGGTAGTTTTGTGTTATGTATGAAGTACTCATATCAAGGAATCTGCATGTTGTTTGATGTGACTGCAGGTTTAATAACACATGACAACAAAAGATCAATTTCCCAAAAATAATTTACAAAATAGCATTAGCCAATCGTAACGTTTTTAAAGCTGGTCCCAGTTTTACATAACTCCTCAGGTTACTCCATATTGCTGGTCATTGATTTAATGACTCATCTATGACACTGAAACACTTGGGTAACTGTTATTTATTTGTTGCTTTTTAAATTTACAGAGTACAGTTTGCTAGTTGTGATTCTTCATTACAGAAAAACAAAGTGTGATATTTTTTTTAACATTTAACAGTCTTCTAAAGTGTGAACAACACATATGTTGCCCATATGCTCATTTTGCTCACAGCAATTATCATTTTGTCTAAATTTGGGAGAGACTTTCAGCTTGAGCTCACTCACAGCCATTATAGGATTATCTATTTTAAGTACAATTTATTCACATCCATCATTACATCAACCAGGTCAGAGAAAAAAAGAAATGCTGGATTACTGATGCAAAACAAGCACAATAATTATGATGGTTGATGCTGTCAAGGTAATCACTGAAAATGTCATGGTAGATAAAAAGGCAGAGAAATAAAAGGTTCTCTTTACATCCAAATGAAAGTGAAAAGATTTCCGCATGTTCGCCATAACTACCCAGCTCACAAATGATCTGTCCATCGACAAGAAGCACACATTAATTCTTCTACCTATTACGCCATTATCACCCCATTACTCACAAACTCATTCAGTTACACTCGCCCATCGGGAGAAAGCAATGGCGTGGCCATTACAACCTATTTTGCACCACAAATGATAACAGGAGCAGAGGTTGTTGAGTGGGAGAGGAGAAATGAAACCACTTTTCCAAAACCAAATGGACCACCTCTTCGAAGCACGAGGGACTTTGATTGTTCCATTCCATCAAAGAAAGAAAAGGAAATATGGAGGAAAGAAGAGCATAATGGGTGAAAAAACATGCCTGCTTCATGCTCCGAGATGGGATAGCAATGAGATGCCATCATACGGCAAGTGGAGTTAGAGTGGTCCAGGACTGATGAGCTGCTCTGATTGGCTGCAGCAGATGGTGAACACATATGCACACAAGAGGATGAGGAGGGCTAATGATGCGTGAAAGAGAATTGCCCCCTCTCCTCCACAAAGGACACTCCACTCGTCACATGGACGACACTTATTCGTTTGACTTATGAGTCGATTGTAGGGTCATTTGAGTTTTTCTGTGTATGTTTCTACATGTGTGTAGAAGTCTTTGTTTAAACAAAAAGAAAAACTAAATTCATTATGCCAATAGTAAATTTTAATTCTTTGAATTGTAAATATGTTATTCACTGTTAATTTTGGCATCATAGCTAACAATTTAATCACAGAAGTTGTTTTTATAGTTAGAGTCAATATTAGATCTTCTTTCTCAAGTGAGCTTGTTTGTTTTTTGCAAACTTGTATCCCAGTCATTTTGTGTCTAAAGACATTTCCTAGTAAAGATTTCAACACCCACTTTATTAAAACATCAGTTGATAAGAAATAGTTTGTAAGTACATCAGAAATGCTCTAATCTTCATGATAGTTTTATTCCAAGATTTTACCCTAAAAGTGTGATATCTTTGACCTTTCCATTTTTTTCCAGGATGTTTTACAGCGATGGTACCCATTCCCTTTAAAACCTTTTGGTCAGAATTTTTTTTATCTCTACACATATCAGACATGTTAACATATCTGATATGTTCTTTTAAATTAAATTCTTCCTAAACATGAAGTTCATATTTGTGAATATTGTGCAAAAACTAACAGGTACAAGGTTCTGAGCTGATGAGCAGGTCTTGAGGTGCTTTGCGGGCAGAAAAAATGCATTTAAACATATTGTGAGGTAGAAGCACAGATTTTAAACTGTGCTTCTACAAATATTTTATCATTTCCCTCATCCTCAATAGGTATTTAAGTCCTCACAGGGTAGATTTTTTACCATCTGTTAATCATGAGCATAACTCGACCACCTGGTATGGACGCCATTGGCGGCAAGGGAGAAAGGGTCAGAGGATAGCTGTTTAGGAAATGTGCTAAGAAGGGATGTAAAAACTGAAAGCCAGGAAAAGGATGAAAACTTAAAGTCAGAGCCTTTTAATGCTTGTGATGAGTATGGGGGCAAAATGTCCTTAAGATACTGATCTATTGCTTTTCTCATCCAGCACATCTTTGGCTCAGAGGGGTGAGATGCGCTGATTAGACATCCCTCAAAAAACAGCCTGCACATAACTTGACTCTCTCAGAACATCCTTGTTTCCATCTTCTCCCTCTTATATTGTTCTTTCTATTCTTGCGCTTATGTTGCAGTGCTAATGTGTCTCTTCATTCTGAGTAAACGAATGAACTCACCGTGAGACTTTGAAGCTAATATCATGTTTGCTTGTGAAAGATTAAAAGGTAATTGTGGTTTTGTTAATGGGTAGGTATAATGTAGGGCACACACAACGGCATATGCTTCCAAAAGACAAAGAGCACACACTTTATACTGTGGGTGACCTTCCAAGTAAAAGTCAGTGGCTTACAGGCCTATAAAGGCTTTGCATGCAATTCAAACCATTTTCCACCTCATCTGTTGTCACTTAGTCATCCTGATTAACTCATCAGGCAAAAGATAGAGCACCTGTTGTTTAGTGTGAGCGATAAAATACCTGAGACACGCAGGTTTAATTGATACGGATTGTATGGATTATGTATTGTTTAGCTCCAGAGATTTCTACCATTTACATGGAACAACGTGTTGCATTAGAGAATTAAAATATAACAAAGACCATAATAATCTGTAATCAATCACCAGTGAGAAAAACACCCAGCACTTACAATGCCTGCCATATTTATTGGGTACAGATGTATGAAAAAAACCTAAACAATGAATGATCTTATCTCTCTTTGCAGGAACAAAGAGTCATTGGAAGAATTATTAGTAAATCTGATATTTGACCATTGTTTGTCCTGTTTGTCTTTGTGTTGCCCTGCGACAGACTGGCGACCTGTCCAGGGTGTACCCCGCCTCTCGCCCGGAACGCAGCTGGAGATAGGCACCAGCAACTCCCGACCCCGTTAGGAAGAAGGGTGACGGAAAATGGATGGATGGATGGATATTTGACCAGATTCTTTTTTGTACAATCTCTCCAGTGTAGAGTCTTGGTTCCTCTATTGTTCTCTCATCTCTTCAGCACACTTCTTAGATTTAGAGTCTGGGATGATCATAGAAGAGTCCAAATTTTGGGTCTGGCAAATCATTTTTCTATTGATCTGTCCATATCTTTTGGATTATTACCCATTTAATGGTAAATTGAAGACCTATTCTGAGTCTTTTTGAAGAGTGAATGCGATCTGTATTTACTTTAATTAAACAAATAAAAATCGTGATGTTGTACATGCCAACAACATTTCAAAAGCACTGGAAGCAGAACAAGTCCACAGCATAACAAGTCCTTTACCACCTGTTTCCACATTTGTATCTTTATGCCAAAGAAATATGGGAGTGTTTGATTCCAATTATTTCAACTTTGAAGTGGTAAGAGACAATATTGTTTTGTTTTGTTAGTTTAGTTTTGTTATTTTTAATCGATGGATGGATTGATCCTTTGAGTGCTGACGTATTAACAAATAGATAAAGAATTAGCAAAGTATTTAATATAGGAATTTTCTTTATCAGCTGTGAAAATGTACTTAAAGGTTGATTTTTGTTTTTATTTTCAGCTTCAAATTGTGCTCAAAAAAGTTTTGTTTTCTTTTTACAAATCTGGAGCACTGATAAGTATGGCCAGCACTGTAATTCAGACTCTTTTCCCACCTTCATCCAGAAGTCATCTGTGAGTCATGGATGTTCAGCTCCTCCACATTGTCAAAAAAATCCCTAATGTCAAGCATTTTAGAGGATTAGTTTAGCTTAAGTTTATACACATGCAGGAGGAGATGCACACGGTCACACACAACCAGAAAGGATTAAGCAAGGATTGTGTCACTCAAATTATTTTCATGGGAATTACAGTCTGTGTATGTAGCTGCATGAGATCAAATTAAGGCATAATGTCTGGCTCTGAGAGCCTGCAGATAGACTTGGATAAACAGGACTATTTCTTAAAATAGCTCCTTGATTTTTGCAAGTAAAAATAAATAATATATATTTACATGCCAGCAGATGTAGGGATAATCTTTCTCACAAGACATACTTTCCAAAAACTTGGTCGAAGCTTCTTATTCATACAGTTCAAGCTAAATTACTTCTCAAATGTGATATGTGGAAACACAAAACCTTTTGGTATATTTTAGTGTTTCTAATATTTAAACAAATGTACACATCATCAATGTGTACATTTGTCAGTCAGTTACGAACCTGAACAGAAGTGATGTGACTAACTCTACCCAAATAATTTAAAGCTTACACACACAGAATGTTGAAAAATCTGTCTTAATGTGAAGTAAAATCCAAACAAGTCCACACATGGGCTGCCAAGGACCCTGCCTAGAAAAAAAAAAAAATCTGATTCATAAAGACAGCCTTTTTAGTTTATGGCCTGCCAGCATATTTGTTGGTGTCTCACATTATTTTTTTCTTCCTTAGCAGAGATGAGAGCAGCTTGATGCGTCACGCAACACCACAGGCCAGAGAACTGATGTGACTGATGCTTCGCCTTATTCAGGAATGGAAAGAAAAAAGATATGCAGTGAGATAGTGGGCAGAGTGTTCAATATTTCTTGCCCTTAAGTATAAAATTGTGATGTCACATTGCAATGAGTCAGTCACTGACTACAAGGTTATAAAACAAAACTTAAATTGAAAAGTCAGCTTGAGATAGCATGGGAGGAGTATGACAGTAAGCAAGGTCACGGTCTTGTTATAGATTAGGGTGCCCACTTAGTCCTTAAAAGATGGTGTCTTGCATATTTTAGATATTTTTCTGCTCCAACACAGATGATTCAAACTCTTGAACTGCCTTATTAGCACATGTAGGTGTTAGGATGTGTTTTTGTTCTGAATATGTCTTTCAGTGGCTACGTTTTAAATTAGCATTTTTATGCTCTTCACCTCAGACCTTTGATAGGATAAAAAGGACCAGCTGGTAATGCCTCAATGCAAAATGTGCAAGTAAATTTGCAAAGAAACTTGGGGCAAGTTGAAGTTACATCCTACTGGAATTAAACAAAATCCATTCCAGAATACTAAGAAGAATAGTAGATTTAGGCATCTAAAGTGGTAAAACACTTTAGATGCCTAAAGTTTTCCAATCAAAATTGGAAACAGCTGAATGTTTTGTTTCAATTAGCTAAATGCCAGAATAAGAGACATTATACTTTAAGGAATTTGTTACTTTCTTTCAATTCATAAGTTTATATTTTCTGTGATTATTATGCCTTTAAATTATTCTGGCATTTACAAAATGCTTTGCGTATTTTGACTGAATGTCAGACAGAGGAAAAGGTTAAAGGATGTTTTTATGCAGCGTATGTAAACATCTAATTTCAACTGCAGGTCTTTAACTGTCTGCAAAAACTTTCTATTGACAACATATATTTCCTTGGTTTGCTCATTTGGCACAATTTGGTCGCAATAGGTAAAAAAGGTTGCAAAAAATTTTGTTTGGATCAACATAATATTAGAAAAATGCATACGTCCATACAGTTCAACATGTTAAATCGTGCTCCCAAAATATTGGTGTTAGTTAAGGTCACTTTCTGAAAGTGCTGCACAGCCCCTCCCTGTTGTGTTTGTTTTTTCTCTAAGGGTGGAAGGGAATGGACCCTGACAGTCAACCATGCATGGAAGACCAGTCTGTTGTAATTTAGAGGCTCACTTGTTTAATAAGCTTGGTCCTAATTTATTCATCCTGCCTTGTACTTAAATGGAGAAGGAAGAACATTTAAAAAGGAAAAACTCTTAAATTTCTTAGGAGAGATTTTTAAAGGCCAGTATTGTGCTTTTCAGCTTTAGTCTACAAATGAGCTATAGCTCCTGTCAGGATGAACTCCAGAAAACAGGCACCACAGTCCAGTCGGGCAAATAGCTTCTCTGGCCACAGAGATAATCGTTACAGTCATTAGGATTCCACTGTGCTTTCCTCAAATCATTGGACACTCCATGTAATTAAAGCCAAACTGTCATGCTCGAGGCACACTGGCTTGGACAAATGTCTTCACATAAAAGTACATTGTTTCTTTATTGACTAAAGAAAACTTGAAAGATTCCCACGACCCTGGCCTTAGTTTTAGACATGATAACAACATGACAGAGTTGAACCACTATTTAGGTCTCTCAACCCTTTACTCTCTTACAAAAAGGAAAAATGATGCAAATGAAAAACCCTTTCAGTGGCAGAAGATTAAATAAAAAAAAAAAGTGGTTTGCAAGTAAATGTGCATGCCCAGTTTAAATCCCTTTTACAACATATATTGGCACTACAACTGAGAATATGTGTTGTGGACATGTGTGGCACAGCAATGATGCTCCTAATTTTCATAATCCTGCAGGAAACATGTAAACCCTAATGAGCAAGAATTTAAACTTTTTGAAAGATTGTTAAAAGTGCACCTTCTGGTGATAGCACATTAGGTTGTTTATCAATAAAAACAGACTTTTAGCAGGGTTTGTAATCTGTGTTGTAATTACGACATTGGCAGAAATACACTTGTACAACCTCTACAACATTCTCAGAATTGTTTCACATTTGAATGCAGAAAGTAACTAAACTGAATTAAATAAAAACACACAACTGCTCTCAACACCAGTGCAGAACACTTTATTATGTAATCTACAAAACAATCGTGAGAGCTATAGACTAGACAGGAGGCAGAGAAAAAGAATGGCCTCTCAGAACTGCTGAAATAGCATGGCAGGCTGAATGATGGGACAGCTGCACCACAAAAAAGAAGGATGGAAAGCAGGAGAAGTGATGCAGCGAGTGCTTGGGTTTATGTGCTGGAAAAAGCTTTCAGCATGATCATGAAGTCTGTCTTCAAAATGCAGAACCTTCTTTCTCTATTTCTTCAATTTGTATGCATTTCATGTGCATATTATTATCTAATCCCTTCCCTCCTGCACCTCTTCCCTCTGTGCTGCTTCTCTGGCCGGTAAGGGGCCCAACATATTTCTATTGGTACCTCACCTCATTTGTTGTCCTGATGAGAGACATGAGGACATGGCAGTAGACAGACATGGAGGCTGTAAGATCGCTGCTATAAGAGGCATGTGGGTTGAGATGGAAGGCCGAAGAAAAGCAAGACAAAGACAGATAGAGAATGACAGATACTATAAAAAGATAGACAAAATTATCAAATCTACACGAGCAGGCTGGGGTTCAGCATACAGCACATTAGTATGAAAATAGAAAGCAGCAATGCAAATGATATGAGTCATTTGTGGCCTTTGAGTGCTAATTTAAAAAGCAGGTAACACTGATTCATTCTTGCCTGCGCTAAGCGACTAGATCAACCAAGACAACCGTATCTTCCAGCACCTCCTCCTCGTTGAAATGCTCAAGAGTGCACTGATTCATCCTCCCTGCTGGTAATGCCATGTTCTACATAAGAAGCTATATGCATGTGCGTGTATGCGTGTATGCGTGTGTGTGTGTGTGTGTGTGTGTGTGTGTGTGTGTATGTTTGTTTGAGAGAGAGCTATAGAGAGAGCTTCTGCACATTTTGGTTGGTGGGCAGTCAAGCACTGCCTACTGATTCACTCCAGTGCAGGAAAAGAGGTCCACACATCATCCCCATGACAACACTGTTATTGGTTGCCAGTAGGAGCACCTCCACCTGCAACCAGATGCAGCTGCTGATGCTTTGCACATTGTCAACAAGAAAGCAACTAGAATATCATATAATATGTACCACTAAACAACAAAGCATGAACATCATCCTCTGAAAATACCTTATTTAAGTGCTCCAACATCAAAGAGGAAATAGATGCCAGGCCCTGTTTGCCTTGACCTTCCACTGCTGGAAGTTCTATCATCCAGCTGCAAGAAGTGGTTTAAATCTGGAAGCACTCCTCTTTGCCATCCATATGGCACTGCACTGCTGGGAATGGATTTAGCATATGCGTGTCTCTGTGCGCAGCGGTGGGCCACAACATGCCAAACCCCCAGGCTGGCACCACTCTGTGCAGGAACTCATGGTTGTACTGTTGCTTACTAAAGGGAGACAGGGTTGGGTTCCCCTGACAGCTGAACATGCTTCTAGGTGTGGGATACACTGAGAGAATCAATGACGGTTAATCCAAGAACAGATGAAAGAGGAGTAAAGCTTAGAAACTCTTGATTAGGCCTGGTGTAATGTAAGAGAAAGGAAGGGAGGAACTTTATTTACAATTAAACAGCTGTCACATTATGTCACTGACCAGCAGCAGTTTCAGAAGCCAAACAATCAGTAAGGCTAGTTTGAAAACTAAGGAGAGATAATAGCAAAGCTGTGCACTTTAGTATGCAATAACTACAGGATTACTTTATTGGGATTTGGATCAACACAGAGTAAACTATAATTCTAACATGAAAGGAGAAATATATAATTTTCAAATATTTATCATAAAAGTGCATAATTGCATTCGTATCCAACCCCCTTCACTCTCATACCCCTAAATGAAATACAATGAATGTGAGAAACTAGTCGAATTTTAAACCTAGTGCCAATGTCTGCCATCTCTCAATTTGTATAAAAGGCTTTTATTTAAAATATCCGGAATTACTACTAATGGCCATATCACATACCCTTTACATTGACTATAAATACAAGTAGTTTAGATGGTCTTTGTTCAATTTCAGTAAGCAAGCAAGTTCCCAAAAACTGTGATAGAGTTAATTGAAGTTGAAACACCACACTTGTTCTCAGCTAAAACAATTATCTTCTCAGCCCCCTTGTTTAATTGGGATTGACATTTAAATGAAGGAGGTAATATGTGCCAAGGACAAAGTATGTGGTGTTAACAATTACGATACTGCCTAATGGGGCATGCCAAAGTTATTTTGAGTGCATGTTGTGGGAGAAAGAATAGGTCGTACTCTATTAGCCAGAAACCAGAGCAAATCCATGAAGTGGGACAAGGTCAGAGCCACTCCTTCATTCCTAGATTCACAGCTCGACATCCAAGCACTTCAAAAAACACTGAGTGGGATCATTAATATCAACACTAACCCAGGAGAAGGCTTTTAGCATGCACAAAGTGGCTGTCAAGAATATGCTGTCATTTATGTAACACCTCTTTTGCCATGCTGAAAGCTGAGCGCTAAGCAGGTCTAGATAAAACCCAGAGAAGTGCCAACAGATTGAAAAAGCTCTCAGTTTTACAACATATTCTTATTTCTCTTTGATAGAAAGACAGAAACTCTGGTACTGAGGAAGTTAAATTAACGACTGGCTTTAGAAAATCAAAGCTTGGGCAAGGAAATTAGAAGAAAGCGCACTGCACTCATGATGTGTGTCTTAAAAGCTCGCATAAAGAGACAGCGAAAACATGGCAGAGCACAGGAAGGCATATGAGGTGGAGGAGGAAGGTAAATACTAAAATACAGAGCTCCAATGTGTGTCCTCCTCCCGATCCAGTCCCTGTGCCGCTTTCCTTCTGAAGGCCTCAGTGTATCCTATGTTGAGCAACCAGGAGAACAAGGTGCTGTCTGTGACGAATCCGTCTACCTCAAAGCAGATTTCAAAGGTATGCTTCTTGGGTTGGATGTGAATACAAGCCCAGGGAAAGCGGTGTGGACCTAACTAAAAAAGTTCACCATGATGGAGGAGCGTCATCACATACTCTATGAAGCTAGGAAATGACCCAACAAAGATGATCTCTTTCACCTTGAATTGAAGCCAAATTATATCTACAAAAATAAAAGTACAAGAAAAACAAACAAAAAACAACTCTTTTAATGACAAGTGATTGGCAATAATATTAAAAGTCACAGTCATAAAATAAGCTTTTAGAATAGGCTTCTTTATAATGCAAACTGGGTTAGGCTGTTTTATGGGTGTCTGATATTAAATTATTTTAAAGAAAATCAAACTTTTCTTTAAAATTCCCTAACAAATTCTCTGGGAATTTGTCGCAAAGAGAAAAATACCTCTATGTGAATTTCCCCTCACTGGGACAATGAAGGATATTTTATTCTATTCTATTTGTTAAAAAATGTATTAATAGATATTTGATTAGGTACTACAGTGTGTAATTACAATAATAAAACCCAGGTTAGCTCCTGGGTATAGTAAAGATGGACGCAAATATCATTTCTCATTTGAAAACGAATGTTTTTCTAAACTTCCTCGATAAAAAGCACAAACAATTCAAGACTGGAAGTCTTAGAAATACTGTTTAAAGGGATGACATGCAGGCCAAGTACATTTAAGGAAAGCTTTTAATGTCTGTCCTCTTCCTCGTATGGTGGAAAAAGCTTAGATGTCTCTTCTGGAGCCATCCATTCCTTCGTCCTCTCTACTTTTCATCACACCCCTTCTATGACAGCAGCTTTGTTGTGAACGTTAACCCAGCCCAGTGGCCTATGGCTTGTCAACAGAAATGTTTTCTAACGTGGTGCACTGAGAAATGTCCCCCTTCTGTGAGTGTGGAAAAATATATGGTTCAATTATAGGGTCTGTCAGGCTGGCATGAGACTGTGATGACCTGAACTGGGCTGCTGGGAGAGAAAGTCAAGCTGATAACTAACGCAGTAGAAGTGGGGTTCACACTCTCACACAGCAAAGTTCAATTTTGTCTTTAAGAAAATACATGACAGTCTTTTCAACATCGCTCAGGAAACGATGAATGGGCTGGAGAATCTGTAAGTCCCCAATCAGCTAAGAAACGGGGAGAGACATGGTGAATCAAAGCAGTTAGAACTGACTCGCTGGATCAGTGAGTCAATGTGTGCGTCAGCTGTATTCTGAAGGGCTAAGAGGGATTTTAAACTGGAGGAAGTGGAGTTAATGTGTGATCTTGGAGAGCATAGAGCTGGCCTCGTCCACTCTCAGCCCACCAGTTTGACACCGATGATAACAGGCCTCAAACAGCGTGCAAACGCACATCACCCACACACTCGTGAAACAGAAAAATGAAAAACACCTCAGCTTTAAATGAGAAAATGGGCCGTGGAAGATACCGCTGGAAAAAGTACACAGATGACTCAAGTTGAACAGTGTGAAAGCTGATGCGGGAAGAATAAACAATCTCACTTTCCAAAAGCTGCTTAGCCCACATATTGTGAGGGGACTAATCTGACTTTTAATCAAAGGCCAGGCCACCGCAGTTCAGTTTGCTAAGCCCTGGTTCGCTGGAAGGAGACAGCAAAAATGGATGAAAGAGTACAGCCGTCAGACATAAGCAATTTTTAGTCAGCAGCTACGTCAATGATGGCATCACAAACCCATCTTCAGCATTGTCATCTTAGCTGACCTGAGCCAACATTAAATTCCTGTCCAGACAGACGTCGTGTGTTTATAAGTCACTAAGCTGATGAGAGATGTAGACGTAAATGTTTTGGTGCGTCCTCCTGCTGCAGGTTGTGTTATCAACTCAACCATTTGCTCTGTTGAACTGACAAGAAGGTATCTGAGGCTGCTAGTTATCTTTAGCATTTGAAAGCAGGGGAAGTGCAAAGGGAAAATGGAAATGAATGTCAGTCTAAAAACATAACTGCATCTCCAGGCTAAAAATATGACACCATCTACACACAAAAAAAAAATCCGTTTCACATCATCCTTTTATAAAATGATTGCCTCAACTTCAAATTTTTAAACCTTTTTCTACCGTCTTAATCCAATGTCCTACAGCAAAGGTGATACCTGAAATCTGCTGTGATCTTTTTTCTTGACATGCAGGTTCAACTTGAACCAATAGCTGCGGAAACACACAGTTATCTATTTATGCCTTCCAGGGATTGAACCAAACTTTCCGCCATCATCTCCTTCCAACAGCTACAGATTAAGAATTCATTAGTGAAGCACACTTCAGTCCACACATTCACACAACAGAAACACAAAGTGGTGTGCAAAGTGTGAAATGGCAGGAAAATTATGCATGGCTTGCAAATAAAAATGTTTTAAATCTGAAAAGTGTGGCTTATTGTCATGATGTGTAGCAGTTATTGGTGGTCCTAAATGCAGAAAGGGAGAGGCAGCCTGTAGATGAGGAATATATGATCAAAATTATGAACAAAAAATAATTACAAGAATCACAGGGATCCAGGGCAGAACATACCAGAAATCCTCTTATGGCAAAAACCAGCAAGGAGAACATGAGCTAGAGTGGGGAACTAAGAGAGTATAATGGGAGGAACCAGCCAGGAGTGTGAGCAGGAGAGGGACTTAAATACTGTGAGCTGAACACTGGAAAAAAAAAAAAAGACCAGGGCTGATGAGCTAACGAGTTGCAGGTGTGAGGGGAAACAGTAGCAGGAAGGCTAAGGAGAGAGAGAGAATGGAACAATGGGCGAGGGAGAGTACAGAAGAGACTATGAAATGAATCTAATACTAAAGAATGATTAGCACTAAGAAAT
Organism: Poeciliopsis turneri; assembly: GCA_922788865.1. Lineage (NCBI taxonomy): Eukaryota > Metazoa > Chordata > Actinopteri > Cyprinodontiformes > Poeciliidae > Poeciliopsis > Poeciliopsis turneri. Next base: position 931,752 of record CAKLNU010000542.1, read on the forward strand.
ATAATTAACTAGGATAACAAGTACTAACTAGAGACAAGAAAAAAACATAACTATAAACACTGAAAAACTGAAACAAGACTGCTCTAATCAAAGACAGAGACTAAGGAATACAGAGAAACCAAACCTAAAAAATAACTAAAAGCAACTCTCAAAGCATGTGCCTGTATTTATTTCCCAAAGTCTAAGTATTTTAAAACGAACATTCACTGCAATTATTGTAGAAAGAAAATCCCCAAAATTGGTAAGTTTTGGGGATTTTCTTTCTACAATCGCTGCACATTTACAGACAAGTGTGCCCACATTCTTCACAAAATGGCTAAAGCTCCCTCAAACTGGATAAAGAGCATTTATTAACAAAAAGGGGGAAGCACTTCTAACATTTTAAGCAATGCTTTTATAAACAATGCACTTTTTCTGAATGACTTATGGGGGATTAAACACATTTAAGAGGGCAATTGGAGCATATCTAGCTCTAAAAGAACAGGTATTTGATATAATATCCTCTGCGATTATTAGTTTTATTATTAATTTAAGGAGATAATCTGAATATTATTTCTGTAACTAACAGTGGAAAGCCAGGAAAATGACAGGAACTGGACTGACACATTCACAGAATCAGTCTGAGAACTAGTCATCTCACGTCTAATCAATTTTTGACACAGAGTAAGTAAGTGAGTAACACTCTCATGTCTGTTACACACTTTTGCAAGGTGAGTAACCTACACAACATCCAATAGAGGCCTTTGGCAGTCACCAGGTGTGAAAGTAGAGCTCACAGGAAACATTTAAATGAAAAAAATATCAATTCAAAACACAGATATGTGTACTCTGGGAAGCTGTCTCTAAAAGCATGCTTTTGATCAAGTAATTCGGCCACTACCCTTCCTGAGGAGTTCAGCAGGATCCAAACAAGCAGTCTATTTAGTTTCTGTTGTTTTTACATGGTGGGCTTGAGAAGGTATACCTGGCTGGAAACACTAAGCCAGTGTTCAGCCTCAGAGTAGCGTCATTTACTGGCTGCTTGATGCCATAAATGCACCGTTGTGTACACACGCGTGTTTGTGTTAGTGAATGTACCGTTGCAACACTGGCGCTAGTGTGAGTCATTACAAGTGCGTGTGAAACTGTGTGTACGCATGGTGCAGTTAGGCTGCCTTCTGCTGCCTTCTGTTAATGAGGAAAATCATTTCATAACAAATTAAAATTAGATTGAATAATGGTTGAAATGTACTAATGTAATTTACCTCCTGATGTTATTGTAGGTGCAAACATATACTCGCCCAATTTTTTTTTTTTTACATTTCGCTGCCTGCTCTGTTCTCATTTAGGCTCAGGGCTTAAAGAGGAGGCGATGATGTGGCTATGAAACCAGGTCTCTGATTCTCCAGCTGCCTGACTGAGACGCAGGCGGCCCTCCGCCAAGTCTTCTCCATCACCTCCGGTCCGTACTGCCAGTCAACCATGCGGGGGGTTGTGAAGAAAGAAAAGCCTGCTTGCCCTGAGATGGGCTCTGTGCAGCTGTCAGAATCTTTGACCCCTTGCCAAGTCTGCCACCCCCGGCCTCACGCAGGGCAACAACCACCGCGGGCCAACCAACAGCCGAGGGGCGCAGGAACGGAATCACCGGACTGATCCGTCTTGAAGGGCAACATTTTGTGCCTTTTATTATAGAAATCACACTTTGATTGCACCTGTCATCCAAAGTCCTGTACATCTTGTACTAGTCTATGATACCAGCTTGGTCAAAGCACAGCTTGAAGCAACCGGCATTGAGCATTTACTGGTATCAAGACATATCAAGGTTCTAAAACATTTCCAACCTACTAAAATAATTCATCACACTATCTGAGCAGTTCAATATTCTCAATTACTTGTTTAGGAACACAACTGCTCACTCTTTCACAAATCTGTTTTGCACATGAACAATTTGAAAATTTGGAAAGTCACTGCATTGAAACTAATGGCGCATCAACTACTACTGTCATTAGCATACTGTAATAGACAGTTGCATGTCTGTTACGTGTTATGTGAGAAGATGGCCTGTCTAATTAGTTATCAACTTGTTAGATTCTCTGAAAACAAGAATATGGCGAGTGACTTTTTGTTGTGTTGTTTGTTAAAAAAGTATTGTTACAGCGGTCCTCCAACATCATCAACAATACTTGAAAGGATGGGTCAAATTTAAATTGATTTGATCTACTTTCCTTCAGCATTCTTTTGAAATTCCTATATTTCAGATTTGATGCAAGATGGACTTTTACCAGAGATCATTCCTTCCCACAGCATCATCAATTTATGTTTACTTTTTTGTTTTTGCTGTTTTCAGAAAGTAAGTTTCAGCATCTGAAACGTTGATGAATGATACACCAAGAAAATATTTCAGAGACCAGTACACCTAATTCAGGATGTTTGAGGCATGAAAAGCACAATATACTACAGTATTTAACACTCTCCATGAGAGTGTTAAATACAACAGTAATGCTCTGCTTTACAATGATGGAATAGTGCCATACACCAATGCCAAACTCCCCTTCAGTTAAAAAGGAATCAACTATTTATTTGCTTTGGCATGGCAGAGAGCAGCAACCAGAAAGTATGTCACAATCTTACCACAGATCTTTTCAGAGAATTTAACTGAAGGTCATTGTGCTTTTCTCTGTAGTTTCAGCATCCTACTGAATCAAGTGTAGCAAGAACACAGAAAAGGCGAGATCGGACAGGTCAATAAACCTCCAAAAGTGTATACATTCAATTTTTCTGGGCCTTCCGGCTCTTGCTGCGTGCTTTTCTCAGTGTGATGAGGGGGGTTAGCTTTCCCCAGCACGTAATGATTGTTCAGATAATAGCAGCAAGAAAGGGGGAAAGAAGAAGGTCAATCCAAAACACCAGAAGACAGCAAAGTGGAAATCCAAACCGAAATTACAAAGTGAGCAGCATCAGTATTTGAGAAAAAGGGCAAAGGAACAAATAAACAATGGGGAAAAAAATTCCATAACAAATGTTATAAGAACAATTTGCTGCAGTTAGATGGAAATAATCCACTGCCAGCTCAAAAGGCTGGGCATTCATTATTCCAGACTTTCCTTCTCATCTTTTCAATAACTTCTGATCTAATGTCATTCAACTGTTTAATTCTTACATCATCTGCATTGTTTCTTATAGGACATAAATTAATGTCATATGACCTCTTACAGGACACTATGTGTTTCTCAAACAAGCCTCCCAGATGTACAACTGTCCTCATGGATGAGGTGGGGCTACTTTCAAAGATTGGGCTGAAACATCTAGTGCCTCTGGAATCTCATGTAAAATCAAGAAGCACAACTACAGTAATAAGACATGGTGGTCTACAAGTAGCAAACATACAGAAAAAACATTGGCTCTGCAACATGCAGCACTTTAAGCTAATTCACAAATTAACTTTAAAGGTGGAGGAGGAATAAAATCTCATTTTGAAAGATTTTAACTTTAAACAGGAGTTGAAAGGATAGAAATGACTTAATATAAATATTAAGCCAATATGACTCTTTCACTTATTTATTTTTTTTATATTTGTAGAGTTTTATCAAGAAGGAGTTTTATTGGAAGGTGGAAACAAAGAGCTGGAGGTGCAATAGTATGAAAGCCTGCAGTTTCATCTTTGGCTGGAAGAAGAATTTTAATGACCACTATATGTTTCAAGCTGATTTGAATCATCCATTAAGAAAAAAAATTATAATTTAATTAAAAAAGTGTACTATTTGTTTAATCAGAAGTTTGCAATCTAAATGTGTACAATTCTTGGCATATTTCCTCACAGATTAAAATAAAGAAGACATGAAACAGTGGTAAACCTATCCAGGAAATGCTGATCTGGTCTGCCAAATACTTTAGGTCACAAAAGAGCTCGGAACAATATCTAAATAACTATGGACTTTACTTGATGCTGTAAAGATCTGTGGTAATGATTCAACGAATAGCCAGGACAAAAATGGCATCCATTGGAGAGTTCCAAGGCAAACATCCCTGCTGACCAAAAAGAACACAAAAGTCCAATCTATATGCCTGAAAATATCTTTATGATCTCCAGGACCTTTGGAAAAATATTCTCTGAACTGAAAAGACTAAATAGGAAGTTTTTGGAAGTTTTGCATCCCACTACACCAGGTGTAAAGGTTACAAACCGGCCTTTTTCCTCTAGTTCCTTAGCAGCAAGCCTCGACTTGGCTCAACTTTCCAACGACCAGGTTGTTTAGTATCTCTAGTCAATGGGGTTGTCGTGTAGCTGGGCAATCCCAGAGTGAAAAAAGTAGCCTGATGCAAACTGTACATGATACAAAGACAACACAACAATAGAGGACATGGAAACTATGTTGAACCTTCCACTCAGTCTGCTATTCTCCTTAAAAACTCCAAATACACTCAGTTGGTGATGTCAGATTATTGTAGAGGAATTGCTCTTGTGACAGAATCAGTCACCTTCAATCTTCTGATGAGGCATTTTCAGCCCAAATGGCCATCAATTTGTGACCTAAACACATTTTTGTTATGTAGGACAATGATCTAAAGCACAGAAGCAAGTCCACCACAAATGGAATTTTAAAATGTCACTGTGTTTATGTACCATTTCCTATTTTAAGATGTAAACCTAATTGCCTCTTGGGATAATAAAGATGTCATAAACTTTGAGGAAATTTAAATTGGGCAATTGATTGAAAAAAAAAAAAAAGAAAACACTAAAAATATTTTCAGTTTTCATAAGACATGATGTTGTTGTTGCTGGGACTGAATGCATTCCTGGATTGGATCCAGAGATGGATCCATCCCTGGCATGCCCACAACAATACTATCCAACAGAAAAAGTCAAATGAAATAAAGGCTTTATTTTTTTAATTGTAACAGTCCCCTCTAATTTGTGTTCACCATGATATTGTGGTTTTCCCTATGAAATGTGGTTTAAGTAAGAGCCAACAAAAGACTAAGCTTTTCTTAAGTGAAATTGCCATGTTGTGATTGTTATGCATGTCAACATATATGTAATTATTGTACTATAAACCAAAAATATACTAAATTGGTTGTAGTAGTGTAGTAGTTTGTTTTCTTGAAAGAAAGGCCAAAGTGCCAAAATGTATTTTTCAACAGTAAAAAAGAAAAATCTAAATAAAAAGCAGATACAAATAAGTCAAAGAAAACATTCCACACTTTGTCACAACAGCAGGACAGGCACACATTCAACAAAATGCCTTTCAGCAGGAGTTACACGCACATTTAAAACATCCAAGATGCAGCACTATTTTAAAATAGTGCTGCATATTTTCTCAAAAATAATAGCTGCAGTTTGTTTTCACTTGAATTACTGGATCTCTTATTTGTAACAACAGCAGCAGAGATCTCAAAACCAACCCAGATCAAACTGAAAACGCAGTAGTCTTTAGTTTGATTAGGCTATACGTTACTTTTAAACTCATGACTGAATAGCTAAAGAACAAACCACAATGATTTTACTCTAAAAATACAAGAGGGTACATTGAGTGTTAATCCTTAATGTTGCAGTGACAATGTCCCTGGAGATTAAAAGTAATTATACATAAGATAATATAAAATTAATTAATAGAGTGTGAAAACAACAACAAAAAAAAATCATATCAAAGGACTTTGAATAAATATGCGTTGTGAATTCACACACATATGCACACGGAAACTTAGATAATAATTATTATTTACCTACAATTTCTGTTTTAATGGATTATTTAAGTCTAACCTTATGCAAATTTGAAACATTTCCATTCAATGAAAGATTATATTAATATTATCCCTGATAATTAGTCTATTCGAGATATGAGTGAATGTTAATTAACAGCAACAAGCGTAAAAAAATAAAATAAAACTCGTCCAACTTAATACATGCATGTATGCGCAATGACGCGCAAGCTCCAAAAGTTAGACCAAACCATGAGCACTCTCATTCTTCCATTTATGAAATTAAAACTTTCCAAAGAACAGGTATCGTTGTCTCTACTGTCAGCACAGCAATAGGTGCGCCTAAAACATTCTGGATCAAAAATCATTTCGCCCAAATCAAAACTTTTAGCACAGACAACATACCCCACATGTGTCTGCATCTACAGCTGTCAGAAAAAGGCGCTTTGGCTCACCGGCTCCGATCCGTTTCCGAGCTCCACAGTGCGCGTCCAGGGATGAAACAGATGGATAAAGACTGGCTGCCAACGCACAGAGCAAACCTGTCCGGGGAAGCGGCGTTGCTACGTTAAACACAGTGCAAAACTGTGTGATGGCAGAAGTCTTTTCACATTAAAATCCCCATCTGAGCCCGGGGTCTGAGTGTAACCAGAATATTTTAACGATTAAGTGTGAGGCATTACAGCCACATCTCCACATAGCAAATGATTAATGCACCTCAGATTTATGCATCGAACCATTAGTTTATCTGTTCTGAATTCATGGTGAGTTTTATTTTGAAATGTGAAACTAGATGTACTTGCTCTTTTCAAGACGCATTTTACTCTGACAAACTGACCGGCTGATATTACCAGGGAGCAACAACGCTTTACAGATTCCCAGACTTTGATTAGGCTCTTCAAAAAAATAATAAATAAAAATTAATAATAATAATAATAATAATAATAATAATATTCTTAAATTGTGGCAGGATGCCACAGAAAATTGACATGTGTCTGTTGGGTATTGTTTCATTGTATTTATTCATTTATCTGTTTCATTTATTAATTTATTTTTCACTTTCATTTATTTGTTTGTGTTTTAGCTGTGTGTCTGTCATGGGTGAAGCTACACGCTTGACCCACATGCAGACGCACAATCAAGGAGAAGCCAATAGATAAATGAATAAAGTTTATTGGATCAACAAATGAAGCGTCTGTGATGTGTCTCGGGAGGGGCGCCTAGGGTGAGGGTCGTCTCTGCGCTAAATCCAGGGAGAGATGTGGTAAGTGTATGGGTACGGATAATCTACAGGGTTCAGGAACGGGCTTACTGGTGGAGTATGAAGTCCCCGCTGGGAAGGGGAGGTGACTGCTGGAGGAGTCCAGTCCGATGCGATGGATGGAGGCCGAGGGATCTGTCGTTGGAGGGCGGGCAGGTAGAGAGCGGGTCACGGCCAGTCTCGGCGGTTCTTGAGTCCAACTAGAAGGTCTCAGGAAGTGCTTCTCCCCAGTTCCACGGGAGGAGATCTGTGAGGAGATAAATCAGAAATAGTCTCAGGCTTGCTTGAAACTTGCACAAAGAATCCACAAACACCAGGTTCAGTGGGGTTCAGAGTACCATTGGAGGTAAACACTCAAGCGCTGGAGAACCGGCCGCCCGCTCATCTTATGCTGGCGGTGATGATGCCGATTACGCACAGGTGCGCAGGATCCACCCTCCAACGACTGCCAACCTCTGTCTCCATCTGGTGGAAAAGAAACAGATTCCCACCAAGCCTAGCTCTAACACCCAACAGTACCCCCCCCTCAACGGCCGCCACCTGGCGGCCCAGCAGAACCAGAAGGGAGAGACGCTCGAAAGTCAGAAATGAGAGTCGGGTCCAGGATAAACGAACCGGGCACCCAAGAGCGCTCCTCAGGGCCGTAGCCCTCCCAATCGACGAGGTACTGCCACCCGCGACCTCGCCGACGGGAGGCCACGATTCGGCGGACAGTGAAGGCCGGGTGTCCATCAACGTCCCGGGCGGGGGGAGGGGGCTCGGAAGGAGGGCACAGGGCACTGGTTTGGACAGGTTTCAGTTGAGAGACGTGGAAAGTCGGGTGAATACGTAGGGAAGAAGGCAGACGGAGACGGACAGTAGTGGGACTGAGTACGGATTCAATTTCGTATGGACCAATAAACCTGGGTGAGAGTTTTCTTGACATAGATTTCAGGGGAATATCCCGAGCCGAAAGCCAAACCTTCTGTCCGGAGATGTACTGCGGTGCAGGTCTCCTTTTCTGGTCGGCGTAACGGCGATTCTGTTCAGCGGTGCGGTTAAGGGCGGCAATAGTCCTCTTCCAGATGTTTCTGCAGCGGCGAATGTGGTGTTGTACAGAAGTGACAGCAATCTCCTCCTCTTCGGATGGAAGGAGTGGGGGTTGATAACCTAAAGAGGCTTCGAACGGTGAAAAGCCTGTAGCTGCAGAGGTGTGAGTGTTGTGCGCGTACTCAACCCAGGGCAACTGGCTCCAATCCGACGGATTGGTGGACGTGAAACACCTCAGGGTAGATTCGAGTTCTTGATTCAGTCTCTCGACTTGCCCATTAGACTGGGGGTGATAGCCTGATGTTAAACTGATCTTAGCTCCGAGAGCGGAGCAGAATTTTCTCCAAACTTGAGAAGTGAACTGGGGACCACGGTCCGACAGGATCTCCTGAGGGATACCATGAAGTCTGGAAAACATGTTTAATGAGGAGTTGAGCAGTCTGGGAGGCTGTGGGGAGTTTTCTGAGAGGGATGAGATGGCAAGATTTAGAAAAACGATCAATAACAGTGAAAATTGTGGTCATACCTCTGGAAACAGGGGAGTCCCGAAACAAAAATCAATGGAGATGTGCGACCAGGGCCTCCTAGGTATGGGTAACGGCTGAAGAAGACCGGCTGGTGGACGATGTGATGACTTGTTTCTGGCACAGATGGAGCAGGCAAGTACATATTCCTTCACATCCTTATGTAAAGATGGCCACCAGAAACGACTGACTTATAATTGCTGTAGTGCGGCTGATTCCAGGGTGTGCAGAAAACTTAGCAGTATGAAGCCAATGGATGAGGCGAGCTCGGACTGCCGATGGTACGTACATCCGCCTGGCAGGACCAGTACCTGGATCAGGTTCGGGTTTGCTGGGCCTGACGAATTATGTCCTCCATCTCCCAGGTCACAGAAGCGACGGTGCAGCTTGGAGGGAGGATGGTGGTAGGGACTTTGTCAGAGTCGTCTGGTGAGTGCAATCTGGACAGCGCATCAGGTTTAATATTTCTGGAACCGGGGCGATAAGAAATGGACAAATTAAACCTTGAAAAGAACAGAGACCAGCGGGACTGACGGGAATTGAGTCGTTTGGCTGACTGGAGGTAGGACAAGTTCTTGTGATCCGTCCAGATAAGAACTGGATGGTCTGCCCCTCCAGCCAGTGCCGCCACTCCTCCAGAGCCAACTAATGGCCAGCAACTCGCGATCGCCCACATCGTAGTTGCGTTCAGCTGGAGACAGCCTCACGTGGAAAAAACGCACAGGGATGAGTCTTGTTATCGGAGTTGGAAAACTGTGAGAGAACTGCCCCCCACCCCGTGTCGGAGGCGTCCACCTCCACAATAAACTGTTTATTAGGTCTGGTTGTATGAGGGACGGTGCTGCAGAGAACAGGGAGACTTGAGGCGGAGGAAAGCCTTCTCAGCTTCAGGGAGTCCATCTGAACTGTGTTTTAGTGGAAGTGAGGCGGTGAGAGGCAAAGCCGTCTGGCTATGAATTACGGATGAAGCGCCTGTAGAAATGCAGCAGGCCCAAGAATCTCTGCAGCTGTTTGCGGGTCTGCGGTGCCGGCCACTCCAAGACCGCTCTTATCTTATCCATCGCTGAGTCGGACCTGCCCGCCCTCAAGTATGAAACCCAAGAAAGTCACAGACTGTTTATGGAATTCGCATTTCTCTGCCTTCACAAAAGTTTATTTTCCAACAGGCGTTGCAGGACCATCCGGACGTGCCGTTTGTGTTCAGTGAGGTCCCTGGAAAAAATGAGTATGTCATCTAGATAAACAAAGACTAGAAAATGTTTATAGAAAATCACCGGGAGCTTGTCGTTTACTAGGGCTTGAAAAAATGCTGGGGCGTTGGATAAACCAAATGGCATAACTAAATACTCGAATGGCCTAAGGGGGTCTTGAATGCAGTTTTCCATTCATCCCCGGCGGATCATGGGAGCAAGTGATAGGCATTTCGGAATCGAGGTTTCAAAGGGACCGTGGCACCATGAACTGGTTCGAGAGCGGAGGAGAGGAGTGGTAAAGGATATTTGTTTTTGACGGTGATCTGATTCAGACCGCGGTAATCAATGCAGGGTCTTAGTGTCCCATCTTTTTTTCCCGACAAAAAAATCCCGCTCCTAACGGGAGAGGATGAGGCGGATGATTCCTGCCGCCAAGGAGTCGTTAATGTATGTTTCATGGCTTCGCGCTCGGACCGGGAGATATTATAAAGTCGGCTGGAGGGCAGTGGAGCTCCGGGGAGGAGGTCTATGGCTGTCGTAGGGTCGATGAGGAGGAAGTGACAGAGCTTTGGTTTTGCTGAAGACCGGCGCTAGATCCTGATACTCCGCAGGAATCGCTGACATATCGGGAGGGTCAACCTCCTGAGCAACTGCCGGCGGAGGGCTCGTCGGGATAGCAGAGCGGAGACAGTCGGAGTGGCAATCAGACGACCAGGATTCGATATGTAAATCTGCCCAATTTATATGGGGGTTATGTTTCTGAAGCCAACTAAAACCCAGAACCGCGGTAGAGTTGGCTGACGGAAAAACAAAAAATGAGATTAGTTAGCTGTGGTTTCCGGAGATAATCCAGCCGTAGTGGTTTAGTTTTGTGGGTTATTTGCGGGAGGATCTTTCCGTCCAGGGCGGTAACACGGAGGGGAACCGGGAGGAGAACAGTTTCTATAGCCATCTGTTTAACAAGAGTGGAGTCTAGTAGATTTTGCTCGCACCCAGAATCGATTAGCACGAGACAGACTGAGGGTTCACTACTGATAAAAGAGTGGCAGGAAGGAGAAGACGAGGAGAACTTCTTTCACATCTTAACTGGCCCGCCAGTCTCCTCACATCTACTGACGGGCCTGGGCTTTTGATCGGAGAGGACAGGCGGCGATGTAATGACCAGCCGATCCGCAGTACAGACACAGATTGGCACTCATCCTCTTTTGACGTTCCTCTGCGGTCAGTCGAGCTCGCCCGATTTGCATGGGTTCTGGTTCGGACTGAATCTGTAACGGAGGTGGAGAATGAGTACGTGGAGACAACGGGGTAAAAGGAACTCTCAGGGGGGGATGTTTTCTAGTCTTTTCCTTATGTCTATCCCTCATACGGTTGTCAAGCCGAATAGCCAGGGAAATTAGGTCATTTAACGTGCGCGGTTCATCTATGGTGGCCAATTCGTCCTTTAGTGAGTCATTTAGTGCGTGAAAAAACACTTTTCTGAGATGGTTCATTCCAACCCGAGGACGCAGCTTTGATTCTAAAATCAACGGCAAAGTCTGCCACAGATCTGGAACCTTGTTTAATATTCAAAAGACCTCTCGAACTAGATGTGCTATCCGGCTCTTGATTAAAGGTTTGTTTAAACTCAACCAGGAATTCGTTGAACGAACAACCGAACTCGGTTGGATCTTTGAACCTGGCTTCTGCCCATTCCAGAGCTCTTCCTGTCAGGTGAGATACTATGAAGGAAATCTTTGCTCCGTCATGAGCAAAACTCCGTGGGGAGTGATTGAAAGCTAGAGAACATTGTAACAGAAACCCACCACACCGATTAACTTCACCTGAATACTTCTCTGGGTTGGGCGGACGGATCTCAGAAAACCCGGAGTGGACTGCGGGAGTGGGCTCTGGAGCGGGTGCTAGGGCTGGACCGGGATCAGGAACCACCGGAGCAGCTGCAGCCTCAGCGTCCTGTTGAAGCACTCTTTGTAACAGGCTTGCCAGGTGATCAAGACGCTGGTTGGTCTCAGCTTGCTGATTCCCTAGGATTCTTAAAGCGGCATCATGTGATTGGATGAGCGTATTTTGGTCTGCCAAAGATCTCCTCAGTGCGTCCGCTGGGTCAGTGGGTTGGCTTGAGTGTTCTGTCATGGGTGAAGCTACACGCTTGACCCACATGCAGACGCACAATCAAGGAGAAGCCAATAGATAAATGAATAAAGTTTATTGGATCAACAAATGAAGCGTCTGTGATGTGTCTCGGGAGGGGCGCCTAGGGTGAGGGTCGTCTCTGCGCTAAATCCAGGGAGAGATGTGGTAAGTGTATGGGTACGGATAATCTACAGGGTTCAGGAACGGGCTTACTGGTGGAGTATGAAGTCCCCGCTGGGAAGGGGAGGTGACTGCTGGAGGAGTCCAGTCCGATGCGATGGATGGAGGCCGAGGGATCTGTCGTTGGAGGGCGGGCAGGTAGAGAGCGGGTCACGGCCAGTCTCGGCGGTTCTTGAGTCCAACTAGAAGGTCTCAGGAAGTGCTTCTCCCCAGTTCCACGGGAGGAGATCTGTGAGGAGATAAATCAGAAATAGTCTCAGGCTTGCTTGAAACTTGCACAAAGAATCCACAAACACCAGGTTCAGTGGGGTTCAGAGTACCATTGGAGGTAAACACTCAAGCGCTGGAGAACCGGCCGCCCGCTCATCTTATGCTGGCGGTGATGATGCCGATTACGCACAGGTGCGCAGGATCCACCCTCCAACGACTGCCAACCTCTGTCTCCATCTGGTGGAAAAGAAACAGATTCCCACCAAGCCTAGCTCTAACACCCAACAGTGTCTATCTCATTTTTTTCTTCCACCATGGAAAGAAATGAGAATCTTCTTGTCTGACTGTGTAATGACCTGTACAGCAATACCAAAGTGAAAAGAGGATAGAAATTTTAATTCTGGAATGTCTGTGATCTGACCTTTGTTTGTAATATTTATCTCTGTATTTGCTTCCGAGAACACTATATTCCTTTAAGATGTGGATAAAAGACTGAAATGCTTTGTAACTGTAGAATAATGTCCTTAAAACTTGACATGTCTCTGCAGCCTCTGAAACTCCCACTCAGGCTGCTCTCAACAATTTGCCCATGGTTTCCCCAGCAACAAACGTGGTAAGATGTGTTCATCCAAAGTGAACTTTGAAGCCCATCTTTAAAAGCCAGCCTTAATGGACAACGAGCAAGACAATATGAGGGTAATAGAAGAAATGAAAACTCTTCAGGCTGTTGATTAACTTCAGTCAAAGCATAAAAGTATAAAAGGGAAAACAAAAGAATACGGAGAAAGGCTTCTGAGAAAGAGACAACCAGACTATTTTATTCAGAAAATTTGTATTCAGAATACACAGTGTTCTTTGCTCAATCAATTTCTTTGAAGGACAGAAACTGTTAGGCTAACACTTAAAAAGTACACATTCAAATGACATCTTATTCTTAAATAAAGTAATGACAGTACACTACAGCTTTGTGTAATTATTAGACATTTTGAGTTGCAAACAATTACCTCTCCATCTGAATAAACCAAAAGTAAAACTGTTGTAAATCTAAATTACTTTTGCTGATCTTAAGTGATAATTTGACATAACATTACATATCATTATGCTCAGGGAAGAGATATAAAATTATTTGCAATTTGACAAAAGCATGTTGAAATATAAGAAGAAAGAAATTAATTGCAACCAAAATATCTTACATACACTGACCCTTTTGAAGAGAAAATGGGTAAAGTTTACTTCAAAGACACTGTCAGTCAGACTTTGGAAGTCTGTCTTCAATCTGTCAATTTTCAAGATGTCAGCAGCAGGACAGATTTGGATTTGACTGATGGTTAGCAAACAGAATCAATGCCCAAGATAGAAATGGATAGATGTGGAAATGGGAAATATGATAAATATGATAAATATGAAGGTAAAATGAATCCAGAACTGCTAAATCAGTGATAGCTCGGTGCCAAGTTTGGTTACTGTTTACAGTCATATGCACGAGTTCTCTAACCTATTTTGAATGTATGAGCAAAAAAGAAAAAACTCTTATCCAATTCACAGTTGATATATGTGAACTTAAAAATAATTGAGGAAGATAAGGTTGGCAAAGCCAGAGGCACTGGGAAAACTGCCAGAGAGGGAAATCACCCCACTGCAGCGGTGCGGAGCAGGATGATCTGACATCATCCTTAGTTTCCTTAATGAAACTAAGGAACATTTCCTGTGTGATTACTGGGCTGATACCTGGTGAGTTAATTGACTGATACAGAACAGCTGAAAGGGTAACACTAACCTGAGGCACTGGTACATGTCTTAACAATCAGGAAGGTTAGATCCCACAAGTTAATATGACGATGAAGCGCCAATGGAGGAGATTTCCCCTCATTTAGAGAGCAAAGCATTTGCTGGTATGAGAATGTCAGAAACAACAAGGCAGAGTAAAATGCATTGTTTTATATTTGATTTATATTTATTAGATGTGTATTTTTTAATACAGCATTATATCTTAGCAAAGTTAATGCCACAATTAAAAATACTGCCAAAAAACTCACAGTATCTTTGCGTATCTGCAGGAAACTCATACTGATGATGACAGGTGAAAGGTCACTGATTACTAACAATTACCAGCAAGTGGACATCCTACTCACATGTATTAGCAACATTTTTGTTTCGGTTTCTCAAGCATTACAATTAAATTGTCATAAATCTCCCTTTGTCTCTTCCTCCCTCAGGTGCCACAGGGACCCCTGATTAAATCTTTGAAGCTTGATCAAAATGGGCCTTGATTGGATTCGCAAGCACACAATGAACTGTTTGTTATCAAAATGAGGTCTCATTGTGATTAAAATGACTCAAAGGACTAAATATTTGTATTTCAATTATTTCAGTTCACCTGCACTATGAGAAGACACATTAATAATGTGTTGGCAAATGACAAGTTCAGCCGTCGACAGCAGCCGTTTGCCGTATCCTTTAACTGCAGTCGCATGCTAGCAGCTCCCAAACTGTCTTGAGTGATTTACAATGTGGCAATTAACCTCCGGTGGTGGCGGTGACTTTCAGAGCGTTTTTTTTTTTTTTTTCCCCCATGAGAGACGCACAGCCACGACGAGGAGCAAAGCCTCCCAGCTCTTCCCAACACACTCTGTCAGATTCTTATTCCACAGGGAGCCCACCGAAGCAAAAGCTATACATATTAATAAGTGGAGACGGTATCTGTTCTCACATCTTTTTTCACTGGAGTGGCATACTTCTGAGTTGGACCATTGTCAGAATGAAGGAGCTCAAATTTTGCTATGAAGAAAACAGATTGAGATATTAAGGGTTGATGAATAATAAATATTATATATAAATATGAAATGTAGTTTAATAAAGCTGGAGATAAACCCTGCATTTTTAGTGCAGAAAACAAATAAATGAATCTAAAATCTTGTTTTTCTCGCCTAAATTAAATGTAAACCTACTGGTTCTTAATTATCTCTCTTGAGTTTTTGATTTTCATAAAGGGGTGCTTCTTAATTAAATATATAGCTGATCAAAAATATGTTGCACTTAAGAAATTAGAATAATATATCAGGTCTAAATTAGGCAAACAAAAGTCCAAATATGATAAAATGATTATTTGCTTAGACAGAATGGAAAGCACACCAAATGATTCTCAAATATTATGCAGGGAATGAATAAAACTAATAAAGGCTTAACTCATAGCACAGTTGCCCAATTCTTACTCATATCAGCATATCTTTTTATATTTAAATATGAAAGGCAAGCTCATGAACTTGCACCTTCACATAATTATAGTGCCGCTGATGCATCAGAAAGAAAATTCATAGATAAGGTGAACAGCCTTACTGAGTTGCTCATTATAGTGACATTGTTATTCTGTCAAAAAAAAAAAAAAGTATGCACTAGAGAAAAATAATATTCCAGCACCTGTTATGGTTCTGCCAGAGTAATTTGAAGGAAATGAAGTTGGACATAATCAGGGTCTATTTGCTTCATCTGATGATATAATCAAATCTCCTTTGGCTACACGGTCACATAGATTTGGTTCAGAATAGACATATAATTTTCCAAAATGTGCTCATTTCAGCAGGTGCTACAGCAATCACATGAATTTTGTCTGTTCACCATGTGTTTTACATTGGCTCAAATGTGGTTTTCCAAATGTTATAACGGTCGTGTGATATTAAACCCTAAGATGGCTTTCTTTCAAGAATTAATTCTGTGGACAAACAACAAACCTGTGTGATTTTCTTGACTGCTGGCTTTATGAAATATTAATTTGGCTTATTGTTTAGCTTGGCCTAATTTTAAGAAAAAATATACTATCTTGGTGCACATGAAAAAGCAAGCTTCGAATTTAGTTGATGAGTCCACTAGTCATGTTTTTGGACTATGAGAGAAAGTTGATGGAACCAGGAAGATCCCACACAGTCACAGGAGAGCATGCAAACACCAGAAAGACTCCAGTCAAGGATTTTAACTCCAGACCTTCATCCTGCAAGACAACAGTAAAACCCATCAACTCCCAGAGCAAATAGAACTTAGGTGTCTGTGAACATGATTAAATCTACCCAGATAGAGATTAAAAGAATCCTGATATATCCCTCACTTTTTCTCTCTAAGACGATACTGAACTTCAACATACTTTGCTAACTTTGCAAACGCAGCTATCTAATTATTTTTGCCATTTCAAAAAGCACCAATATGTGGTGCTTTCAATCTGAAAGAAGTCAATAAAAGTTATATTTATATTTAAATTATAGATTGGTTTGATTTTAGAACATCTTTAAAATATTTGCTGCGCCCCAAAGTTATAATTAACTCTACTTCATAAGTGGTTGTGTTTGATTACGATCAGATGTTTATAGACAATAAATTTACATAAAATTGTACAAATAAAACTTGAAATAATTATAATCTCATGGTGCGCAATGTAATTAGTAGTCAGTGGCAGCTGGGGAATCATTTTTTTTTGCATGGTCATTAAGGTTTATAAGCACATTTTGCTGTTTTTCTGCAAACTTTCAGGTTTTGTTTCTTGACATTCTTAAACAGCAGAACTGGAACATAAGCGCAAAAACAAACCATATTTGTAGTGAAACTCTAAAGTAATTTTTTCCTGTGGTTGGCTGACTTGGCATGAGATTGACTGTGAAATAGTACCTCAAAAGAGAAATGAAAACTCAAAATAAAATAATAATAATATAAAATTATAATAATAATAACATTTATTATTATTCTAATAACTATAATAATAATAAAGATGCCCAACAAGCCCAAAACTTTGTAAAACTAGCACTTCAAAAAATTATTCCATTTGGTGAATTGTATTGCTCTGGATATTTTTTTTTAGTATTTTACTAACCTTGTCCACCACTTTTTGTTCCATTTATTTTGTTAATCCCTTAGTTCTTCTTTCAACATTTTTTTGACCTTGAAATGCTTATTGTTTATTTTCTGCCTTTCGTTATTTCCCTTCCGCCGTCTTCAAAATTCCATTTCCAACCACTCTCACTTTCCCATGCAATCACTTCCCATGATTTCTGCCCCATCTCTCACTCTGCCCGTCCCTTTCCATCTCCACCTCTCATTTCTTTAATCGTTCTGTTTTCCAATGAAGGTTACTCCTGCCTGCAGGGCTATGAAAATGTCAGAGAGGGGCACTCCATTTTCAGCTACGTAAATAGCCATTTCCCGCCAGAGCAAACCCACTTTCCTGCGTCTGACCTGCTGCGTTACACATTACAAGTCCACATAACATGTCCCACCTCCTCTTCTAAAACCTGAACATGCTTCTGGGGGAGTATAACTAGTGAGGGCTGCAGGTGTCCTCTCCACATACGGAAAAACTGATTCACCCACTCCATGTTTCTTTCAGAGGCCCCTTATAATTTTGCATGAGTTCATCAAAGTGGATTTAGGATTACAATGTATGTCTGGAGATATGATTCAAACTCAAAGACTTTTTAATGACTGTTCAAAGGGCTTTCGACAGTCGGATATGCATTATTTCAAATCAATAACTCACTAGAATTAAAAATCCAAAATCTACTCCGAATCAGAAGTTAATGATCTTTTAGAACATCTATTATTTTCAACAGAGATTTGGGTCCTCACAGTCACAAAATGTAAACAAACCTAAGACCAGTATAGTTTTTGAAACATTCATATTGAACCCCAGAGGAAAAGAAAAACTAGGTATTTTTATTTATTTATTAATATCAGTTGTGTGACATAAACAATAGCTCAGCATTGTCAAATCTATCCATGAAACAGTTAAATGTGATTTTTATTTTTCCGTCAGAAAGCAAAATGTTTGGCTGGAAAACAAAGATTTTATCACTGAAAATATATGTATTTTTTTTGTAATATAAAACAGTTTTATGAATTGTTGGGCCCAACAAAAATGAAGAAAAAAAAAGATTTGGCTCGAAACAGGACAAGATTTACTGAAATGCTATATTTACTATATTTAATGAAGAGCAAAATTATGAACACTGTTCTCTTATCAAAACATGCTTGTTTTCAGAGGAATTCATATTTGGAAAAGAATTTTCTGCAGTATTTGAAAGTATAAACACAACAGGGTTTTTGAAATAACCACCCTGTCTTTTGTGTTTTACTCCAGGGTGCACCATAAAACCCTCTTCGTCATGGGGTGTGAGACTTTCAGGAGTAATTTTTATATTTTGCAGAACCATCTAAATGTAGAGCACACTTTAAAAAGCGTTTAGTGCATGAATGAAAACGAAAACATGATACAGTAAGATATATCAAAATATTTAACAAGTGTAGATTTCTATATCTTGCTGTTTTATTGAGGCAGTTAGGCTATTACTAATCATTCTCTTAGGTGCAATCCAGGATCAAAATGTGCTGAACTTGAGGAGCATTAAGTGACATAAAAGTGACCCAAAACAGTAGGTATTTAGGTGGCTTGTCTACTTTTCTAGTCCACAAAATCAGTCTTAATAAATAGCTTTGTTGTACAGGTGTTGTATATTCGTAATGAACAATGTATTTTGCATTCTAACTTTTACAAACTTACAGTTTCTAAAGAAAAAAGGTATAAAGTGGGAGGGGGATCCTAGATATAAAAGAACAACAATGGAACAATAAAAACTACTGCTTTTTCTATGATAAAGTCATGTCTTATTTTTTGCAATTAATATAGTTGTGTTTTTCCATTTCCAAAATACATTTAATACAACTTGATTTGAAGACAGGTGCAGATCAAAGGCAGAAATAAACATGGATAGGCAGAACTATCCAAATTCAAATATGATATAATAATTATCTGAAAATCTGAATGACTCCCTGGAGGAGCTACTTTAAAACCAAGGACAGAACAGGTAAAATATCTCATAGGTTTTCTTCTTAAAAGAAGCACTTTAGCAAGATTTGAAGTAGTGCCGGAATATTCTAATATATTCACAAAGTATGCAACAGCGCAACTGAAAAATGCTAATTCTGTTTTCCAGGTCTAACAAAAGAGCAGAAATTGACTTGTTAACCTTGCCTAAAACTACTTTGTAGTTTCCAACCTACAACAGGATGTTCATGCTGTATTATAATTCATCTGCACCGGGAAGAATAACATGGGAAAGTACATCCTTTTACAAATATGAAACAGCACATTCAATGATAAAAAAATAAAAGGATTTATGTTCCTCAAGGCAGAAGGAAAAAGCAAATCCAGTTTTGTTTCCATTAAAATTTTACTCTTAACTATAAAGTAACAAATGCTCTTTTAGGGCTGAGAGAGAGAGAGCTCTGTGTAATTCACAGTTTTCTCTGAACAAGAACAGAACCTCGGATGCAAGTGCGATAGAATGTGTCAACTTGAAAACATGCTGCAGAAATCTTGAAACTGAATTTTAGCAAACACATAACAAATGTGGTCACCTTTTTCTATTGATTTTTTTTTAAACTCCTCTTGTTCCTGTGCTCTCAACATCCACACTCTGAGTACAAATCCCCCACCCTTGGGTGAAGCAAGGCTCATTCATTTCCGTGCTCAATGTCCCAGCAAAAGCCCTGATGGGTTCCATGTCACTCCTGTCCTCCACCTCCGCTCCTCCTTTCACTAACAATCTCAAGATCTCCGCTTTTCAATTTCCTGCAGCTCTGCAAGACAATGGAGTGCTCCATCTAAGGCCTGCATCAGCCATCTGATAGCTCACTTCAGCAAAAAACGGAAGAAAAATCATTCTAACAGACTCTCATCCTGTTTTATTTAGACAGTACAGTATTATCTTGGAGTTTTCATATTCTGCAAGTTCTCTAATGTGGGCTTCAAAATTCAGAAAGTATGCTGTGAGGACCTCAAAATGAACCGTGGAAAGGCACCAAATGACCCACACATACATATACTTTTTTTTAACAGAAACATCTGTGCAGAATACAAACCTGGAAGGCAGAGGAGACCTCTAAGTCAAACAACGGGCTATGCTAAGATCCTGTGACACTTCCAGACACAACAGTAATGGAAAACCTACTGGACACCCTGAGTTGTTCAACTTCAATTTCTGTTGCTCTAACGGAGGAGTTGATACAACTGATCTTCTGGGCAGAGATCTCAGTTGTTCCTGTAGCTAATTATTTATTCACTGATGATCAGTGGCTCCATTCAGGTGTTTTGAACCGTTGGTATTTTTCAAGTTTATTATATTCCTTCTTCTTGATGTTGCATTCCGTCAGAAAGCAAAATGTTTGGCTGGAAAACAAAGATTTCAAATCACTGAAAAATCACTGTATTTTTTTGTAATATAAAACAGTTTCATTAATTGAAACTGTTTTGCATCTTATTTTGATACAAAATGCAGTTATTAAATAAAGGTGTTTGTTATTAAGGGAGAAAACAAAAATCCAAACCTTTATGGCCCTTTGTGGAAACAGTAGTTGCCTCTAGTGTCTTTCCTTTCTTGTACACCATAGCCATCTAATCTAAAATAAATCCTCGGGTCCCATGTGTGTCCTGGTTATGTGGATCAGTGAGTTAATTTCTGACAACTTGATGGAAACTAATGGAGAAAAGGTGGCTGATCTATTTCTGATACTGTATCCAGAGCTACTCTTTGTGAAGAGCTATCTGAGAGAGTTCAAACTTGCAATGGACACCGAACATACATGTGTTGCATATATTCTATATTTATCCTCTGGATTTATACTGATTTTATAACATGTTGACAGTCTGTACTGAGTATGATGGTGAAAGTAAGCCCATGTTTATTTATTTTCTTTTTGTACAGACAAAATAACAAAATAACAGGGAAATGATGCTCACAACAAGATAATAGAATAATCCTGAAGGTATAAAATTACACCTGGATCCAGTCAGACTCACTTCTTTTGGTTTTCTTAGTATTGCTGTTTTTTTAACAATAGATACATCCTGTCAGCACTGTCTGTCTAACATTGCGCTCCTGCTGTGCCTGAAAATAACTTTCAAATAGCTTGATCAAATTAATTGGCTTTACTGTTGGGACATATGAGGATAGATAGACCATTAGCTATTCAAAGAAAAGATTGACAAGTGTTTTTTTTTTTTTTATATAATTACAAGGGCTGAAGGGAGAGTGAGGGGTAGACAAAGAAAGCTGGCCAAGGAAGAGGAAGAGAAAGGACACACTTTGCAGAAATGAGCCTGCTTTGTTTCCTCTCCCTGGCAGGAGTCAGATGTTCTGCCATTCTCCATCTGGTGAAGTAAGGCTCCCTTTTCTCATTCAACACAAAACC
Source organism: Poeciliopsis turneri (assembly GCA_922788865.1). NCBI lineage: Eukaryota > Metazoa > Chordata > Actinopteri > Cyprinodontiformes > Poeciliidae > Poeciliopsis > Poeciliopsis turneri. The sequence continues at coordinate 953,189 of CAKLNU010000542.1, forward strand.
TATCATTTGTACATTTGTGGATAGATGGGAGACTAAAGACAGAAATAGAAATTCTGAGGGACTCTGAAAAAGAAGGGGGTGTGGTAGCAGAATGAAATGTATTCAGCATGAAAACATGGCTTCTCTGCTGATAAAATGTTTATGAATAGTATATGGTTACTTTTCATGACAACAGTCAAAGTGACACAATATGTAATCCTGGGCTTTTGCTGGAAGATGTTACCACCACTCGCAGGACACTGCTATAAGAAAACTAATGCAATTAAAGAGGCTGAGGTTGAGGTGAAGAACTGTTGTTGCAATTTTGCTTACAGAGCAGGTGCTTGCATGAAATTGAGAGGTGTGGTAGTGACTTGGACCTCATCTTAATTGAATCTGTCCGAACTCACCAGCAGTTAATTTACTACCTCTATTACGAAAAGGTTCAGCTTTGTGATAAATGACACAATCCAACAGTGAGGTGTTCTCACTGGGGTTGTTTTGGTCATTGGTGATCATCTCTGTGATAAGGATGTTAATTTATTGCCAGTATTACTCAAGGTACAGAAAGGAAGAAGATTTATTCTTCTTACCTAGATATTTTAATGTATTTTTTAAGTTTCTTATGTTTTTTTTTTTTTATTTCTAAGCTACAAGATTCAACTAAAAAAAAGAATCCAGATCACTAATGGTCTGTATATCCCAAAGATTTATCTTTGTAAAAACAAGCAACAAACAAACAGAAGTCTTATATATGTTTTTGAAAATAAAGGTGTGTTTATTTTCCAAAAGAAGTTGAATCCGAAAAAGTATCCATCAAAGGATTTCCATTTAATTAAAGTAATGATGAAGATGTTGCACAGGCATAAACTGCAAACAAATACGGTACTCTTCAAAGTAGGAGTCTCACTTTTTTAAAGCAGAAATTACAGTGCAATAAAATGATCACTCAGAAAAGCAATCAACAAGATAATGGTTTCTTAATGGTTTCACTATTAAAAGAAACCAAAAAAAAGCAAAGTGCTTTTTTTTCTATTTTCTTTTTTGGAAGAGGGATTACAAGAGAAAAAAACAATCCAATATCCTGATAAATATTAACAGGTTTAAATTTTGGAACAATGTAGGGCAGTTCTCTGCTATGTGTGATTATTTAGATTGCTAAAAAAGTAATGTAAAATAGGACTGGACAGTACAAAGTAAAGTAATTTCTTTCAAATATAACCACCTTTAAAATACAGTGCAGCTCAGTCAATTGGAACGTTACATTTTAATTTTATAATTATGAAGTGCAAGCTATAGTGGAATGATAGTTTTCATTCTTATTAATGTAACTTTCAAGAAGTTACATCGATGCAATTCAAACTCACACAAGCTATTAAAATCTGTTTTTAAAAATGTGATGCAAAGGCTATGTCCAGTATAATAAAAAAAAGAATGATTTTCCAAAGGAACAATTACAGAAATTGTGTATTTGCTGATATATTTGCACCAGCAAATACATCATTTTTATTATAAAAAGTATACATTTTTTACACTACATTTTATTTTATTTTTTCAAACTCAATTATCTTTTGCTTCTTTATATAACAATGACTCAAGTAAACTTTGGTTCGTACAGATTCACTAAAATATAATATATTTCAACTTTTGCCATCATTCTCTCTCCTGGAAATGAGACAGAAAAGAAAATCAAAGTATGTAGACCATTCTTCTGTAGTATCTTCTACCACATATCTATCTCGGATGAGCGAGGTAGATCAATACTTTACTCTTTTTATGAATCAAAATCTTTTTATGCTACATGGCTACACTGGTACTCTAAGAAAAAAGGTTTTCACCAGGCTGTGTTATCAGAACAGTGTTGTTTTTGTTTCTTTGGGGTTTTTAAGGCTCTGTTCTGAGTTTTGACACTCGTATGATAGATTGCATTTCCCCACCCGTTGATACGGTTTCATTTACTTTCATTCTTCTCTGCCTTAGCTTTCATGTTTTTATTTCACAATTCTCACTATGTTGTGTGTGTGTTTGTGTGCGTACTTGTTTATTATTTATTCAGGTTAAAAGGTAAGGTGGGGATTAGCTTCTAGTTAAGGTTATCATTAGAAAAAGTAGGAATACAGTTATCACAATGAATGGAAGACAATATTGCTAGAAATAAAACTGTGTGTGTCGGTATAAGTATGGATAATTTTATTATAGTTTTTAAACTCAGGTCGGCTAGTTTTTAGTTCTATCAAAGTTTTTTTTTTTTTTTCCTAAAAAGCAGTTAGATGTTTCATAAAAGAGGTATTATTTTTATTGTTAAGCCAAACATTACACTGTGTGTAACCACAAGTAGTTCTTTATAATAACCCTCACTAACTAGAACGGCGTTCTCAGTATAGCATAAGCAACTGACTGCACTGGTTCTCAATTTTGGTTTTAAATCCATCAAGAAAAGTCAACAGGAGATAAAAATAATAAGGTTTTTAATACACAAAAAACTTTAATTCTATAATTTTTTTTATGTGTTCCATTTTCATTCAATTTTTTGTTTTCCAATTACCTGACAAAATACTTACACTTTGATACAAGCAAGCAATTAAAATGTACTTACCATGGTGGTTGGACTCAGAAATGAGCATCACCTTGATGCCTCCTGGCCTCCTGTCTTTGGACGTTTTCTATGAACACTGGGAGACAGACAACTTTCTGGATGGACTATACCCCGTATTACCAGGAATGAGTTGGGTGAGCTGTTCATTTCAACCCTCAACCATTTCTTTCTTTTGGAGTTTCAATGTTTTCACTTTTAGTACAAAAACAAACTGCCTGCCTGGAGCAGTTCTTCACAAAACATACCAAAGTTCAAAACCACGCAGAACATGTTTTATCCACTTTGACAAGCTATGACTTAAAATAACTTCCAATAATCGATTTATGCTTTACTGTAAGGCAGTGGCTCTCAAAATCTGACCTTTTTGTCCCCCACACATTTTAAACACATTTCATTGGAATCAAATGCTGATGGTTGGGGACAAATTTACCGCAGAACATTTTTGTTTATTTTTCATTTTTAAATAACATAAGTATTCAGTCAGTCATCATTACCAACATAACGAATAAGAACTATTTGTTTGATTTCTGAGCTTACAATAATCCTCAGCAGGCTGACTGAGTTAATTACTCACTATGGATTAACAATCGGCAAGAGGACAGAGCAGTAGTTGTGCTTTGATCTAAATATATCAATTCAAAGTAAACTGACTGGAGAAACAGTTGGAAAATGAACAATCTTACAATGGATTTAAACAGCTGGTTGGCAGTTAGTCTGACAAAAAAGCTACAGAAAATTCCTTCTGAAGTAAAGAATAATTAGGAAGGCAAGTCTGCCTCATATAAAGCAGAGAAAAACTAATCATGAATCACTTTGTGCACATGTTAGAGTACAAAGTGTGAGTTTACCTTCTCTTTAATGAAGCATGAAATGGGCTGGTTCTCTCTTGACCCACACCAGACTTACAGGCCACTTCAGAGAGCTAGATCCTCGTTTATTTTACTACAAAATAAAACAAAATTAACACGTTTTAAAATGTGGGATTTTAATTATCTGGATGCAAATGAAAGCATTAATTTAATTACTACTTAATAGTGTTGTGTAAAGATAAATAAAAAATGAAATCAGTGGTTTTCTAAGTGCATTACCAACAGTCTCACAAAAGATTTCGAAGATGATAGTATAATTCTCTCCAACTCAAAGATTCTAGACATAGCTGATCTGCAAATGGATTTCTCACAGAGTGAGAAACCCTAACCCTTCTCTAGTCTTTAAAATAAAAAACATACCCAGAACAACAAACGTGCCAACAAACAGAAGGACAATCAGGTGTCCCAGAGAATTGCATCTCTGAAGGTAACCTCATCCTTGTCTGCTATAATGAGAAAACCAACGGGTGAAGACGCTTTACTTCTACAAGAAGGTCAACAATCTCACAGAGGGCAACTGGGCAGAGTGCAGCTGTCTGTGTCCAGGACCATGAAGTGTGTGACAAAATTGAAAACACCAACAAACAAAAAAACAACGATGTGCTCTAAACTGTAGCCAGCAGGAGTGTTTCTTTTGTGACACCAATTTGACAGATGACCCAGCAGGTGTGACTTCTGTCTGCAACCACAGACAGACAGAAGCCAACAACAACAACAACAAAACAACAACAACAACATAGGGCACCAGTGAAACCATACGTGTGAGATTTGAAATTATATTGTTATAACCATTTTAAATAAACAAAGTATCTTAATGACTTTCAAAAACAAAAATATGTCTCACACGTTGGGATTTCTTAAATTAATACAAGGGTAGATTATGTTAAAATCAAGAAGAAAACTAAATCCAGTTCACACAACTGGTAACTGAAATATCTGCTTCCCATTCAACTCTAGAGCCATTTAGGAATAACCTATAGACCAGTAGACAGAGCTATGTTTTCTGATGAAAACAAAAGGTACAATCAGATCTGTAATATAAGATGATGCTTGATTATTCTGAGTAAACATGGAGCAAATGTTGTTAACAGAATCATTTATAAACACATACTATTTGTAATTTATAATTTAAAATTGCTGTTTGAAATATTTTTGCAATTTCTGAGATTGAAAATTGACTGGCCCTGGCCCTGTTCAAAGAACAAGGCAACAGGCTCCACATTTTTCAGTCCAAAACTCTAATCACCAATTATCCAATTAAATTTTCTCCAATTACGTCCAATTACACATCACATAATCATAACACAACGATAGCTACTATGCTATTTTCTAGCTTGAGCCATCAGATGGATGAAACTGCATATTTTCTATTCATAGGCTTTCTGCAATGACATGGAAAAACATTCTCGATGTGCCTTTGCACAGAGGTGTGTGTCTACATGTGTGCATCCTGGATTCCAGAGAGTAGACTCTATTGTGTTTGTAGCACAAACACACTCAACCAGACTCACGTAGCTACAGAGAGAGACTGTCATCTGTTTCTCATGTACTCCAAGCTGCTTTAATTTCACAAGGCAGCTAATTGCAATTTGGATGCATAGGGCGTTGAGTTGAGGGGAGAAAGAAAAGGAAGCAATAAGCGCTGATTGTAAAAGCTTGAGCTTGATCAGAGAAAATCATCCTGCATGGCTTCCCTCTGCTCACCAACATCTAAGTCAGGAGTGACAGCGGAACAGCCTGTTTTTATTGTGATTATGTCCATGAAAGCAGCTCTGATTTCAGCTCTCGGACAGATTCAAAAGGATTAGGGCAGATTTGATACTGCAGGGCCGACCCATTTATGTCCCTGCACGGAGAAACGCTCAAAGACATTTCATAGGTCAAAGATGAATCTGTTCAGCGTGTCTTCTGGACTAAAGTTTGATAGTTGAATCTTTGCTGCTATTTCAAGCTGTTAATATTAACCACAACTTCCCATTTTGAATCAAAGAATGAGGATTTTAAAAAGGGTCAACAGTGGTTTAATTTCAGTCTTGTGTGATGAATATTCACAAAAAAATATGAGTAAGTTAATTTTCTTCAAACGGAACTACTTTTGTATATTGTGTCTTAGGGAGAACTTCAGGGTCTCTCTTCAGAAAATACTAGTAAGATTGTGATCATTCCTAATTTGTTTTTTGTTGTTATAGCATATGTTTGGATTAAGAATCATTTCTGCTGCTGAAGGCTCTCTGAATCTCAGTGATCCGCCTCTCGTAGTTTGGAAACAACTTGGGTTAATCGACACTGCCACCTAGTGGAAAATCAAAGAATAGCTTCAAAGGAAATTTAAAACATTTTATTTCAGCTTTGAATTTGTTTAAAACGTATACATGAGTGAAGAAATATAAAGCATTCAAATTCATTCTTTCGCGATTTTACATATTTCTTCCTACTAAAGTGTCTGAAAGAAAATTCATGTAGAGTCCTGTGTGGATATAAAATGTTCAGCAAAGCTCATGCAACACAAAGTTAAGTTTTCTCCTTTGACTTTCAATAAAGCTGAGGAAAAGCATATCATACATGCAGCACAGAGAAGACCTTGGGCATAAACAAAGCCGTCTCACTAATTTCAAGCATGATCGATGAGCAATGGGTTTTTAAGCTTCTATCTCACTGGCCCGCCAGCACTAATATGACTTAACATGCGTGGAGTGATTTTTTTTTTTTTTAAAGATGGGCTTATTTTCAAGCACCTCCGACAGTACAACAAATGTTTACCGTATCTCTCTAAACGTGTAATGAAAACAAAAAGCAAAATGGAGTCAGAGAAACACTGAGCTTATCTATGTCTTAATCAAACAAGTCTGGGAAGTTGTCATTGCAATACTGTGTAAATGTAAACTCCTCAACCATAAAAGGAACATCCTTCCACTTCTTGACTGTGACCCGTCCGTCAGGTGTCTCCAAGGCAAAGTTCTTGATGGCGACATTTGGAAGTATGGCTACCTCCCTGTATTTCATTTCAAATCCCCAATCCTGTAGGTGAAAACTCAAGTAAGCCTCAGAATCCAAAATAACCACCATTAGCTCTAATGATGATTTGTATCATTCAACAAAGCACCATCTGTACCTTGTTACAGTTGCCATTATTACAGCTGACGGTGCATCCAGGCTCCCAGTCCTCAAAACGTTTCTCTAGCACCACCTTTACACCTCGTTTGTAGTGATTTCTAAGAAAACACAGAAGCAACATTTAGGACATAATGGATGTTTCAGTAGGTTTTACTTTCGACAATGCATCTTTGGGAAGAGGTGAACTCACTTAAAATCAGGATTTACGTTGACAAAGTGCGCATTTTCAAGAAGTTTAAAGTCACTCCCAGATGCCACTTGTGCAAAACAGTTTCTGCACAAGAACCTGATGCGAGAAGCAGCATATCGGTTGTTCTTCTCGGCTTTACGATCTTGTAAAACTTTATTCTTAATAATGGCCTGTGTTTGAATTTCATTGATCTAAAAATTTAGAAGAAAAAAACAGAAATTGTAAGCAGCAAAGAATAATGTAGCAAAAAAAAAAGAAACTTTTGTTTCATCCTCACCTTTCTGCGGAACTCATGCTCACTCATACGCTGGACCCTAGCAATGGCTTTTCCAGTCAGCTCTTCCAAGTATTCGTTGACGCGCTCTCGGCGGACCTCTGGTCCGTCTTTTTGGGCCACCACTGAATACTGGCTGTCCCTTGCTCGGGCACGTCCACTGGCCTGCTGCTGTGCAATCTCATTCGTAAGGAGTCCATATCGTACCACTAGGTTGCATTCAGGGATGTCGAGGCCTTCCTCAGCCACACTGGTGGAGATCAGGAGGTTCAGTGTACCATTTCGGAAGTTGCGGATTGTGTCTGCCTGCTCATTCTACAAAAAAACATAAAATACGTTAAAAAAAATTCCATCTTTGAAAAATTGCTAAAGAGAGGGAAAAGCTTTTTGTTTGATTGAATCTTTCACGAACACACCTGTGTCATATAAGTGATGCCATTACCAGCCCCTGTGAGGATGGCAGCCTTTATCCCCGCACTCTGCAATGTTCTTTTTTTCCGCACCCAGTCGAGGAGGCAGTGGGTGCTCCTGCGAGTTCTGGAAAAGAGAATGCCCCTAGACTGGACATCTGGACCGAACTGGCCAAGGAGAGTGCTCTCAAGTTTTGCCATTTTTGGGTTCTCATAGCGGGGATCTGTAGCAAACTTCTTCAGCTCCACCTGATTCTCTGTAGCAAAATAAAAAACATAAGACAGATATGTTTTTTGTTTTAGAATAGAAAGGAGCATAGAAAGGAACAAAACAAGCTCAGAATTCCCACCTTGAAAAAGTCCCACCAGGAAGTAGTCTGTTCCATCAATGGCCGTAATGAATTTTGTGTTGTAGAATTCCTCCAAAGAGCAATATGCATCCATCATTCGCAGCGTGTCATTAATGAGTAGAGCGTCATTATACTGTCTAAGATGGAGTGCGCATTGTGCCAAGAGTCTGTTGTCCTCTCTAACTCCTGATCCAGAAAGATACATATGTATTAGTGTAATTAATGAAATGGGATGCCCTCTTCAAGGATCATATTGCTTTTTATCAGTCTAAAAAACAATGAAACAATTAAACTCAAGTCAATAGTTTTACCTCGTTGCTCCAGGATCACAACATCTGCCTCATATTCTTGTGTGCCACATTCTCTCAGCCTCACGTCAGAAGGAAGGTTCATGAATTCATGGATCTGCTGCATCATCCACTTGATATGGTCTCCAAATGGGTCCTTTAAGAAAACAGGTGCATCTTAGGTCCACACAACCTGCCTTTGTGTGTGTGGCATTGTATTTGATACATATTAAGGCCCATTTTTCAAACAAATATAAATTTGTGAGCATGGAGTGTGCCTCATGGGGCCCAAATCCCAGTCCCCATGAAAAGAAGTGCTGATTTCAGTTTAGGACCAAGGTGTCCTAAATCTAACTTCCTAAATTAGCCAAATACTAAATACAGTTTATCTGTTATATTACAAATCACAAAATGTGCTTACTGATGCTCTCTTCTCCACAATGTCAAAGGTCTTTTGAGGCCGAGGCACCTTCTCCTCCAGCTCAGGTGTGTAGTTTTTAGTTGAGACAATAACTGAGTCTAAGTTGGCACAGATCTGAAAAATGGAGAGGAAAAAGTGTGTGTCAGTAGAAGTTACTGACGATAAAAGAGGTAAAATCCTGAATTTTAGTTTATCTGACCTCCAGCACATGATCCACAGCATCTTCCAGGACCTTTGCACCTCCTGTCCCAGGTGATGCAGTGAGACCCAGGATCTGTGGAATCTGTCGTTGTCCTTTCAGCTTTTTCTCCACGTAGCATCTCATTATTTTGTTGTAGACTGACTCCTTGTGGGTGTGATGGCACTCGTCGATTATCAGTAGAGTGATATCTGAGTGCAAACATAAATGGAGCATGTGGTTAGGTTTTTCAGCACTATAAGCACGAGGATGAAGTTTTCTGCTCATCTTCACAGACCTGAGAGCTCTACGTGTTTTGCTTCCTCCTTGTTGATCAGAGCATTGTACAGGATCTGGGCTGTGCAGATGATCACGTCATTGTCCTGCACCACGATCCCGAAGAAATCCTTCTCCTGGCTGTCACCACTGACTTTCATGAGTCTATAACTATTTCCCAGGTGAGGATTAAACTCTTTGGTGTAATGTTGGTCCACGAGATGAACCTGTAATTATGAGTGGATTAGAATAGTAAGTAACCCCAAAAGAAATGTTTAAATAGATGCATACATAACTTGTGTTTCTCTTTCTCTCTTTTCATTGCTTCAGTACCTTGTTGACCAGAACCATCACTTTAGCATTTTCTGTGGTCTCCAAATGCTTCCTGGTTATATATACAGCTGCTCGGGTCTTTCCACCTCCAGTTGGAAGCCAAATGATAACATTTTCTCCCTTCAGTGCTCTTTCAACTACTTCCTTCTGGTAGGAACGTAGTTCAAACTTTGCCATCCTGTGCTAAGTCTGAAGAAGCTGCTAAACATTTTACAAGGTGAGCATAAAGGGTTCAATTATTCTCATTAATCTATGTTAGAAAGTAAGAGAAGCTTTTAAACTTACCAGTTAGCTGTAATAGAGGACAGTTCTGTGCTTTCAGCTTCTTTGTCTTCTACAATGCTTTAAATAGTTTCGAGGTGTGACGTTTAAACTGGAAAACGAAAGTAAAAAACATCTGAACCAACAAGAGTGGCCCTACTGAGGGAGTTTCTGGAATAGCAACACTCCACAGTCTTTATGCAATGACACAAGAAACCTGATCCTAACACAGACAAGATTTTTTTACAACCTCCATTTGAAATAAAATTATTTTCTCACATGTACCTATCAATTCGATCTACATCTATTTATTTATTATGTTTGTCGGCAGAAGTACAAATCTATTAAAAGTTCTACTTCCTGGTCAGTTCGATGTACCCCAACCGGGCCCCTCTCTTGTTCACGCAGGAAAACAAAACTTACAGCAACATTTCTCCTCATACATAAAATATTCAAGTCTCTGCTTTTTCCTGGAAATTGTTTTTATTTGCTTTAGTTACACAGTTACTTTCTGATTACATTATTGTTCACAATTAAGCTTGAAGTAATATAAAACATCATTAATATAACAAAAAAATGTTATATTAAGTAGAAACAAGTCAAAGAATAGTCAGAATAAGTATAAAGAGCAATAACAAAATAAAAATATTTGGGTACATTTACAAACAAACTGCACTGAGTAAACAGATTTTTCCTTTTTTGATCAATATCATAGACAAATCTGGAACCATGATAAAGAAAAATATACTATATTTACTTAGTACCTTGTACTACTTAGACCATGATGTTCAAAAATAAATATCTTCCTGAATGCACAATGTTTAGAACAGTTGTTTTATAACGTATTTGCAATAAAAGCTGTATGGAGAGCCAAATGAGAAAAATAAGTAAAAAACAAAATCCTAAGCATGTGGAGTACTTCTCACACAAACTTGATTTAATCCAACCTGGGGTGCTTCAAATGTTTAAAACTGCCAACATATCTGAATGGCCACAACAAACAGTAAGACTTTGCATGCAGACCTTTTACAGCAGTGCATGTTTGTTTTTCTTTTTGGGAAAGTGAAACTTGAAGCCTTGCAGCAGAGAAGACACACCCTTTTAGATAGTTGTTGCAGTTTCTGATTCACAAATGCTGCAACATTTGTTTAAGCGCAAATGATGCTGGATCATTTTGTAATTTCCATTGGCACAATATGAGGAAAATTTATTATCGCACAATATCTCAAATATATATCACTCATCAACATATGTATCAACATATACTTGATACATTGTCCAGCCCTAAAAATTTAGCACAAAGTAATTTTGTGTCGGATATTAGCTTATTGGGATCATTTATGTCCAATAAAGATTCTTTAATGCTTAGTTAAACCAGAGCTATTTGCAAACTAATCTGTAGGAAAGCAGCTAACTTTGAAAGGCCAGACCCATCAGCAGTGAAGTCAATTTATTCTGCCCAAGTCAAAAAATCAATAAAACCTAATGGTGTCTAATGTGTTCTTTTGAAACCTTGGGCAGATATTAATGCCTTTTTAATTAAATCAAGTACACATTGTCATTTTTCGCTAGCAAGCTTCATAAATTAAATCCAGTGAAATCCAGTCAATATCCATAAAGTTTTCTGTCAAAACCTAGATGGGGCTTCTCATCCATTTTTTGAAGAATTAACCTAGAAATGGTGGAGGTAACTTTTAGCTGCATAAATGTGGTATGTGAAACATTTGGACAGAATCCATATCTTGCAACAATATGTTGAGACGTAGACACTCTTTCTCCAAAGACAGGACCAACTTTACAGACCTCACCCAGTCATATTCAATCTCTCACACTTGAGGCCCGGACTTCAACTTAAAATGGATGATAAATGGTTTACAGATTCAATGATTTCACTTCTACAGTAGAAAGAAAAGATTACCTTCTATACTTTTTAGAACCAGAATTTCCATCGATGATTAACCTCTTGGATTACCTCCAAGTTAAATCAGACAAGTTGATGCTTTTCTTCAGGGTAATTCCAGAGTGAGTCAGAAATGATCAAATACTTACATAAAAACTTATTTATTGTCGTGAACAGTTTTACAGTAAATGGCATTCAATTCAACAGCTGGAGGCTTCACTTCAACTGAAGCTTTTTTTTTTTTTCAAGAGATTGAAATGCAGCATAGGTGGATTTAAGGTGAAATTGCGTTATTGAAAACCCTGAATAATGCAGGACTGACATCACTTCAACAAAGCTCTCAAGTCATTCAAGTACAAAATAAAAGATTATCACACACATACAGTGTCAATGAAACATTCAATACGCTGAATCAGTCAGCATTTGACATTTACTTCCCTGAAAAACTAGATGCAGCTCAGGAAGCACGTTGACACTGACCAATATTAAAAAAAAAAGTCTTATAGGTAAATAGCAAATGCATAAACAGCAAAAACAAGTGGGTTATTTTATAAAAAAGAAAAAAATGTAAACTGTTACGCACTAACATCTACTTCTGGTTGTGTGCAGTCAATATGATGTGAGAATTAAACCAAAGTCAAGTCTTCCTGGATCTCTTCTCCCCACTTTGTTTACATCTTCATCTCAATAATCCAACAAAAAAATTCTGTGTTATGTTAAACACATTACTATTTAAAACATATTTGAGAAAACTGACCACAAGAAAAAAAAAAAAAAACTAGCCGGTGCCATCACCTGCTTTTCACCAATACAGGGATTTAATGAGACCTTGTAGTGAAGTATCTGGTACAAAACCTTGCTAATGGAATGATGCTCGGAGAGCTTCTTTAATATCATGAAAGTGCGTGATGTTGTGATGACAAAAATGTTTGTTTTCTGGAAACTGCTTAGTTTGGCACAGGAAAAACCAATTCCATGCCTGGAAGTGAGGCCAAACATGTCCTTTAACTTGAGAAGATTTATTTGTCTGGAGTAAAAATTGCCTTAAAAAGCTGTTTCCCTAAATGATGGTAAAACTTATTTCTCTATAATCAAACAAACAAAAAAATACCACCAGTAGTTGAGGAAAAAAAACACTTTTTTCTATGTTATAGCAAATGAAAATCTATTTACATTTTTCAATTAATGACTGATTCAAGTGGACTCAGTATTTTGAGCAAACTTTCGCTCTCTCCAAACAAACCCTCTGAGTAGGGCAATCTTCACACCTGTGAACTGGCTGGGATGTTCAAGTGTCTTTCAGTAACAGAAGGCAACATGGCTTTAGGTCCCAAAGTCCAGTTTTCTAACATGAACTGGCTCCTGTGACTTGTTTTATGCAACTAAACCATCATTCAATGACAATAAATATGAACCAGTAAATAACACAACAGAAGCAGTTTTAAATCTTGGACCTGTAAAACTTTGGTACACTCAATGAGGCATGAATAATTCACATTATTCTCTCACCGAGTTCTGGGAAATGCCACAAGATGACTTGAAGAAGATGTCAGTTTGACACTGTTAATGCTCAGCTGATTCTGATGCCTTTCTTTTCTTAAGTCCCATAAATCCTTTCCAAAATGTATTGTTTTCATACATTTTTCTTACCCCAGATATGACGAAAGCTGGCAATATTTTTTTCACATAAGCTATAGTTCATTTCTCTATCAGGCCTCCATCTTTTAATTTGAAGTAGAAGAACTTCTCCAACGTGTTGGCACACTTGCAGTACTCGCTGTCTGGAGGGTTGTACTCGCGACAGTTGCTGATGATTCGCTGAAGATCTGCAATAAAGAGCTTCTTGGTTACATAGTATCTGTTCTTCAGTTTCTCTGTCATGGTCTTCAGGTCTGAAAGTAAAGATAAAGAAAAACACTTAATAGTGCTAAGAAAATCAAGGAATTAAAAAATAAGACACAGCATTTATACATTTGCTAATTCTAAGCCAGTGCAGGAAAGATGTGGGTTAAAATATTTTTGAAAAAAAATGACTACGAGATCTATTTATTACATAAAAATAGAATCAAAGGAAATAGTGAAGGATTTATCAAATAAACCAATACAATATGCTGTTTTAAATTTTATATAATTTGTATTTCAGAAAATACCAGGCTTTGGACATTTAAAATAAGAATAGACATATAGATGATGTTAATCTATTAAAGAGGGAGATGCTCTCTTACCAATAGGAAAGCGGATGACTTCATAGTAATCAGGAGCTTCAGATTTCTTCACTGGTTCCATGAAAGGCCAAGCATCAGGATGAGTCTGACAAGAAAACAGAATAAAATCAATTTACTACATAGCTTCATAAAACTGTTAGCTTCATAACTCCACACATTTCTAGACCCAAAATTCCAGACTTTCTCTATGGCTTTAAGAACATTTTGGACCAACAAATATAAAAGATTTATTGAAACAAAGTGACACATTTGACAAAGTCTAATTAAATTATTTTGAAATATCACTTTACCGTGGCAATCACAAAGCTCCATATGTATGTCAGGCATATTTGTGAAGGGTTGGTTCAGACTTTCCAACTTTAAACCCAGAAAATTCTTTATCTAAGGAAAAATGTAACACTTCCTCTACATTTTTACACATTTAATGTAGTGTAATTGCATAAGAAAGGTTTTTTCCTTTTCCTTGTGCTTCATCACTAAACACAACAAACTGAAAAAGCTAGGGTACTGCATCTAACACTATTGGTTACTGTGATGCATTACTAATAATGTGCTAATGCTACCACAAAGCAGCTTTTATGCACTAGCTGTCCTTATTAATTATTCATTGGTTAGATGATCAATTGTGTGCTTTACTCTAGAAACAAAACCTTTGCAACTTCTTAACTGTTTCTGAAACTGTTGAGGTTTCAATTTTCAGGCTGCTGCAAAACACTAAAATTGGCCAACAATGGATTTGACAAAACAGAGGAAATATTCATTGTTGTTATGGTATACAATTCTGAGGCATTCTATCCAATCAAAATGCAAAAAATGCACTGTCTGCATGTTTTTTAATTTTTTTTTACAATTCAGAAAACAAAATACTGATGATAAAACTTTAAAGGAAAGCGGTGATATAAGCATAAAATGCTTTTCCAGTTTGCTGTGAGCAAAATTATGCTCAGAAAAAGCATACCTTTCATATTCTATATTTTCTTGTTTCTAACACTGAACCAGTTACAGAAAATGATTCATACAAATTCTATACTTTTCAAGCCAACGTAAAACCATTTTTATTGGTCCCAGTTTGGTCATTTTGTTTTCTGTTGACAGGTGATTCTAACCTTTATTTGTGCCAGAAGGTTCTTCAGCATGTTGTAAAGAACATCAGGGTCCTTCACCTCTTTCCTGCAAAAGATCAATGGATCAACTATATACAATATATATATCTATATACAAATAAAAGACAAAAAGTGGGTAAAATAATCAATGGTGCCTATAGAAGGTGTTTACCCTTTGTCCTTGCTACTGGGTTTCCAGCCCGTCTCCCCTGAAACGAATACAGATCTTAGTCCGATGATGAATAATTTAATTGTACATGTCAGCTAACACCTTATACACACTCACTTATTCCAGGGATGCTTTCCACTGGGATCTGTCGCACGCCCTCTTTGAAGCAGGTCAGACCTGGGTAAACCTTTCTGATCTGACTCTGTTTTCTCTCAATCAGCTTCTTTATAATCTAGAATGATCAAGCCAAATTTGGATATAATAAACATATTACAAACACAGATAGACTCAAAACTGGTCCTTTTTTTTGCAATAAAATTATCATCATTCTTACACACCTCCTTCTGTCTTTTAATAATGTGAGAAAGCTCTGTGTAGGGGATCCTTGGGTTTAGCTCACACTCCATCAATGTTGCTCCCTCATAGTCTTTGATGTAGCCCAGGTATCGACCCTTGGGCACTTTGATATCTTTGGAAAAACCCTGTGTAGAAAAAAGTAATATTAAGGACTAAAGGAGACATGAATCAACAGAAGCACTGATAATGGACTTGCTGTGCCTCCATTACCTGCTTTTTGAAGTAGCCAATAGCATACTCATCAGCATAAGTGAGGAAATAAAGGATGTTGTGTTTGATGTGATATTCCTTCAGATGGTTCATCAGGTGGGTGCCATAGCCCTTTAAAAAAGGTAAACACAGATAAGTTGCTATTATTTCCTAAGATGTATGACAAACAGATGTCAAACAAAATATCTTGCAGATCTTCCCAAACAACTGTATCAATAGGAGATTCCTGGTGTTTTGTGGGCCATATGGAGCAACCTAGTTTGCTTATGACTTGGGCCAACTCTGTCCAAGCAAACACCAGCAACTCCAACTTTGAATAGACCAAATGTTTTATTTTTTTCCCTAAAATCGATGGGTTTTTTTTTTTTTACTGATCTTGTTAAAGTCTGGATTTATATCTGATTAAGATGTTACAACGTGATTGTTAACAGAAAAACTCTCCAAGGAGGCTAGAAAAAAACATAAGCTACTGAAACTTTAAAGAGTGCCAGAAAAACACAAGCAATGTGGAAGTTAGGTCAGGTTATAGTTACCTTGACTTGTTCGTTGGATGTGACAGCACAGAACACTATCTCTGTGAAGCCCTGAGTTGGGAACATCCTAAAACAGATGCCTCCAATGACACGGCCATCTTTAATGAGGGCTAAGGTTTTGTGCTTCCTGTGAAAACAGGGATAGTTAGGGAAGGTTTGTCAGGAAAATAAAAAAAGATGGCAAAAAATAAAGTAGGGGTCACTTACGGGTCAAATACGAGTCGTGTGATGTACTCTTTGGGCATGCGAGGTAACTGATGGGAAAATACGTTCTGAAGGCCAACAAGCCACATCAGAATCTTCTTGTTGGACTTTTGGGAAAGGGAGTTTCCGATAACGTGGAACTCAATGATGCCCCGTCTCTCTTCTAGTCTGGCTGTCTCATCACGAGCAGCATTGGGTGTCAGCAGATTAGTCTAAAACCATTAATTATCTGTTAGTATTTTTGTTTTCTTGTATACATAAAAATTACACTGGATTGCAGTCATTTAAACAAAGGGAAACATATTTAGTAGATTACTGTAAATCAAATAATACTATTTGCTGAGCAGGTTCAGTGGGACAGACCTCCGGTCCGAGCATAGCAGCAGGATCAGTGATCGTCATCATGACTTCATTCACCAACTCCATAGGAATGTCCCCCATCACACGGATCCTCTTAGCATCTTCCAGTGTCAATGCCTCTGGAAGTTTACGTTTGTCCCCTAAAGAGGAAGCGATATTTTTTCAGGTTAAAACAACGATTAGGCCTTTTTATATTGTTAATTTTTGTGAAAATATTTTTATATTTTAGGCCAGACTTCTATATTTTATGAAATCAAATACAATTAAGTGCACACTGCCTTTCCAAAAAATAAAGTTGCCATTTGAATTTAACTAACTATATAATTACAAGGCTAGCTGTTTCTAATTTCTTTAACAATCACCTCTAAAGCGAAATCCTGTGGTGTTGGAAAAGGTGTTAGACTCTTTAAGACAGGTCAAATCATCGGCATCAAGCAGAGTAAACATTTATCTGCACTTTTTTTTTTAGGCAGGCAGAGTGGAGCTTTTAGCTCAAAAAGTAAGGAGAGTCAGTCACCGACCTGTGATGGGCTCTATGCCTCCTGTATCCGTACTGCCCAGAGAGGAGGAGCTGTTCAGACATTTGGACAAAGCAGGAGACCCGGACGCTGAAGCAGGACTGATCACTGCGAACACAAAACACACAGTTACAGATCCAAACAACTTTGAGAACAGCATAATTCTGCACTTTATGTCTGTTAGACCAAATATATAATTTCCACATAGCTTCTGTTTTTCTAATGTATTCAAAGCAATGAATACTCAAAATCAAATTTAATGATACTGAGAAATGAGGTAAGCAATTGAAAGAGTTCTCAAGAGAATTTGAAATAAGCAATTATACTAAGTGAAAAAAAATTCTACAATTGAGGAGATTTAACAACTTTTACGATGCACAGGTTTGGCCATCCAGCAGAAAGCAGAAAACCCTGACGTGTCATCACAGGACAATATGTCATTACAGGACAATATGTGTGCTTTTAAAAATGTGCTTTATTCTTATAATGACCATTTTAATAAAATAAGCGACTCCTCACCTGTCTGATGTCCAATCTGTGTGCTTTCTGAGGCAGGCATGGTGAAGTCAGCCTCCCATATCGGTGAATTTTCCCCATAGATTTCCTCCTCCAGCATCGACAAGAACCTAGAAACAAGCAAGCATGCATGAACAACTGATCGATAAGACGATAATAAAGACACTCCAATGTAAATATTCAAGATTAAATTCATTTGTAAATACAGAGTGATTTTTGAAAAATGAGAAATGTGAAATTATTCAAAAACTCATAAACAACCCTGTTGCATCTACATTCGCAGCCATAACAGAAGCCACATTAAATAGTGGCATCGGAGAAGCTGCGCTTACTTGGGAAAGTGCGTAAGGATAAGTGTGCGTTTCTCTGGCAGCAGTTTGTCCTTCTCCACTCTAAACTTTTCCAGGAGCTGGCGGCGAGTAACAGTAAAGATGGACTTGAGTAAGTTTCGGCCAAACACCTGCGTGGTCTCATAGCGAGGCAGGCTGTCGTTACTTTGCGGGACGTGGCAGTAGCACAACCACCTGGCAGCAATGGAGATCAAAATTTCTGTTAAGCATAGAACCTAATATAGATCAGGAAAATAAACACATGCTTTCTTTTTGTGAACTCTTGCACACACCTGGTGTAGTCCAACTTGTATGCTGTTGCATCGTCTTTCTGGGTGCGCTGACGATACTGCGTTGGTGTCTCAAGTTTCCAGTAATTCAAACATATGAGAAACATCTTTGACAGTTCAAACATGGTCTGTCTCTCCCTTGGCGCAAGGTGGCTGAACTTGTACTGTACAAAATTCAAAACGCCCTGCACAACGAAAAGGAGCACAAAATTAGCAAAACAGAAAATGTTCTTGAAAGTTTGTTTGTTATAATAAACTTTGTATTACCTGCTCGATGTTGGGCTTTTCAAACGGTGGACTTCCCAGGGATCCCTCCACAACAGGCTGACTCATCTGCAGGATGCATTTCCTCAGTAGCTTAAGGGAAACAAGGGAATACATTGATCACAAAGCTACAACAACAAAGCAATGATGTGATCTACTGTGGAAATTAAAATCACTGTAGCTGAACTAAAGCACTGGCTTACCTTGAAAAGGTAGAAGTACACTTGTTTGGTATCAGTGTCCTCTTCTTTGTGTACAGACATGAAAAGGTTCTCGACGTCAACCACCATCCCCAACAGCCTGTTAATCTCATCCTCAGACACATTCTCGAGATGGGACACATGATCAGCTGTGGAACAAAACATCAGTATAAGTATTCAGTCTTCTTACTGAATATCTGCAAAGTTCACAGTTTTGTGAGTAGATATTCTTTTTTTATCTTGAATATAAAATCCATCTCAGCTTGTCCATTTGCCACTATTTTTGTAACATGGCTTAAATGATCACTATCTCAGAACAATTCTGGAAGATGACATAATGAAGCAAATGAAATGTAAGTAAAATGGTACCATGAACAGAACCATCCTTAAGATTTTCCTTAAGATTTATCAAAGACTATTTTAAGTCTTGGCAATAATAAATATTAGATTAGATTCAAACCAATCCAAGCTGCATATGATGTCAGCCTAACCTTTCAATAAATGGTCCTCATTATGCAATCCTACACTTGTAAACTCCATAGTATTATGTTCTGAAATTAATAACACTTCTAGTCTATTTCAAGTTCAATGTGGATTCCACTCCATCCCAACACAAGAACAACTTATTAGGAACTTTGAGGAAGGTACCTTGACATGATGTTTGCTATGAAATGGGCATATATAATTTTATTTTTGTTTACACAAATACATATATATATATATATATATATATATATATATATATATATATATATATATATATGTGTGTGTGTGTGTGTGTGTGTTTATATGTCCTAAACCTCTGCATTACACCCTCATAAAAGATGTGTATCCATATGAGACATTTCTGGTTATAAAAGGCAACATTAAAAAAGAAATACAATCCTCCAAAGACACTGTCTATATGTAGAATCTAAGAATATGTTGTTTGTTGTGTTTTGTTTCCAAGTCCATGAAACTACAGTAGTAATTTGGGATAATCAATGAATACATTGGAGCGATTTAAACTGTGGAACCCACTTAAACAGATAATCTCTGCAAAAATAGAAATACAATTTCTTGTGTATGGCTTGGAAGGGAAAATAACCAAATCGACATTGCAGGTTGACCAATTATAATTTCAGAAATGTAACTGGTGTTTAAATGCACAGCGCTCTGCATGGTATTCTGAGAAGGGGTCTGGTTAGTTTGTACCCAGTGCATGTCCACAGCTGCGGCAGGGCTCGCTCAGGCTGGCTGCTTGCTGCTGCAGATCAATCCGTGTAGCTGAAGGGGGGTTCGGGTTTTTCCATCCATTGCACTTGCATGTGTCACTGGCCTGATAATGAAAGCAAAACAAACCACATGGGCGACTTAAATTGCACACCAATTCACGTTTCTGCAAGCCAATAACTGATATCAATTAAGCTAGCCGAGGAAAAATATCCTTCCACAGGTTTGCGTTTGTTAAATGCACATTTCTCTGCCAAAGTAGCTAGCTACAACGCTGTACAGCTATGCCGATAAACTGTGATAATAGTTCGTTATTATATATGGTACATTAAATATGATACAATCACATCATTGCTTTGTTGTTGTAAACTTTGGCTAGCCATGTTAGCTACCTTGCACGCGGAGAATACGCCAAGTTTTTCAAGCTTTTTCGCCCGTGGAAAAGCTCGGACTTGGGCTTTCTTTTGGCTCGCACGCTGTTGCTGGCTAAGTCCTGGTCTAACCGGGTCGCTGTTCCCTGTACCGGAGCCTGCTGCTGCAGAACCGGACCCCGCTGAGCCACTCGACTGGGCTTGGAGAAGCCGGGGCTTTAAGGCCTGTGTAGCCGGGTCCGACATATCCACGCTGCGGGTACTGACTCCCTCGGCTTACGATTAGCTCATGCGCTGCGTTTAGGTGCAGTCAGAAAAATGAGTTATACAGTACAGATCTAAAAGTAACGTTTACCTGGAGATTGTGTTATATTTAGATAATAACGGAATCTCACGCTTAATTTAAAAAAAGTCAAATTTTATTTGTAAAAAATATTTATCCTATAAATGGAGATTTGAAGAAACCTGCAGGTTTTTAAGTCCTTACCGACCCGTAGTGGGAAAAGAGGGAAACTGCAACACAAATACCGTTTTGAATGTGGAAATTGTGTGCCTGAACGGATGGCTTTTATTTAAAACAGGAAAGCAACATTTTCAAACTACTGCAAAAATAGGAAAATGTGTTTCTTTAAAGTTTGACATTTTAATTTGCAAAACATTAAAATGCAAAATGTAGCATTTTTCGAAGTATCTAATGTGAAAAGTGGCCTCCGTTTGAACTGTTCTGCATTTCACCACACAGCGCTGGGAGTATTAGGACAATATTATCTGGTTTCTTAGCCTGACTGTTTTTTCTGAAACAATCTTTGCTGGGGAAGTTGGTGGCCTTTTTTTCCAGCCAGCTGACCAGAAGTATGTTGCAGAAAGTGAGGGCGGGGCATCGCGGCATTTCACTAAAACAACTAGCGCCAACTCTGGCTATTCCAACACCTTTACAAATCATATAGCTATAAAGGTGAGGTATTAATGTCATGCTGACATTTTTTTAATTCTAAATTTAGAGGATTTACTGCATACCCTAAATAAATCTACCATCAAAAGTGGATTTATTCTTTGAAAAACAAGTTAACAGTTAATATGAAAAAATAAAATCACTCCAAAAGATACTTTCAGCTCTTTTATTTGTAAAATTACATTTTTTTTTCTCCTTCTCTACACATCCTCTCTACCCGTTACTCTCTTTACAGCAGTGACCGCTGTTCAGGTGCAACTTCTGTGCAAGATGGTGATGCCACAGCAGGATGACAAGATTACTCAAACTCTCCTTGAAATGAAAGAAGCAGAGGATAACATCTCAATTCACAAAGCTGATGAGACAGAACCAGTGCATTTAATACCATGAATCTCCAGAGGAAAAAGAAATTAAGACATGGAAAATAATTAAATTTGACAGAATACAAACAGATTGGTAAGATTTGTTGTTTTTTTTGACAGTAACTACAGATTGATTTCAAACTTCAAATGCCTGTTACAAATACAGAAATGTGTTTTAAATGCAGTTGTGATTTTGGTCAAGAAAAGAAAAAAAAAAAAGAATCTTTACATGTCTCCCATTTTACACTGATAATTCAAAAACATTACATTAATGCTAAAATTACATACAGGTGAAATTGTTAATAAAGTTGTATTTACTGTATATGTTTGGATAACATAGATAAATGATTGTAAAACCTTAAGATAGGTTCCAAAATCATACTGACCAGTCTGTGCCAAAAGAAAAACTGTAATAATAGAGATAATCATTCAATCTACACAGCTCAGCTCTATTAGAAATCTGCCCATTTGTTCTCCCGTGGTGAAAACCTCCTGATCCAATTCCTTAAGACTCTACATGTACCTTGCTTTTAACATAAGACCATGATGGAAACATTTATGGTGGCTTTGTACACTGAGTTCAAGTTGTGCAACGACAGGATCATCAAACCTACACATTTTCCTTCCTTTTCCATTAATTAGATTTCCTCTATACAAACACAGAACAGTGGACAAGATGCCTCTATTAGGAGCAATTGTTAATGACTTCTTTTTGTTTTCCTTCCATGAATGGGATTTTTTTTCCCCCCTCCAAAGTGACGTCATGTGTCCATCATCAAAAGAAAGGTCATGGAATGGCAAGTCCAAGGGTGAAAAACACGATTCTGTGAATAAGCCTGTAGGTTGATTTCTTTGTATTTTTGGCAGGTTCATCAAGCTGGAACCATCAGTGGGATCTGGCAGTCTACAGGCCAGTATGCTCATTTTGTCAAACAGTTGATGCTGAGAGGATAAGTTGGTCTTTTGGTGGTTTGGTTGGACCAACGGGGCGTCGTTTTACAGCTGGCTAATATCTGGTGTTGTTGATCGGCTGGATCAGCTGATTCATTGAGTTAGTTAGTTTCCACCCCCACAGCACTGGCCGCTTCTGCCCTGTGGAGCAGTTTCCTGCAGGTCCACGCCACCTCTGGCCCGTCCGCCCGGTCCCGCTCCGCCCTGAGGCTCGTTCTTCGGAAGTTTCTTGGCTGTTGCAGAGAATAAAGATAATTGGTCAATCTCTGGCTTAAAGTATTGCAACAATGGATTCTACCAATAATTATCTACCAATGATCCTAAAAAATGGAGACAAATGACCAACATTTAAAGTACAATCACATTTATTAAAACTAATATTTATTGAAAGAAGAAACAGAAAACCTTTACACTTAAATGTCTATGATAGAAGACTAATATTTATTTATTTCAGTCAAAATTTATTTGAGTACATTTACCTCCATTGTTACTAGGCGGTACCAATTTATTCTCAGCCTGTCTAAATGATTAATTAATTAATAGTTGGACTTCTGAGAAACACTCACCTATAGCCATAAAAATCTCATTAACATTCATTGCGGTCTTGGCTGAAGTTTCCATGAAGAGCAAACTGTTGTCATCTGCATATGCTTGTGCTTCCTACAGGACCAAAGGAAACATCTCAGTACATTTTGACCTTGAAAATTAATCTGTAATAGATTCTGTATTCATTACCCTTACCTGGAAATCTACAGCTCTCTTGCTGGCCAGGTCGGCTTTGTTTCCTGCCAGTGCAATAACGATGTTGGGGCTGGCTTGTCGCTGCAGCTCCTTCACCCAGTTCTTTGCACGTGTGAATGTGTCCTTTACAACAGAAAGATGCAAAACAGTGTGATGCTACACTTAAATCTGACTTGTGCAAATAGACGACCAGAGCATTTTGGTTGTTACTCACTGTGTTGGTGATGTCAAAGACCACAATGGCAGCCTGGGCTCCTCTGTAGTACATAGGTGCCAAGCTGTGATACCGTTCCTGTCCTGCAGTGTCCCAGATCTCAAACTTGACTGTTGTGTCATCCAAACATACTGTCTGTGTGAGGAAGGCAGCTAAAAAGGTAATTAGAAATAGAATTTTAACAGATTAAAAACTGAGAGAGAATATTTGACTTCTCTTCAGAATAAGGCTTGGTGTAATGATAAAGACAAAAACATAAGTCACTAAATTAGGACACATTAATAATATGAAATTTATGATTCACATTCATAATCTCCTGAAAACACTACAAATCAGAAGAAATAAAAAAAAAAGAATAAAAAAAAGTAGAAAACATAAAAGAAAGCAACTCACTTTACCAGGAAGAAATGTTAGTTTATGAAATGCACATTCGCACAATCAGCCATCTCTCACATGACACCTAAAGCTCAGCTCCTTCTTGCATAGTACACATTTTACAGCTTTGTAATCTTTGGCCAGGCATGCCGTTGACCACAAGTTCAATAGAAAGCAAAAAAGAAAAGTGCTGACTCGTTTTATTTTCACCCATTCTTTGGCGAGTATCCTGTTCCTACATTCTTATGCAAGTTGACTCATCAGAAACCGGATACAGCAGGAAAGACAGAAAAAGTGACTATGAAATGATTTATTTCATATATGTACAATCTTGAAGTTTCACTTGACTGCCCTGAAAATACTGAACATTTATATATATATAAAAACACATTTCTAAAACTGCTACCCAGTGAAATGTGGAAAACACAAAAACCTGTGGAGTACAAGAAAGAACGGTGGAAAGTTTCCAGTTGTTAATCCAGTTTCAGATGGATTAACATATTTCTATTTAGCAATTCAATTTGTAACATTCCCCCTTTAATTCAAAGCTCCATTTAACTGATATTTGCCCTCATTTTGATTTGATGCTACAATCTAGGTCCATTTAAACAGTCAAGAGACATTGTCACTTTCTGCAATTTGACCAATTTTGGTAAAGATGTCTGCCTACTTTGTGTGAAGAGCCTGAAGCCAGTTGAAGTCATCCTTTGGTCTTGGAAGAACTAGTTTTACCGGTCCTTCTGACTAAACTGACAACAGACATGGCATGGACAAGTCTTCTACTTCAGGGCTGAAGTCTGATGTTTTAGATCAAGAGTGCACACTCAGTTCAGAACCTAAATATCCACACAGATGTTTGACTAGAACCAAATAACTTCATGTGCAGAAATACTTAAACATCCATCAGCTTTTTGCACCTTTTAGATAGCCCAAATGATTTTTTTAATGACTTCTGTATGCCAGAAGAATGCAGCACAAAAAACAGACAGAAATTGAGAAAGAAAAACAAGGATTTGCAGTTGTGAAAAGTTTTAAAAGCCATACAATTTAATTTATTAACTTTCCATTTATTGATTATCTTAGAAATCTAAACTAATCTAGCTAATCTAGTTTTAGTCAGATTTTATTCCGTGTTTTGTAATCTAAAGAATAAAAGTGAAAATTTCTGAAATCTGAGGCCTTTTTATGTTGATTTGTATTTGGAATATGTTGTGCATCTTTAAATCACTACATCAGAACTCACTGATATTACAGATTATAAATACAGTGCTTCACAGAAGTGCCTGTCATGGAAAACGTGCAGAAATCCTGGAGTCCTTACCTCCAATGGTGCTCTCTTGATACTCATGAAACTGGCCCTTGACAAAGCGCAGCACCAGGCTGGACTTTCCTACTGCAGATTCTCCCAGCAGCACTAGTTTGAACTGACAGATCTTGTTGCTAGCAGCAGTGCCGTTGGTCCGTGCTGGTCCACCTCGCCCTGCCATATTGCAGCGTTGGAAATTATACAAAAAAAAAGGCCGGGTGTGGGAGGGGGAGAAGAGGATGAATGAGTAAAGGCTTAAGTATTTTTTGCAGGAGGATGGTGAAGCTGAGGTAAACGCAGGTGAGCTCAGGTCATGCAGGTAGCTTTCCTGGAGGAAGACGACACCTCACTATTGAGAGCTGTAAAAGAAAAGAGAAAAGCATTTAAGTTTATAGAGTTTCTACTAAACAACCACAGTCATTTAGTACAATCAAAATTGAAATCCACCAAAAACAAAAATCATCCTTATACTTCTGCACTAAAGCTTTGTTGTCAGCTTCAAAAACCTTAAGACTGAAGTTGTTGACGCAAAACACCACCATCAGACTCATTACCCAGTTTGAGAGTTATTCATTTAACCATGTTTAGTATAAACAAGTGCTAAAGGAGAACACTTCCTGGCTTATTTGAAATTGTGCCCTTGGTTTTTCTCCCACAGGCTCCACTCAGACCATACTATTAAGTTTCTTGAGATGCTACTGCATACACTAAGGACTGAAACAAAAGGCAAAAATAATCAATTCTGAATTACTTAAAGTTAAAATTGTTTGTAAACTAGAAATACTGAGTACAAGTCCTTTTCTTTGATTCACATGATGCAACATAAATTTACTGGACATGATTATGAAACAATATCAGGTGAAAGTACTTGACAAAGGCAAAGTCTCAATACAGACGTAAAAAATAAAAAAATGTGCAACAGTAAGCAACACACAACTCAGTCCTTTTTTATTTTTAAATGGAATAGACAAAAGTGCAGCCAGTTTGCCTAGAAGCCGATTAAACAGTGGCCTAGTCAGACAGGTGACCAGGAGGTAATTTACTTTGGTATTTTTTAAATTAATTATGCAGATGCATAATGATAAAATGTCTTTTTTTTTTTTTTCTAAAGATGACCCTCATCTAAACCAGTTGAGCACTAATCACGCCAAAATAACCATAAACAACTTCCTGTTGGTAGATGTTTGTACTGACACAACCAAATTTCCTTACAGCTAACTCTAACAATACTGTTGAACATTCCTGTGCATCATTGGTTGTTAAAGTGCATCCAAAGAGTCCCACATAAACAAAAAGGTATATAATTAAATCCTATGGACGTTTGGTAACAAGGCCTTCTGATGTATCTCATGTATTCAGTCAGTTAAGATGAACGTAAATCCCAAAATTCAACTTAAGATTTTAAAATCTTCTGTTTCAATATTCACATGTTTTGCAAAGACTGAGTAACTAAAAATATTTATTTGACTCAGTGTAGGCAAGAGTAAAAAAGGGGAACTCAAACGGAGGCAGCAATATTTTTGATTCATTGCAATTCAGTATTTATAAACCACTGAGGCTTTTATGACCACTGCATACCAACATACCAGCGCATTTTGCTTCACGTTTGCTAGACATGACTGTCTTAAAACTTCACCAAATCTTTTTTTCAGCTGGATGACAAACATTAGGTCAGTCAGCTTCTGCTCTGTCAAAGGACAGGAAACAACTCAGCTAAAAGCAGGAAGTGAAGATTGCAGAACACTTAACTGCTGAACACAATAAATCCAGCATTCTAACACAGACAGTTTGACGCTGAATACTTACATTGAATATGAAGGATAGATTTTTGCTGGTGAAGTGTGGTAATGTACTAAAAAGAAGAAATGAGTCCAGATAGTTTTTAAAAATAATAAAATAAAAAAGCAGGGCTTTTCCCCAGCATGCAACTGAACTAATTCTTAATCTTTAGCATGTGACTGCAGATCACAGCTTTGGCCATAAAATATTCAGGACTTCCATGTTTTATTTGACAGTACAGAAACCATGTTCTACTTATGTGTTAGCATTAAAACATCAGCAAGCTGCACTACTCCTTTTTCAAAAAACTGAAACTTTTACATATTTTGCAGATGCTAAGAGTGTTGTGAAAGTACCTGGCAGATAAGACAAACAAAACTTTTTTTTTTTTTTAAATCAGAAAGGAATGAAGGTGCTCTGCTCACTTGGACAAACAAAGGTAAGTCTGTACTTGTGTGCTCGCAAGCAGCTGATGACACCTCACCTGCATTCCTCAGTTAAGGAATCGGTGGTAATGACTGATATACCTGCAAAATTTTTTGTAACACTTGAACCTTAATCATGCATTATGAGAGACGGAATCTCTAAAGTGCACTCAGAACCTTGATAATGAAATGGCATAGAGAGAGAAGAAAGCAGGACATGGTCAGGAGAAAAGGGAGGAAGAAGCAGCCACAGTCACAAGAGCCTGTTAAATATTCATCATGGCCTCCTGTTTGCTCTGCACCCAGCATGATGTCCAAGACACCAACAGGGACTGCACTACATTTAATGCAAAATATGGCAGTGTGTGGAAACTTTAAATATTTGTATGGAATTTAATAAGTACTATAACTAAAAGGTATTTTTGTCCCTCAGGAAAATATGTACCTTCATGTATTGTTAATAATACTAATAATAAAGCAACTGTTAATAATGTTTGGTGTAGACAAGGTTCAACAGCAAGTTCTCAACTTGTTTTGTTTTTATATAAATGTAAAAATACAAAGTTTGTCCACTTCATATTTTTGTCTGACTTATAAATGTTATCTATTTGGACTTTCTACAAATAAAAGAAAAAATATGAACTTGTAATTAATGAGAAAAAAAAAATAAAAAAAACATTCTTTACCTCTTTACTTTTCAAGAGAATGTTAAATTTCAGTTCAATCCCAGAGCAAAATATTAGATCAATCTTACCTTTAATTTAGCTAGAAGTATTACATATATGAAAGTGAAAATCTTGGCAAATTGGTATGTTTATCTAGATGGCTCCTAAGGTCTGAATGATATAATAAGCAAACAGTACAAGTTTTATGAAAGCAACCAGAGGCGAATGTTGTAGAAAAGGGTGGGGTCACAGGACAGCTGGTTGTACCCGATATAAAGGCTGCACCACAGGTCTCCCTTTGTTCCCTATACCAAGTAACCATGCAGTCTTAGCGATTTCAAGTTCTACACAACAGATACATTTGTTAAAACAGTAAAGGAAGATTTTCACTTAGAATCTACAATAAAATGACAAAATTATTTTCATAAAAGGTTGTTCAAACAGTGTTTTAATTCAAAAATTAGTTTGAAAGTTTAAATGTAAATGCATTGATGTAACACAGGACACACAAACAAGATAGTAATCACTTTCAAGGCCGATAAGAAATCTGAGAAGCTCAGTAACCAAACAGAGAAGTCAGAAGCCCAGTTACCATCTTTCATTTAGTTGAATGTTTCAAGGAAATTGAAAAAACAGCATTCCTTTTTGAATTATTGCTCACCTCTTCAGATTAGTGGGCCTTGAACTGTCTAGGTTTCTCTTCTAGATTCCTTCTATATGTCAAAAGCTAAACTATTAAGTACGTATTCCTAGCATCAAAACTCAAATCTTTTTTATATCAAATAATGACGGTACCAAACACAAAGGGATCATTTTTAACACACCTGATTAGAAATGCAAACCCTTGTTTCCATTTAGGTGTTCTGACCTTTGAACTTTACACAATATGACTGCAAACTTTGGAAAAAAAACTTCAGCATACTCTTTTAAAAAAAGGAAAACCTAATTTTTTTATCAGGGCTGATTTGCCAAAACATATTGCCGCTTTATGAGGCCAAGGTCCAAACACCATAAACACCAGAACAGCTCATGCACATAGCTGGTTATCCCCGTCTGTTTCAAAGGTCCAAATTCTGCTCCTGCTATTAAGCCATAATCAGGACCTATGAAGGTACATGTGATTTAATGTGCTGTTAAATGTAAGCAGACACACGTGTAGTTAACTTTAGCAATATAAGGGGAGAAGTGTAACATAACACCTATCAATTGTGATGATTGAGTGAAATTTGTACGGCCAAGTTACAAAATAAGCAAAATGTAATAAAATTGACGTGAAAGGAGTTTCCTAGCTGTATGATCATTTGAAGACAACAGACTGCTTATGAATCCGTCAGTTAAACTGCTGAGTCTCTAAGATAAAAACAGTTATCAAATACTTAACCGTCTCCATTAACAGAGTTTGTTATAGTCGAAACAAATGAGGTCTAAATACACATCCGCAACACATGAAATGATTCAAGTTTCTAATGTTTCCAAGTTAGCAAAACTTCTTTCTGGTTGTGGTTAGCTTTAGCACAACAGCTAGCACAAGCTGAGCGACATTAGCAGATAATTAAATGATCAAGTATCCACAACAAAGGCCTTAAAATGTGGTATTTTAAGGCCTGATTGTGAACGAGATTATTGTCAGCAATAAAGATCGAACTAAATGCCTGAAACAAACTCCAACTGTTAATCTTTCCTCTTCGCCTAGCATTTTAGCACTAGCTTAGTGGCGTAAACGACCGCAAAACATAAATGCTAAGCAACTGAAAAGGAAACTTTGTTTAACGTGTTTAATGCGACCACTAGATTCGTTTCTGGAGAGAAAAAAAGTACAAATTGGTTAACTTCTGATAGCATTGTTAGCAGCTGGGTCAAAAACGTCATTAAGACAACTTTCATTTTCTCGGCCGCACGTCGTCAGCTGTTTCACGCTGACCGAAAGAAACTTGGGGTCTTTCTAACTGCGTCTCTTCCGGAATTGAAACCATATCAAAACCTTGTCAAGCAGCAGTTATTTGGCTTTGAAATGCTGTTTCTCAATTTTCCGTCTCTCAGAGCTCGAAGCTCATAGCCTCAGTCGATCCACTCTAATGGACATTTAGGCTGAGCTCGGACTTGACTCGTCGGTTCGGTTAAATTGCACCACATACGGCTAAACAGCTTTTCAATACCATAGAGTTGACAATCTTTAAGGGTTCCCCCTCCTAACTTGTTCGATCATATTAGGCAGCTCGACTTACATGACTTTTTCTTCTTTCGTTAGCCTCATCGGCAGTGGCTGCCTTCTGCTTCTTGGGGTCTGGCCTTCCCTTCCGCTAAGCGATTTTTCCGGGAACCTCCCACTGTTTTTGTCAGTGGCTGTCTGACCAATGACGACGTCAGCCTGCACAAACTATTAGATTCAGAACACCGGTTAAGTTTCAAAGCTTGAACCTAAATGTGTGCAGTTTTTTTCAGAGGGTAGAAATAAGTTTGAAAGTATTACACATTGATTAAAAGATACTTTCTGCTATCCCAGTCTATGTTACTTGTTCACAACAGAAAATTTCGAATTAATTAGCATATGATGACAAAAGGTTATACTAGAGAAATTTAGAAACAATAAACAGTCCATTAAAGAAGTGAGTGTATCATTAAAAAGTTCATTTATTTAATTCAGTTCAAATAAAACAAATTGATCTTAAAAGAAAATGAAATGTCCTGCAAAGAGTTGTCGATATTACTGATGGCTACAGGCAGGGATATTGCCTGTACAAGTCTGCATTACAGAGATTCAGTAGAAGCCTCGTGAAGAGTATGTGCTGGGTTTTTTATTCTCTGAAGAATCCTAAGTGTTTTTTTCTGTTTATTTGAGACCCAACGAGAAAGAAAAAAGTCAAATATGTCTAAAAAGCCTAAATTTAGTAAAATCCCATACTTTCCCATGCTTCACATCTGCTAACAGATGTGAAGACTTTTTCAAGAATTCTTCTCATGTTTTAGCCCTGAACTGTCTCTTTTAAAATTAACTAATTGCAATCAGTAAAAACCAAGAGTCATCAAATACATCTGTTTTTTCTGTTTCTTTTAACAGAAGATTAAGATTGTTAAAGGTTCCTACCGCTACTTTGAATAGGTTATATTTGGTGATACCTCAGCATAATCACTAGATAAATCACTAGGTAACTTCATCATAATTAATGTGGCTGCTGTGATAAAGATATTTTGACAATAAATTGCAGTGTGCCTCACTTTAGTATGGCTGGAATTATTTAAGCTCAATTTATTTTATAGTTCGCTTCAGAATTAAAATTAAATTCTCAAATTAAAATTTGAGAATGTAAAGGGCTTCATTCTTCTTTTTCACATAATCATGGACATATTTTTTTTATCAAGTCTTTTGTAAGATTTCTTCTGTTGACTCAGATTTTTGATCTATTTTTAACAGCTCTGTCTTAGAGCATTTTGTCAAGGTTTAGTCCAGGATTTTGATCAATCTGATGCTCATTTCATGTGGGCCCATCTGCTGTAAAGATCTGCCTTTATAGCAGAACTTGATGATCATTTTATTAGGTGAATTTCATAAACAAGGCCTTGTTGGTTCCTTACCTCGAACATCAACTCAAAGCACCACCTTTGTGTACTTAATTTTACCGTAAACTGTATTGACATTGTCATAGAAATTTTTGACATAAAAGCAGAACTTATGAGAAACAAACAACATGGCTTCCTATCAAATCTGTTTTTCCTGTTCAGTCATGAATTATAGTCTGTGCATTTTGTATATGTGACCACACAGTGGCGCTACATCTCTTTATCAAGCATTATTTCAAGGGCAAATGATGTAAGCTGCTGTGCAAACGGTAAATAATGCAGCTTACACTGATGTCTTGCTGTGCAACTAATACATTAATATTGCATTAATTCTCTTTTACTACAGCTACATTCTCTATTTCCGTAGTTTTATTGATCCATCCAAATTTTCAGTCTCAAATTTTTAAGGACTACTTTGTACATAACAACCTGTAAAGAGTTATTTTACAAATAGATAATATTAGGCTGCAGCAGTTGGTAAATAGCAATTTATTATTTCAGAAAGAACAATTCTTTACCACATATTTGTCAAAACACAGACAGAAGTCATTATCGTTGTGAGTCTTCTGATACATTTTGACTTGCTCCATAACTGTCTGTCCTGTCATGGTAGAGTGATCCTCCACACTCTCTGGTTGAAAGTTGCCCCAGCAAAGAACATGCTTGGTCCTGTGAGTGAAGGACAAGGCCAGATCCCGCTGGGTCAGTTTGTCTCATGGAGCTCTGCTGGCTCTTGTTATGATCTGTGGACAATGAGGTGCAAGGTCCTGAGGGTGTCAGAGAGCTGAAGGTTGTGTGATACTGTGGCTGTCCAGTGGGATTGCCCGGAGAATGAACTGGGGTCTGGGGATCGATGAAACTTTGTGAGTTGGTTAGGAAATTCAATGTAGGATGAGAATGTCCACAATTTACTGGATTAGTGTTATTTTTAATAGGACTTGATGTATTGTAGACGCCTCGTTGGCTTTGACAAATCACTGGAAAGATGCTGGGGCCTGAATCAGTGCCAAGGAGGGATACAACTCTGTGATTGTAAGGAGAGCTTCGGGTGGCTCTGGGTGTTTGAAATGGACTGTACTGACTCTGCAGCTTATCAGCTGTTTTTCCATCTCTATCAGAGCAGCGTAGGTGCAAAGAGGTAGACACAGAGCTTGATGAATGCAGCAAAGTGGGAGTTCTGTTGTGGGACAGAATCCCACTGCAGTCCTGTGCATTTCCAGATGAATCTAACGGGATATGAGGCTGCAAGTTTTTACAACATGTTGCACGAGAAGGAGAGACATGATGAAGCATAGGTATATTTGACTGCAGAAAATGCATCATGTCATGGAGCTCCTTAGTCAGGTTGGAGACTTCTTCATTTAAGTTGTTCACCTGCGAGAAGAAACTAAAAGTTAAAGATATATCTCAGATGATGATTAAAGCCCCATGAAACTATCATTCTAATTGAAAACTACTTTAAAGCTTTTCCTATTTCTTTTTTCTATGAGTTCCCTTTAAAAAGCTCCACCAATCTTCCAGCTGGTGCAGGACTGAAACGCCAGTCCTAGCATGATGCTATCACCACCATGTTTCCTTGTATTGATATTGATCAGGAGACACCGTATTAATCAGGCAGTTGCAGCTTACTCAAAACCCTGAAAAGTGTGAAATTGTTGGCAGTATTGTTTTCCTGAAAACAATACTGCAATACAATATGGTTCATTGAAACTCACCCATGAAGGCCAAAAATTGTATTATTATTACATTCACATCTTACTTTGTAATTTTTTTTGGGATTATTGATAGGCATAAATATCCTATATAAATTTTGACCAGGGTAAAGTGTTACACTTATAGGGGAGACAAGCTTTATGTTGGAATCTCACCTCTTTATTTAATTTGGTCATGTTCTGTTTCACTTCTTCTGTTTCAATTAGAAGGTTAGCATTCATCTGTAACTCATCTAAAACACATAAAAAAGAAAATAGTGTTAATGTGATGACATTGTCTATGATATTTATTAGGTAATGTAATCTAAACATGTTAATTAATTACCTAACATGAACGTTTATGTATTGGAAAAAAATCAAAACAAGAAATAAAATATGTAAACTGTCTTACATCTTATGCAAATTCAATTGATAAAGAATTTTGCAGTTTCAAACATTTTTCTTCATTAACTTAAAAATATTGTCAACATCTTTTTTTTTTTTTTTTTTTTTAAGTTACCTGGCATACTAATCCTGGTCTTATCCTGCTCTATGTTGAACTGAAATGTGTGACTGTTGTCCTCAATACCATCCACGACCCTGACAATGAAACCAATGAATATCACATCATTTTAAAAAGAGCAAACTGCAAGGAAGAGAAAAACAAGGCGGAAAACGTCACCTGGGGCTCAGGTTAAGAGGACTAACACAAGGGAAGGATGGAAACAGTAGCTTGGATGGCCGACGACTTAAACCGGATACATTTTTCAGACTGACAGAAGGTGATAGAGTGAGATCCTCATTGGCAAAGGACTGAGGAGAAATGCTACAGCCTTGGCGCTGAGAAACAGGTGACTGACAGGGATTGGGTGTTTGGATGTGTTGGAGCTCCTGTCCTAAAGTGCTGAGACGGGAAAACTGAAGGGTACTTCCAGAACCTTGTACTCTGCTCTGCCACAAATGGTTCATGTCATCTGAATGTTCTTCATCATTTGCTTCATTGATGTTGGGTAGTTTGTGATCCAGAGAGATGTGATGCTGGAAGAGAGATTGAAAGTCAATAACGTTAACTGCAAAGTTGTTTGAGAGTTATGTTTGAGAACATAACATGTTCTTTATGTTATTATGTTATCAACATGTTAACATGTAATGTTATCAACATGTAATAACATGTCATTACATTTTATCAGTATGCAATGACAACACATTACATTTTAATGTTGAGCTTACTGTGTGTGTCCATTTGGCAAACATAAACTAAAGCATGAGTTTAAAATATTTAAAACACTCATATGACTATATCTGGTAGCTTTTTCTCTCTCTCTGGCCTCTGAAAGGCTGCATATATAACAAAAACATATGCTTATTTTTATCTACTGACTGACAGTGGTAGTCATACACTGTATTAATGTGCCTTGTGTTAGCTCTGTCGAAGTAAAGAGGAAGCATATCTCAACACATACCAAAGACTGCCTGGGAGTCCATGTAAATCTCTTTACTGCCTGCAGACAGAACATAAAAAAAAAAAATCTACAAAATTTTTCCATAATTTTTAAAGTATGATTATGCACAGCGAACAGTGTTGTATAGTAACGAAGTAAAAATACTTCACTACTTTACTTAAGTATATTTTGGAGTACTTCATACTTTCCTCGAGTAAGAAAATTTTTGATAACTTTCACTTTTACTTCACTACATTTCCGAACTTAATTGCATACTTTTACTCCGATACATTTTCAATGTGTGGTTTCGTTACTCGTTACTGTGACGGAGGAGCGTCAGGAGTTACGACCTAATTAAAGAGCCGCGTTAACACACACAAACACACGCCAACACACGCAAATATACACAATCGCTAACTTACGTTTTGTTGCAGTTTAAACTGGCGCGGTTCATCGTGGGTCACACGCTGTGTTCCCGCTTCAGTTCACATTAATCCTTATCTGTCATTGTCAAACATTTTCCCGGCTTTATTTTCAATTAGCTTTATTGTTTCCGGATCGTGACGCACCGAGAGAGAGTTGCGCTATGTGGTGACGTCATCAGAACGTACTGAGTGTTGGCTGTTTCATGGATTATTTTATTTTTTGGATTACAAGTTTATTTATTTTTTTCTCTTATTAATTATTTAAACCTTGTGGTTTAGGTAAAGCTCCTAATTTTCTTAACTAAATGATGCTGCAGGTTTATCTATTAGCAGGTTTCATTTTGCCTGCACTTGGTTGTGTACATTATTTTAAGTGTATTTTACAAGTTTACCAAAATATAAAAAATGTCATTCAAACTGCATTTGCCTTGTTTTACTTTTTACTTGTACTTTTCATTACATTACTTGAGTACATCCATTTTTACAGTACTTTCCATACTTAAGTACAAGACGTTTCAGATACTTTAATACTTTAACTCAAGTAACATTTCAGTCAGTGACTTTTACTTTTACCAAAGTCATATTTTGGAGCGGTACCTATACTTTTACTTGACTCCGAGATTTCAGTACTTTATACAACACTGACAGCGAATATATACACTCACCAATCACATTATTAGGCACATCTTTTCAGTTAGTTGTTAAGATAAACAATGAATCAGCCAATCATAAACATGCCAATCGTTCCAATTAGATTTTGTGTAAAAGACTTACTGAACTTCAATGGAAGCAATTTAAACCCATTTGGACCTCATAGTAAAAAAAATTTTAAATACCGGAGCCCACCCAAGTATTGCTGTGATCCACATTCATCCCACATGACAATACTGAATCCATCTTTTGGTGGCTACTTCTTGCAGAAAAAGCAGCCACCATGTTTCGAAGCTCAAATCATCCCCTTGTGGTTACCCCTCGTCATTGAAGTAAATTAACTTACCTGCCGTCTACTATTACGTATTTGAAGTAACCTTTCTTGTGAGTTACAATATGTTTAACAAGGTGTATCTAATGAAGTAGTAAGTTAATATTTTTTTATAAGATCAGTAAAATTGTTCAGATTAATTCTGAGGTAACACAAAGTTATAAGTCTTACATGAGGCTCACTGCCCTCTCTCAGGTTGTAGGTAAGGTTGTGGTGGATGTCAGAGCTGAAGCGACTGCCGTACTCTGGATACAGCCTGAGGACCTCTCTTAAAGCCTTGACACTGATGTACTGCAAGTCACAGTAGGTGAGCGCCTTCACATCTGCATTTGTCTTGATCACCTGATCATGCTCTGGCAGGTCAGCCCCTATCAGGTCACCTTTGCCTGTAGTGATAGTCAGAGAGAGGAGTTGCAAAAAAGATGCTACTAGATGAAGACGTTAATCAACAGCTGGAAGTGTTTCACACTGTGCACACACTCACCCAGAATAGCTTGGACCATACTGTCTTTCAAGACTTCAAGAGAACCAGAACAGACAAAATAATTGGCATGCAGGGCATCTCCATGGCGGATGAGGTACTCCCCTGGTGCACAGAAGGAAGTCTTGATGTGCAGGGAGAGAGAGCGCAAACACCCTCTGCTGGCTCTCTCAAACACAGGCAGCTGCAGGATGTCTTTGTTCAGATGCATGGCGATATCTGCTCGCAGTTCATCTGGGAAGTCATGAAGCAGCTGAGAGAATTAGGAAAAAAAAGACTTTTGTTACAAGTAAATCAGCATTCTGCAGGTAACCTCAGAAATAAAGTTACTTACTTATTTACTGTAAGCATATTGTTTTGATATAAACAATTTTAGTCAAGGACCAACATGAGAAAACAAGAAGGAGGTGAACAAAGATAACCTTAAAAATGTGCAAATTTGTAATGGCTTCCCAATATCAAAACATTTACAAAAGAATTTTAAAACTCTTTGGCGTGTTTTGATTGCTTTTTGAATATTATGTAAAATATTATATTGTTTTACAGAATGTAATGGAAAAAATATATACATTTTAATAATACATTTTAAACCATCGGAGCAATGAAATGTAAATGCTTCAATGGAACTGGATTGACACTCCTCTGTTGTATTTTGCTATTTTATGTGCTACTCCTAAAACAGTATTTTATTTAAAGGTTCTTTTTTGAAACCTTAAAAAAAAGAACATTAAAAAATGTATATCTTTTGATTTTTTAATGCAACAAACCAGGTTTTAGAGGTTGCTGCACTTTCATGATGTATCAAGCTGCTAAGAAAATACATCTTGTTAAAACCAGTGGCTGGATCTATTGCTTTCAACTCTGAATAAATTATCCAGAGAGGTGATGGTGGGTGTGTTAATGAGAATTCTCCCCATTTCAGCTCTGGCATCTTCTTCAAAATGGCTTCTAACATTGTCATTGAAATTCTGAAATCTTCTCAAGGAAATGGAATAGGACTTCAGAGAATATAAAATGTCCCACATTTAAAAGGATTGTATGTCTGAAAGGAGAAACACCCACTGAATTTATTTTATTTTGATTGATATACCTCAAAATGCTGAAACGTTTTGTGTTTCAATTACTGAACAAAAATGAACAAGTTCTTCATTAAAAATACATACAAGATCTAATTATGAGCACAATATTAATATTATTAATAAGTCTTGTACCCTAAAAGAATTAATAAAAAGACTGATTTTATTTTCCTTTGTTCCTCACTTACCTCATTCGCATTTATGCCATTGTTGACTGACCATGTGGCTTGAAAATTCTCCAGCATTCTCTGCTTCAGCTGCTGAGGGAGTTGATGCACACAAATGAAGTCTTTGAGGTCCTTCATGCGGGTGTGGTAGAGCGAGCGCCGTGAGTACATGCGCTGGATAATGGCAGTCACATTACCAAAGACCACCGCATGCATCAGAGCTGACAGTGGATGAAACAGCGCAGTAAAGGTGCGCTTAGAAAATTTAACCCACATGAAAAATTTCTGTTCACGGTTTTAAACTCACCACCAATCAGCATAATACAAATGGAGAAGATTTTCTCTCCATCAGTGTTGGCACACACATTGCCAAAACCAACGCTGGTAAGGCTACTGAGAGTGAAGTAGAGGGAGGCAATGTAGGCGCTGGGGATGGGGGGTCCACCTATGGTTCTGTTGATGTATGGTGTCTCCAGACGCTTACCCAAATCCTGAAGCCAGCCTGATGGTATGGGTACATGTTGTTAATCACTCAAGAGGAAGAAAATAAAATGTAACACTAACATTGTTCATGACCTATTGATTTATTGTGCTTTAGCAGACAGATATTTCTGCTTTGATAATTGGTCAAATTGGCCATACAATTTGGACTCTGTGATCTAGACTTCCTATGGGCTAAAGAGGAAAGTCAGAGGTATTAAAGCATTGAGTCACGACTCAAGATGTTCAAACAACAAACAAGAAGTAGCTTCTGATTAAGGGAGACTGTCATGACTAGCTGAACTCACCTATATCCCAGGTAACAGGATCACTACTTTCAATCTCCTTGCGTCCAATGATGTACCAGATGCAAGCCATCCAGTGAGCCAGCAAGGCAAAAACAGACATGAGCAGTGTAAGCACCACTGCACTGTACTGAGAGTAACGATCCAGTTTTTGCAAAAGCCGGAGCAAGCGCAGCAGACGAACAGTCTTTAGAAGGTGCACCAGTGAGGTCTGGATATGGAAAAACAAAACACACATTAAAAGGTTCTACATTTTTCTGCTTTCTTATGTTTTAAGCTAAACAGATGATTTTGTTTGTTAGAAACTGGAAAAAGTTAATGAGAACTTAAAATAGTGGAAAAAAATAAGAATACCAAGGAAAAGTGAGCAAAATTTGAGAAATAGAAGTGGACAAACTTGTTGGCACTGGTTGAGCTTAATAATGCCAGAAAAATTAATTTCATGTCTGACTATCACTGACACAAACACCCAGAATTTGTTCATCTGTGCTGTGACTTTAACTTGGCCATATGTATATAAGATTTTGTTTTTGTGCAAAGAACAGTGAATGATTCATCTCACTTTTCAAATATTTTCAGTGTTAGATTATGATGCAGATATAAAATATTGCTATATTTTAAAACTGTACCAGGTATACCAAAAAAGAAACTAGCCAAAAAATATTAAACAAAGAAACATGACATTCTTTGCATTATCGTGCCCGTCTTACCACTGAGACGTTGAAAGCATAGAGAAGGTCAAATGGCAGGGCCGCAATCAGATCCACAAAGAACCAGGTAGTGAAGTAATGTAGGCAGATGGATCGGGTGTTATACTCTACTTGACCCGACTGGCTGACGTATGTGGTGCGGAAATTCAGAATAATATCTGCAAAAGTTACAGAAACGTAACATGAAATAGAGAGAAAATGCACAAAGAATGAAGACTTGCTCCAGAGACTTGCATTGGAGGGAAATGCACGAGGCAGCGAGTGAGCTAATTTTGTATGACTGTCTCTTTAAAGACAAACCTGTGTGTGAAAGACGGGTTATGACACTTCCATTGGAGAAGAACTGGGACGAAGTGAGAGAAATCTAAGTATAATTTATAACCTAGAGCAACATTGACACTGAGTGGGTGAGAAACGGTGGGAGGTAGTCACGTGCCAGCCATCACCAAGGAAACAGCTGTGGTTTAAACTTACTGCTCTTGTCTTTTCATGGTATTGCTTGGGTTTCAATATGATTGTCAACAGGTTTGTAAAGCTTAAACATTTTCTCCACTAAATCCAACATTTGAAATTAATGCACAAAAACCACCACATACCAGCTATGAAGAGCATCTCTACTGCTATGTCACTCCATGTGGTGCTACGAGTGACAAGTGAGAGACGATCGCCGCCTTCGCTGTGACTGACAAAGCAGACGTTGAAAGGTACGGTGACAGCGACGTAGAAAGTTGCCAGCAGAATCAACCAGTCCCACATGGCCTTGAAAATGCTGTAATGCAGGAGAATAAAACGGGACTTCTTCACAGAGGCCACCTTGTACTCAGGTATGGAGGGTTTCTGGAACATGCTCTGAAAATGACACAAAATCTTGAAGTCCACATTTCTAATACCCTCCATTACATTCAGATAAATAAAAGTCATTCTGTAAAGAGGTTTAATCTGCACTGAGGTCTTGAGGAACAATGAAGAAAGTATTCAGAGTAACTTTAAAATCACATTAATGCTCATTTATTTTCTTATTTTCTGGTTGTTTTCCATCATGTGGGAGTTGAGACAGTTTTGAACTCACATTGGTCAATTTCCTCTTGCGTCTCTTTGTAAACAGGTTACTCAGGCGGTGCAGAACACTTCTCCCCCTGTCTTGAGCTCGAATAAAATACGATCGGCTGCTTTTTCGGGATTCTCTGGGGGCCTCTGGAAAATCAAAAAAAGGTCAAAGAAAATTAGTTGTATTAGTCATTTTCATATAATTTTAGGTAAAATCAAGCCAATGAAAAACCATGTCACAATATAAACATGATTTTAGAAATAATTTAGAACAGAAAAGAGCTTTTAGAAACATGCAGTAAGGGCTCACCGTCTTCATGAATGTAGTGATGGCTTTTCCCGTAAGATTCGCTGACATCTTTAAAGGACAGCAGAAACAGAACCACCTCACCCTTCTCGTTTTTAATTGGAACAATATCCAGGAGACACCAGAACTGATTTCCTTTGAGAACCAAAAAGTTATAGAGAGATATTAGACAAAGACTAAAATGTTCACTTGATGGCTAAATATAAGTAGATGAACAATGACTTTAGCAGAAGAAACAGTATTTTTTTTCTTACCATTTTTTCTGTAAAAGCAGATCTCTCCCTGATACTCCTGCTGACTCTCCAGAGCTTTAAGCACCTGCTCCATTACACTGTCACTGGTCTCAGCCCCATGAAGGAAGGTGCAGGTGCAGGTTTTCTGCATGACCTCCGTCCGAACAAAACCAGTCAGATCACAAAAACCATCCGAACAATAGACGATCCGGTAATCGTATCGACCCCTAGCATTTCC
Organism: Poeciliopsis turneri; assembly: GCA_922788865.1. Lineage (NCBI taxonomy): Eukaryota > Metazoa > Chordata > Actinopteri > Cyprinodontiformes > Poeciliidae > Poeciliopsis > Poeciliopsis turneri. Next base: position 994,400 of record CAKLNU010000542.1, read on the forward strand.
CAGAAGAAAGTTGCTGTCTGTGAATAAGTAAAAAAGACAAATAGTTGAGATTAGAGGTTGAAAAACAACATTAGAGCTTAGCAGAAAGAGAAATTATTCCATCACTCCCTTTTCTAAAGCAGCAGCAAAGTTACTGCCAGACAATTAAAAAAAAAAAAAAAATCATTGGTAAGACTAGATATCTGCAAGCTGTTCCTAGTTTTATATTACAGCTAGCAATAGCACAGCTTGTCATCACAGAAAGACAGAAAAATAGTTGTTTAAAGATCTCATGCAGAAAAAATAAAGGATGACTTCGTGTAACTCTTTTAATTTTTTTCTTCATTCGTCCATAACTGTCTTTATTGTGCAATGGTAAATGTAGAATGATGTGGGATTTTATTGTACTTCTCCTGACTGATACCTTTGTACAATAAGATTCTGTAAGCAACTGCTCTGGAGCCACTAAAGCAAAGTCTGAATTCAAAAAGACAAAATTTTCCTCTTTAGTTAAATATATTATTCAAAATAATATCAGAATAATAATACTATCAGTATTAATTCCCACTGCCTTTTAATTGTTATGCCAAAGATCGCTTTTCTCTACAGCCTAGCAATGTGCTAGAGAAGCTTGTACTGAAATGTTTGTAAGAGCATTTTATATTGATTTATTCCACCAGCTGGTGAGTAATATTAGAAAAGCATTATGAAAACAATTAGTGGTAATCTGTTCTTGATTCAATAAAGCATCCTAATGGGTACATGTCTCCTTTCTATTTCTGTACAAATAATGAGTAAGGCATCCCTTTTCAGGTGAGGCTTTGAATATAAGCAAACAGCCTTTTAAAATGTTCTTTGTTTGATAAAGAAAACTTTTAAATAACACCGTAGCTCCAAGGACAGCATGGAATACCTGCTGGGTTGACTGTCAGAGAGGAGATTTGTATTCTCCCGCTGAAAACAAAGCAAAGTTCATTCATCATTCAGTGGCACAATTGTTTATATTTATCTTAGAAATAACACATTAAGGAAGGTAAAATCTTTCTAATTGCATATTTCTAATTGGATGTTGCTGCAGTCAGTGTGCTTGCCTGATTCAATTTGTGTCCCAGAACTAAATTCTTGTAAAACTGCACAATTGCCATATATTTTCTCTCTCAAGAATCCCCATGGCAACACAAAACCAGAAAGATCTTTTATTAGTTTTGTGACTTCATCTCCACATACTTTTGTAAAAACATCTACACATCTAGCAGCACACATCCTTGGCATGATTTTATTGTGGAAAAATAACTTTAAAAAATGGTCATTTGTAATTATCTTCAAATTAAATTTGTGTCCTTTTAAAACCCTTCACCTTATTCTTTTGCCCAGAAATTCAAAGCTTCTTCTATTTTCATTGGTCATAATTAAAAGTAAAATATCCAAGTATCATGCAGAAGTCTATCTCTTTGATTAAACCTGTCCTTTTCCCCTCTGCTGATCAGATTAATTAATAATATTGACAGCAAAAATGCAAAACCAAAATCTGAGTTGCGTTCAAGAAAGAAGAGCCTTCCCATTCTTAAAAATGACAATCTGGGAATCCACCTTGCATATTAACCACTGGCACCAGCCCCTGCAGCCCCTGAAGTCCAGCAAGGATTAAGGTGTGAAAGTTATGAAATACAGAATCAGGTCAGGAAAGAGTGTCCATGAACAGTCAGATATCAATGACAGAAGCTGAAAAAGTTAAGCTAAACATCATTTCTGACTCTATTGAATGGCTGTTTTCTACATTTTGAGGTGGTGGGTGATCAGATTAATAATTTAGGTGAGTTACCAGCTTTCCAAAGGTTCACTGAGCAAGTCAGCAAGTCAGTTGATATCTGATAAGCTCCCCACCACTACATAATTAATTTTAATCAATCTCCCTGGTTTCATAACAGGATCATGTGGATAGTCTCTCCATTCCTGTTTGCTATGCGTTTTCAATACCCGCTGCTCACATTTCAGTCAAGACAAGTTCAAGACAATTCATAGACTTAACAGAGTTTGTTGCTGAAGCTCTATTTAATCTAATGATCTGACAGCTGATGGTGAAAACTGATTGTCCCCTTGAAGGGTGACTGCCACAAATTTCTGTTGGTTGGACAAATGCAAGATTATTATGTTACTTGATGGAGATTGACAGGCTCTGTTCAGTCATTCTAAAACAAACCGTCTAATGATAAAGAATCTATATGAAGAAACCACTTTTTTTAATCATGTGAGCTATAAAATGGGAAATGTACATTATTTCATCCATTTTCCTGCCTTTAACTTGTTAGGTAAAGGCAGAAATTGTGTTTTGCAGAACACAATTATTTTTTACTATAGTACTATATATTTACATTAAATTGTGTTTATGTTCTGGAATGGAGACTTAGCATAAAAAGAGTGTTGTTGGTTTTTTTGCATTCCTGTTCTCTATATTCTAAAAGTAAAAAGGACAATTCACTCAAAGATAGCTGGATTTGTGCTGCTGCCAGCTACCATGAATCTATTGTAGCATCCTTGGCATGGATACTTTTAATATCCATGTATTTTATTAAGTATTTTAATAAAATACTTTTAATATTTTATCCTGGTTAAATAAAGGTTCATATTCATATTAACATTGAGTTCCCTAACCCAAAAATAAATTAATAAACATCTTTTTAACATTGCATACATATAGAGTACTGTATGTTCTTTTTTTTTTATGTTGGCCTTTCATGTTTTTTATGCATTCCCAAATCCTATCAAAACACAAGGAAAACCAGCAGTGTGAAAGGATACTTATTTTTATGCATGTGGAAACAACCACAGCATTTTCATTAAGTTAATGACTGTGCAATTTTACTATTTTTAATATTAATCATAGATTTATCCAAAAACAAAATTCTCAAAATTTTTTTTCACATTTATGTTATTGGTTTAAAAAGAAACCATCTCAACAATGACAATACACATTTTGTATGTTAATGTGCTTCACAATCTGCAGCAAACAAGACGAGTATAGAGCAGAAATACTGAGTTTTGCTTTATGCGGAACTGAGTATTTTGTCCCACAAACCTGATTTGGGCTAACAAATGAGCCACTGGGCTATTCTTGATCAGTGCTTGATGAGAAAAATGGTAAAACATCTTTTTTAAAGTACTTACGAGTTCCATCGAAGTGGTTTGCAATGCTGTCCAAAAAGGTATTTTGTGGAGCAAGGAGGCCCTTCATCACAGGCATCTTTAGCTTTTAAAAGGAGACTTCAGCTTCTAGTAGTTTGTCACTAATCCATAAGACCTGAAATAAAATGAAGTGCTGCTCCTTGGCATATAGTTCTTTTGTTGGATCCAGAAATCAAAAGCAGAGATTTTCGGATAAACCTGATCTGTTTTTAGAACAGGATAGTTGCTGTTCTCCAAAGGTTTTCTCCCAGAACTGAATCAGGATTTTTCAGGTTCAGCTGGACTTTCCTCAGTGTTGTCATATCCTCAGCTGTTCTGTCAGTCTCAACTCCACAAAGCATAGTTCCTGCCATCTCTGAGTCCCCTCCCATCATGGGAGCCTCAGCCATTTCTCCATTTCACACACCGTGAGCTCAATGCACATCTCTGTCTCCTCCTACTTATCTCTCCTCAAAGAAATTAACAGAAATTAGCTTCTTTCTCCTTATCTTCCAGTATTCTCACCTTTACATTGCTTCCTGTTACAAGCTCCTCGTTGAGATGAAAAAAAAGACTTCTCAATGCTTTTCTCTTCAGATCATTAAATAATTGTACTTTTGGAGTATAAACTATTAGGTCAGACCTCCATTTCGAGCTGCTGGTTACTGTGAATACTCTGAAACACGGACAGTAATGAGACTTTTTCTGAGTCGCCACAGGGAATCTTTCCTCCCATGTTTTTGACCAGATAGGCATGCAAAATTAAAGAAAGTAAAAAAAGTAGTCAGGTCACTTTCTGTAATAGAAATAAATGTTTACAGCTAAAATAATTAACATTCAGCTAGTTGAAGGATTCTGCAGTCTCTATTACAATTCTATGGCACACCCATGCACCAGAGAGAAAAGGATAGAAACACAGTAAAGTCTATAAGTATATGAACACAGGTAGTACATCCTTGAGAACACTTCTGTATAAAACTACAGTCTGGTCTACAGTTTCTGTGAGATATACTGTGAAACATGTCTTTGACCACTACACTTCTGGTTTTATGATTTCTGTCCTATTATAGCCCCATATTTTTTAATATAGTTTTTAATGTGTTGTGCCTCTTTTTAATTTTCACTCTCTGTCTTATATGATCCCCAGGAGAAACAAGGGGAAAACAACCTTCTTCTGCATGTTGCAAAGATGCAAGGAAATAAAAAAAATTAAGATTTTCTGGTAGACTGAAAATTGTAGTTTACTGAATGATAAATTTTAAAAGCACTGTATTTAGTAAGTTATTTTTGACAACTGTTTTGTTATCAATACTTTATTAAACACAACGTCATCAGCTTAAACTTTGAATTACATCACCACAAATTTCTCAATGACATTATTTTCAAAAAGATACAGTTTGAAGAATATCATTTGATTTTCATCCCTTTTTATATATATAGATGTTATTTTCTATAAACATTGTATGAACATTATTTACCCAGGCAAACGTGTTACAACTGTGTGTTTTCTTTTTTGTTTTTTAGACAGACTCAGTCAATCTGTTTATTGCTCCCTATCCCTCTGTGCAGTCCTCTTCCCCATTGTCAGTATCCCAGCTGCTTGGTTCTTGCGGCCATGAAGAAGCTGATGGAGTCTGCTCTGCAAATGTAACTCATCCTCGTTCCGTTTACCCAGGGTGAGAATTCCAGCGGCTGCGTCTCCTGCGTTGATTCCCCCTATGCTCTTGTTGCCAGAACGACACAGCAGGACCTGGAGGCGACAGGACCGCGCTGGCTGTCTGCAGCACTCAGACACACTCTGCATGCTACATCCCAGCTGAGCAAGCAGCAGTATCAACATGAACGCTAGAGTCTTCTGTTAGGGGAAGAAAAGCAGCTTTAGAATACATTTATTCAGATAAACCCCACTTTAGTACATGTAACTCTTACTGAGCATCTCTACATGCAATAAGTTTTGTTTAACAAGTTTAGAACTGAAACAGACTGAACAATTAAATCAACTGATGGCATAGAACCATCGCAATGCTGCTTTGGTTTGGGCATTATGACTGATATCCCAGGGAGGAACACTTTTGTGAGCTTTTCAGTCAGGTTTTCTATTGTTTAACTAACTGCAGGAGTGGTCACCTCCACCTCCCCCAGTGTTACACAGAGAAAGTAACTGTTCTCTTCCTGCTGGCCAAAGCTGCTTTCTGTTTTGTAGCAATAAATTTGATCATGTCAAGCTCACAATCTAGATTGCTAAGATTGATCCATTCTGAACAGGATTATTCTGTACTTCAAAAATTTTACCTTGACCAGTAATGTATCCATAATACACAAATCAAACCAAAATTATGCTGAATACAACAAAATATTTCTGAAAAAAACACCAGCATTTTATTGCATTCTTAGCATTTATGCAGACTGAGATACAATGATAAAATTCCTCATCTAGCAGGATGTCTACTATTTTAAACGAGCCAGTTGACGATTACAGCATTTTATGTGTTCACATAAAATGAAAATTTTGGATTGTCAAGTTCTGACCCATGAGAATCAATGGTCAGAGCTATTAAAAATGTATGTTAAACACCCACTCTATGGGTTTTATTGTGCAATTTAATTATAATAAGATGAAACAAAGGACTGTAATAAAAATGGAAAAAAAATAGATAACAATAAAACACAACTCTGAGCTGCCATGTTTCATAATAACCAGCCGATGAACATAAAGTTTGTAGTGAATATCAAGTCATGGATGGAAGAGTAGATGAACTTAAGTTTTAATTCTTGGCACAGACCTTCAGAGAGAAAAACTCAAATCTCAAACGTGCAGATCAGCAATGAATTTTTCACACCAAGTCAAAAATTATTAAAAATTAAACAATAACCATATCTTATCATCTAAAGATCAATCTAAGAGTTCAGCAGACTCTGCTTCAATTCACGAGAGAATTTTGTTACCAACTGCAAAACTTTCCATTTTTTAAATCTTCCAAGAAAAGCATAGCTCAGCTGCAAGTTTTACCAAATGAATCTGCAAACATGAACATTTTAAAATGACTAAATTGCTAAATATGAATTTTTAGAATTGATACTAAAGTTTTATTTTATTGCTATTAATGGCTGCAGTGTAAGAATATTCAGATTCCATCATTCTTCCAATGGTTCTTGTAATTAAAATGAAAGCTTCTGGTGAATCATTTAATAGAACCCACAAATTTGGAACAAAGAATCCAATCTTTTTAAAAACCAATTAAAGATTTATCTTCTTATTCTACGCATGTTTCTTTTTGAAATTCTGCCTTTCATTTTTGTTTCTGCCAGATTGTGTCACGTTTATGATTTAATATTCATTATCTGATAGATTTCACTTTTATCCCTTGATTTAATCAGAAATAAAATGCCACTTTAAATAAATGAAGCTATTTGTCTTAAAGAGATCTGATGAAGAAATAAAAAAATCATAAATTAGGAGTATCTGCATTTTCACATCACTTGACTCACTATCTTAAATCATTTGTTCACATTCAGTGGTCAGGAGTGTTACACATTTAAAACAAGGCTCTATTGTGAACATTAAATGCTACTTAAGGTGCTCCACATAAACTAAAGTTTGAATTCTTCAGAGCATCAATATGTAATCACAAAACTTTGTACAAAGGCTTATCCTGAAAGGTCTTACCCTGTTAGGTGTGTCCATCCCAGCAGTATTGTGGAAGTTGGTGGTGTACCATGTCATCTTCACTTTTGTGTGATGGGTTATAATCTGATCCTCCTATTTCCCACAGGAGGAAGTCTCTTTTATATTGTTCTACCATATCCACATCGTCTGTGCGCTTGGCGTCATTCAAGCCAGCCACAAACAGACAAAACCACAAATCTTTTATTTCTGCTCATTTAAAGTTTGCTGTCACACTCGTGACTGTTAATTAGACCCTAATTAGAGATAATCTCCACAGAGATTTGATGAACTACAGGTATGCCTTTGTGGCTGCATAGGGAGGGTTTATTAACACATTCCATTAAAATGAATAGGCAAAGACGGAAACTATTGTGTCCAGTAAAGCAAACAAATACAACACAAATACATAAGGAAACTAACAAGCTTTGAAAGGGCATGCTAATGAGTAATAGCTCTGTGTGCTGTGATTTCTCATACTAAAGGTCTGTAGTGACACATCAAAAGTGTTGGTATTTTCTGCTGCTTCTAAGAGGATCCTCTTGTTTAACTAAAAACATGCAAAAGTTTAGGTGGGGTTATCTAAGGGTCTATGTAAAGGATAAACTAATTCATGTCAAAACTTCTGGACAACAACTTGAAAGCAGCCACTCATTTGTATGTCCATTTAGCTAATGTTCATTGCCATCTTATGGACAACAGGAAGTACTGCTTTAAACACACAAACCCTTTCATGGAAGAATAATAGGTTTAAATCAATAGAACATAATTTTAGATCAAGACTATTAATGTTGCATCATCGTACATCAGAAATAATCAATGAAGCATTTGGGTAGGTCATTGATGAGATTAGATTATGTGTGTTCAACATAGTCATCTTTATATAATTCCAACATATACTTGTTGGAATTATATGTTTAAGTAATTATCCAAAATACAGTATATCACTGTGTTGAAGGAAATAAATATCTTTCTAGGTCTGCATAAATTTGTTTATTTGGTAACTTTTGCTTTTATGGTCCTATGGCACAGACCAGGATATTACTGTTCTGATCTGCAAAAATAAATTGATCAACTGACTCTTTATTTCAGCAGTGAGTTTAAACCTGATCCCAGGTTTTGATAATAATTGGCTCTTTGTTGATTAAAACTATTTTCATATTTATAATTGCTAAGAGATTGATCTTAAGATTGTGGAATACAGAAGCTGTTCATACAATTCAAGGAATCCCTCTCTGAATTGCCTTGGGTGTTAGACATGGAGAGATGGACAAAATCATTTCAGAAAACCTGGATGTCATTTCTGGACCTTTGAGCGCAACACGATGGAAATCCCTCTTGATATTTAACCTCACAAATAGCCATCTGCCTTGTTCTCCTCAATTTATATTGAAATATTGGTAAGAGTGATGAATCTGTGCTCATATATTCATCACAAAGCTGAATATGCCCAGCTTTGTGCTTTTTGTTGTTAGTATATATATATATATATATATATATATATATATATATATATATACATATATATATATAATTATTTTTGTAAGTTTAGCATATTAGTGTGGTTCTTCATACTTGTTTTAAAAAAAAATCTGAATAGACAAATTACAATTTAAAAAGACCCAAATTAAACATTTTCTTTATAGTGTATCTATGTCTCATTAGATAGAAATGAACGAGAGGAGACAGAATAACCAATGAAGCCAGCTTTAATGGGCAACTCAAAGGAGCTCTTACAGTTTGCACACTCACTGTCATATCGTCATTTACCCCTTGTGTTGCGGCACTAACCTGTAACCCATAATTTCAGTCCCAAATGCACTGATTGACTTGATCTGATCCACAGAACAACAGGTGTCAAAGCACTGTACATGTGGAAGTAATGTTAAAAAAAAGACTCTGAATCTCAATAAAACTTACAACAATAAGAATATCAATCAATAATGTCTGAGAATTATAGCAATATATGTTCCCTTCATACATTTACACAGAGTTTACATCTATAGTCACTGTGTTATTCCACAGACAGCAGTACCATGGTGATTTTGACCTTTCACTTTTAAAAGGGAGGATCAAATATTTCAGTTGTGACTGAATGCTGAGCTCCACCACTGAAGGATGTGGGTTAGCTCCACCCTGGGGACCAAAACATCAACTTACATAACATCATACGCAGAGCCTCTGGGTAGGAGACAAGAAAATCCTATGGTGAGTATCCAAGAATGAACTCAAACCTGAATGCACAACCCAAGAGAAGGACCTGATGGAGGCTGACAGCAGCTTAAAAAAAAAATGCATAAATAAATGAACACTGAACAAATGCAGTTTTTTTCTCTATACTAACTCTAATGCTCCCTGGTTTGTGCTAAAAAGGTCATTTGTGACTCCTACAGCGCCCAGCCTAGCAGAGCTGCTCTAATTTGTGCATTTAAAATGAAATCTGCACCCTCATTATGGAAAGCAGCGAGGGTTTCAGCTGACCATTACAACTAAAATATTGGGAGAGAAGTGTGAATGTGACCAAATAAAAGCTCAAAGACATGGTAAAGTGCCTCTGAAATGAAAAAAAAGGCATATTTGTGGCGTAAAACACTGATGTGAGGTAAAGCCTGCACCCACAGAGCTAGTGTACATTGTGGATTTGCATGTAACTAGCAATGCCCAGAGAGAGACAGGGATATCTTTGTCATCAATCTGCCTTTAATGTACTTTCCTAACAAGAAACACGAGCCTGAAATATTCCTCCCATCATTTCCTGCTTTTCCCTTCTTTTTTTTTTACTTCTTGCAAGATAGAAGACAAAGATATTTTTAATTTCTTGCTGAAATGGATAATGCTCAAAATTGAGAGAACAAGCATCCTGTTCAGAAATGTATGACTGGACTGTTACATCTGTCTTCATCCATATGTTCAGACTTGTGTTTCGCTTCGAATACGGTGACTCCTTTTCAGTGTCATCACCTCTTTATATCTCTCTGCAACATCCTGTACCTCGCCTTCCTTATTAGCCTCCTGTTTTCCTTCAACATCCTTCTGCTTCTCTATCGCTTTGTCTCTCTTTGGGTGGGACTCACTGTGGGCGCAGGCTGCTAGTCAGCAGGGTCCTGCAGGACCATCGGTGACCATCTCTTTTTCTCTCTCTGGGATGATATCGAGAGGTCCTGCCGCCCTCTGCTGCTGGCTTTGTGACTGGAACTGATTTGTGGGTAAGGGTGGAGGATGTGGGTAGGCCGGCGGTTTTAAAACAGTTTGGATGGGAGGGAACGGAAACGACTGGGAATGCAGCTGGGAGTATTGCTGTTGATGGGTGTGGAGGTACGATTGGGGTGACGTCTGGGGTTGTGGAGGAACGTGAGGTGGGTGCAGCAGCAGAGACTGTGGGTGGAGCTTGGTCTGAGGCTGTTGCTGTACTTGTGGTGGCTGTTGAGGAGGATGGTGAGGAAGCTGCGGGGAAGCCGCTCCATTTTTACTGAGACCACAGGACTGAGCTGCACAGTGGATCTGGCGCAAAGTGTCCAGTGCCTCACTTTTTGCATGCTTCAGTAGGTCTGCCTGGCCCTGAGGTTAAGAAAAAAAAGAGATAGACATGTGTAAATATTGTGATAATGTCCAGTTTTGATGAGGCATAAAATACTGGAAGTCCCAAAACACAATTCAATTACTAAATAGATATATTACTTAATGTATCAAGTATTTGATTATAAAATTCTCTTTCTAAATCACTCAGTACAACATTAGCTGTAGTTATATAATATATAAAACACGACATTGTTATCAAGTACATAATGAATAAATATGTTGTCAATAAACATGTATTCTTAAAAAGGCAACTCTATTATTCCCATATTTATTATATGTATATCTTCTCATGCTTCCTGCATTTACTTTGTGCATCACTCTAACAGGGACATCAATGAATGATGAGTTCTCGTTAATATAATTTGTCTGAAATTGACTTGCTACACAGTGCAACCAATCATATGCTATGACATTTTAAATAATCTTTTGATGCACACCATGCATGAAATAATTAAATACTAGAAGTTTAATTATTTAGTTTCACATTCTAAAATTATGTTTGTATTTAATTACCTGGGACACTTAAAAAATATTAAATACATGTAACCATTTATTTGTTTTATTTCCTATTTAATAAGAACATGTATCAAGAAAATATGTATTGTGGAACATTTGGTATTCAATAAAACAACTCCTTTGAAATACTTCATGCCAATTAATTGCAGTAAGTTTGCATTCATTTATTAAAATTTTTTCCCCGTTTTCAACACCTTTTAATTCTCTGAAGATGTCTCTTTTTTTGCCTGCATTAACCCAAAATAGCCAGAAGGGAGCAGTACAAACTCACTGAAAAGTGGTTGGATGTCTGCCAGCAGTTTGTACAGCTCCTCTCTGCTGGTGAACTGTGCTGTCATATGGTGATGATGTTACCACTATGTTTCTGCTCTTTATTCGAGCACCCCGGAGATGAATGCATGCCATATATGGAGGAAATGATCTGGACAGCCTTTCTGTGTTCAAGGCACTGTCAAGAAAATCTGGAACAAAGGCATTTCCAGCTCGCTGCCCTAAGCGAGCTGGCTTTGATATATGAAAATACGGTGGAGTTATTTCTATGTGGAAGAGGTACATATATAACAGAAATATGCATATGTGAGTAAAAAAATAAGAAAAGGGTCAGTATTGAATTCATCACTATTTTTCTTGGTAGGTTGTTTTCTTCAGTTTGCTCACTTGAAAATGTGCATCAAATCTGGCATTCTGCAAATACTACCTTGCCCACTGTGACACGTTTTTGGACTGACATCCCACTGAAGTGACACATGCTAACCTATCATACGGCACAGTGAAGGGCAAATGTTAAAAAGAATACAACACACGTTGTCTGACATATTGCAGAGGGAGTAAAGGTGATGCCCTCCGCTAAACGGTCAATATTCAGCTCCCAAGTGGCCTTTTACCCAAGACATTCCAGCACAAAAAACAGGAGAATGAATAACTCATATGTTTAAAAAAGAAAAAAATTATATAACTCATGACTCACCAGCTATGAAACAAGACAGCAAAAAGCTGGTCCAGAGCTGCAACAACCAAATCAGAATTGCACTTGTAGGTGATGTATTCACCCCAACAGTTGACCCAAAGCTGTCCACAGGGAGGGCTAAAATAAAACATGGGTAGTCACCAATTCCCACACAATGCCCTTATTGAATACCAGTCCAGTATTCTTGTCTGATGCACAGTTAATTTAAAATAACTTAAACTTGCTATATATTATTTATAAATTGTAAGGCACGCATTGGTTCGCTGAGCGTGATGAAAATATTTGATTTAACAAAAAGGGTAAAACTACAGTAGCTGCAATATGAACTAGTTTTGTGGAGTTCATTAAATGTGTATTCATTCGACACTTTTTAATTACAGCACACATTTCCATGTGTTTTTTTAAGGAGCCTTTTATTCTATTTAAGAAGAACTTGACATTCATTTCAAAGCCGCCCTTTCTGTCTCTCTGCTTCTGCTTTTCGTTTGACAGAGGTACAATGAGTGACAGAAATGTGCAAAAAACATCATCCACCATGACAGCTCTGATCTTTCTGTCACTGTCAAAGTACAGTCGAAGTGGGAGTTTGGGAAGCTGAGAAAGAAAGACAGGACACCTCTTTTTTTCCACTCAACTGCCTATTTCTCTGTCCCATGCTTCTACCAGATAGCACTTTCCAGCCTGCTGAGAATCTGAAAAAGGTTGAGGGGTGAAATAACTAGGCATGACTGCCAGTCTTGGCATACAGGCGCTAGACTCTCACCAAATGTTCAGTATTAGAGAGAGATTATAGATGAAGAATGGGAGGAAGAGGAGGCGGAGTTATGTAGATGCCAAGATGCCTTTCAGTTGAGAGCATGGCTCATCGATGAAAGGAGAATGAGGAACAGGGAAGAGGGCAACTTAAAGGGCAAGCACAAATGAGTGGAGATGGATGGGATAGTTCAATAGATATAGATGGAACAGAGTGAGAGATGATGGAGGGATTCAACAAAAAGACCTTCTGACACTTCTATCTTAAATCTTTACAAATTTGGAGAATGACTAAACCTGTAAGACTACAAATTTTGTATGAGCTGAGTAGAACTTATTGCTTCTCAGCATCTGGTTGTTCTTTATGCATTCAGTGATGCATCAGATTTATCTTCACAAACCACAATGTGCATAGTCATAAAAACCCGAAACCATGAGCATTGGCTCCTAGAGAAGCCTTCAGGCTGTCCTAGTTCTATCAAAGTTGTTTTAATGGCTGTAAATGGCAAAAAAGTCAGAAAGCAAGTCAAACTGATACTCTGCATATTAACAATAACAACACAAGGAGGTGAAGCACACACACACAAAAAAACCTTAAGAGAGAAACCGTTAGAGCGGGAAGTGGTTGGCTGCTATAGCAACTAAACCCGAAAAACACATTACTTTTAAAAAAAATAAGACAGATGCTTGAAATATGTTGGCATTATAGAGGTGAGTAGAAATATAAATAACACAAATCAAAGCAAATTTCCCCTTGGTTCCTACAGTACTTAAGACTGTAGCACAAATATCTGGCACAAGAAGTTGGAAAAATAACAGTTTAAGATTTTATTCTTGAACATTGTCATGTATCATATATTGATGATGGTTATTGTGGTGAGGATGGTTTATAGTTTTAATACTGGCATTGCTGAATACATTGTTTAGTTACTCGTGCATAATAACAGCATAGCAACTCAACTTCAACTACACAAAAGTTGACAGAGCCATATTCTAAAAAAGCCTCACATTATGATGTTACCACTTCCAAACTTCACTATTGGTATTGTGGTTTAGGACTGATCCTTTTCACCTCCAAATATGGTGTGTTTTATGGTGTCTAATAATATTTTAATTTTGGCCTGATCTCACTATGATCTACAGTATTTCTAAAACTTGTCTACATGTTGTTCAGTGTCTTCCATAAATGCTCCTATGCTCTTTGTTAAATCCTTTAACTCTTCTGTCTCTGGAAAATTTTTATGCAACCAACATCATTAGTATGTTTTGTAATAAGGTTGCAAAGGTCTTGAGAGAGCTGTCTCTTGTTTGACACCTTGGTAGTCAGAATATTTTTCATTGGTCATCATATCAACTGAGCCAGTTGATATTTATTTACAAAAATGGCAGGATTATTTAATAACTGATCGCCTTCAGTAGGTGTCATGGCTTCCCATGCTTTCTTGAGTCTCCTTTTTATCATGTGTTTACTACTTTTTCCCTCTACAGTATAAGTTAATTTATGGACATCAGGGTTTTATTTTTTTATTTTTTATTTTTATGTTTAGCCTGGATAGGTTATTACTGACATATTGGTGGAACTTTCATGGTAACTACACATTTAGAAATATATTTGCTTAGAAGATTAGGGATGTGTGCAGTACTTCCTTCACACGCTTGGAGATAAGAATAACAACATTGTTAGCTCTAGCTACAGAAGAGAAGAGGAAATACAAGTAACACGGCTAAAAGCATTCCACATATTTGCTACTAATATTAGAACTGTAGAAGAGCTAACTGCCACTTGGGGTTTACTAAGTAGCAATTTAGATTTGGTCACTGATTTTTTTTTGTCTGGGTGCCAACCACTAAAACATTTGCAGTGGGTGTATGTGGTAATTTCTCTGATTCTCCAGCACTGAGTGTACACCAAAACCCACTGTCAAGGGTTTTACTGTGCACAGCTCTGTGAATAGCTAAAATAATAAACCATTTTAAAGAGTTTGTGCAAGAAATTTCTTTGATGTTATATCATTTTTAAGACTGGCAAAGGCAAGGATGCCTTTTCTTACAGGAAAAGTCAAAATAACTAATTGAAGTTATATTTTTACATATACAGAATTAAAATTATGCTACTGCACAAAAATGTTACTTAAAGTCTTTCATTTTGACTAAAGTAAATTGTGATAACATATAAAAGTCAATAAAATGAAAAACTGTATATACCATGCAATCATCACTATCATTTACAATTAACAGGTGTCAAGGTGATACGATGAGATAAAATCCCAACTATACTGTTCGTGTTTAGCTTTCTAACCTCGGAATTCAAAGAGGGAATAATATCAGAGAATTGGTTGACCTTATCTCTCGAGTGACAGGGCAAGCAATGATAAGAATGCACCATCTTTTACACATGCACATATGGCCAAGCTGCATGTAGCTGTGTGTCTTCCAAGTAAGTGTGAACGATCCAATCAAGGCTTGTCAAAATAGATACAAGAGCAAATAAATAAAACAACGCTTGGAACGAACACTAACTACTTAAAAGATTTAGGGATTAGGGAAGAGAGAGACACAATTAGCCCAAGAAGCTTTCTTAAGACATCATGCGGGTAAATCTCTGCAACAGTGTCTGGGACTGCTTGTCCAGCTGGTTGCAGTTTATAAGATAATCCTTTAACTTCCCATCTTTCATATAAGTCGTGTATACTCTAAATGTCAAAATGTATTGCATACAGTGCATTGAGTTTGAAGTCACGTGATTGGGGAGCTTTGCTCACCTTAAGCACAGTGATGTTCCAAGCATAACTCTCCATGGCTTTCTGAAGTTTTCTCCCTTTCAGGCCCTCCTTTGCTCCAATGCGATGCAGGTCTTCATGGAAGTCCAGACCTGAAATGAACAGACATGTTTCACCTAAAAACAATATTAGAAAAATCACAAATATTTCTAAAAGACTTACAGTCTACTGCGGTTCTTAGAGTTTTTCCTCATTTATTCAATTAATATTTTTAAAGAATGGATTATAGTACATGTAGTACAGATATCAGTCTGTTTTACTACTGGAATAGCCAAATTAGTATTGCCCTGTTAAGATCTTAAAGGTCTTAGGTAAAGCAGGTTTCAGAGGTGAGGCACCTTTGCCAAGAGATTTATTATTCACCAAAGGAGACATAGGGAAACACAATTACCATTTGTTATATAGCAATAAAAGATCAAATAAAATGGGGAAAAAGCATATTCAATATTACAGAAGTCATAAAACATGTGGACACTTTCCAATCAAAGTGTCCACAGATTTCATTTTATTGAAATTTGTTAAGAGCATGCAGGTACATTATAACTGATATTTGGAGCTGTGCCTGATTTTATTCTCCTTTATAAAAGTCTAGTTCACATGAAGAAAACAAACCCCAGAGGTTGATCCTTCCACCACTGCATTTCACTAAAAGTGCAGTGTTATTTTAGTATTGTACTGTTTTGGTACCAAACTTATGTTTTAAAATGTTGGTCAAAAGTTCCAGCTTAGTTTCATCAGACCATAAACTATTCTCCCACAAGTTTTTGGGAAGTTTTAGCTGGGCCTTAATGTTTTCTTTGGAAGAAAATTCTTTGACCTTTGAACCCTACTCTTAGTCCAGACATAATGGGGAAATTCTGGTATTTTCTTTAGAGCTACTGCCAACCTCTCAGCAGCCTCCCTGACAAGTTCCTATTTGGCCTTTTTGTATTCATTTTTGGAAAATATTTGGTTTTAGAAATGTTACTGTTGCTCAATGTTTCAGTGTGGCATACTATCTGCTGTGGATTTTTAAAATTCCTCTCCTGATTAGCATTTTTTCATACATCTCATTATTTTGACACATTGTAGCATCTTGAACATCTGCAAATTATGAATGTCAATTAGCAATTTGAAGAAAATCCTAATAGGACGGTGAGCTTCAATCACTGGGCAAGAACTTTAATTACAGTTAATCAATGTAGTTTAATTTCTGTATAATTAATTGTGTACCTAGGAAGACCGAATGCTGGAACTGTATCAAAAGGTACTGCAACAAAGTAAGGGTGTACATACTTAAAATAATAGGCTATAGTGTATTTTTTTTGTGGTGATCTGTGAGGAATGCGTGGGTTTCAAAGATGTTCTTCTTCATCATCTCATGGTTATTCGTTCAGGAGATTTAGGATCTTCCCATGAACCGACTAGAGTTAAATGAGTACAGAAATGGATGACCGGATGGATGCACTTTGCTTACAGGACTAAAACTGAAGCAGTACAATCAAGGAGAACCTCTAATTAGGCTTCAGAGTAGGTCAGGTTTTATTGCAGCCGAGGCAAAGTATTCCTAATCTCCAAAGGGTTTAGCAACAAACTCCCACTAAATCTGTAAGACTCAGCTTGCTTGTCAGTCTGTCCCTGAAAGATGACCTAAAGCAACAGAAGCTTTGATTTTCTGCACAGGCATTGAAGAGACAATGCAGGTTTCTACTATAAACTAGAGAATAGCTGTGCATCTCGAACCATTTTTTCAGCACCTCAGATTTATAAGTGAGGAGGTATTGCACCTCTTCTGTAAACAAATAGTTTACGCATTTTGGGCAATACCTCAAACCAATTGAAATTTTTCTCCTGTGTAGCAACTTGAGTGGATCATCTTCCAGAGGCAGAGTACATCGTACTGCTTTTTCATTTTCAATCTACAATGTTTGACTGCCCTTCCTTAATTTTCTAACTATACAAGAGGTAGTGTTACTACTGTATTCTAGCTTAGGAGCCTGAAATTTACATTAACAGGGATGAGGACTGATCTAATTTTATAATCTGCTACATTTAATGGGCCACTGTCTGTGCAGAGCTGAGAAAAGGGAGAAGGCGAATATAGAATGGGGCAGAAACCAGCAAGTAGGGAGATGTAAATGATACGAAATTAGCTGGTGGCGGTTTGTTCCAATATAGCTTCTCAGAGTATTTAATCTGGCAATGATTAAGAGCCATCTTCGTGTAACATTAACACAATTCCTGTTCCTTACTGTCACTTTAACACTGGGAAATTCATGCTATTGTGCAAAATGTGACCCCATGGTGTGCTGTACAAAGACAAGACTTTTTAGTTTGCTTCTCTAATGGGTATGAGCCGGAGAAGCAGTGTTCAAATGGAAGGACACGAGAGACAACATCTCTTTTGAGTAGCGACACAATTACAAAATATGGCTTATAGTCCTTGAAAATGATAAACATTTTCTGCATTTATAACGAGTAGCGTTCCAAATGCATAAGCAGATCTAAAAAAAAGCACAATTTTAAGTCAGAGAAAGTGAATGGTGGTAAATAATCAAATAAAACAAAATCTTTAAAGCAGGTCTTGTTTCACTGAAAAGTGTCAGGAAATGCGGTGTAATTACAAAAATCACGAGAAAAGGAAATGGCAGCTGGTGAAAGGAGACTTGCACTAGTCAGATCAATGTTTGCTTCATTTATCCCAATTCATACACACTCTAGAGTCCACGTGGAGTGTCATCATTGCAAACACAGAGAGGGATTTTTTGCTGGCTGTGGATGAGCTAGGAAAACAACGACTCTGCAAAGCCAAAGACGACAAAGGGAATGAGATGTCTTTATCTTGGATATTCACAGCGAGAAAGCTGTCAAAAACAAAATGAACAAATACACAGTCGTTAGGCAGAGAAAGCATTTTTGAATGGAGGGGGACCTAGATAAACACAACAGAGAGCTGATAAAACATGGATTGCATTGATGATACTGATTCCTGTTTGAGGTCTGTGCGTTCTTTACAATCTATTCATTTCCAGGTATACCTTCTTTCTTTTACGATGATTGGTCCAGCCGTGTTACCCAAATTATCACACTATTTTAGTTTAAAGAAAGTCAGCAAAGTCCATTTTGGGTAACATTTAAATATTAATCAATTTTATTATAGTTCAGAAAGATTAGATAACAGAACTACTGCATAATGTGTCTTGCTACAACAACAAAAGCATATTCCTTGTATGTTTCTACCCATTTCTAATGTAGCAATAACAAATTTTCATTTTTAAATTATCCACAAAATCTCTGTTTGCATGCACTTCAATGGAAACTGATTAAATGATTGAAAAACATAAATACTACAAAAAGCAAAGAAATGACTGCAATGAAAAGAAGAGTGAATTGGGGTTTCCACATTTAGATTTCCGATATCTGAGCCAACTCAGAGTCTGTGTACTCAAAAAATATGATGGTAGCATCTGGAAGGGCCAGAGTGCGCATCCCAGCTGTTTTCCTGGTCGCCCATTATCCTCGTGCGTGATGGCGAGCCACCAATAGGGCCCACAGGGGAATCATGTAGCACCTCTCCATTCTCATCAACACATAAGCTTCACTGCCCAAATTAAACTGATTAGCTGCAACAATGACTGTGCATAAACTGAGGGGAGGAAGAAAATGGAAGATCCTGCAGGACAGGCAGAACAAATCCAAACCTGTTCCACGCTGTTTCTGATCTTGCATAATACCTCTTATTATAAGAGGTGACAGTTGAGTGAAATTTCCTTATTTCATATCCCAACCATTGTTTTTGATTTGTCTTTGCCACAACAACATTTACCCGATGAGCAAAGCACAAGGGTAAAAGCACCAGAGTTTAAATTAAACTAACAAATTCCACCCCGTCTCCACCTTCTCTTCCCCAAGACTGACAAGCCGTCTTCTAATAGCACTGTTTCCATCTCTCACACCATTAAGCCAAAATCCTACCTTTGCCATCTTGAATGATCATAGGGACAAAACCCTCAATTCCATGCAAATCCACCATCTCTTCACATCCCTCTCTCTGCTTGCCTTTCTGTGTTCAACCAGTTACTCCTAATGCTGTCAGTCTGTACACGTGTTTTATGAGATGGGTTCTAAGCGGTACATACAGCATCACAAGAGATGCATTCACTGCAAGTACCAATAGGAGGAGTTAAACACAATATTGTCTGTGGATTCTCTGGTTATGAGAGGTTAAGAAATGGCTACAATCGACTGAAACACAAGCTAAATAAAACACATGTCAGATGAGAAAAATCTCAGTTAGAGAAATTGGGTCAAATTGTGGAATGAGTGTATGTCATTGGATCTAATGACTGTTATTAAAGAACTTACATTTAAGGAGCTTAAAGTTTGCTTCAACTGTTGGTTTACAACAATTCAATGCAGGTATAGTTACACAGAGAGCATTAATTAATCTCTTCTAGAGCCTGAATGTTTCATTTTTTTTGTTACCTTTACTCAATTAGCTTAATGAACTAAACTTGTCATAGACTGCAGATTTTTTTATAGGTCCATTGAGATAAGATGTGAATGGAGAGCAGAAGTAACAAGCTGAAAACTACAGTGTTAAAGAAATAGTAACAAAAAGTTTCAGATTATTATTAGAAGCTTGAATGTTGAGTCATAAAGCAGAAAAAAGATATTGTAACATTTTTTTCTATTACTGTAGCATCATTAGCACATTGGTACAAGTGACATCAAAGAAATAAATGTGGAAAACAATAATATTTTACAAAAACAAACAACATTTGTTTTAATAGGTGATGAAATATGGCCATCAGGCACAATATTCTTTTATGCTAAACTTAATTTAATGTTTAAAAATATGTTATCTTGATTCAATTAATTAATTTGGAAAAGATGTTTGTATTGTGCAGGTTCCAAATGACATGGAAAGCTAAGTTTAAGCATTTTGGGACATATTTTTCAATTAAAATTTCTTCTTCATTCAATAGTAAAAAGTTTGTTTTGAATTTATGTTGACTATTTCTACAGAGACATATAAGTACATATAAGAACCTTAAAAAATGTAAATAAATTGATTTTTTTATACTTATCCAAACCTAGAAAATCTGTAAATCGAATTCCAAAGTTTTCCAAAATAAGCAGGAAACCCCGTTCTTTCCAGGCATTCCTTAATGTACATTTTACAAGAAAAAAAAAAGGCAGTCTTCCTGTTGTTGTCAATATGGCAACAAATGTCTGGAAACACTAATAGAAATACTCAAAAGGGATGTAAAATAGACATAATATTTGTAAAAGGCCATAGTTTGATTTGAGGCATGAGTATCGGAACCAGGGGCACAGTAGAGAGAGTGGGCGACGGGGTGAGTGTTATGTTTGGCATGCGCCTGAGGCGCCTGAGGGCTGTCGCTGCTCCCCCTTTGCCTTGGTGTATCATTCTTCTCACTTACAGGAAAAGCTATCAGCTCTTAATAAAAGAATGTCCAAATTCCCTTCCTTCTCAGTTGAACCACAAGTACAAGCTGTATTATCCTACAGATGCATACAGGTTGTTTTACCTGATGGAGACAATAAGCTGGGCATTACTGTGGAGTAACAGAAACAGCTGTGAGTGCGGCTGCGTGCGGTTTAAGCTCTGCTTAACTCTGAAATCATCGCCTTTGAACATTCTTCCAGCTCCTGGCTGGGGAACCATGGAGCTCAGGGACAGCTCTGTGATTGAAGCCCCAGTGTTCAGCCTACATCCCAGGGTAATTACACAGCATGAATATCAGGTTAGCTTATTCTGTTAAAGGGAGAAAGTATATGCCTCCTATTGTGTAACACCAGAGAGTAAAGCTTGGCATAAAGGAGGATTAAAATTTCTTATTTGATTCAGGATATGAGGTTGAAGTGTGTGACTGAGTCCCAGTTGCTAGACACAAAACAATAAGAAGTGGAAGGGTATAAAATATAATTAACTAGGTTTACACCAGCTATAACAAAGTATTTAGCTGGCCATAATCTGCAGTTCTGTGGCTGACTGTAGCAGCACAATGTTAGTGAAAACATGCAAAATTGAGATGTCACTATTCCAGCTTTGTGCTTCCTATTTAAAGATAAAAGTGAGGCAAATGAGGAAGAGTTGAGCCAAATCCAAAAGGGGCTGGAAAGGACAAGCCACAAGAATTTCCTGATTTGAAGCAGTTTCTCTAATAATAATCACATCCCGGATAAATTTGTCCTCTGTGGGATTCCATCTTTTTAAAATAAAGATGTACTGATTAATGCATGTTTAATTCTGTCCTTTCTCTCCCCCACAGCCTGCAATGTCAAGCCTTTTAATTTCTCTCCTCCTTTCAAAAGATGTTTACGCCTTCTATCCCTTCTCTCTTCCCCCTGCAGCCCTTTTGTCTGCGCGGCTCACTGATTGTTTTCACCTGCTCACTGCCCATAACTACGCCACGTTGACTCACTGATGATGGCCACTTCTATTGACCGCAGCCACCAATGTTGATGTTGACAGGGATGTGGGGAATAATGCCATTTCTTTATCTGCAGAACTGCACATCATGTGACACCCTCTCTACCTTATAACAGGAGAATGAAAAGTTGCTTTCTCATAATATTGAGTTTTAAAGAAAAAGAAAAAATATCTGTAATTGAGAAAATCTAATTCATGGCCCTGAATGGTAAGTCAGTCTCATCGCAGCGGCAGAGAAATGTAGAACCTCCTTTTACTTTGAGGAGAAAATACAATGATTTGCAGTTTGCTCAAGTCAAGCGGATGCACAAATTCATTTAATTTCCCTTTGGGAAGTATTCTGGAATAGTATTGAATACATTCAGTAATGCTGCATACCTGCCCGTTGTGCTTGTGTGAGCTTGGAGTAGATGACATCAGCTGACTCAATCAGGGTTTTGCTGGTTTGGATCATCTAGAAGACAAATAAAAAGGACAAGGTTAATTTATAATTTACCTTAATCACTAAAAGTCATTAAAAGAAAAGTCATTAAAAGAAAACCCATCAGCTGAGCTTCGAACAAAATTATATAATAACAATAAGAGGCAGAGTTCATATAAAAATGCTAGAAGGGTGAGTTTTATTCTCACAAATGATTTCTAATTTGATGATCTCATTAGCCAAAGCTCATGCCAGACATACTTTTCTTTTCTTTTCTTTTTTTTTTTTTTTTTAGATTTGATTGAGATTATAGTTGAGAAAAACAGGTGATCTGAGAGAATTTACAGCACAGACAACAAAGTGTGGAGGTTTTTTTAGTTTTTTTTGTCCAGGACCCAATTATACAAAAACCAAAAAAACTATAATTGAAAGTACTTTTATTTACTTAACATATCAGGGAACATGCCAGAGTGAGTGCAGTATTGCATGGAGAGAAGAAGCTCCATGTCCTGCCTCTACTTCCTGCTGTTCCACTGCTGGTCAGCTGACTGAAAAAATGGTACATATATTTTCCCTTTGATTACAAGAAATACAAATTTGTCTCTATGGTAACATTTCTTGTTGCAAAATCCACAAACAATCTGGCACCACCCATCACTCTGATTAACCCTGTTTAAAGTTGCTAAGATTCAGAGGTTGCTAACTCTGAATGTCGGTTAGCAACCTGTGATTAGCAATATTTAAACTGCAAATTGGTAAAACAGTGTAATATTGACTGCAATAAGAAGTTTAGTTGGTTCAATGTTCATTCTAAATTCTTGCTTAAGTCTCTATCAAAATAACACACTGTATATATAATACTTGTGCATGTGTAAAATTTAACTGGTTTTAATGTTATTTTAAACATTAAAATAAGATTAGTGTTATTTTAATGTTTAAAATAACATTAAAATAATGTTATTTTAAACATTAAAATAATGTTTAAAATAATGTTTTGTCATCCAGTTTTGGATGACAAAACATTATTTTTGTTTCTACTAAAAATAAGGAATTATATTTTTATTGATAGTTATCCAACTGTAAAAATTCTTCTTGTGAAACTAAGTATTATGAAATCAATTAATCTTATTATTGAGTTGTTGCTCTTGCTGAGTCATTTATTTATTAACATTTTAGGTAATAAAATGTTAATAAACATAGGTAAAGAAGTCACTCCACATATTTGGTCAGATTCTGACTACATCTTACAGCTACAAAGATAAAAATGGCAAAAATAGATTTTTGCTTCAAATTTTAAATTGAGGCTAAAACTATATTTGATGTGGTGCTCAGACATCATCCAACAGGGCTGATCGGGAGCAGCTGGAGGAGAGCTCTAACACAAAGGGGAAGGATAATTAAGTTTCTCTCTCCTGTGGGAGGCAGAAAGTGGACTGCTGTACTGTTTGGATGAGTATATGCATGTACATGCCTTTTTTCCAAGTAATCTTCTCATGGGAGCTAGTTTGAATGCAAAGTGTTCCTGTAATAGGCAGCACGCCCGCTGAAGCAACGACTGGAGACGAAACTGTTCAAATGCAAAACATGAAGAATATTTGTCTAACTTGTGATTAACCCATCCATGTAAGCACAATAAAATCTATGAAGGAGTATATTTGGAACACAAAATTTGTTCTGAGTTTGTCAAAATCAAAAAACAAAATGATTTTTTTGAAGAAAATTAAAGTGGCATTATTAAGTAAAATCAACTTTTTTTTGTAATATTATTACCTCATCAAAAATCAAACTGCTTTTCAGTCAGCACTCCTAAGAACGGTTGCTAATAGCATAATGAGAAGCATTGTTGCAATGACATTCTGAAGGCGGAGCAGGAGCTTCTTAAAGGAACATGGACCCAATTTCAAGGCATCAAATTACAAAGTCAAATTTCTTTTAAGTCATCTTTGTTACATACGGCTGAAGGAAATATACCTGATTGTGCCCTAAAATGCTGGAAAATACTTAATGCTTGGCCTTCTTTGATCCTTTGAGATCAAATAATTATTTTTGAATTTTGAATTTAAATTGAGGCAACCATTATTTGTGCTATGTCAGCTCACTTATGTTTCCACATTCAACATATTATCTGGGAATCTACAAAATTGAAAATTTTGCTTCTGCATAGCAGTGAAAACATGTCACAGCCTAGCATGAGCACTGAAAATGTAATGGCACTGATGTCTAGTTTTAGAAGACATCGTGACGTTCGCTGCCAATAACCTACATGTGTGTTACTAATGACACAGACTTCACACTGATTTTCAACAGTTAACGCCCTGGAGTTGGCAAGCCAATCAGCAGTGAAGTCATAGGCTTCACACACATGTACTACACAGATACACACATGCCCATAGACTGGGCCTTCTGTTCTTGAGCAAGGGAGTGTGACAGCAGGAAACGAGCACTTAGCTGCCGTGACCCTAGCATCAAAGACTAAGCTGTGTGTTAATAAAGATACATGCAACCTTCTATTAGATCCTTATGGTGCTATTTCTGCTCTTGGAAGGCGTTGTCTTGTTTCACATGGTAACACGACATACGGTGTCCAGAAAAAGCTTTCATTCCTTGTGAATGCCTTAAAAAAAAATAACAAGTTGAAATAGATGGATTATTGAAATATTCTTTATACATGTATGATGGTGACCAAAAGCTTATGTAGCTCATTTCCTGTGTGTCCTTTGGCTTATGTTCTATGTACTGCTTGCCTTTAAAAGCTAACGATAAAAATAAAACTACTATTAAAAAGAACTAGCAATCCTCCTGTGGAAACGTGTGTAGTTCACAAGTGAAACATAAAGGCTGAAACCTAACAAACGACTCATTTCCTCTGCTCCCACCTAAAAAAAATATAGAAATAAAAACGCAACGTTGTAAAACAGCAGGTAATTACTAATATTAGAGTCTTTTAAAACCTCTCTGCACTTCTCATATGTCAACTTGTAAAAAACATCAAGGTCTTCTGAGAGACAAGGCAGGAGGAAAAGCACTTTTACACAATAAGCAGCTGCATCTTGACAACTTGACAGGTCAATTACAGTATGTGGTGCATATGTCATGTCTGGAAGCTTTGGAAAACTCATCCAGCTGTGTGAATATTTCAATCATATGCTTAAAAATTAGAATATAAAGAAGCAGTTCATTCAGCTGAACTCTGACTTTAACTAAACAGATTACAAATTGCATCATAAAGTAAGATTCATTTAGAAGTTTGCATTTATTTTTGTGTTCTGATTGTTTTGATTTTATGTGCCTTGATAAGGTTCCACACAAGTATTAAAAATGTAAACTTAATATTTATAGAGGAGTTTGTTTTCTCTTTCTACTATGTCAAACTATAGTGTATATTTAAAAATAGGAGATGATAAAGTGAGCTCAAGACGCAAGCTGACAGACTGTCTACAGTCATCTTAAGGTGTATGACTGCATGTACGTCACCGATGTAAAAGAGTGATGCGCACGAAGCAGTCCTACGTGTTGGCATGGCACACCACTCACTGTGAAAGCCACTGCGTGTGTTTACATGAGAACAGAAGCAGAAGTGAGTTTGTCTGGTGTGTGGAGCAGTTTGTGGACTCCTACCTGTGCACAGTACACATACTCAGAGTGAACCTCAGCAGAGGGAAAGAGCTCAGATGTGAAAGATCAGTTTTTATTGCAGCATGACAAAATGCATAAATATTAAACCTGGTGCTGAATCAAGCTTTGTTAAATTCAGAGTTGATTTAGATTGATAGTTATTGAGTTTTTTTCAAACTTTAAACTCTTATTTTAACACTTTGACTTTAGTAAAACTTTGCCTTCTTTGTCTTCTTCCAATAAAATAAATATTGGCGATTTTGTACCTACAAAACACAAGCAGACTCAAAGCCAAACCTAAGGGTCTCACTCTTAGAAATTGTCAATTTTGCAACACAGTTTTTCATAGCTAGTGGTAAGTCAACCTTACATATAACATGTCAGAAATCAGCATTAAGTTGGTATATTAACCTGTTTAATCCCAGGTTGTTGCCAGACATTTTTTTCTAACTTCTGGAAGCTCTAAAAGAATTGTTTTGGCTTTTGCCAGCTAATTGAAGTTGTAAAATAAAATAATAGGGTGTCTTCTCTAAGCACTACCAGTTTCATGTATCTAGTGTGAAAGGTTACATGACCAGACATCTTTACTTCCTGTCTTTAACCCTGGAGGTAAATGTCAGTCACAAACCTGTGCAAGAGGAAGTGAGTAAAAAATTTAAATAAACAAATATAAATAAAATATTTTCAACATATGTTCAACATAAGTGTCTTCTACTGATATATAAAGAAAATGGTACACCTTCATCCATATTTTGATAATTAGAGTGAATGTAAGCATGGCAACAATTGTTGACATTGTAAGTTCAAAGTTTTCAAATGAACCTGTCGGTGCACAGCATCTTTCCTAGCTAGATTCCAAGTTAGCCTAGAACACAACATTTCTAATAAAGTAATAAACAGAGCAATTTAGTAAACAGAAAACAATGACGTTATGCTTTAAATAACACCTTTACTTCTGTTTGCTTTGAATATTTTCCTCTGGAGTAATAATTCAATGCAAATGTTTTAGCAAACTGTGTTTGCCATAACAGCTTACCATGTCATAGGCGTTTAGCACTTTGCGCAGAAGCTCAGGCACAGGACCCTGCGCTTCCATGGTGGGGTAGGTCTCGCTCAGGTCCACTATCACCTTCAGTGACCGTTCACTGTTCATCAGCCACGTAGATACGGTCAGGATGCACTGCTTCATGTTGGCGGCGGGCGTCAGGCCACAGAGCTCCTTGAAGGACACCATGGCATTCTGGTAAAAAATAAAATGAACATGAATTTAAAAGCAAAGCAAATATTTAGCTATTGGCAAACAGAGAAAAATGATCTGTATTCAGTAATTGCAGTTTAATGAAACTTTGTTTTACAAACTCGTCTTTGTTTGTAAATGTAATTTATTAGTTATATCAGGTCACACTCATAAAGATGTTAAATAAAATGAGCAAGTCACTTATTTCTGTCTTCCTTTCTCTGGTTCTTTAATGAGTAAATTGGCTGTAAATATATTGCATAAAAAACAAAAGGTGACACATAACCAGCTGGAAAATTATAAATCACTGCTATAAGAGGAATGCAGACTTTACCTCAACATGTCTTGCTACTAAATCTAGCTCCAACCATGAATCTTATTTTTCCTCAGGGGCAGATGTGACTCAGATAAGTGGCACAGGTCTGCTGTCATTTTCACAGCAAGCACCTCCTTTCCACATGCTCGAGAGTCCTTGAGATACACTGTGAACCTGAGCTTGTCAAAAAGCCAAAATCTCAACAACTTTTGATATATGTGGTGTGAATTCACTTAATGTAAATAGGGTGCATACAGTAGTTACATCATACAATTTGTGCTTGTCACTTATAGCTGTTACCAACTTCGCACAAAGCATCAATCTAAACTTACATCTTGAGATTTCAGCCTTTTATTATATGTAGTCAGCAAACATAGCAGAAAGCTAAACTAAACTTATCTGAACTGCCCCAGGCCTCGCTTGCTTTCTCTGTTTTACTCATCAAAATCCCTCTGCCAACGTACTTTTCAACCCACATCTTGATTCAAAGTCTCTACTGCCACTGCCAGCGTGGGAATCTGGCAACCAGCTGTTTCCTTGGTAGCACAGAAAGTAAAGGGGGAAAAACTATCAGACATTAAACGTATTGAGATGAGGGAAAGGGGCATGAAGGGAGACATATAGCTCTCTAAAAAAGTATTTAGTCCCTTATTAGATCATTCATTTTTAATATCAATCATAGCCAGTGTAAATACATAAAAAAAAAAAAACTTTCATGTTCTTTTCCAGTCATGCAACAATTTTCGATCTTGGCCTAATCAAATCACATGTTGCATTATCCAATATACAGGGTGTAATGAGACACTTCACGTCCAGCTCCTAATCAGCAAACTGTACGGTTACAAATCAGTTCTGAAGTTCTGATGATTACAAAGCAAATCCACAAGCCAAATTTACCTGAACCAAGGAAGCGAGACTGTTTTTGCTCTCAGGCGAGCGCCTCCTCACTTTCAGGTTGTTGTTGTTTTTCTTTTTGAAATTCTGGATCCAAGCATTGGATAGACAACAGCTATCCAAAATAATTTTTCATTATGTGGATAAAAATAAATCTAATAACTGGTTGAGCCACCCTTGACAGCAACTTTCGCGTTCAAGAGTTTGCAATAACTTGACGGGAACATTTTTGCATCGCTGTGGAAGAATTTGGATCAACTTCTCTTTGTAGAATTTGATCTTCTCTTTTTTTTTAGAATTCAGCAACACTGGAGGGGTTTCCAACATGAATTCTGTGTTTAAAGTCATGCCCTGGCTTCTAAACCAGCAACATTTCCAGATCATATATCAGGAACCTATGCCATCTTACGCAGAGGAAAACGTATCCAACCTGGACAAGTCCAGACATGCCCCAAAGAGCAAAAAAGCCGGGAATGTGGACCTGTCTGCAACAGAACAAGAAGCGACACAGTGTGAGCTCTCTGTCTGCACACTGGCACAGGTGGATGCTGTGTGAGACTGAAGTTCAGCAAAAAATAAATTAAATTAAATTAAAAAAAAAAAAAAAACCTGATTGCTGACTGCAGAGATTGTAAGTAATAAGTGCTGTTCTCCTCAAACTGAGGGCTGACACCTGTTTCTTTGTCCCTCTGCGCTGCTGTTCACACGTTTTTTCCATCTGCTGATAATGGCACTCAGAGTGGTCTCTCTTCTGGCAGTGACTTTGTTTCTCATTTTTTGTTAACTTTCTTTAGTTCAGGGCATGATGTATTGCCTTTTAATCACTTTTCTAATGACTTGATGTCAAATGTATTTAAGTGATTGACTGATTGCTGGTCTCACAGCAATCAGGCATGTCTTGCAAAATTAAAATACGCTTTCCAGATATAATGGTAAATTAAAAACATAAAAAAAATCTGTGAGGGGTACATACATTTTTACAGCAGTGAGTAATGTAGGATTCACGCAAGAGAAGAAAATATGTTTGTAGAGCTGACTCATACTGTACTAGGGAATTAGTCAATTCTCCCATCCATGTGTGCCTTTGTGCTGGACCCTCAAGACTGCTAAAAAACCTTTGAGGATGTGAGGCACGAGCTTTCTGAAGACAAAGAGTGTCCGGGGGACAGAGGATCTGTGTGCAGAGCCTCAAACTCAGTTAACACCTCTTGGACCACCGGCCTCTGGAATAATTCAGTACTTGATTTTATGCGTGTGATCTGTGAGCTTGTCTTCTGGTTGATGTTTATGCTTCAGTGTGCTGTGAGCTGAAGTTATTACAAGGCTTAGCCATAATTCCCTACATGCATGTCTTTGACTACATGCATAAATGTTTTTAGATAATCATCGTGTAATAAAAGACATTCTGTTTCCAATTCACAATCTTAGAAAACCCAATGAGAGGCTTGTGTTTTTAATTACTCCCTTCCCCCATCTTTATTCCTCCTCCAACATTCCCCAAATGAGAGCTCCGTGTCCAGTTACAGCACTGCTTTTGTTTCTGATTGCCCAGCTCTCTTGTTGCTTTTTCTTTTTTTTTTTTCCTGCTTTTGTCTCTTCATCTCTCACTCCCTTCTGGCTTAGAGCACTAATGTGACAATGATGGCTGGCACAAAGATGTTTCAGCAAACAAAAACTGAAACTCCAGCTTGGCATCGCTCTAAAGGCTTCATTCAGTTTTTCATGAGCTTCACAGAAAACTCTTAACTCCTACAGAAACAACTCATCTCCTGCCTGGATCCACATAGAAAACATATAAATCAACACATGTCTTCATTTGTCAGTGTTTACAGACTCCCCCACACTGTTTAATAAGCAAATGAATCATGTTTTCTTTTGTTTTTCAAAAACAAAGGTAGTCTTTCTGCAGGTTACTAAGGTACAAATATGTCTGCAGCTTTCATGACATGAACTCAAAACTTTGTTTTAACACCTACTTCCCCTGTGTAGTCAGAAAGGTCAGGAGGTTTAACCCAGTCAGGTTTGTGTGTTGTTGGTCCTTTGGTTTCCCAAGTAGGCTCTATGAAGCTTTCACATCTGCCATTCATTTTTGCATTTAAAAGGGACAAGTCCTCAATGTAGAAAGACATGCATGTATCCTCATTTCCACCCTCTCTCTCAACTTCGTCACATTAATTTATTTCCTGAACTTTTATCTTCATTTCAAAAAGAAAAATTTACATTTTAAAACCTCTAAAAAAAAAAAAAAAAGTGAGCCTGTGAGTGTTTAGTGCAGCCGGCAGCTTTATTTGATCAGGTTAACACATATTCCTGCTCAATCACGCAGCGACATTTTCCATACAGGCCCATATATTGGATTCTGAAGACATTTGTTATCAACGATGATTAATGGTAAAGATTAGATTCTCATCTTTCACACAGGGCAAGGCTATGATTAAATCCAAATTTAGCATTGCTTAGTTGATTGCTGTTGCACAGAAGTAATGATATTTAATTAGTTTGTGTGAGTTTTGCAAAAAAAATAAATAAAATAAAATAAAAAATAGATATTGCCTATGCTACACCTGATTTGTTGCACGGTCTAACAATTTAAAGGCTTTTTAAAAAATGTGTTCAGTTTCACAACAAAATACTCTAAACCACTTGAGCCAGTTTGTTTTTTTTCACAATTTGTTAAACATCCAGTTTCATGGGGGCATTGATTGACATAATACATATGTTCAAGATTCCTCTCAATAAATTTGAATTAATAAAAATAATAATTAACCATCTTTAAATGGTTATTTTTCCAGTAAGCAGCAGATAGATCAGACAATGAGAAGCAAAATGTTTGTCTTTTAAGATACTTTATGTAAATATCTGGTTCCAACTGTACCTATAGCAACAAGCCACTTTTCTTATCTGCTTCCTCTTTCTTGTGTGAACACTTATTCAGTGTTCTCTGTTTGCGCAAGGAATCAGAAAGGTTAAATAGTAATCTTTTCAATATAGCTGTGCAGACATCAAACTTTTGGAATGCTTTTGTGATCATAACAAGTTTCTGTAAGTTACAGATTATGGATTCAGTTTTACACAAATACTTGCAGAATTTGTGTAAAACTGTACAAAAAAACCAAAAAAAAAAAACCAAAAAAAAAAAACTGTCCATTATGAAGGTACTGAATATTCATGCTATTCTAATTTTTATTAATTTTATTTTCATCCCAACCACACACTACTGCGATGTTATGTGTTGCAGTTATATAAATGTATATATATTTTTTTTTCTTCAGAAGACATCTAGTTCATGAAAAAGTTCTTGAGGAAGATTAAGGGATAAGAAGAGAGACTTAAACAAATGAAAGTGGTGTACAAATAATTTTCTTTTATAATCTTTTATGTCAGTTTCTCTGTTTAGAAGATTTCATATGTTCCTAAAGAATGTAGCATAACAGAGCAGAACAGTAAAAACATATAACTGAAGAAATTTGTACATATTTATGTGAAATAGTTTCTTACCTGCACATTTTCTCTGAGATCTGTTGCCTCCCTGAGGGGTTGGGTAGAAGCTCTGAAGAGCTCATCCACTACTTTGATCCCTGTGGTCTTGGTGGTGGTATACTCCCGAGCCTTTCTACCCTTCTTTACTGACAGACCCCTTTTATGTGCCTTTCCTCCACCGCGCCTGTTGGTGATGGCCACATGAACGAACAGAGTGGTGTTGGGCAGGAACTCTCCTGTGAGCGATTGCAAAGGGACGTGTCTATAGCCTGGCTGTAGGCACTCAAATGGGATGGTGTACTGACCAATGAACTCGTCTCCAATGTAGTCGTCATCCAGAACCACAAAGCGTAAAACTGCGAGTTCTGGTAAATTAATCTGGAACTCAAAACTCTCGTCAAAAATGGGATTATCGCCATTTTGTGAAACTGTCTTGGTTCTTTGTTCAGCACAGTCAGCTGGTATGCCATGGATCTCTACATATATGTAAGGCTCAACCACATCACCCTTAGCAGCAGAGCCCCGAGGTTTTGGTAAATTCTGCCCACTGATGACTTTGATGTGGAGAAGCTGTGCAGACACACCTGGTAGAGAGTCCCGAGCATTGGCACTAAAGTAGGACACCTCCTCCCTCATAATGGCAGGCCTCAAGACATAACCACAATTTCCATTTTGCCTGAACCATCCAAGGTTAAGATCCATCATCAAGCCTGGTGTCTGGTAGTTCATGGCCACGATCTGGCAGCCGCATTTCCAGAAATCTTGGGGATTCATATTGCTGGCATCAATCCTCATCGACGTGGGATAAACCCTGGAGATGAAGCGCTTGTTATAACAGACAAACTCCTCTGGAAATTCATTGGCAAATCTGTTTGCATCTACCTCGTTGAAGGAGCATATCTCCCAGTATTTTTGTTCCCTCTTAGAAAGTTCAAAGTCCCTGAACTGTACTGACTTGCAAAGACATACGAGGTCAGAAAGCTCCCTGCACAGCCTGAGTCTTTTGCAGCCCAAACCATTCAGTTGGTCCTTTTCATCAGCTCCAACCCGGCGTGACATTTCCAGGCCTTCCTCTTCATCTGTCACATCCCCCTCGGAGTCAGTGCAGCTTGGTGGCAACTTTTTACTCTTGAGGAGTATTTTGCCTTTAAGTTTTTCAGGTGAGGGTAGGTAGTTTTCTTCTTTGTTGGGTGGTTCAGCATACAGCTTATCCCCAAGAATTTTCTTCAGGTGTTGAACCATGACCTTCTGCTGGGGGATACAGCAGTGGGTCACTAAACACAGAATGAGAGGATACTCAGAACTTTCAAAAGCATACTGGTTTATGATGTCCAGAACTTTAGAGAAAGCAAGCTGAGAGGCCACAGAACTTCCAACATATACGACTGGCTCATTATCAGGGCCGTCCCAGACTATGACCTCAATACTTCGACACCCCATCCTCAGAGCTCGGATATAGCTGCTGATGTCTGATGAACCCCAGAAATGATCATCAAGCAGGGAGGCATTATGGGAAGAGTTGATGTAGTAATGAGAGAGAGGCTGAGTCATATCCTGGCACACTTTTTTGTGCTGAGGGTCGAAAATGTGGCATTCTGAGGACAGGAGGTAGTGTGTGAAACCATCGATGGAGAGGTAGCCCCTTTCTCTGCCCTTGGCAGACGGCTCAAATTTCTGAACAATATCCCTGCACATTTCCTCCGTTACTCCCTCCACTCCCTGCTCGACCTCTACAAATAGCATCAGATCTTTACTATCCAGATACTCTTTGTTACTGGAGAACTGAACCAGCAGAAAGAAAATCTCAGGTCGTGTGCAGAGCTCACAATAAGCTTCCACAAAAGTGTCCAAATTAATTGCCTCCCCATATTGATCTTTAGCTTTCTGTAATTCTTTGAATTTCAGCTCTATCCTGGACTCTTTCATTCCAGGATTAAGCCCCTTGATTATCTGGGTTGCTCTGAATAGGTCTATGTGTCCTCCTTTTTCCAAATCTGCGAGCTCAAACACTGAACCAATCCAGGACGTTCGTAAGCTCGATTGACTTGGCTCTGCCATGTCCACAGGGTGGCGACCGTAAGACACCAAATATCTTAGACCCATGACCCACGTGCTGACGATATCTGCTGTACTGGCTACCAAATCTAAACTTTCATAGTTATCTCCATAGATGATTGAGAAGGCGCACTCATCAGGGAAGTGATCTGAGAGGCCATTGCTGCGCAGAACTGGAGTTTTCTTCCCCAAACGGACTTCCTTAATGCTCTTGATTTCCAGTTTTGCCTTTTCTGAATCCTTTTTAGATGGCTCCCATCTCAGCCAGTGCATATCTGGATCGAGCAGGAAGTAGCGGTTGTACATGCGTGAGTTGGATCGGACCTTCTTCATTTCACAACCCTCCAACATAAAGGCCATGCAAGCAGCAGTGCTGTTGATTTTACGGTCACTCGGCATTGAGCTGAAGGACACAGTTTTCTTCCTGACCTGCTTCTGTTTGGAGCCATCCTGCAAATGAAACAGCAAAAAATATTGTCTTAATTACAGGGAAAACTCTTGTTACTTTTAATTTTAGATCACATTTAATGTGCAATAAATACAAACCCAATTTTTTTTTTTAATAACTTCACAGTCGGGTAAATTACTGCAGCTCTTGGGAATGCATCATTTTCTTTAAACACAGGGTAAATTGTCCCTTAAAGACACATTTCAAAGTTCTGCGGACTAGCATAGTTTAAGTCACAATGTTCTCATTTCATAAGTGCAGAGATTTAATGCTTTTTACTGCAAATAGGATTTGTTAATAAAATATTAATGCTGCAGGCAAACTTACAAAATATTTTTTTGCCAGCCAGCTTCAAAGACGAGCCATGTTTTGCTTCATTTCCGTTAATAATAAAAGCAAAAGTATTAAAAGGAGTAAAAAAAACCCCATCTAAACCACCTGCACTGGCGCAGCTGAGGTTTTGCAGCTTTCAGGGTTTACTCGCCTCGTTGGCAGAAAGCAGACTGTGCTGCCCCACTTCCACACAAGGCTGTAGTTTCCTAGATAGCCTGAATTCTGATGGCCTAATTTGAGATGTCCAAACTGGGTTTTCTGAAGACATACCAGAGAGGCCAGTACAATACAAATCTAACTGTGAAAAACTTAAGACAAATGGCTTTGAGCCTTACCATGACTGAAGTCCTGAAAGTTTCTCTAAGATAAAAAAAAAAAAAAGGCAAAGACACAAGCTATTTATTTGCCCTGGTTTTGTGATTTTTTAAAAACTTTACAAGGACAGTTAGGAAAGACTGCCTGATGGCTTCCCCTGACCCCCATCCAGGTCAGCAGCTGCCTCTCCACATCTGATGGATTTTCATTGAACAAAGTCAAGCTCCAACAACAGTGCAACCACACTCAGTGAAAAAATTCAGGACAATCTGTTTCCCACCTGACGGTCAGGGATAAATCCAAAACAATTTCTGAGCTCCAGGGGTGAGAAAAAGGCATCAGTCTTTAGCTTCATCCCTGTTTTACAACCTTCATCTCTCTTCCCTTTGTGTCACCTGTCACTATAATTTTATTATGTTTCAGTCCTCAGAAGACAGAAAAAAAAACTTGTCTTAGATTTTCTGCTTGTACAATTTAGAAATGTTGGCATGCACTTGTGTGTGAGATTGTGCCAAGACCTACAGACATATGGTAACGCAGATACCTTTGCCAAGTTTAAGGGCAGAAAGGATCACGCTGCTTGCACAGCTAGGGAAAATTATAATTCCAAGTCTATTGTAAAGACATTTTAAGAGAAAAAAAAAATTAAGAACCCACTTCTCATAGGTAATTGATGTGTTCTTGTTTCCTTCTAAAGATAATCCCAGGACGAGTTAAGCTGTCATTTGCTGAATCAACAA
This sequence comes from Poeciliopsis turneri, assembly GCA_922788865.1. Lineage (NCBI taxonomy): Eukaryota > Metazoa > Chordata > Actinopteri > Cyprinodontiformes > Poeciliidae > Poeciliopsis > Poeciliopsis turneri. The sequence continues at coordinate 1,030,093 of CAKLNU010000542.1, forward strand.
GATAAGAATCCACACTGAAAGGGATATTGGGGATAAGCGAAACTGAGCTCATACTGAGTAAGTTTCTTTGTAAAAAAACAAAATATATAACCAATCAAGCCTAATTATTTGAGGCATTTTCTGAAAAGGTATTGCGGAAAAACAAGGCCAAAGGCTATGAAGGTAATTTAGTTTTTCATTAACATTTAGCTACAATTAGCTGGGCAGATAAACAGGACTACATCCTGTTGCTACTCTGCCTTCAATCAAAGCATAGCCAGTTTGCCGTGGTTGTGACAGGAATATTTTTGCACATATTTAAATCCATGCAGTCTTATTTCTTTCAGGTAAACTGGATATTTGCTTGTGCAGTCAACAATGATTACCTTTTTCTTCCTGAAAAAGAATAAAAAATTAAATTTTAAAACGGCATCAAATTCCTAATAAATCTAATCAAAAATAAGATGCTTCATGCACATATTACTATGACTTTATATACAAAGATTCAAAACTGAAATATCAATTTCACTCTTAATTCCACAAACATTACATTTTCAGCAGAGAAATAACAATTACATTTCAATGAAAATGAATACTTCTTGAAAGTAAAAATTTTGCTTTGTTTTAGACTTTTTCTTAACTTCAAAAGTAAAAAATGCTCATTTTAAGCATTTCTTACACCACCGTGGAAACATCTTTAGACCCTTTAAATGTATCTGCATTTTGTCACATTAAGTAAGTTGTATTTTTGTTGGGAGTTTTCAGATTAACAACAATAAGTAGTGCACAATAGTTACAGGGATGGTTTTCTGGATGTTTAGTATGCACCATGGTGTGCATTTGTATTCTCCGCTAAAGATTTAAGTTCTTTGTTGCCACTAACAGGCTCTCCCTCCAGGACTATCTTCCATCTTCCCTTTGACCCTGACCAACCTCCCTGTCCTGATGAAGATAAGAACAAGCACAGCAAAATGCTGCCACCACCATGTTTCAGCATGAGGACCATGTGTTAAGGGTGTTTGTTTCATACCATGCATAACTTTGCATGTAGGCCAAAAGCCTTCAGTTTTTATCTCATCTAACATGTCTGCTGTGCCCGCTGTATGGACTGTGGAAAACTGCAGAGGAGACTTCTTATGAATTCAACAATTGAACAATCCATCCATGAAGGGGAGATGTGTGGTGTTCAACTAATAGCTAATGTTTCACCAGATTCTTCCACCATGCTGTGGGTCTCGGCCTCTTAGCTGGTCTCTTTGCTGGTTCACCTTAGGTGAAAGCTATGCCTTAATGGGTTTTCCGGTTCTGCCACACTCCTTCCATTTTCAGAGCTCCAGGAGGTGTTCAAAGTTTGTAATATTGTTTTATAACCTGACCCTGCTTTAGTCTTCGCTTTGTCTGTCTTCAAGTTTGTCTCTGGCCTATCTGCTGTGTTCTTTGGTCTCAATGTATGGGTGAGCATATATGCGCATCATTCATGTCTACTTGTAACATTTTTCAGCTACTTTATCCCATAAACATGTCACATTTCAATTTATGGTCGTGTGCTTTGGACTCTGTGTTGTTTCTGTTCCTGCAATGATGTGGGGGTATTTTCGCAACCACTCACACCTCCCCCATTCTCCTCCCCATGGGGTCAGTGGCATCTCTTGGCGGGGTCAATCACTTCCTGATGCAGAGGTCAACATGCTGGGGGGTGGGCACAAGGCAAAGGCACAGCTTCCCCAAAATCATCCCTTTTTTATATGTCCTTTTATTTTTTCCAGTGACTTTTGTCACAACCTGACACTTGGCATCATAAGGTGACATGTGAAGCTTGACACCTGGGAGACAATTAATGCAACAAGCTCTAAGTTCTCATGTATAGCAACAGCAAAACAAAAACTCTTGCCTTTCTTAAAGGTAAAGTGGGTGCAGCGTACCATCCTTGCTCTCATGATAATTTCACCTGTGTGTTTTGTTTCCCTTTTCTGCCAATGGTTCGTACAAGCACATAAAGACCATCACCTTTACAACACATACTAAAAAATACAGCACTGCAGAGTAACAGCTGAAGGCCATAAAGGGAACATAAATAGGCAACCATGTTTGAATAATCAAAGTTCTCAACTAATAAAGATAGTTTTTAATGCACAGGCGACAAAACTCTCCCCTCAACACTTTCCTGTGGGACTCTGAACATACTGCTTCCTTCACAACTGAGGCCTACTTGTGCCACCATTCCAGAAAATCTCAAACAATCCCACCTCCTCATCACGGCTGTGCCGGCTGCACGCTGCTCGCCTCCTATCATATCTCAGCTTTAAAACAGCTCTGCCGAAAGCAGTCAGCCACGGCTTGCTTTCTCTCACCCACAGAGCTACTGTGTCATTTGTGTGTATGCAATGAGAAATGCTGAACAAGACAACAGGGGGGCTCGTGTAATGGGGAGTGAAGACAGCGCGGCGCACTGCCTCCTTAATGACATGCTCTCCAAGACAGGAGTAACAGCATGTGAGGTCTGTTTGGCCATATGTGTGTTTGAGAATCACAGGGTCACTGTCTCCACAGATCTGTGCACTCTGACAGACACAAGCTAATCAAATGCAAACATGAACATGCTAACTAGGCTGCAGGAGATTAGGAAAAGATGATAACATTGATGATATTAATAATATAACATGTTATTTATTCGTTTCTAATGAATAAATAGTAAGTAGAACTAGCTTCCTGCTTTGCAAAAATAGACCCAGATTAAGAGTAGTCTGTCAAACTACTGTAGATAAAAAATAATGTTCACAATTTGCTTCTTAATAACAATTTATTTAAAATATTATATATTTTGTACATTTCAAAAATTTTTGGGTTAGTTTTGGTGAATAGGATGTAATAGTCATCAAAACTGCAAAATACATTTTCTTGAAAAATTACATCAAAATCAAGGAATCAAATCAATGAAAATTATTTTTATATAAAAACTCTGCTTGCACAATCACAAAGAATAATTCTCACCTTAAAATCGACTGTTGTACTGTTATTAGCTTCCTCCACAAGGAGAGTGAGCTACAAAACGATCAGCTGAAGAAGCTGATCGTTTACATAATCTGTATACAAATGTGAAAAGGGAAAACTGAAGAGGAAGGAAAAATGTTGCATGGCAGAAGAATAAAAGGTGCACCAGCAACAAGGATGACTGCAGCCATGAGGCTCATTCAGAGAAATTAAATTGTGAGTCTTTTATTATCTCTAAGTTTTAATTAAAAAATAAAATAAATACACTTCCAATATATCACTATTTATGCAGCTTTCACTTTTTAAAATTATTTACTGAAATAAATGTATGTTAGTAATATTTTAATTTACTAATGGTCACCTATAATCCCTTAACCCTGGTTTAAAAAGGTTTGAGGGAATTCCTCGATGTTTTTCTTCCTTTTTAGTTAAGGTAAGCTCAATAAAAACTCTCTATATTAGTAGTATTCATATTGACTCGTTATTTATTTAGCTATAATTTTTTTTTCCTCAGCTCCAAGTATCACTAAGTAACAAGTCTGCACAAAACAGAGAGCAAATTCAAAATTTGGTCTTTATGTTACGACCTTTCACAACACAAGGAAAATCATTAGTTTCTTTTTATTTGAATTTATATGAAAAATACCAAACAGCACCTTTTTGACACATGTATTTTTATTTTAGAAGAAATAATATGATTTCCAAGCAGCTGTGAGCAGAGAACCCTACATGTACATCATCAACAGATGGAGCTTGCAGGTGCTCTGTCAGGTCGTTCAAGTCTGACACTTGTTTAGTTCTCCCCTATCTCCACTTTACGCAATACATTAAAGACATGCACAATCTGTTATCATTGTCAGCAAATATAACTTACCCTAAAAGCAGCCAAAAATTACTGGCAATTTCTCAACACGGGTATTTCTTAACATGCTAATTGTTCAAATAGCCTCACCAGTCTATGACATCTGTTGCTAACATTTCTATTGCGTACAATTAAAAATGACTCAAAGTGTCTTCTTCAGAAGAGTGTGTTGCAATTTGTTTCTTTTAATTTTCTATTCATTTCTAGATAATTCATTCTGTAAACATTTATAAACTTGCTTGTACCTCAAACCATTTCATGGTTCACTTAACCCTACTTAACTTGAATAAGGTATGTTGCAGGTTATCAGCAGAGCATCCCCCTCCGCAGCTTCTCATCCTACCAAAACGCCACACTGCCCATTCCTTCCCACGTCTAATACATTTATTGAGAGTGACATTGAGATCCTGCCACACGGAGCTTGAGGCGGATATCATTCAGACCTGGCTCACTAAAACATGAACAGAGCAGGCCTACACAAAAAAAACTGTGAAAAGTAGAAAAAACAATACAGAGACAGGTGCGATGAGCATGTGAGGGAAGAGAATCTAAAAGAAATTGAAAAGCAAAGAATGACCTGAGAGTAAATCGAATTTCATTTGATGTTTTAGCAATCCTGGAAATTATAAATGGCTATAAAACAAAGTGATATTTGGAAAAAATCTGAGGTAGACCCTTGATAGGTGGTCGGCAGATTTGTTTTTATGGTCACTGAAACAACAGGCCATGGATGGACGGACAAATAGAAAGAGAAGGTCCAGGAGGGAAATCCAGTAATCCCTCTCTTTCCTGGCAACCATATTGGCTGCTCGATCTTTCGGTCATGATCCATATCTAATGACCATAGGAGAGATTTGGACCATAGATGGACCGGTAAATTGAGTGCTTTGCTTTTTGAAGCAATTCTTACATCACTACATCCATTTTGTCTGTCCGTTCCATATTGCTTGTGAACAAGACACCAAAATAATACAACTTGTCCTCTTCTCCAACAAATCCATCTTTTTGCAGTGGAGAGTCACGGCTTCAGACTTAGAGGGGCTGACTGTTATTCTGCCTGTTTCACATTCAACTGGGAACCACACCACTGCATGATGAAGGGCCAAAAAGCCGATACAGCCACATCTTGTGCAAAAATGAGATCCTGAGGTTCTCAAGCCAGACGGAAATACTGAACAAATAACCTCAGAAGCATTGCGTTGTTTTTGGTTGAACCAATAAAACTATCTCAACTTTGAATATAGGAAATAGGGAAGAATGTGAAGAATAAAGGAAGCAGATGATGAGCGTAAGAAGCTGAGAGAAGTCAGACCTGTCAAGATTTGTCTCAGTAATCCCTCATGTGGGCGTTTGCCTGAATTCTCACAGCGGTAGTCTCAGCCACACATCCTGCAACTCATTGCACCATCTCTGTGTGATTTTGGGAAAACGTGAACATAATGTGTGAATTAGCAAAAAAGGGGTTTTGAAAGGGAACGTGAAATGGCTGAAATAAGAGTGAACAGAGACAACAGTGTTTGTCCCAATGGCTCAAATTGGATTTATATTTTTAAATCCATTGTGGACGACTTTTGTTTTGCCTCAAATGCAAAACCTCAAATAATACATGGACATTCTCCAGAGAACATTGAACAAGCCAAAGTGCGTCTAACAATCTGACTAATTACTGGCCCATAGAGAGAGAAGGGGTCAATGCTATTGAGCTGTTGAACCACGGCAAAAAAGACAAAGTGCTTTTATCCTGCCTAAATGCAGAGTCTCTTTCAATTCGCATTTAGAAAGCACTTAGTACACTAGGTTTAACATATGTAAATTCTATTTATAGATCATACCAAGGCCGATCTGAATGCTCACCAGCGCCGAGTTGCCTTGCCCTTCTGCCACACTACCCTGATTCTCTACAGGTGTTTTCCTCATGCTTTCAATACCTTTGCAACAGCGAGAGGCCTATTATTTTCTGCAAAATCTTTCATTACTAATGTACTCAGGTTTACTGAAAACATGTGGGTATGCTTTGAAAAGAATCATCAGAGTCACAACAGCAAAAACACTGTTTTTGCACAATGAATTACTTGCAGTAGCATTTATTTAGGATATGCTCCCTGGTTTATTACTCAGCTGCTGTCCTCTTCCCCATGCAATTATGCGACAAGCCTGTTGTTATTCTCAGTTCCTGCTCTCTTTGAGTGATCATGAGAAATTATGTTTCTAACTCAAATCTGATGCGTATGAGAAGATGATAGAATTAACTCCCACTTCGTACTTCAGAGGGGGAAAAAAATGGAAAACCAGAGAAAATTTGAGTGGAGCAAAACATTGCCAGCAAATATAAATAATACTCTGAAAAAGATTGAATTTAATTTAATTTGAGTAAACGGAATAATCTACTTAAACAGATGATTTTATCTCTCTAACCAATTATTCTACAAAAGCGATTTTGTGTTATGTTTGTATGTATTTGAACATCAAATATGACACAGCCTTCCTATTAACAATAAAATCCTAAAAGTCAATGAACTTGTTGGGGTTATAATCTGACAGCAGCTTAGTGCATATAAACTGAGAGAAACAGGTCAAGTCCTCAAAAGATATTGCTACAGGACTCCCTGACGTATTGGGTAGCCCATAAATTTGTTTAGTACCCTCAAACACCCTCTGGGGTCAATGTTGCTTTAATTAAATTGAGTGTCTCTCCTCAAAGGAGTTTTTCTCATTCTGTTCTTTTCATTTCCTAAAAACTGTTTTCTGCCACCGGCACAAATGTTAGCGGTGCTGGAGAGGTGAATAATATGGGAGAGAGGGGACTTTAAAGTGTGTTTTCTGATGCTCATTGAAAGGATAATGGTTAAAACCAGCCGATTAACAATTGACTCTTGTTAGCTTTGAATATTTCTTGTCATTCTATACTTTATTTTTGCCTGCTCTGTTTTTACACAGTTGAGACTGGATGTTTACATATTTTGTATAAACATAACCCTTTTTTCCATATAGCAACTGTTAAATCAGACTAAACATTTCCAAGTCAAGTAAAAGTAAGCCTGTCACAATAAACAATAAATCAATTAATTGCATGAATTAAGAGAAACTCAAGCATTTTCATTTGAAAATGATTGCTTTATCATTTTTCTCTTTTCACTCTTTTTACCAAAAACTGAAAGATGAAAGTCTTTAATCTGGTACTTGGTGCCAACTATTTCTTTTTTTGAATAATTGTTTTGTTTACACGGACTTCATAATTCATTTTATTTGCTGTTTCTGTGGTTTTCTTTACTTATTTAACTGACTAAAAAAAAAAAACATTTAATCAGAGAGTAAGGTAAAAAATACGATACATTATTTTATATAGAATGTATGAATATTTGCTTCCAACTTTACTTTTTGTACTTTAATTTGCTTCCAAAGTAAAGTACGTTTGGATTTCCTCACTTACAATCTTTTTAATCAGCACCAATTAAAACAAAACTGAATCAGTACCAGGGAGCAATTTGTAGGGATACAAGTGACATTCCTGAATGCGTCCACCCTGAGAGAAATGATACATCACTTCCTTAATATTATCTGACAGAGGCAGCTGTTTCAAACCTGCTCACAATGAATTGCCTGCAAGAGCCTCAGGTGCAATAAAAAAGAGAAGCCAGAGGAATCATTTGGGATATATGAACACAGACAGACATATAATGAGGAAGTATGGTCATCAAAGAACACTATTTTCCTCTTAACTGGATCTGAATATAATGCTATGGCCTTCAAGTGCTAAGCTATCAAATGTGTCCACTGTGCCATTAAGTTTAACTTAAATACTGATTGGAATATACTATGCAGAGCCTGGGGAACTCAGTGCTGCAGTTTGGCTCTGACTGACATGTTTATCTCACCCAGACAGAGGAAACTGAAGATGAGCAAGAGGCTGATTAACAACAAATGCCATCCTGACACACTAGAGTCACGCTAGCTCATGGCGTTTACCCTTCACCTCACATTCCAAGGTTGCTTCAAGTGGAAAGACGGCAAAATATTTCAGGCTACTCTATAAATTACACGAGAATAACTGAGCAGTGTAAAGACATCAAAGCATCAAGACAAATTTTACATAATTCAAACTTTTCTGGCTATTATTTTCCCTGAGAGTCCTAAATTCTAAATAAGTTTTTTTAAAACCAGGCCAACCGATACCTTTGTATCCCTTGGCCTGGCATCCTCAACGCTTCATCTTGTGACTGTGGCCACAACGGGATAACCTTGACGGCCATCTGCATTGCAGCGACTGGTAGAGAGAGACAGGGAGAGAGAGGTACCCCCCCTCCACTTCTGCTACAACTACTAGTGCTGCAGCACACCTCTGCTACATTCCTCTCCTACACCTCACCTTTTTCCCACTTATCTACTCCCTGAGTGGGACATGGGGAGGTGGAAATGAAGGCAGAGAAACATCCTGCAATGTCCTCTGAAAGATGCGCCTTGTGAGGTTCACAAGCTGCAAGTGAAAGACACACATGCACACACAGCTTGTCCTTGATAACAATTCTGTGTTCTTTTCTGTATCTCCTCTGTGGTGCATTTCTAATTCAAACCCTACAAGGTTCTGTTTTCTCTTCTGCACCCCCTCATGCACACCTACACACACACAGACGCACATACAAAACACTGCATTATTGCTAGACCTGAGTAATATTGTAGAAGAACACACCTGACTGGATTGTGCAGCACGATCACTGTTCAAACACCCACCATGTGTGTATTTTAAACATCTAGAGCCGAGAGGCTATTTAGATGGTGAGTAGTGAAAGAAGAGATGGAGGCTAAAATTGGCGAGAGTTCAGTGAAGTCCAGTCACCTGTGGAGGCGCAGGAGACTCTGCGTGGGCAGGAAAGCAGGCGAGCTTACTATAACGCAGCGACTCAGCGGACGCGGAGGCTTTGGTAAAGGCTACTGTTTGCTCCCAAACCACCGTCGGTGTGTTTGGTGGAAATAGGACTATGTCTCTGAGCACGCTTTGATCAATGATGCGTTTTCTTTCTGACACATCTCATGCCTGCGTCCGTGAAGCCCACTCAACTCTATAAATAATCTCTATGAGCTTGATGCTCGGCTTGGCTCCTTCTGTCTGCTGGCAAAGCGTTTCATGGACTGTTCCAGAGCCAGGGGGAAAAAAACAAAAAACTCCTGCTTGGTAATCTGAACCCAGTTATCCTCAATCTGCAGCATAACGAACCTTTTAATGCATCTCTTGTGTTCTGTTGTTTTTGATTTCATTTTTCAATCCAACTATCTGAATAATGATGCATAAACTGTCAACTCATTCCAGTTCAGCCATGTCTAAAATTAAACTATAAAAAATATGTTTCTGTAGCAACAACAGTTTCTCATCAAAGAGGTCAACAGTCACATGTGGGGTACCCCAAGGTTCAATCCTAGGACCCCTCTTATTCAATATTTGCATGCTCTCACTAGCTCAGGTTATAGCAGGAAATAATATTAGCTACCATATCTATGCAGATGATACACAGCTCTACATTATGATGTCACCAGGTGACTCTGAACTTCTCCAATTACTGAAGAGTTTTGGCACATCCACAACAGACAAATGTGTGGATGTGCCAAAACTTTCTCCAGCTAAACAGAAACAAAACTGAAGTTATTATTTAGCTCCATTAGCACTGCTTGTCTTTGACATTTCTCCCAGCGTCTGTATTGCTGTGTCCGGTTGTTGATATTGTTTATCCATCCATCCATTTTCCGTCACCCTTCTCCCTAACGGGGTCGGGAGTTGCTGGTGCCTATCTCCAGCTGTGTTCCGGGCGAGAGGCGGGGTCACCCTGGACAGGTCGCCAGTCTGTCGCAGGGCAACACAGAGAGACAAACAGGACAAACAACCATGCACACACACACTCACACCTAGGGAGAATTTGGGAAGGCCAATTAACCTGACAGTAATGTTTTTGGACTGTGGGAGGAAGCCGGAGAACCCGGAGAGAACCCACGCATGCACAGGGAGAACATGCAAACTCCGTGCAGAAAGACCCCAAGCCGGGAATCAAACCCAGGACCTTCTTGCTGCAAGGCAACAGCGCTACCCACTGCGCCACTGTGCAGCCCTGATATTGTTTATATTGTTGTACCAGTCAAAATCAGCTACTCGGGTAAAGTTAGCCTTCCTGTGTGTACTCTGTAGATTGCAGTGTAGAATGGACCATTATGTGTCATCAACCCATCGGTGGAAAAAATGATGATCTTCATGGGTGAAAAAAATAACAAAAGATGTCCATTTTTTTTTTTTATATTTATGAGTTTTGGCAACACATTTAGGCCAACATGTTCAACTAATCCTTGATCACTTTAACAGTTTTCAGTACTTCTTATAAATAAAAATCTGAAAACTAAATGGTAATCACTTTCTTTTGCTCAGATGCTACCAAACGAAATAGCTAAGGGTACCTTGAGACTGCTTAGCAGGAGAACAAGACCATAATGATCCTTTTATTGTGCCAGATGGGAAACGTTGTTTGCAACAGGTCCTCCAGAAATAGCTTTTACAAGGTATTACAGGTCAATCCAAAAATATCACTAAACCACAATCAGACCACATGTACGTCGCTAAAGAAGCTATTGCATCAGGAAAAAATTAATTATCCTATTACTCCCAATCCATGTTGCTCTAAAGCTACAACCTGAGGAAAGCAGTTTACCTCATGGTGCAGATGGTGGTCTTGGTTTCACACCAAGTGCTGCCCATGGAACAGCAGGCTCTATTCAGTAGAAGATCTACAATTTTACTGACCACTTTTACTTCTCTAATTAACAAACCCTAACAATAAAAGACATCCAAAAGAGGAATTTCTCATTCTCTCTTTTGGCTGCCTGACTTTTGCTGGTGTTTACCAAAAAGAAATTTAGGCTGAATCGAGTCAGACGTGCCCCTTTATTGTTGAAAATGTCTCAGACGCAGATGAACACCAACCACTTCTTAATTTTCATGTCAAAGTTGAAATTTTTTTGTGAATTTTTGAATATTTGGATAGCTCAGTTTGATAGCTGAGTTTATATCAGAAATGATATAGTATGAAGAGAGGTAGAATAGCAGCAGCAGCCAGCAGAGAGGAAAGTTTGGGAGATATTACTGGAACACACTTCACAGTAGGTACTTACAGTCATCACTAAGCATTTCTCTTTGAAAAAATTGACTCAGATGCGAGATTTCATTTTCAGTTGAAATAGCCATTGTAAATCCAGTCAAAACGCTCACTCCAAACACCACAGTTTCTGAGAGATGGGGGCAGGAATGTTATGGTGCTCAGCTGACAATAAATTCACTCAGACTTGAAGAACAGTGCAGCAAAAAAAAATCTGTGGCAGTTAGTAGTGTTGCTGCATGTTGCTCAGGCAGCTGCCTCAAACTTGCATACAATTGTGACTGCCTATTTCAGAGTAAGAGGAAGACTTTTCTTGCTGCAGCACTTGCAAGACTGGATAGATGATTGGACAGATGGGAAGACAATAGTGGATGTTGATTAAAGTCTGAAAACACAAATATGTTTTAGTATTTCATTGGGATTTCTTCCATACGTATCAAGATCTGGACATTGCTTATATCAATTTTCCAAATTTTACAAATCTTTTAAAGACAATGTAGAAAATCTATATATGTCCTGAATAAGCCTATTAATAGTTCTAGTTCTAGCTTGACTAGTTATGGCCGATGACTGGCAAGTTGATCTGATCATTAAAGACATCAGGAAGAATATGCCAGTCAACAACTCTCTTCTATGAGGATCTTGTTGCAGAGAGTAGGTATTTTCAGTTCTAGAATGCTGCTTGAAGGTAGGTATTTGACCTTTATAGCATTACATAATGTTATTCTCAGATCAAATACATATCCAGAGTGTTCCTTTGACTCATTCAAGCTTGTTTGAGACATGCTTGAATCTCAAGTGACAGCCATTCTGGGGTGTGTTAACGCTTTCTAATGCAATGCACCACCTACCTCCTCAAAGCTCCACCTCAGAGCTTCAGTCCTCAGCTGAGCTCCTGCCTCAAAGACAACCCTTCTCCGACACAACTCCGCCAGACTAGTGGCAGCAGCAATGAGCAAACACCTGGTGGAAGTTTATTATACAAACTACAACGCTCTCAAGAACAGCTGTAAATGAGATTTTCCAATGGCATCAATGGATCGCATTAAAACAAAATTTTTGTGATGACATTATGAAGGGAAAGTATAGGAGGTTCAATCATTTTTTAAAGTTCATTTTGATGTATGCAGCAGTTTGATAACAGCTGAAGGTAACAGTTACTTGTTTGTGCTATTACATAACACTATGTGTCTAGAAAATGCATAATATCACCCCTTTTAAATAAAGTCAGAGTAAACCAATGTAAAATGCCATTTGCGATAAATTTTATTTTCCCTGACAGATTCGTTCTGCCTGAAAAAATGTGAGACAGTATAGATAACAGCAAGGCAGAACCACATAACAAAGTTACTCTGTGTTATCCTTTTTGTGATTTCAGTTGTAGTCTGTCATGGAACACGCTAGGCTTGTACCACATTGGAAAAGTGGAAAATCTCAGAAAATCTCAAAACTAAAGCAAAGACCTGCTGCTATTACTAACATAAGATGCTGAACAAAGTTTAAAATGTTATCTTTTTGCCTTTGTTTTGAAATTGTTCAGTTGTGTTTTGAGGCATCTGCTCCAACATAGATGTCACTTCTCCTGATATACATAGCAAATGTATTCTCAAAAAATATATTGAGATTTTACATTTTCTTAATGAATAGTTTTTTAAAGAGAAATGAAATAGTCTGAAATTAGTAACGATGTGTTAAATCTTTACAAACTCTTATTGGAAATCGGCCACAAATTTCAGATTTTGTCTCTATTACAAACTTAGAAAAGGCCTAAAAACAATACCTTTTTCAGTCAGAACTTCTTTCAGAGATGGGCACAAAATGAAGCACGTGTATGTAAGTGTTTGCGTAACTACACCAGGGAAGGAGAAAAGAGGGGAATGTGAGCAGAAAGGTTCAATGTGGCCACTTCACAGAAGAGCTGTGGATGAAGGTGACCTTTGTATTTGCCTGGGAAAGCTGGACTGGCAGGATTGCAGCGAGGAGAATCCATTTGGCACCAAATTGGCGGTCCAATACAAGCATTGGAACAGCTGAAGCAAGACGTGAGAGTAAAAACAGGGGTGGTCTTTCACTGGAAAGACACAAGTAAATTATTGTGTATGGGCCGATGAGCAGGGAGCATTGGGCTTTCTATTTTTAGAACCCAGTTTATTCTGTGAAGAAATAAATTTCCAGGGAGAGAGCCAAACTTTGATTAAGCAACAGCAATATGAGGACTTTGTCAAAAAGGAGACCAAAATCATTTGTTCGAAGGACGACTCAGGCAACAGAATTTAGCTGGTGGCTAAATAACAAACTTGTTATTTTTGGCTATCTTCTGAGGAAGTTTCTTCAGCAAGGAAATCCCCATTAATTGTTATTCAGTCACAACAGCAATGTTTTAATAATAAGAAAAAAAAAACACATGATATTTACCACTCCCAAAGCTAACACAATCATGACGCAATCAAAATTTTCTGGTTGCATCAACATGCCTTTGAACTCTTCTTAAAAATGGTGCGACAAACACAAACACCCCTAGGCAATGCATTAGAAATGCAGCATCCCACTGTCAGCCTCTCCATGTAAGACTTAGAAGAGAATAGAATATTTTATGTGCACCTACAAACAATGCAAAAAACATAAGATAGATAAAAAAGCAACTGTACAGGAGAGGTGAAGAAGACCCGATAGTTTATCGGATCACCTCCCTGTGACAATATAAAATGAATAGCAAGGCAGAATGATGAGTCAAAAGCAACACACATTTATAAGAACCGGTCACAACCACATGTCATTTGAAATTCACATCAATTTTAAACATTTTCTAAAAGAATGAATGTCACTAGTGGATAGTTTGGAGGCTTTATGGCTCTAGTTTTATCTCAGTGCTTTCCCATTTTTTCTTCTTCTAGGACAAAATAATCCTTTGCTGCCAATTACGCGCTACCCAAATGATAAAAGTAATATTCCAATTGCATGTGGGGTTGAGTAGGCTCAAAACAATCAACATATAGCCATGTTTCAGTATTATGTAAAGAAGTCCTCTAGAGAGTTTTTATAAAGATGTGGTGAATTTCTGTTCCATGTTTTCTCCAGATGTCTCTCTGTCATGAAGACCTAAATGTGCTAATCAGTCAAAAAAACTTCTGTCCACATATTAATATGCAGAAATTATAAACGTATATTCCATGTAGTTGATCCTTTATCTGCTTGTGAAGCGTTAAGAGTGTTGAAAGCCTCGAGACAGCAGCTAAAAAGGCAATAGTTTCCGGCATCAAAAACACATCAGTGTTTAAAAGAGGATCTTTCCTCATCACCGCTTTGTGTGGTGAGCAATGAGGCCTGCTGTCTGAAAACTGTCTGGAAGGCAACACTTAACAGCATATCCTTAAGCGAAAGAAGTTTCTTTATCACATAACAGATTAATTTTTTGACCAAATTTTAATTTGGTCAATGAATAGTTAAAAACTCCATGAACTGTTTAGAACTATTTATGTAGTTAAAGACCTACATGTGATGCAAAACTCAACATTCCATACAAAATAAAGGTCACGACGTTACTAATCCGTACAAAGACAGGATACTTGAGAGGTAGCCACTCAAAGGTAGAGGGAAAAAAAATTCCTAAAATGGTATTGCATGTCCTTTCAAGAGAAAGAGAAAAAAGTTAAATCCAGTTGCAGAGTGGCAGCAGTGAAAAACCAGGCTGGAGAGTGTGGGTGTTTGAGTGTGACACAGAAATGGAAACAGGGTCAAAATAACCGTCAAGGGCTTCAGGGTAAAAAAAAAGTCGTAGAGAAAAACGCAAAACAAACCTTAATTAATTTTATAAATGTGTTTGTAGTGACAAAGTCCACTTTAAAACAGCTTTCAGTAGCTTTTCCATATTATAACAGAATACCTAGTTTTTATTCCTGTTCTAGGAAAGTTAATAGATTCACAGTGCAAATAGTTTGGGTGATTTTGCTTCAATTTCACTGAAAAGATTAACCTTTTCCGGCTGTGCTGAGCACAAACAGGAGCCACACAGAAAAGGCTATTTCTTTCCTTTCATATTGTCCCTTTGACTGGCGGAGGCTCTGCATTCAGGAAAGAGGCAATGCAACAAAATGTAGTCGAGATGGATTTATCTGAAGCTGCTGGTCACATTTGATCCAACACCCGTTTCCACAGTGAGACAAAGAAGCTGGCTTTTATACTTTGGGCAATTCCAACACTCATACCAAGTAAAGGGATGACAAAACAAAACAATAAATAATTTACACAAACCTAAACGGTACCAATAAATATTTACATGCCTGCAAACCATTAGAACTAAACTCCAGAAGCTTTCAGCAGCACTTGGAGCTCCCTTTGCTGCTCCACCCTGCCGAGGAGACACACCCTGAAAGCACTTAAATTATTAGAAAACTCAAATTAAACCATTATAAATCAGGAACAAACTGACATTTCCCCCCACATTCTCCCTGAACAGGAAAGACGGCCAGTCTCTCTACCCAAAAGGGATGTTCAACTAAATGCCATAATGCAACTGAAATAAAGAACTGAAACAAAATGTTTGGTCTAAAATTTGGTCCAAATTACACACAACATAATATCAATAATAATTTATTAGGGATGGAACCACTGGTCTCCATCACACATATTTATCATGTTGCCTTCATATTAACTTTTTTAAGATTTTAACAAGTTGTCTGAATGTTAGTCCTTAGCTAACAGAGGTAGTTATTATAGCGTTTTGTTTGTTTTTCTATTCCTTTCATCCAATCCACTGTTTACAATAACCTGTTCAAACACTGAGCCATACACAAAGAAGGTTATTTTTTTCCCCACTTGCTGTACAAAGAGCTTATTGTGATTTAATGTGCTGTATCTGTGAGCTTCCTGCCTGATTTACTACGTTCATTAAGCACAAACAGCAACGCCAGGTCTGCACTTCCTCAATGGGCAGACTCAAGAGTGCAAGACAGATTTAACAATGCCGTAACACTGCAGCGAGGTAATAATGAACCAATGAAACTTTTACTGCTCGGTCACAGTGGATGCTCTCTACCTGTATTTCCTTGCTCTTGTGTGCTGCTCTCACTCTGCATGGTGAGGGTAGCTGAAGGACAGAAGGTGTTATAATGCAAGTGCTCTGCAACTAATCTCATCAAACATACGCGAGATAGAAAATTGCAGCTAGCGGATTAATTCGATATTTGATTGCCATCAATGAGGGAATAGGGAAAAGGGGCAAGAGATTTGCTCATTTTAAAATAAAACCTGCGTATGTGGTAATTACTCGTCGAACAACTAATCATATATTTGGAGCTAATGTATTTCCAGAATGCAGCAGGAAAACCTGCATTCTCATCAGTTTTCTCTGGCCCATCCTCATCACACATTCATTTGATTTATTATCGACAACTTTCCAGTGTGATAAAAACAGAGTTGACCCTATTTAAACTCTAATTACATTTAACAAAAATGTTTCTCTGAATGAGTAACTCAACATTCATTGACTGTGACCTTTCTTCTTTGCTTAATTGGACTGTTGATCGGATACACAAACCCATCCATGACGAATAACAAATGAAGGAAGCTTTGCAGTTTCTTTAACACAATTAGTCAAGGAGTAAGTCTGAAACAGAACATTCTCAATAAATACACCACGCAGGTAGCTTATAATGAAAAAAGCTTTGATAACTACATTGTAAGCATTTTTTTTCTTTTTTTAAATATTGACGTCTCTGAAAGTGTTTAAACTTCATCCACATTCATTCTTTCAAGCCAGCATTTGTAATGTGCTTCTTACATGTGTTGCAGTGTTTTTCTTCATCATAGCACACCTAAAGCAAAAAGGTCCAAAAACCCTTTATGACCTCTTTTATTAGAAAGGAGCTGTCAGAAGGAAGGAGATTTAAACATCAACGATTGCTCAATTAGCAGAACACCAGCTACTCTAATACATACAGACATGAAAATAATTAAGTACAGACTTGCAGCTTCTATAAGAATTTGCAGTCAAGTGCTTCTAATCAAATGCACTTGAGTAATTCATCATCAGCATGTTTGGCCACCTCTATAGAAGCTGTAGTTTTGGAAGCTTGCTGGTCTGGAGCATGCAGGTGTGACTTAACAAAATGTCAATGACATTAGCGAAGTCGCTGTGGCTGCCTATTAAATGATGAAATGAGAGAAAGGTGGAAGAGGTAGGCGAGAAGGATAAGCGGGGCAGTGGCGTCGTCCATGAGTTAAAGGACTGTCAGTATAAAACTTTCCGAAGAGAACGTCACAGTTTCATACTTAGGAAAACTGAGGCACGTACCACCAATGCTTAAGCGGTGTGAAACTCCAAAGGGTAAAAAATGACCGGCAGCAACGGAGATCATGTAGCAAACAAAAAAGGATGAAACAGATGTTTTTTGTAGAAAAAACCTAGATTGGATCAATATCTCTTGATATGCAAGATTTGGTACTTGAAGATCTCTGCATCACTAAGCAACACAATAACTAAGATGCAAATTACAGGAATTTAAGCTTGTGGTTACAAATGGTAAATGGATTGAACTTATATAGTGCTTTTCCAGTCGTTTTGAATACTCAAAGCACTTTACATTAGAGTCACATTCACCCATTCACACTCACAAACACATTTGTACACTGATACACAGGCCAGTATGCAATTTGGGGTTAAGTGCCTTTCCCAGAGGCACATCAACATGTGGCAGGGGGAAGCTGGAATTGAACCTACAACCTTCTGATTGCAAGATGACTACTCTGCCATACAGCCACAGTCGCCCTTATAAATGTACAACTAATAGAAAAAGTGACTTTTATTTGCTGCTTATATTTATTTAGATAGATAGTAATAAAAAATCTGAGCAATTTTACTTGGTTAAATAAACTTTGTCTTATTTAATCTTAGATGTACCAATTATTAGCTTTTTAAAATTAGATTTACATTGTACTTTCGTTAGTTTTTTGTTATTTTTTATTTGTTTTTTTTATACTCTCTTTAGATAATAAATTAATGAAAAGATTTTGTTTCCAGATGTTGTTGGACTACACAGCATTGCTGATTTTATTTGTGTTATTTTATTAAAATATATCCTAAATTTATTTAATACTAAGTCAGGGGTTTTTTAGGCAGTACTAGGAGAACAGCATTTCCTAATTACTTTAACCTGAACAGACTCTATCTGGGGCAAGAATTAAGTTAATTATTTAATGTGATGTTTTCTTATTATGTTCTTATGACTCAGCTTGATAACTATTACATCTGTTGGCATTTTAATAGTGTCTTGAGATAGAAATGTTGCAAACTGTAACATAACATCTAAATTAGCACACTCATTCATCCAAAATGCTGGAATGAATTTGCATGCTCATTCAAATTTCCATTTCATTCATTAATATAAAATGTGGACAGAAATGCAAAAATAGAGGTTAATAGAGTAGCCTTGTTGCCTGGCAGCTCTGCAGTGTCTTTCATTTGTTAATTTTCTCTCAAAGAAGGTCAACAGATTCAGGAGCTCGCAGAAGAGGGAATCACTTTGATCCAACATAAAAGGGGAGCCTGGACATATGGAAACATACAGCCGCATTAAGATGATCCTGAGAAGCACGTTTGCCGTACATTCTGTTCATTTTTATTTCAAAACATATGTAAAATGTTCAGACGACTACGTAACGTGTAAGCATTGATTGTGCTTCCAGAAAAAAACAGTTCACGATGACACCATTAAGCGGTTATTTCAATGTTGTTGTGAGTGAAAGAGAAACCAAGTTCACTAATATTGGGTATTATATTATAGAACTGCTGTGCACCAGTGGCCAAGCCTCTAGTACATCTTGTCCCTGAGTTCCTGTAGAGGAGGTCTGAAGGACATCAATCTGTGTACCTCCAGCAGATAGCTTCACCAAACCAGCTAAAGGTGTATGAATCAGTATGAAGGTTGATGTGCGTGTGAAAGAGGAGAAATATTGAAACTATGACTAATTTTGACAATGGAAGAAAACTCACTTGGGTTGTACATGTTAAGAAGCCGTTGGTGTATTTACCCTTCCTTCTGTTGTCTTTCTTTGTTGGGATTTATTTTGGTTTGCAGATACAACTTTTGCAGAAGCAATGAGACGTCCTGGGTGCAGTTTTTCTTTTTCACTTTTTTTCTCCCCGTTCAGCATGAAACGCAAAATACAGGCAACACCAGCGTGCCTGGCTCAAAAACGCTTTTTTTTTCTATTTCTTTTGCATTTGGGTCTGTTTGTCTGAGTCCCACCATCATCCCGAACAAACAATCGTCATTCCTCTAACACAAAAGAAGCAAAGAAAAAAAAACAAAAAAACTTGAGGCACAAAAACCACGACGTTTTCGGTTGTCTTTCTGAGAAACAAACATGCACAAGAAAAGTACAGTCAACTCACCACTTTTTTCAAGCTGATGTTTCAGCTTTCGGCTTCTGCTTTTTAAGGAGAAGACAAAAAGGTTCCCCAGCAAGACATCCTCTTTCGCTTTCCGTCATGCTCCAAACCAAGACAAAGCTGTTTATTTGTAACAGGAAAAGGATGAAACTAAATCAGACGGCCTGAATAATGATTCCAACCTTGTCAGCGTTATTTCTAGGATTAAGAATGTTTTACCAATTCATCCTCCGCCCTTTAGAAAAGTGATTTTAAAATGTTTTTAAGCCTTGATTTTGTGGTTTTATGAAAAACTACAACTATTTTAGTCTGTAACTCTAGTTTTTTAATCTCTAGAACAATGGTTAGAAATGGCTTTTAAATCCTTTCCAGACCCATTTCATCTTGAATTCTTTTAGATTATGGCCAAAGTGTAAGTCACTAAGATCTTCTAGCCTACAATTTTGCAAATACCTTGGAGTTCAGATGAGCTTTTCTTCCATACATTCATACAATTTTCATTGTAAAACCGCAAATATAACTCTGGTTTTGTCTGATATTAAGATTTTATTAATGATTTAAAACATGCGAGCGTGACAAAAAGAGAAAGACTGCAAATGCGTTTTCACAGCAGTGTACATCGAGAGAGTTGTCTCTTCAAATGTAAGACTTTTACAGCTAAGTGTGAAAATGTAACGTGGTTAATAAGGGAAAAAAGATAGAGGTCTGATAGAGACGCTGGAAGAGATGCAAATTATTAGAATGGAATGCATTTTGATGAATGACTGAAGTGGAAAATCACTAGTCATGAGCACTACCAGCTTCCCTTGAAGGAATAAATCTAATTTTGTATAATTGATAAGACCCAAGGAGAACAATGGAGGCTTGGCTATAGACTTTGTGTCTCCTGCACCAACAATCTTTAAACTGTGGGATAAAATTGGATCAAATGCGACTGACAAAATTGTGCCATTAAACCTTGAGGCATTAAAACACATTTTACAAATAAACAGAAGCTCTCATAAAAATTTTATTATTATATTATTGTTTACTTTCAATGCAAATAATATTTTTCAGCTATTTCAGACCAACCAATAGATTTATAGTCATACTAAAAAATTATTATTAACTCAGTTCACTAAGTATAAAGATAAAATATGCATACATTGACATTTCAATGCCTTTATTTATGGAAAATATAATTTTCTGATGAAAACTACATTAAAGATTAGTATGATACATCAGAAAAATAAAAACATTTATACAGAAATGTGAGTTTAATGAAAGATTTGTTTAACACCACTTTAAAAGTTCTTTTAAAAAGGTTTCCTTATTCTAGTTCAGAAACTAATATTGATTTATATGCATTAATAAATGCATATAAATCACTTGCAACACTTTTACAAGTGATAAAACACTTCAACAATATTTTTAAATCATTAGATTTTTTTGAACTACATACGATTTCAAATAAACATCAATTTGGATCCTTTTTCATTGATACTTTTTAATTCCCTTTTATCAAGTGAATCTTATGATGATATTATTTGAGGATTGCAGTTTATCAAAAAATGTGAGCTTATAACCGTGGTTGATAGGAAACTGGTCACTCAACTACATTCGCCTCACTCTTTTATATCATTTTCACAGTCTAAACAAATACCATACACTGTATCGGCTCTGTTGACCCTGGTGCTTCAAGTGCTACAAACTCTTTCCCCTTTGGTTTGAAGGTAAAAGATTTGATTGATTGGGCAAAATATTTTACCACAGTTTATGAAAAAATATTTGGTTATAATGAGAGTCACTGGAACCAACTTGGTTTCTTGGTTAAGGAGTGTAGATATGTACTCTGTTTATGGACTGAAGGTAGACAGTATATTTAACATGATGGTCCCAAGTGAGTAAATAACACATTTCTACTGCAGATGCCTCAAATTCTATGTATTTTTAGTGAACAGCTCCATCAATAAAGGATGTAGCGATTGACTTGACACAAGTTTCCAAACAGCCAACAAACACAGCAGCTCCAACATATATCAGTGTCACACAAGTGGCATTGGCACATCTAGGTGTCCAATCACAACTCCTGTCACTCTAAAATCAATAGTTGAAGTGCAGGGGAGGGTCTGCGGAGATGCCCAGTCATTGCTATGAGTTACTGCTCACTACCAGGCTTCTATATCACCTATGCAGCATTGACTCCGGGAAATGCAATCCTCTTGCCTTTCCTCCTCAATCCATCTCCAGTCTGTTGGGATAAGGGTGGGAGGGGCGGAGCAGCTGAAGCGGTACTCGCTCACATTCTCCTACAAGGACAAACTTCGGTGCAGAAAGGAAGACATTTAGCAACATTAGCAAACCGTGCACGTCCATGTGTAGCTGACGGCATGATTGTACTTGCGGTCTGAAGTCCCAACAGGGATGTGCAGTTCATCTGTGTTCCACCCCGGTGCCTCCTGCATCACTGTTGATAAACCAGGTTCAAATCAGACTGCTCTGTTGCAATCTGGTGATCTACTGGTACCTGGCCGGCCTTGAGATTTAGCGCATCATCATGTCAGTCGTCCTATTTTAAGTTCTTCCTCTCCTGCTCCCCATTTGTCTTTCTTACCGTCCAGTGAATTCTTCTGTCTTGTAAACGCCACACACTTGCTGCAAGCTTTTTAACCTGCTGCCTCTTGAGGTAGTTCCCTCTGCATGAGCATCAATACAACCAGCATTTTTCAATATCCTCTCTCTAAGCTGCTTTTTTCTTTTTTCTCATTTTTTGAATTATCAATATGATGTTTTACACCACAAAATACTGATCTACAATGAGAGCTGAAACAATTGATTGTGATTAATTGATGATTGAACTAATCATCAACTAATTTAGCAATCAATTGATAGTCACCTGGAGGATACAGACTCAAAAAAGGCAATTTGCTGACAGAATAGCATTCTCAGAGTAGCAATTATGCCAGAACTGCATAAGAAACATACATTTTCCATTTAAGATAAAAAAAAAAAAAAAAACTGATTCTTTGTCTGTAAATATTCTAGGCCTAGAACTCCTCAGGTGCCATTGTCTTAGCTTCACCTGGTTTAAATTCTGTAAACTGTATCCTAATAAGAACCTTTTACTACAAATTAATTTTGTTAATCCAAAATAAATAGTCAACAGTTTAGCCCTCAACTATATTGATGGTAAGTTAAGCAGAAACAGTTAGGCATTAAGTTAAGTTAGTTGAATTATTTGTTCACTTGCTTAGTTTGGTGTATTTCTAAAATTGTTTTAAAAAGTTTAAAAGAAATATCTGCACAATGTGTCAGTTTATCCAATTAATTTTTTCAATAATCGGTAACTAACATAATTTGATGCAGCCCTAATCTACAGTCAGATGTGCTTTTTATCTGCCATTCTCTTCCTCAATGGTGTGTGTGATTGTAGGGGCTAATAGGTGTCATTGTGAAGGTTCCTAGAAGTGTTTTGACGACGTCCCATATTCACACACACAAACACACTTATTATGGGACTGTGGGATCCTGAACTGTGGTTTGTAAGTGGTAGGTATGCGTGAAGAAACATCACCATCTTTCACAGTGTTAGTAACACACAAACATACACACCGTGCACAACCACAAGCAATATAAATAAAAAGACAGGCAGCAGGAGAATCATACACCTGTTTGCAACACTTTCACACTCACACATATGGAGTGCTGAAGGGACTTTATCAATCCCAGCAGGAGCTGTTTGTGAATATAGTGTGAATACTAATTATCTGGAGTGATGGGGAAGACTGACATCCCCTGTCTGCTCTGCTTGCCTTGTTTACTACTGCATCACTTTCCTTGAATATTTCTACACCTCTCAGAGGTGAAACCTGACTTGGTAATAGTAGCTACAGAAAAAGAAAGAAAGAAAGAAAGAAAAAGAAAGAAAGAAAGAAAGAAAGAAAGAAAGAAAGAAAGAAAGAAAGAAAGAAAGAAGGAAAAAACACTACAATAAACTTGTTTTTTATTTTTTTAAAAAGGTATGTACTTTAGCTTTCTTTGAAAATGTTCTCTGCTTTTGATGACCTTGTAAATTGCTTGGATTCCTTAGTAAACCAATATCAGTACAGAATAATTTAGTCCAGTTAGCCAAGGCAACAAATTACACTTTTTGTATTTGCACAAATAGTGCAAAGGTTTCTACTCAAATACTGTGGTCTAACAAAATTTGCTAAGTATAAGAATGTCCATTTCAAAATTTATGGATTTGTACTAAAGATGACAAAATCCAGCAGAAATGGCTAAAAAAACACATGCATGCAAAGGTTTATTCTGGGTACTCTGGTAATCTATCACCCAATGATAGCCACCATGAGTCTGCATGGATACGCCAGCTTATCATCTTCAGCTAGATAACATATTGTCTTATTGCGCCGTCAAACAAAAACAACCAGCGTGTAAATGACAGATATTTTCTATCTTTGAGCCGCCCCGATGGTGTGTCACTCTGGGCGACAAGCCCAACCACTCATTTAACAAAATAACAACAAAAAAAAGCCATTGTTTGGGATTGTCATTGTAGAACGCAGAAAACACTGATTGACTCTGAATTGATAGTAAAACATAATATTTGCATGGTGTGGTATAGTAGGTACAAAAGTTCAAAGAAGCAGGTTAAAAATGGATTTGAAGAGCTGCTCTACGTGATTTCTTCTAAATGCCACTGAACAGGTCTTAAAATGCAGAGAGGTAGAGCTGCTTACTTCAAATCGGAACATCTGACAGAAACAGCCGATTGAGGAGCCTCTTACTCCGATATGTCTTTTAGAAACCAGAATTCCTGCACTTCATGATCCATCAGAAGGCATTCAAAGACTGAAGGCGCATAAAGCAGCACGTTGAAAAAGGGGGGGTCTTTCAGAGAGTAAGACAGATTTTGAAAAAAAAATTAATACATTCAAAATGTGCTTATTTCCTATTTCATGTCAGCGATGTGGAAAAGGTGGAAAAGTCAAAACAACATGTTGGAAAAAGAAGCAATCAGATTACTATATGTCCCAATCTCAAAAAACTCATTCAAAAATGACAATCAGGAATGTATCCACAGCTGAACCAAGAGGTCACAAAAAGATCCCAGAACAAAGTCTGCTGACTTCATTCCCCTAATTGACCTCAATGATCATAATTTGACAATCGCACAATAAAAAAAGACAGTGGGCAATAATGATTTCCATGGCAGAAATCCAAGGTGGAAACCACTATAGAACAAAAGGAAGACTTTTAAGAAAATACTTTGTGTACTTTTTGAGGGTTAAAGATGGTGGTGGTAATAACAGTGTGGAGCTGATTTGTTGCCTGAAGACATGTAAAACTTACCGCAACTAATGTAACCTTTATTTCTGCTATCTACCAGGAAATCCTCAATGTTGTCCACTCGTCAATTTGTGAGTAAGCTTAAGGCTCAATCAGGACAATGACCCAAACTGCAAAAGCAAGTCCATTTATAGAACTAAATTAAAGGTTTTAGATTGGCCTAGCCAAATTTCAGACTCAAATCTGACCAAAAAACTGTTGTGAAACCTTAAACAAGCCACTCATACAATAAAACTCTATAATGTGAGTGAATTAAAAGAATTCAGCAAAGAAAAGCACAAAAGAGAAACAAGAAATCCTTTAAGAGACGAATATTATTTTAACAGTACCATTTTGTCTTTAGCAAAAACCCAATTTACCTCATATTGAGAGAAATCATGAAAACGGTGACATCAAACACCGATGTCACCGATGAATACATCTGTTTACAGTTCACATATGTATAATTACGTAAGCAACAAGATGTTTTCATGCTTCCTGTCTTACTCATATCCACATCCTTTTCAACTGAGATTTCAGTTGAGACTGTTGCAGCTCCTTGACAAATTGGCAGCGCGTATATTTTGAGGGGATACATATACCCATCATTATCTGTATTGCTGTGGTGTTAGCTGGTTAGCTGGTCCTTTTTGTCTGTAGCATGTATATGTACATATATTCTAACTATTTTGAGGGTCAGAGCAAAGATATTAAATACTGCAACATAACTGCTTGGATGGTAACAAGCTGTCTTCTCTCCTGGTCATTAGTGAGTAAGTAAAATTGCTGCTTAAAAGCTAAAAGATGGTGTCTCAAACTCTGCCTACCCTCCATCACTCTGCTATACCCTCCATTAGTGTCTAGCATTTGATTTAACATTCAAATCGTTAGAGCTCAGAGAAATGAATCCTCCTGAGCTTCAATCACAGTAGGGGAAATCACATGAACTCAAACTTAGCGGCAGGTGTGACAAATTTCCAATTGTGATCGGATCAGAAAGAAACTCTAAAAATGTAAAATTGTTGGCTTTACATCTTCATTCTTTGGCTCTCACTTTGCATCCATTTGTCTCTTGACTGCAAGGAGAAAATTTCACTCCCTCTTGGCTGGGATTAATACCAGCCTAAGGTGCTAATGGCATACTGCTGTAGAACACAAAAGTGCCCTTTAGATTCCTCTGTTTCACCTCCCTTCAACTCTTCTCTAAATTCAACTCTGCTTACCCTCCATCACTCTTCCACACTCCATTAGTGTGCAGCTTTTAACAGAGTAAGTTATTCAATCAATGCACAGCCAACAAGGCATTTCTACTGTGAGGAAAATCCAAATAAATACTAATTAGTAAAATGTAAATATAGGGGATAAGGCAACATCCTCATGAATTCTTTCTCAAAGAGGAGAGGCAACTCTCAGGTCAGTTTTCTTCATTACAAGTTCAGGTCTGAACTTATCCCTGCATCCATGAATACAAGTCAGATGGGCCACGACAAAATGAATGTGTCCCTTTTCATATTGTTTCTAGCTCAGCTAAAGCCCAATATTCCACTCAGAGTTTTACAGTTTTTACTACCCTCTCACAGTAGGCAATGAAGCAAAGGTTTGTACACTTTCTACTCACCGGAAAAGAGGAAGAAGAAAAGAACTGAAAGATAAATTATCTGACCTGGAGAAACAGCAGACGTCCTCACACTTCTTTTGCTCGTTATTTGACCTGTCATGTTCTTAGTCTGGTGTGGTTTACCACTACCCTTTGAATGAGTATTATTGTCCCTCTTTCCTCCGCACCATCATAAACATCTGGCAGGCACATGAACATCTGAAAGCCTAAATGAGGCAATCTGAAGCCACACAGATTGCCTCACTAACACAATTTTTTTTATTGCAGGAGATTCCAGAATATTAAAGTTGTAGTTTTTGCAGTTTCCTTCTCTGTTTTAACCTTCAGACTGTTGCACTACTGCCACTTACTTGAGTCTGAATCAAATATCTAAAACCTACAACACTTACTATGGTAGCAAATTTAATAGAGAAAATAATAACTGCACAGATAAAAACTTGAACAACACAAACATGAAAGTATAAAATGAAAGACTAAAGTCAAAGGCAAACAATTGAGTTATCTTGTGGAGAAAAGGCCATTGTTTAAAAGTTTTTCATTAACTGAGTTTTGGAGTGGAGTTTTCCTTGTCAAAAATTATTCGGCGCTCAATTTCAACATCTTCCATTACTAGTAACTGTCAATAGAAACCACATCTTCAGCTCACTATGTAAATGTTAGGTATTGCAAAATTGAGTTAATCCCATTTTCTTTAGCTGACCTTTTGGAATAGCAATAGATCTGAATATTTGTAATTTATCAATGACCTTGCTCACGTAGAAACACTTGATCATCCAGATCCAAATAAAGCCACACACTGACCTTAATTCTCTCTGATTATCCAACCGACTTTCCTGTTGCAAGCGTTGCTGACCTTTTAATACAATCAATCATAACCTCACAGTTACCTCCATTCATGTCTCCGCATGCACCCATCTCAGGTCACCATAGCACAAACTAAGACGCTGGAGAAAATAGATTGGGGTTGCAGATGGATTAAAAGTCATTTACCTTCCTTCTGAATCAAGAAGACTCATGAGGACATGTGCCTTTCTTTCACTGTGCTGCAATGTGCTGTGACTTTATAATTACTGTGAATGGCCTGCATTGGCTTGAGATCTGACATTATGCAACAGCGTTAATAACATACTTCTGTTTAATAGAGATCTTGTTAACTAAACATTTGATCTATTAATTAAAAAATATATTTTTAGACTGCAGTTTTAAGTCAAATCATTACCTTTCAAATGGTTGAAAGGACCATTAATGTAAGATCATCTGATAAAAGTAGGCTCTTAAGGATTCCCAAGAACATTAACTGTTTATTTTAGTGTTTTGCTACTAACTATATCTTTGTTGGAATATATTTTGAGTTTTTTGTCCTTTACATTTTCAAGATCTTGTTGTACAGGTAACATAAGGTTACTGGATACTATTAAATTGAATTAAATTAGTGTCTATTATTATTTTGAGAATTGGCCAGTGATTAAACAGCTCACATTGCCCCGGATTGGAAAAAACCATACCTCAGATACAATTTAATAGAAATATATTTTGAAATGCAATATTTCTTCATTTTCAGAAACTACAAATCTACAAACTGATCCAGTCTCAACATCTGAGCATTGTCAGATCAGAAGATCAGCATAGACAGAAAACTTGGATTACAGCAAATGTCCAGTCCTCTTTTTCCTATCTTCAGTGCACACATGCAAAACAGATAGGCAAATACAGTGTGTGCAGACACATAAATGATAATCTAATTAAGCAAATAAGGTCAAATAAGGCGTATGCATAAGTAAATACGCAGAGTGAGATCCGGTGGGTTACTGAGTATTTGCATGTGTGTACATGTGTGAGTGCTTCATGGAGTGCTTGAGTCACATGCCTGTCCTTGCACTGTAACCTGCAAATAGACACCCCGGGCAGGACACACTAGGCCACAGCCAGCTTCAGAGAGGACACAGCGGCAGAAGACACAGGCTGCCCAACATCTTTAGAGCAAACCAGGCTGAAGGCCACTGATCCAGCTGTAAAAGCTGTGGGGTGAGATATAATAAGCATTTATGCAGTAAAAATATGACTTAAATCTTGGTAGAGAGAGAAAAGTCTCAGTTACAAATGTAGGATACATTTAGTAACATTTGTTTCAATTCTGTGAGCGTCTCAGTTTAAGAGTGACTTATTGATAAAGTCAGATGCTTGTATTTTTTAAATTGTTCTGCAGCCATGGCAACAACCAATAAATTATATAATAATTGCAGTGAAGCACATCTCATCTCTTCTTGATATCTTCTTTTTGGGCCCAAATTAAAACCTTTTATGTGATCAGCAACTGAATCACACAAGACAAATCAGTTCTCATTCCAAATGTCCCCCCTTATTTATAGAAAGATTAAATTGTTCTCAATTTTAACTTTCTGTGAAAACCCAAAAAGAGAAATGAGACCAACTGTGAGTACCTGGTGAAAAATTAAAGATAACCTTAGTAAAAACTTGCTATGCAAACTAATCTGGCCCTAAATGAAATGAAGTAACTGCCTAGGCTTATTAATTAATGAGTTAACACTGATTAACAAGAATTTTTTTGGAATACATAATTCAGATTGACAAGCCACACCCAGATCTGACTATAGCTATACATACAGTGTCAAGAAATCTCTTAAATAGAATCTGTCTAATAAAATGAAGTGGGTGAAAATAACTTAAACTCTATGTTTGTATGTCTACTAAATGTTTCCCCTCCCTGTCAAGACAGGAACCTGCTCTTCATAGCTTACCTGATTAAATTAAGGTTGAAAACAAGAAACAATATGTTTATATCTAAAGAAGTTTGAGAATGTCAATCAATCTAAGAATCATTTTTAATATATTGGGGCAAAGCAAATCCAACAAAAACAGTGCAAGCAAAGTAGAACAACAAGTTAATTTTAGAAAGAAATTCAGTCACCAACGAGAAAAGTTAAAATAGTGCTCCAACTTTTTTCAGTAATGCATAATGCGGTATGATATGTGCAGAATTTCTGCAAGGAGTGCAAACTTAAACATGCATGGGTTGTCAATTTATTTTCCACCTATATGTACAGCTCAAAAATTTCAATACTTTTGTGTCTCATTTCAGAAAGTGAAAGTCATTTATTATAAATTTGTTAACATAGAGTGAAATAATTAAAGGCTTTCTTTTGAGTAGTTTAAGAGATTACGGCTTACAGATGATGAAGCCAGTGGACCCACACATTCACTCTGACAACATGCAAAGTCCATCCAGAAAAACCCATCCATGAATCCAGCTCAGAACCCTCCAGTAATAACTGTGCAACCAACCAGGCAACATGAAACAATGATTCTTTTCTTGTTTTTTGTTTTAGAAAAAAAAAAACATCTCCTTGTGATTCTTAGATCAAGAAAGCTAAATTTCACTTTCTACTTTCTAATCCAGGTTTTAAATCTAATCATTTGATGGTACTGTGGCAGTATCTGTCATTGGATACTTCTCTATTGTTCCAGCTTCACAAGAAATAAAACCAGGAGCAGGATCAACAGCAAAGATGGGTCATGCAAACACCTCATTCAAAATACATGCTCCTATTCATAACTGCCTTGACTACATCTCATGAGAAACAGACCTCTTGTTCTGAGATAAAAGCACAAGAGTCCCCAGTCACAGTGCCTAGACAATCAGCTCTTTTAAATGGGCTCTTATGTCTTTGTTGTATGTCTCTCTGGCAGATTTTATGAGTTCAGTTCTGGGTAGGCAAGATCTTCTTTCTCTTTCTTGTTCTGGTTATCATCCCAATTTGAATTTTTGTGCATCAAATGGCAACAATTTAACCAGCTTCTCTCTGAAAGGTTGCAAGATGTCAACTTTTAAAGTGCTTGGATCACGTAAACACAGCATAGCACTTGTGCAAGATATGAAGTTCATTTAGGAGAAGGTTTTGGTGTTGTCTTGATACTATTGCTTAGGTTATATCTGTGAATTTAAATCTGATTAAAGATGTAATTGTCTTATTCATTAAAAGCAATTGAAACGTTATGTTTTCCACCACCATTCCTGTGGTTTAATAGAATGGTTGAAATCTAAAGGTTCACCATCTTTTACTCTGATAAAGTCTTACAAGACTGCATTGTAGAAATTAGATGTGGCATGTCTGTAGCTGCCTCATATTCACACCGCTGGAGAAGCTAAGCTGACTAAATGAAAATACATTAGCTTGCTATGTACTCAACATTATGCTACAAAGAGCACAAAAGCAAAATGGTATGTTGTTCTGTAAAATAAGCACCTGAAAACTCCTGCACAACAAACAGCAGACTTGCTGACAATGTACCTTTGCTTGAAATGATCTCTAGTACCTGCTGTCCCTCTTATTAGTAGGCATTGCAAGTGAAAAAATGTATAGTCCTACACAAAAGGAAAGGAACGAAAGACAGTCATACTAATGAAAATATTTCCTCAAATGCATCAGTTCATTTTCTCGACATCAGCCTGAAAGAACTCTATTTAAGGCCCTTAAACTTTTATCGATGTCATTTCTCTCTTCTACCACATTTGTATAAGTATGCTAACTTGTCAAAAAAACATACTAATTCTTCTCTATGATTGCCTATATTTGGTGATGCACCAGGCTATCAATTCATTTATAAAAAAATAGATTTCTAAATTAAGAATTTATGAAAGTTTGACTTGTTTAAACTTTCATGTTTGTGTTTGTGTTTATATAGGAATATATAAACATAGGTTTACCATAAAACCTGACTGATAAGACAGCAATGAATCTACTTTGTCTCCATGCAAATGCTCTCACGGAGGTCACATAGTACCTCTCTTCCTTCCTCCTGCAAAACTCTGCTCGTATTTCCTGTCACAAGTTTGCTAGTTTCTTGCCTCAGGGCAAGGTTGCAAAGGCGAATAGTGTCATTTGTTTTTCCAATTTCCACCGCTTTAGGTGATAAAAGCTGATGTAGCACTTTGCAAGGAGCCCTGCAAAATTCCCCATTTTGTAAGTGCTGGTGCACACGTGCGCCCATTCTGTGGTGAATTAATCATTTTCTCCCCCTTCTGATCTCCGGCACAAAGATAAGTCCACCAGACAGCCCTAGGCTACATGAGGAGGAACAGATGAATGAAACTGTGTGAACAAGACAAAACCGAGCACATTGACTAGCTGAGTAAATAAAGCGAGGCTGTTACAAATACTGGTGCGGGATTTACCAGCGACCATCATTGTCTCCCCTTTTTAATTACGACGTGTAATGAAAGAAACGAAGAGAAGCAGAGCTCCATCCCCTGACATCCCGTAAACACCAGAATTAACACGGCAACGTAACAGAATGCCTGTTAATCATCTGCTCATAAACAGCAAAATAACTCAATTTAAATTCTTACCCTGCATGAAAGACACCGACTTTTATTACAAAACATTAAATTGTCAAAAAGATTATCAACAACTGAAACTTTTTTTATATATTTTCTTTGATGATTGCACGTGGTTTCATCACTCAGCTCCCTTATTTGTGTACCGTTTCATTCTTGTTCTGCCTCACTGAAGACTGACATGACAACAAATGTGATCAAAGAAAAAGTGCCATATTTATACAGTAAGGAACATGCAGGAGCAAAACCAGGTGGAGAAGATGTATTATCCCACCCATCCAACAGACTCCTGTTCCTCGGTGACATCAGCCTTACAAATATGACCATTACTCATCCTCACACTGGCCGCCTTGAAGGGCTAGGACCATTCCACCAGACTCTAATGCATCTTCTGACCAGATCAATGTCCTGTTGACATTATTTCACCCAGAGTTATTCCTCTGACATACAGACAAATAACATAAACTCAGGCATTCTTCCTCTGTTGTTGCACGGGTTCCCTACGGATAACTGAAGCAGAAAAGGATCACCACGAACATGCAGGGGTAAATAATTCCTGTTTGAAAGACATTTGTTTGTCTGGAGGACACTTTCACATGGGAAGGTGACTTTTTTGGATCAAGCTATCTTGTTTTTTATGTAGTAAACCTCTCAATGTGGTCCATAAAACTGGAACAATCAAGCCTGGTGAATGCTTCACTTCTCTGTCCTTTGGTCTAAAACACCAGCAGGTTGAAGATGAAACATGTTCACCACATAGTATAACCAACCTGCACAAAAACTCACAACAGAATCAAAATAATTCACGTTAAATCTCTCATTCTCACAGCTTAACTTCACAACACTGAGGCGTTAATTACTCCTGCTCGTCAAATACAATCGGGGCTTTGTGCGCTTTGTGTTTCTTGTGGATGAGTGACCTTTGCTGAAACAAAAACTGTTTGGTGCTAAACTGTGAATTCGCATAAAGACATCTATTTCAGATGTTTGTCCTTTGCTGCTTTGTGGAAACCATCCAAGGCAGGGAGCGATGATTCAGCAGCCCTAGATGTCTGTAATCACCATTTCACATCTTCTGCTGTCTCTTATTCTGCGCAGTGCAGTTCTCTGTTTCTCCAAAAATATCCAAGCGTTGAGTGCAGCCTGCTGCTGCAGGAGATGTGAGAATTACTTATGCCCTTTGAAATCTCATAGCAAAGACGGGCATTTCACCCAGAGTTTTGTTATACGTATCCTAATTATGTCACTGATGGGGGGGTCTGAGCTGTAATGTCTACAAAGCATCTCAGATAATGCTTTGATACAGTTAGTGAGTGACTGTTTACTTTCGGTTTTGTGAGGTATCCTCAGGATGATCACTGAAATCACACATCAAGGAATCAATGGCTTGAAGAAAAATTTGTCAAAGCAGAGTGAGAGATTTCTACGATGCCACATTTGCACAGATTTCCTGCTGCAAAATTCTTGTCCAAGCGTCAGAGAACCTTTAAAGATTCACATTAACTTAGGAACTTATCTGTTTTTGACAAACTTCAAGGGTTCCAATCATCAAACTAATGTGTGCCCACAAACACAAATACTGAATTAAAACTAAAACTTTCCCATTATGAAACAACCCACTGTCATGAATCAATGGTGTTTGTTTTCCTTCTTTATTATTCTCATCCAGGGTTTTCTTTACCAGCCCATTCTTCTTAGATAAGGCAAGGCAACTTTATTTATTAATTTGGTTCCACGAGTAAGACGGTGACATAATTGCCCATCCCTACTAACAGGTCAGAGTAAGAACACGATGAAGAGTCCATGTGGAAAGGAAAAGTTTAGGGATTCCCAGATTGAGCTGGGTCTGCTATCCCCACAATCCTGTAATCTCGCAAAAAGAAGAAGAGGACAGATAGATGGATGTGTGAACTGATATACCCTGTTTGAGAAAAGAAGCTCCCCAAATCTACCTTCATAATAATAGCTTCCATTTACTTCACATGCTGACAACAATGTGATAGCACTTTGTGATGTTTTAATATTTGCTAAATCTTGTGCAATAGACCTTGTTACATACCTATCGCCCACCATTGGTTGGTGTGTAAATTAAAACAGATTCAGAATCAACCTGGTGTTTTAAACGTAGCTCAACTTCATTTACATTCGCAATAACAACGCTGTTACACATTTGTCTCTCCTCTCTGACTCATTGAAGAGAAACTTTTTTTTTTACAGATCTAGATGCTGACCTATTTCAGTTGTTAACTCTACAGCAACGACAAAGAAGACAGGAAAGATTATTGGTAAATTAACCGTCAAACTCCTCCTTCTCCTCCTCAGCTGATACCTGAAACCATAAAGGAACCTCACAGCTATCCTCAGTTCAGCATTACATAACAAATGTACATCACAAATCCTCGCCTTTAGTCACTTTAAAGTCTCTCTGACATGACACCATCACCCTGCTGAAGGAATTATAAGAAGACAAAGCTGGGTGCCCGCGAAAGAGACAGACAAGCAAACTCTTCTCTTCCAACATTCGCATGTCGAGAGCCAAATTAATGAGGTAATGCGCTACTATGACTGCTATTCCCATGGAACCGAAGCCCCTTCACCTTCTGAACTGCAACTCAAACACACATGCAATGTGTGACTGAAATGCGAGTAGGTGTGCTGAAACTATGCATGAAGGTTTTCCACTGAACAATTGAGAGACCGATGCTCAATCAGTAGGTTCCTGTCAAAGCATCGTTCCAAGTGCTCAGACAAATCCAGGTCAACCTGATGACAATGATCAACATTAAGCAGTAAAAAAAGCACCTTTTATAAAACTCTATTTTTACCTAATCCAACAGTTGAGTGTTGTAGTAATTAATGTGGTCTGTTAAGGCTACACTTATATTATTATTTGAGCACTCAGTAATGTAATAAAAGCAAAATAAAATTAGAAAATAGTGACATCATGAAAAGTTATACAGTGAACCCCAATTGATAGAGTATTGATAGAATCCAACAAAAGTAATTAATGATTGTGAATGACAAGAACAAGGCTGCCTTGAGAATTTTAAACAATAAAATGTTTGAACTCTGATGTACGATGTGTATCCTGAGTAAATTTTTGCCACAATTACAACGACAACTCTTAAAGTAATGGCTTTCTACATTTAGAGGTTTGTTTGGGTTTTTTTTTTGGGTTTTTTTTTCTTCTTTTCGAAATAGCACAAGCTCTGTCACGTTGGACGAAGAGCTTTTGTGAACACCAGTTTTCACGTGGATTCTCAACAAAAGTTTGAACTGGACTTTGACTGGACATGGATATGTTTTATTCCAAACAAGTTCATTCTTGTTCTAGAGTAGGGTCTAGATTAACAATATATAAGCATGCCCACAGCATCAAACCAACACCATGTATCATTTAAGGGGTTCAGGATGATGTGCAGTGTTATTCTTTTCATAACATATTGCCTTTTCCATGTACTTTCTCTCATGTTATTTTCTGTGACCTTTAAATGGCTTGTGGAAAACTTTAAACAGAACTTTTTCTGTATCTCTAGATTTTATGTATAGAAATATTCTCACTTCAGCTGAGGATTGCTGCAGCTCCACAGCACCAAAGATTAGATTGACAATCTGGATTTTGCAGATGTGTCCTATTGGATGTTGTTTTATGACCTAAACCTTCTTCAAAACTCTTAACGTTATCCCTGACCTGTGTACTATGTACATTTGTCTCTATGATGCTGTTAGTTCATTAATGTTCTCCAAACTTTTGGGGGCTTCACAAAACAGTAGGAATTATACTGATGTTTATAAACTTGGTGACTTTGTTGCACTGGATTTTATTAATAGGTATAAAAGTAAGAGGAACAAACATAAGCACTCCACAGTTTTGTCATTTCTTTAGCCTTCACAATAACTCACTAATCTATGTTGGTCTATCACATAAAATCCCAACAATATGTGGCTGCAACATTACATAATATGAAAATGTCCTGCACCACATTAGGTTAATCTACAGCTGGTTTAATTATTCTAGCATGAACATATGATGGTTTATAAGGAGTGCAGATTCTGATCACAGAAAACAAAAAGAAAACTTGTCAGTTGCCATGTGAACTTCAGCTGACATGGCAAAATTCTGCACACAGTCAGGGCAGAGCATATAATATGAGCTTAAACTATGAAAAAGAAAAAAGATGGTGACTTGCCAGTGGTTTGCGGGAGACCAGTTAATTAACCTCCAGTAATGAAAGCACTAATTAGGGCAGGGCTGTCATTAAAAATAATATAATCATCTCAGGGATAAAAGGAGAAAGATCATCTGCTCCAGAGTTGGGAGTCGCTGTTCTTTTCAGTAAAAAGTTTGAAAAGACGCCAGATTCAGATTCTGTACATCGCAGCAGTTAAGATGTTTTGCAGCTCTCTCAATTAAAATCTTAGATTGCCCGAAGACTAAAATGCTCAAAAAATGCATTCTTTATTCTAGATCATTAAGCTGGAAAAAACATTCCAGCTTTATTTAAACTTCCTGTTTTTGTTTTGGTTTTGTTTCTGCAAAAAGAACATGAGTAACGATCTACTAAATGTGCCTGATTTTGATACTTTGCAGCACAATTCAAAAATATTAACAGAAAAGTTCAGTGGAAGTATTTATATGCAATTCGTTTGGGGCTCTGGGAATTATTCATGCATTCTCCTCTATGATAAACTTCTGGAGAAAGTTGCTGAACGTAGATCACCGTGATTGACCCTTTTTCTTGGTGCATCAAAACAGGCTCACCAAAACGCCGGCAAACTAGGTATGAATATCTGGGAATGGTTTCTGTTATATCAGACTTGCTTTGCTGCTTTGGAACAGATTTCCTTCGTGTAACCTTGGAAATCACTGACAGCGAAGAAGATGAGCTTTTGTCACTAACCTTCATTATACCACAAGGTGTGTTTCCACCTCCCTGACTTCTCTCCGCGGAATTATCACGGCTGCCACTCCCGATCCGCGAGTCGCTGTGGTCCCTGTACCGTCCATTGGTGTACACTCCTTCGGCCCCGTAGCCTTGGGCAGCGCTCGACACCTCCAAGTACGTCCGAGAAGCGGTCGGAGGCAGCGCGGCCCCGTCGCCACCGATCCCCGCCGCGTTGGTCGCGCCCTGGGCTGGCGGTGCGCTGATGGCAGGATCAAAAAAATGTCCTGTTTCTGAAGCGTGTACCCCTGACATGATCTGCCGGACTTAGAGCAGAGCCCCGTCCCCCTCAGTGTAAAAACAACCCATTCTCTTCGAGCGCGGTCGATTAGCTGTCGTCCGGGGCAGCGCGCAGCAGCGTCTGGAGCCGGGCTGCTCAGGATCAACTGTTCTCCTGGAATAATAACAGACAGGGAGCCAGAGAGAGGGAGGGAGAGAGGGAGAGAGAGAGAGACCTCCTCCGCTTCTGAATCCCAGGGGGACGTGCGCTCCAGAAAGAATAAAAAACAGATCAAATCTTGACAGACTGCTTGTATGAAGATGCCGTTCTTTTGTTTGTCACCTTGCACTTTCGTCCTCCTTTCCTCAAACCCCGGTTTCCCTCACCCACGTCCTCTTGTGTCGGCTCGTCTGTGTACCGACTGAAACACTTTTGCAGCGCTTGCAAAAAAAAAAAAAAAAAACAGGGGGAGAGCTTCCCCTCTCAGATGCATCCACGGGACAAATTCAACACGGTGCAAAAAGCGCAATCGCAGTAGGCGCACCACTGACTCGCGCCCATGCAGGCGCGTGCAAGAGTGCCCACAATTAAATGCAGCGCAATCACAGTTTGATACCGGCGCGCGCGTAATCTCCTCTGTATTTGCTATAACCGAGATTGTTTCGGGGAAATCAGAACAAGCAATTGTTTTTTGTTTTTTTTCTATAAACTTAAGTATTTTTGTTTTTTAAAGTGATATAATTTTCCGCAGTCAATCACAAAACTCAGATTTTTTTGGAGTATTTTCTTTTGTCCACAAGAGGGAGTATAACAATATAACAATCCCTCATACATTTGTCGGTTAAGTCTAATGTCCATTTTTCTATTTTAGCTTTTTTACATTTTGGCTTTATTACCCCATAATCTTTGCAATACCTCTGGAAACATTTCCCGACTCAGTAGAAACAAAACGAATCTCACATCACTCCTTCACTATTTTTTGTTCCTTTGCAAAATCACAGTCTCCATGATTTACAGTTCTGAAAAATTTCAACTCTAATAGTTTTTCTTTATTATTAATTAAAATTGTTGATCAAAAATCAGCTATCAAACGATATTTTATTAAGACAATGAAAAAAGTGCAATCAATCTGGCCCCATGTGAAAAACTAATTGCCCTGACCACTGCTTGTACTCTTTGGCGGGAACAAGTGCAGTCAATAATTTTTGATGATTGGCAATTCCTCTTTTTACATCACTGTGGAGGAGTTTTGAATCACTCCTCTTTGCAGAATTGCTCCAATTCAGCTACTCTGGACAATTTTCTAGCATAACCAGCCTGTTGAATTTCAAGCCACAGCCTCTCAATCAGATGTACATCTAGATTCTGACCAGACCTTCCTTTTCTATTCTTTTCTCTACTGAGTGAAGTTACCCAATTTTTTTTTCTCAATTCCTCAGTTTGAGAAAGTGATCCTGCAATAATCCATTTATTTTGTGGCTTTTTATGAATCATTACTAAATAGAAGCAACAGAGTTTTCTATGTACATACAGGTAAAAGACAACCTATGTAACATCTCAGTTATGTCTGATTAAAAGTTATGTAGACACAAGTGAACTATATATGACTTTCTTTATAAAGCATTAACATGGTTCTTTTGGTTTGTTCACTTAATAAACCAAGGAAACTAATGTCTACTCTTTTCTACTCATCTATTATTCCTCAGTCTTTTTCAAAGATGCAAAGATGCTGCTTCTTCTCCTCACTTCCATTCTTCTTATACATTGATTGCAAGGCAATTAGCAAAACCTGTAGCAGAAGTAAACCTTGCCTTGTCAGTTATTTTTGTTTACATTTAGAGATTAGAAAGATTGTTCTCACACATCATTGTATGGCCCATTTCTGGAGACATTTTCCAAGCATCTGCCTCCATTTCTGCAGTCAGTCAAGCAGAGATCCCAACAACGGCGGGTAAGGCATTTAATGTTGCATCATCAGATGTGACTTGAGCAGTAAACTGAGATAATGAGACTCCATTTATAACCTGAGAGTGCAAATCAAATCACAAACAGCATGCCTGGGCAGAGTCCAGAGCAGCAGAACATGACTGTCATTTCTCTATATGATCTACATGGATGATCTCACAGGGTGGGCTAAAGAGAGCTAGTCAGAGAGGGTCATTGCTAAAGAAGCTGACTGTTCACAGAGTGCTAAGCTGACATGTTATTGCAAAGTTGAGCCAACAATAACATCAGAACTATCCAACCTGGACTGAGGGAAAAAAATAACAGTACTTTTGCTCAGTGGTCCAAGGACTTCCTTTTGGAGCAAAGACTCCAGAGTGTTTAGTTGCTTTTTTACGGGGCATGTCTTTCGGTAATTCAAAATCATGCCTTATCATTTGTTAGGAGATTCTTCATGCTTCCATTTTCAAATAAGCTTGAAGGAGATGTTGATTTCCTTTTCCAGCTAAATCTGACACCTGTCCAACATGCCACCAGTTCCAATCGTTTACTGACTGTGACATCAGAGTGCTGATCGGACAGCAAACTCAGCACTTCTTTGTCAACAAGCAAAGTTACCAACGACATAAAAGATCTTCCTTAACACCTCAACAGAGTCATATACTGACAGTATTTGTACCACTTTCAATTCTAGCTATGGCTTTCCCATAGCTAGAAGCACTTATAGCCAAAATTAAGAGGACAAAAATATATTGAAGGATATTTTTGAATTCATTTCACATCTTCTGAAATTCATTGAGATGTCTCTATATTCAGCCTTTGGGTAATGATATCCTAAAGACATGAGAGGATCCGTACAGACAAGCTCCTTCTCAAGTACAGAAAGGGTAATGAAAGAGGGTTGGGGAAAGTGAACAAAATTAGAGAATTAATGTTATTGCAAAGAGTTTAAGAAGAAAAGGACTCATGAGGGTGTATTACCGAGGCTTTGTTTTCCTGGATGTGGAGGTTGGAGCGATTTTATACTCCTTTCTTTCCCCTCATTCACTCTCTGCTTGCCTCTGCTTTCCTTCATGCTCTCCCAGGGTCATGTATTATGCATTATCAGAAATAATTTAGCAAAACTTCTGCTTTTAAAAGCCTCCTCACTCGACCCAGCTGCCTCACTTTAATGTAGAAAGGCCACTGATGAAACAGGCCTCAAACTCATAGTTCGCGTGAGTCCACAGAGTGCAATCAGTAATCCTTTTAAAATGTGTGTTTGATTGATCCAACCACAGATACTGGATATGTTACACTGGATTATCCTTTAGTGTCTGCTGGACTGGAAAGCATGGGAGAAAGTAAACATGTTATATTTTTTGTGTGATTTTAAACAAGGTAATAAAACTATATGCTGCATAAGCAAGTCTGAAATATTGTTTTGGAAATAACACCTGCTTTTTTTCCATTGAGGTTTGCGGCTGTTTCCTGTGGCAGGATGTCAAACATGGCTGCAAAAAGTAAGGCAACCTCTATCCCACTGCAAATTCTGTTGGGTTCTGATCAATGGAGTTTGCAGACATGTCCTCAGACATGAGGACAGACTGCTCAGACTCCTCATATCTCATATCTCACCAATCAAAACATGGATTTAAAGTTTGCGGAACCCTCAGCAAGTGGATGCAGAAGGATCAGAGGAAAAAATAGATGGTCCTCAACTGCTTATGATTCAGAATTGTATTTTTATTGCTGCTTACAAAAAGTCATGTGTTTCCCAGTTGTTCCTCAGCACTGAATGTAGTGGGAGTTTTATGTTTGCGTTGATACTGATTGCAGCAATAAAACCACAAGACCAAGACACATAGGCAGGCGCCTATTTTACATTTGAAAGATGATATCTAAAACGGAAGTTGCTGTTTCTCATCACTGCGGAGAATAGGGTGTGTCTTCTTAAGCTTTTTTCAGCATGCTTCCTGCCTCTGTTATTCTTCAGATTAAAAGGAACTGAAACCATGACTAAAATCATTTATAACGGATATGTAAAAGACTGTTTTGTGTGTATATGCAGTTGCTAGAATAAAATCTAAGGCTTTCTCCATCACCCAAATAAATTTGCACACTGAAATTCCAGTAATAGAAGTGCAAAGGTGCATCAGTGATTTAAATCGATGGCCTAAGATGATTATAGTTAAATCATTACAATAAACTTTAAATGCAGTATGAGGACATATTACAGTGTCCACTTGGTAGCAAAGATTTTAAACATCTGGGCCTGATCATCTCAAAAGGTTAAATTGTTTGTGTCAATTTGTTGGCAACGCTTGGCTGTCCTCAAGCTGTATGCCAGGAGTGGCTTATTTAAACGCACAACAATTTACATTTAATGTTGTTATTTACTGAGATCAGACTGTGGAGAACATGACAGCTACATGTATTTGTTTTTTCCAGAAGCCACTGGCAGTAAACAATAATAATGCTTATCTAGCAACACCAGTGATTGATAGTGAGGCAAAACAAACAAACAAACAAACGAACAAACAAAAACCAGTTCATTCACAGGAATATGATCCAAGCAATCTAGATGCCATTAAAGGCAGAAATGTAAACGTATTGTGTATATACTGAGTCAAACTGAACTGTTGATGCATAGTAACAGCTTATTTAATGGACTTTACTGACATCTAGTGGTTGACAGGAATTAGAAAAACAATTGAGCTTTTCTCTGAAGCTAGTCACGGTGAGCCAATCACAGAAAGGGGGGAATTATAGGATTTAACATCAGATGATGATATGATGATCATCTAGTGATGATGATATCAATTACATGAACCCGAGTCAGTGATATTTTCATCAGTAACTTAACCTTAATGCTAAATCAATTCATAAATATGGTTGCTAACAAATTATTTTGTAATTACCATGTAATTATTTAAATCCTTGAGCAGTTTTAGTTTTATTTTATGTAATATTAGGAGTATGTTTTGAAATCTCTGTAAAACGGGGAAAAATCCACACATTTAAAAGACTTTTTAAATACTAGAACTAACAACTTCAAACTGATTACAGTTTGAAGTTGAAACCCCGTTGTAAGTTTTCTGCGCAAATTGGTAGATTTCATGCTGCGGCACTGTCGTGCAGGAGCCATCCTTGTATGTGCATCAGTTTATAACACAAACAAGGAACTTCTGCTGTAACTTGACTTTAAAGCTGTGCAGGAGCCATCTGCTCTTTCATTACTAACAAACTAACAAACTAACAATTTCAGCCTCTGACATGGTGGCCTGTACATAAATTATAAAGTCTGAAGATAAGACTGGAATGCAATGCAATTCATCCAATAGAAATAATTAGGTTTCATGGTGTTGATGCAAGCAGTGAAATCCCCGACCTCTCAAAACTGATAAAGAAAATCATTTAATGACGAACCGGTTACCTTTTATTGAATTTGATTGTAAATTAGATTCTCTTATCTTTCACAGGCATGACATGAAGAACTTAATTGGTATTTGGACTTCAGCTCAGACTCATAAAAACAAATGTAGTGCTTCTCTTTTCCACCAGATGGTAGAAACAAACTTTCTGAGCGTTAGATGCTTCTGATAAACAGGTGAAAATACTTGAAACTATGGATATTTAATCATTTTAAGTACCTTTTTATCCTTTTTTCCTGAAGACAAATTTGCAAAAGCTCTTAAGTTATTACTTACTTGCTTTTGCAAGTGCAAAATGCTCCTGACAAAATTTTCTTATCACATCCAATAAGACTTTGTGCCCCTTGGCTGAGAAAGACTTGGGCTTTAATGTTAATTTCTCAGTTATTTCTCGCAAATAACCTTACAGGCCTGATGTGCGACTCATTGGAGAATATTTCTGCCTCTCGTCTTTGCCTCAGCATTGGCTAAAGCAAAAATGTTGCTTTAGCCAACATTTTTGGCTAAAGCAAAAATGCTTTAGCCAAAAGCATTGAGTTTTCTACCTCTGCCATTATAACTGTTTATTTGTTGGAACATGGGGCGGAGTGTCATGTTAAGCTTGACCATCTAAAGCACCAAAGGTTAGCTCAGAATTTAAGGTGAAAGTAGCTGGTAGGTAGCTGGTAAGTTACTGCT
Source organism: Poeciliopsis turneri (assembly GCA_922788865.1). Taxonomy (NCBI): domain Eukaryota; kingdom Metazoa; phylum Chordata; class Actinopteri; order Cyprinodontiformes; family Poeciliidae; genus Poeciliopsis; species Poeciliopsis turneri. Next base: position 1,072,926 of record CAKLNU010000542.1, read on the forward strand.
GGATGGACAGGAATTTATTCATGTCCGTCTCATGACTCCAATTTGGTGTCCTGGTGAGTTTAAAGGAAAAAGAAGGCAATTACTTTCCTTCCTTTCTTTCTTCCTTCCTTCCATCCATTCATTCATTCATTTTCTTACACCCTTGTCCCTAGTGGGGTCAGGAGGTGTGCTGGTGCCTTCTCCAGCATGGGTTACTACCAACCTCCTTATTTTTATTATAAGGTGATTTATAAATCTTAATAAAAGTTGCAGTGCACAAAAAACAAACAAAAAAACAAGCAGACTCAATATGTCCCTTTTAATAATTTGATTACAGTTTTTAAGGACCTAATAACCAGCTATACCCATGATGTTTTTCTGGTTTGTGAATGATTTGTCAAATTACCGGTAAAAAAAATATATAATTGGATTTTACAGTTAACAGAGCAGCATTACAGGAAGGAAATACCTAATTGGATATCTGGACCTTCCATTCAGTGTCAGTTTGGTGTTTCTTCATGCACAACTAAAAAAATAAATAAATAAATAAAATAAAAAAAGACAAACAGAACAATTTGTGACTCTAAACTGTGAATTGTACCGTATTCAATTTTCTATTTTTTAAAGAATAAAAAGGGTTTTGAAAAAAATAGAAACAAATTTATTTATAAAACTTTATTTTATTCTTCTCAACTCAACAGCTGTGGCTCTTTGAACAGTCTCCAAGTGATAAACTCAAACAACAAACATAGTACATATACATCAAACAACACAGCGCCATCTATCTCACTGAAACATGAACGGTCTACAGTGAAACAAATCTTAAAAAGAATGAGAAGGATGGCAATGGGGCTCTGTCAAAAAGTCACCTGTGGCTTGAGATTTCTTCTTCAAAAAAGGAGGAATTAAATCAGGAAAAGCATTAAATATAGTGATCAAGAAGCTAATAAAAATACATATTTATTTTTGATTGCTCTGTATGGTTTGTAAGTAAGTACTTCTGGTTCTTTTTGTAAATTTCCACAAACTGCATGTGAATCTTTAGTCTGATCAAAAGTGGTTACATTCAACTGTGGAGTGCCACAGAAATAATATATAAAATAAATGCATTATCTTTTGTATACGTTTTCTTTTTGGCTTAAACACTGGTTCTGCAACAATTTATTCCTGAGGTTGCAACACTGTCTTAATTCTGATCTATGCGGAACAAACAGGGGGATGCACAACAATAATTAGTCTGATTCTGAGATGGAAGTCAAACATAGAAGCAAAGTGACATCCTGCAGGTTCTGAATCTGGCAGCAGTCCTTCAGTCTTGCAAACCTTTAAAACCTTCATTTTTTGCTTTGCAACACTTGCTGCTTGCTTGTTCAAGTTTTCACAAAGAGACATGCACATGCCACAGTGTCTTGATGCAGTTACACAAAATAAATGAATGAGGATGCAGAAAATGCTGAATATTTAGGCATAACCAATCAGACGCAAGACACTTCATGACTCCGGACATCTTCACAAGAGTGGTTTCAAGCATAAAACAGCCAAAAGTTTGCCCCTTTGCAGCATGGGATCTTCTTCACAAACATTAAAGGAAACTACTAGAACATAAAAGTCACCAACTGTACCTACTGGAGACAGGGTGTGGAGAAACAGTGAAGGAACCAATACAAACAACTGTCAGGAAACCAATGCGAGGTAGCATCGATGAGGGGAGCAGTGGGACCTGAGAGGACAAGCTTGCAACGCTAGGTAAATGCTGAGATTTGCATTTCTGTGTATAAAGAGAAGACATATAGCCCTGTGAGAGTAAAGGAGGTGCATGAGCTCCTTTCCTTTGCAGCTGGTGAAAATAACCAGACACAAATAAATCTTAAGCTTGCGAGCGAGTACCGTGTTCTGATGTGTGTGCAGTCTGGGGCAGAGCGCAGAGAGCAACTCTGCCATACGTTAGTGTATAGACATCTGAATAACTGATAAGCAATGAATCATTTTTCTAGGAGCAAAGGCAAAACTCCTCTTTGAAGTTTCTCTTTTGTCAAAGGGCAAGATCAGTGTCACTAGCAGAACAATAACAATTTTACAAAGCAGATAATATAAAATAAAAAAACAAAACATTCAACTTCTGAAATAACATCATACAGTAGCATATTTTTCAAAATGAATTGAAAATCAATTGAAAATACATGCACAATTTCCATGGACAATATTTCTTCCTTTGTTTATCACAACACTGTAACATTGTAGGTTGGTTTAATCTAGTCTGTTACAAACACGTATGAGACAAATAAACTATAGGAAATCACAGACATGCATGTTCTTACACTGAAAGGAAAAGGAAACAGACAGCCATTATTAACAATTTTACATTATAGCGGCATTGGAAAAAAAAAAAAAAAAAGAAAAAAGGAGATGAATGGAATTAAACCATGATAATAACAGGTGGGGCAGAAGTTAGGGCAGGGCTTGCTTGGTTGCATTGCATGTCATGAGGCCAAGGGTCAAGACTGCTGGCCACCCCACTGACTTTCCACAGGCCTTCGCAGAAGCTCCTCCACATGCCTTGCCACGTCCATGGTGTCATCGAGGTCAAAGTCGCCGTCTCCATCCAGCACGGGGTCAGCCCTGTCAAGGGAAGCAGAGACCATTCATGTCTGGACAAGGCAACAAAATCCACACAAATGAGATGATATTTTTGAGGGTCTTGTTAACTTACATAGGAGGGTACATCGCATAAGTTTGAGAGTGATTAACAGGTGCTGGAGAGGCACCCTGATCCATATATGTTGGATTTCCACTGATTGGGTCTGGATTAGCTGTAGCAAAGCTGCAAAAGAAACCCCCGCACCCGATAAAAAAAATTAATTAATTAAACTGAAAATCTGGAACAAAAGATTGACAAAAATTGACTCGGCAGTTTCCTAAGCAACAATTCTCAGCGTGCTTCCTGTGCTTTTCTATATCTTTGGGTCCATTTTATGAAGTGCTGCGAAACCTACCATGGAGATAGGCAGGCGCTGCAGCTTCATAACTAACAAGCCTAACTCATATGATGAGTGGAAGACAAGCTCATGCAGGAACCCCCGCCATCTTTAATTGGCCTCCTCCAACTGTAACAGTTAACTAATGGCTAACCTGAATTCAAGGACTGGCCCTGGGTGATTAACTCTAAATACTGCTTCAGAATAATAACAGGCAAGTGGATGGCAGAGAAGGAAGAGTAGGGAGGCAAAACAGAAATGGAGGAGTAAGAGAAAAAGTACAGGCAGGAAACACTTACTCAGGTACTACTTGTCTGATTTGTGGTTTCACGTAACCATCCACCGCTTTAGCTATAAAAAAATTATTTGGGAAAATTGTGAAAACAAATTAAATCTTTCGCAAAAACATACATCTTCTTGCTTCAGTGATTTTGGAGCTTATTCGAACAGAGTTTCTTACAGAGGGGTGGTGTGTAATATTTGGCAAACACCTCATCCTTGGGTCTGTCAGGATAGAGGAACAGGAGGTGATTGAGATCACTAATTCGGTCGGCCAGAGAGCGAATGGAGAAGTCTTTAGTTGTGTAGGGCATCAGATTCCAAACCATCCGCTCACCTAAACACACAGAGTCAACTATCAATAACAGCAATCTCTCTCTTTCAAGGAGAAAATTTCAGATGATGAGAAAGTATCAGAACAGAAACTAAATGTTATCACTGGGTAAAGTAGCAGTTGTTTATTTGCAGACAGGTTAAAAAGAAAGAACACATCAAGCAAATTTTAAGGCTAACCTAAGAATACAAGAATAAAATGCGCTTGTCAAGATAAAAAAAATAAAACAAAAAAACAATCCCAACCAACTTCATCATATATGATACTATCATTAAATTGTGAGAATGAATAACTAGATTTTTTTGGCTTAATTTCACCAGCCACATCCAGGTTTGATTACTAATTGACTTCTTTGTAAATGTGCTCTACCCAGAATTCCTCTAGTGACAGTTTTTGCTTCACCTGTTTCAAATTTTGTTATTGCATTTAGGCAAAATATGTTCCAGCACCTGTAAATGTTTAGACTTCACTATGCCTAAACATAGTGAAGTCAGGAAGATGCATTACCATGAGATCATCTGTGCTGCAACAATCTATCAGACTAATTAGGACTTTGCCAACAGGAACCAGTTTGTAGGTAATCAGAAACAGCCACTGGTTGAATCAATGAATAATGAAATGAAATGATGAAGTAAGTAAACTTTGAGACACTCACATATCTTCCAACATGTGAGGTGAATGAACAAAACAGGTCATTCAGCTTTTGCCCCCAAGCACTGACTTTTTAATGTCATTACTCGACATTTAAGGGACAAAGTCATCATCTCATCTATTTGAAGTCAAGTGAGACTTTCCAAGCAGTGTCTTGACGACTCCAACGAAGGATCTTTGTGCTGCCTGCTGCATGAAATACGCTTTCAGACAAAACCACAAGAGAAACCAGTAGAACTTTGGGTCCTTCCTGGAAAGTTACCAACATTAAATTTAAGCTTAGGGAGGGGGTATCGAAAGACTTCACCTTCATCGTAAGGTCAGAAGTCTTTTGAAGGGTGGTTTTCATTTCTTCAAACAGCCCTTGAACTTTATAATTGATATTGACTATTCTGGAAAGCTGGGGCCTCAGAGATGTCTTTCCTGCTGCAGCCAAACCCATGATTTGGCCACAGCTATGGACCAGACTCCAGATGTCTAGATTTTTGGAAAGTGGGGTCAGTCAAGACACAAATGCCCTAAACAGCTGGATTAAAGGCACTTTTTTCCCAAATGAAGAAGCCATCTCCTGAATTGCAAGATCACAGCTCTATTTCATTTTTAGAAGCAGAGTTGCTTATTTGCAAAATATTCAGTCTTGCAGGAGGATCGCTTTAGAGAACTCTAAAAGTATTTGATGAGCTCTTGGATCCAGGGTGGCATTATAGAGCAGTGATTGCTCTGACATAATTCAGAGCTGTGAACACACATAGTATGATGAGCAGTGTAAGACAATGACTAAACATAAATACTCCAGACATTCCACCTAAAACAAAACCAACTGTAAAAAGAACATCTCCTAAATAAAAAAATATGTTTAACAGGAATAGAGTAAAGTGGCTGCAAAGGGTCCTTTAGAAATGATTCAAAGAAAACCACAACAAACAACAAAGTTATGAGAAATGACAAATGTTATGCATTTTGTCATTTCAAATGAGCAACATTTGAAATGAAGAGGTCAAGACAACTAACAACAAGTGATACCAAATTGTTTTCCTGTTTTTCTTGTGGTTGACACTTCACTAGCTTCAAAGCTGTGCAAAGAATAACATTTCTGAAAGAGATGCACACATTGTCAGACTAATTTGCATATTCTAAAGCTAAAACAAGTTTCAAATGCGACATCCAGCACATCCTACCTGCTTTGTTGGGATTTTCTGCCACCCACGCAATTGTTATACCTCCGATCTCAGAGTCACTGAAGCGCAGAAGAAAGGTGCCATTGGGTTTGGACATCAGCATATCTTGAGCCTGCTGCTTGTTCACAAAGCCCAGAATTGCTCTGCAAAGAGAATGTTGTATATAAATACAAAGAAAGAATTTCTAATTTAACTCATTTTTGTTTTGCTAGTTGCCATGGGAAACTTAAAAAGAGACTGTATGAAAACATTTAGTGCCTTAAAAAGTGAAATAAAACATTCAAAATGAAATGAATGAAGTTCATGTAGTGTTTTATTTAATGTGTCTGATTGGCCACAGCTAAACACTAAAACTGAATTTACAGCTTCCTTACCCGTCATTCCAGTGAGGCTTGAGATGCTTCTTTGTAAGTTCCATCACACCATCAAACCACTGCCAAAATGTGAAGTTCCTTCCTGGAAGGCTTTCCTGTGGACAGAAAATATGTTGGGGGCAAAATCTCCTGAAAACCACGCAGGATGTAGTTTGACTTTTTTTTTTTTTTTTTTTCACATTTCTCTAAATCAGTTCGGTTCACTTAAATGAAGATTATTTAGGGACAAGACTTTAGCAAGTAATTTTTGATTAATACATATTACATAGATTTTAAAGCATTAAAAATTTTAACAATTTTTTTTGTTTTTTTTGTTGAAAATGGTCCAACCCAAAATCTTTGTATTTGTGTGTTTAATTAATCTGACGCACAAGGCACGTCTGCAAACAGCAGCACTAGACAAAAAAAAAAAAAAAAAAAGCTTCTCTTGGCTTATTGGGGCTTCATAAACCAATCGTATGGGACCCTGGAAAAGACTGCTGTTCCTGTTGCATGTGTAATGTGCAAAAAGGAATCCGCCTGTCATGGCAAAAAAAGTTCTCAATCCCCAGTGCCAATGTTAGCGTCTACATTTCTAAAGAAGTATTTTCTCAAAGAAGATTCTGACATACTTGAAAGCTGAAAGGGCACAATAGCGCTTTGCACCAATTTTATGGTTGACTTATGTAAATAATTGCTCAAAAACAAGAAATATGCTGTTGAGCTCACCCTTCTATTTATTCAATGATTTAGCAGCTAAAGGTGTTTTTAAACTGAAAATGTTGCTTTTTGTAGATATATAATTTTTAATTAAAATGTTAATTGCAATTAATTAACTTGAGTTAAAATTTTAATCAAGTCCCACCACTAATGCATAATTTCCACCGTCTCTGTGCACTGGGTGAATGGATACAGCTGTGTGTTCGTGTATGACCTTGATGCACTTTTTTCTAAAGGGCTGACGCAAAGTGGTTTGATCAGCCAGTGAGAAAGATAGTGTATGGTGAATGGCGATGCATTTCCAGCCCATAATGGCTGTTTTAAGCCAGTAAATGGAGCCTCCGGCATTGTTCTATGTGGACAAACAGGACAATTAAGATGCCAATGAAGAATTCTCACTCAAGATGACCACAGAAAAGAGCAGCGAGGATGCCACAAATGAAACAGGAAATATTTCTGTGTACGAATCTCTTACTGGCAACAAAAGCTACCAAAAGAGCAAAGCTTGTGGTTGAAACACATTATGTAATATGAGTTAAGGGCTTTAAAAAAAGAAAATCTAAATAAAGTGGCAAAACTCTGATGACAACAGATTAACTGAACACTACTTTTGAAAGCTACATGTTTGCTCAGAGCATCACGAGGTAGGCAGACTGGTTCTAACCCTGTTAAACTGTGACCAGGTCATCGTCATGCTCCGGTAGTCATCAGGATTGTTGCTGGAGCTGCTGAAAGCTTTCTGAGCCAGGAAGACCAGGTTCTCCTCAGACAGCCCTCTGTTGCTCTGCACCTCCGCCTTGTACTTCATGTTGATGGCTTCACACAGCTGAGGCCACAGCACCTTATCTGGCACGAGAAAAGGCACTCGACCCTGATGGGAACAAAATGTAAAAAACTTTTCGTGACACCGCTGGCAAAATTTAACATGCATTCATATAAGCAGCTTTTTTGTTTATGGCATTATGAATTGTGCATTAATCATTGACTTGATGCCTAATTTGAAATCAAAAGGAATTGCTAAATAATATTATGATATACAAGCTAACTACCAGTAGCAATGCAACTACATGTGCGACTTTATGACCAAAAGGAAAGAAAAAAAAATTCTCACCCAACTTTTACTGCCTTTATTAAAAAGTTAAACACCAAGCCCTGTTACATTAATGTGCTACTTTATAACCTTAGTATTTTCTTAGGTGGTAAATGTTTAAGAATAAAATGCTTTTATAACTTACTTTCCATTAAAGTGTAAAGGACTGTGTACTTTAATACTGTACAGTCCTATTAAGAATACAAATGTATCCTTACATTTGTATATCCACAAAATATTCTTGAAAACAAGCTTTCACATTGATTATTACAGGCCTGACTAAATTAATTTTTTCTATTATTGTAGAGTACATGTATGTTTAAACTCTATTGGTACTAAATGCAGAAAAGGTGCCTCAACTTTTTTTTATGACTTCACTATTTAGTGTTTAAAAACTGTATTACTACCATTTTCAGAGCTGTGAAATTTGTCTCCAGTTTATATTTCATTTAATAGATTTAATTATTCACTTGGGTGTTAATCTTATAACTTTGAACTGTTGTTTCCTTCAAGGAGAAACGATCATAAGACACAAATGAAAGCCAAACAATTGAGTTTAGTCTTTTTTTTATCTAGATGTTCTGGAGGAGTTAAAAATGCACAAAAATTTCAAAACTGCAACCACATCTAAAGAAAATTTGGAAAGCAATCCCAGAAAAACATTTTACTTACTGCCTCTGCAAACGCATTGTCCCACAATACAGTTGCTGTGGCATTATTGTCTTGACTACCATGAACTATCACCACAACAGGAAGTGATAATGTCTGTTCAGAGGAAAAAAAACAAACAAAAAAAAACAATTCAGTCGGCACATGAATGCAACCAAGATTGTGCACATAAGCAAAAATACATAGAAACGTCTGCAAAAGCTTATGTTTTATCATAAGCTTAGTTTTTTTTTAGGATAAGCAGATAATTACAAAAAACAACTGATTCCAGTCTTTTCCTATAAATGTTAATGTAACTATTGTTGACTTTTGTCTATGTATAACTTTACCTTAACTTGAAAGACAAGTTCATTGCTTCCAACACTAAACTGAGACTCAAACAGGATGGTGAACTTCTCTTCTGTGACTGACTCTGCTCCACGTCTGTCCGACCGTTTGATTCTTTTCAAAGACTACAAAAAAAGATGTGATACAATAAATTAGTTTATGCACAGGACAAACAGTAAGGACATGCAAAATTACCTTTAAATATAAATAATCAATAAAAAGCAATGGGGATTAACCACAGCCAAGATCTTCAAGAAGCATTGGTGACAGCCTATCAATCTGGGAACATTTTGTTTTTTCCCCACCACAATATATATTGCAGCCCATTTGGACCAGAACTTCCCTTCACAAGATCAGTTTCTTTCCCTCAGAAAGAAACTGACTGTTGAACAAGACTCTGGCATAACACACCTCATCCACCTGCTACTCTGCACCCATTTATATATTGTATATTTTTCATATTCATATTTTTTAACATTTTTTTCACCATCATATCAAATCAGTTTCCTAGCCTGTGAACTTGTTCACTAGCAATTACAATAAAGTGATTCTGATTTGTACCTAAGTGGCAGAATAAAAAAAAAAAAAAAAAAATTAAATACTAATTACAAAACAGTGGTAGCCTGAATAAATTAGCTACCCTACATATTGGAAAGTATATCATATAAAATAAAATATCCAACTATACTGAAAGAAAATCATTTTGACAAAGCAAAGCTAGTAAGATTTTCTCAAGGATGAAAACTACAATGTCCACCCACATTATCCACGTTCTTCTGCTGTTAATATTTCCTCTTATTCGCAAACATGAGTTTTACCATTCCAAATAATGTTATTCTTTCAAGGGATAACAAGGGATCCACTTTATCCACAGACTCACAATTCATCCATGAATCTGAGGAGATCCACAAATTCTCATGATTTCCATTTCAGTCCACAAATATAATAAATGTTTGAGGATTCAATGTAATATGTAATTTACTTGTGGGTTATCCTATCCCTCCAAGTAAATTACTTATGTTTACATCACTACTAACAATTCAACAGTATTCCTTTACATTTTATGTAAAGGAAAGTAAAGAGACACTTTACTTTTTATGCATAAGTCCAGTGTGATCTTGTTGTGGTATCTATGAAACTCCGCATGTTTAACAAGCGCGCATCAACCCTTTAGATATTGCAATACATTTGCAGTATTCTTTTATTGATTTTGGTATTGCATTGTGGCAGAAGCCTTTTCCCAGAGTTTGTCAGAAATTTCAGTTTGAAGATTTTGTTTTCCAGGCATTCAGCCTCTTCTGTGAATGTCCAGATGATTAAGCTAATAGAAAACTGGAGCACTTAGGGATAATACCCTTTGTGTGATCATTATTATTTATCTGAAGTTTTCCGAAGGTGAAGAGCGAAGTTGGATGATAACATTATTCTAATTTAATTCAACAAAGCTTTGAGGCCAAACGTACAATATTTCAGACCATGTTCAAATTCAGCTTTCAGCTCAAATGACATCCTGGTATTTGAATAGTATGAAAGCAAGCCCTGTTTTCTTAGAAATCCTTTTGGAGTCCATATTTTAAAAACTATTTTTTCCCCAACACAAACACAGATTACTTCCTTGAACTTTTCAGCACTTTTTTAGAAGCAACTTCACACACACACACACACACACACAAAAAAAAAAAAAAGCATCTCATCCCTCATTTCATTCAGTCTCAAGCGATTCTCCATTTGGGCGTTTATTTCATAACTTTCAACTTGAGTTTTGCATTTAATTCCAGTGCTTTCAGTTTCATCTCCTGCACATAAATACACCAGTGACATTAACTCATTAGTGTCACTTTTCTGCTTTGTTCCCAGTCTCCTTCATCGTTAGAATTGCATAGCATTCAAATGAGAACTCCTTTATCATTGATGTTTTCTGCTCCCTGCTTTTTCATAGCTCCTGGAATACAAGTTGCTTAGATAATTTTTCTCTTGATCCACTTCACTTTTCAAACCTTACCATGTCAAATTTGAGACTTTGGAATGGGATTTTGTTCAGAACGAGGGATTTTTGGTCAAATTTAAAGTTACACATGTAGAGCCGCAAGAGAGACACGTGGACAGTCCCATAATTGGACATTCAAGACATTTTGAAATCAATCATTCAAGAGTTAAAAAGTTGTTCATAAGTGGAAAACATTTAAGACGTCTTTCAATCTTCTTTAGAGGGCAAGTGAGAGACTGATAAAGTCATATAGAAAATTACTCCTCCAAATTCTAGCTGCCAAATATGGTTGAGTTCTATTTTTGAATATTTAAGGTAAATAAAAAACATGTAAACACAAGATTATTTTTAGTACGTCTCAATATAGACCGCACTACCTAGTATTTTGTACATCTACCTGGTTCCACGAAAACTGTTTTCACTTGTTAAGGCACGGCACCGTAGGGTGTGTGGGTTAAGGGTGGGGCATCTGTGTGTCCTGACACCGACCTCAGAAGGTTAGGAGCTGTGTAAATAAATGGATCTGTTTTGTATACCTTTCATCAATATATTAGTTTCTTTTCTTTAATTCAACATATCCAAAAGAAATAACATTCATTTTTAGAATTCGACGGCAGGGTAGAATTAAAGTCTTTGAGATGCATAAGTAGAATAACATGTTTTCACTTTCTGGTGACCTTCAAAGCAACACAAAACCAGATTTGTGGTGCAATGCAATCCAGTCTCAGTGGTCTCCAAACAATTCCTTCGATCTCATGCTTGGTGTTTGTGCTCTGCCATGTACCATCAGCTGTGGGGACCTTATATAGAAAGGTGTGTGTTTCTCCATATCAAGTCCAGTAAACAGAATTTATCACAGGTAGTAAGCTTTGGAAACAACCACAGCGTTGTGAATGCTACCCGGATGCACTGTGGACAGCAAAGCCCCCCCACTCACCATGTTTCTGAAGTGAGCGCTGAGAGTGCCTGTAGTCTGGTGGTACTCCATCACACAGTTATTGTTAAGAATTTCTCCACTGCTCTCACTGGAACAAAAAGACAATTAGTGAGTAAATTGACTCTTCTGTTTAATGTGATGGACTTGTGTGCTAAGAATTGCAGTGCTTCTAATCTTCCACCCCTCTGGCTTCCAAGAATGGTGTTTTTCCTGTATAATTGGAATATGCAGCTATCAACAAGATCATCTTATCTACTTTGGACCAGTGAAAAAACATCTTTGAGCATGTTGTTTGCAGGAGATGATGCAGACCAGATGATTCAACCGTTTAATTGATTCCCCCATTTTTGCCACTAGTTGCCAAGCTGACCAGAAGATGTGGAGGATTTCTTTAAGTTAGGATGAATGTTGAGTGAGACTGTGAAAGGGGCTAAAAATGGATTCTGCATCGACGCCACAGATTCCTCTGAGCGACTGTTCAGGTTCTAGGCCTGTCTCAGAGCTAAGCTGTGGAAACAGGCTTCCACAGAAATATAATTCTCAACAAGCTCATTTATTGATCTCTGTGGGAAACGTCTTGCATAGCCTCGAGAAACCCCACGTGATCTGTGTTATCGCTGATTTATAATTACCAAATAACACATTGATGTTTTTAAATTTGCATTGACAGAGAAAAAGAGTGCTGTAAACATACTTCCTTGTGTTTTCATTTTTCAGCAGTGCCTTGGCTTGCTGCTCGCTAATTATGGTTGCTTTGACCTGTGGAGGGTTCATGTGAACGTTCAATTTCCCTCCCACTAGGAGGCGTACTGTGGCAGCAAACTTGGTTTGGGTCTTCAGAACCTGGGGTGGCTGTTTCTCAATGATGAAGGTGCTGTAAACACAGAATAGAAGGTCACACAAGGAGGTAAAAGCAGAACTAACCAGTTAGTAAAAGCAACCGTAACTGCAATAATCATCACATGTAATACAGTTACTACATGTAACTGTATCACAGGTATTACAGGTGGTCACCTGTAATACAGTTAACACTATGTTAAAGTGAAGTTTTATAGAGTTTAGAACATATTTCTGCTTCCAACACAATGAATTCTGCATATTTTTGACTCCTTAGATGGATGTTCAAAAACTATGAATGTTTAATCTTGCTATTTTTCTTTTGCCATCAGAATTATATATTTTTCAGGCATACAGTGCCATTTGAATAATAAAACACAATTTTAGTGTAGCTTCCTTTAAGCATCTTTAAATGACCTTACGCACAATGATGCAAATTGAAGGTAGATCACGCTAAAAATACCTCTTTGGTTGAAATATTTCAACATTATTCATTTATGTAGTAACACAAACACGTAAAGCAAAAAGGCAGACAAAATACGATACAACCTACAGCATAATCCTGCAGGCCCAGAGGGAGTGTGAGTGAAATTATTATGTTGTTATGAGACTCAAAGGCTTCTGATGTGCAGCTGAGGTGAGTGGCGTTGGGAACACAGTTCTCTCCTTTTGACAGTGTGAAACCTCAGAAGACTTTAAGAGACTCTAAAGAGGATGTTGCCCAAGAAACAATGCATTACTGTCTGGTCCCAGGCTTGTCTGTAGCCTGTCATAAATTGCTGTGACAATGACACGACTTCTATGTGTGTTATCAGTACCTGTGGGGACTATCTTATGAGGCAGCATGAGAGGGTGCTGTCAAAAACTTTAGCGTACTCCTGCTCAGATATGGTGAAAGGCGAAAAGCATCCTGGCAGATGGGCCTTTGGGGACTACAATAATGGACTGAAACAAGTTGCATGTGCCCTTTCTTTCACAATGTCTGCTTTGTGTCTCAGTAGACCTCTTTAAGTGGGTTCATCTTCCATTCTCCATCTCAAGCTATTCTAATGGACCAGTGATGACTCTTTCAGACTGTAACAACACTGTATAAGTATGATGTGTAATGGTAAGAAAAAACATTTACAGTGCTGTTAAAAGTTGTTTTCTTTATGACAGATTACTTTTGTTTTTTGCTATTTTTGTCACACTTAAAAATGTCAGGTCATTAAACCAGTTTTTATGTCAGACAAAGAAGCAGACAAGAAGAAAAAGAAGATTTTAAATGATGACTTCCAGTCCAAACCGACCTGGCCATGAGTGAAAATATAATAAGCTCCTTCACTAAAACATTTCAAAGTTGGATTTAACTTTTGGTAACCACAACCTGCAAGAGTCAGGAAATGAATTAAACAGAACCAGCTTGATTACATTAAGTAGGCTAAATGAAGAGAGGCAACATCCAAGATAAATAAATTCAAACAACAGATGGAAAACAAAGTGTGGAAAGAGAAAAGATTATTCCCTGGATTCTTGCAGACAACAGTGATAGTATTTTTCCACAAAATGGAAAAACCATGAGATAGTGGCAAATATTCCTTGGAGTGGCTGTTCAAGGACTGGTTTCAAGAGTTCACTGAGGATTTATCCAGGAGGTCATAAAAGACCCAGATCAACATCTACAGCAGTTTCATCAGCTACGGCCAGTGTTTAGGATCTGAAATTAAGAAAACAAAACTGGGGAAACATTTGCTTCCATGATAAAATCCTAAGGCCAAAACCTCTGGTGATCAAAAGGAAACCACAAGGTTTCTCACATTCACAAAAATATAAAACATTGAAAAACTCCCTAAATGATCCAAGACTTTTCAGTGATTCCACAAACTAACTGTGGACTGACAAGACATGAGAGAAACATTGTAGGTGTGTGTCCACTTACACACAAATGGTTTGGTGGTCGAGATCTGTAACTGTCATGCAGCCTGGACAACTTAGTGTAATTTAACTCTGCTAAGAAAAAAAATGTCACACCAGTTCAGTGTGTGACCTTAAAATAAAGATCAGAGTTTAAGCAATTTCATCTCAGAATGACTAAAAAATATATATAAAATATAAAATGTGGGTAAATGAATAAAAAAAAAATCTGCAAACAACAATATAAAGGCAAACACTTAATAGGGTGAAACAAGTGGCTATTCGTTTTGGGGAGGAACAATTTCATCAAATGCAGCCACTGAGTAATTGAAATAATAAAAATCTGCCTGTTGTATTAACTCATCTTATCTTTGTTTGTTGTCAGGATGCTAAGAATTACAGAAAAGCAATCAAAGAAGAAATGTGTACAGGGGCAAATACTTAGAGAAAGTTTAAAAGCACACACACCTGGTGACCAAAGCTGAGATGATATCTGTGATAGTGCTGTTGAGTTCATTGAGTAGCTCTTCAATGGGTCCTGGAATGGGCAGCTGTTGCCTAAGGTGCTCTGCCCTCCGAATCTGCTGCCTGTTTTGCCAAATAGTCTCAGCGAGTTTCTCACACCTGACATAAACACACGCAAAAAAAATTCACAGATTAGAAATACGACTATTAATATCTTTTAAATCACAACTGAAAGATGTGCTTAAATTCTGCTTAATAAAATTAGCTTAAAACATAGAGAAAGCCTTTTTCAGGATAAAATAAAGAGAAAGTAAACAATACAAATATCAAAGATTCCAAAGGCAATGTGTACATGCACTTTATATCTCTGTATATTTCTCTTATTAAAAGCTTCAGATAAAACCACAAGAAGCCTGCTGGAGTCTAATAAACCTATAATTTCATGCTGTGTGAGGAGTTCTAGTGGCTGTGTTCTCAGCAGGAGATGGAAAAAAACCCCACCAGGACTGAAGGATGTCCAAGCCTCCCTCTGGTGGGCCCCCATTGCCTGCCAGCTGTTGCCGTCTCTTCCACTGGATCAACTCGTCATCCAGAATGATTGTCTGCTGCTTTCGCAACAGCTGCAGTGTTTTCTGGTGCTTCTCTGCCAGGTCCTGCACAAAAAACGGTCAAAGCAACCGCAAACCATCACAATGCAATTTTAGTGCTCACAGTGATGCACCCTTGAGAACAAAAATTTAGTCACATTTGATGCAAAAAATAAATAAATAAATAAATCAAAGTCATATGCTTTACATATGTGTAACCAAAACAAACGACATGAAGTGTTTTTACTGAGGTTTCTCACCAGTCGGTATTTCTGTAGTGTGTTGGCTTCTCTTGTCAGCCATGCCTCCACAGTAGCTCTCTTGCTGAGAAGGGCAGGCTCCCGTAGCTGCCGGTCAGGAGGGGGCAGAGTGGCAAGGCTGGACAGCTGAGCTGGAGAGGGTGTGGACAAGTTAAAGACTGATGAGAACAGAGGCGGTAGAAAGTCTTTAACTTGTGCAAATACTGAATATGTTTTGCCCTCTGGCCCATAATAGTTAACTCAAAAGAAATTCCTTTAGGGAAGTATAGACTTTAAAAACTTCCATTGTGTGTTGACTCTTGTAGAAAAAAAAAAAAAAAAAAAAGCTCTTATGAAATATGTTATGAAAACATTTTTTACCCCCTCACTGTCTGGCATTAAAAAACCTAAATGTTCCCAATCTTTATCAATTTAAGGTTATTGAAAGTAGATCCATTTTCAAAAAGGTTAAATTAATAATATATATTTTTTACTAACATACATGCATTTTATTTAGTTCAATTATTTGCTAATTATTTTATCTGATTATCAAAGTGCCCAACAGTCCTTCACAGTTGAGAGACAATTCTCAGGCAACAATCATCACTTTTCCGTCAATAAAAATGATTATTGATAAACTTCACTTTTATCAGACAACAGGAAATGTGACTGAAAGTTAAAGAGCTTTTGTAAACTGAATTTGTATACTGCTTCTGGGGTAACGGTTTCTTTGTTACCTGAATGTTGGTGCAGGACCTGCTTTAACTGGACTTGGTGCAGCAGCAGATCAGGTGCCCCACATACGGAGGCTATTAGTCTTTGCTAGAGCAGTCGATGGTTTCCATTTCAGAGCTCAGGACCTTGGCTACATGTCTACCTCCCTTCTCTCTTTTCCCATTTCCTGTCTGGTTATTTTGAAATGGAGGCCACTGGTGCGACAGTTGATGTCACTAAAACATGACATCATCAGCTGGGTTTTTACATCTTGTTTAAATGGAAAGGAATTTCTGTGTGTGCACACTGCTGCTGATTTTGAACAAATGCATTCTGGCATTTAACAGAACCAATTTTGGTAATCCAAACTGACCAAAACAGGACACAATTCAATTAATCAAATGTTTATAAAAGCCACACACCATGTCACCTAAACATGTTTCCCTTTTATAGATTTCTTTACTAATTACCCACCACGTAGTTGCTCATTGCAATGTTAGTAAGTCAAATAATTAATTTACAGCAACAACAAGATTGATGTGCGTGCCCTCCGGTCTCACCCTGGATGCGAAGGCTTTCTTGGTACTGGATGATAAAGTACTCCTGGTTGTGCTGGAGCTTGCGCAGGTCATTCTCAGTGTCTTGTGTGAGCAGGCGAAGCTCCTCAAAGGCTTGGTTGATCTGCTGGTACTTCTGAGACATGCTGTCCATTATCCCACCCACCGGAGAGCTTGACTAAATAAAATGTGAAAAATGTAGAGATGGAGGAATGAGAAAGACAAATATCTGTCCACGTGGAAGACTGAATGGTTTATCAGGGTTGTTAATACAAATGGGTAGCCACTGGTGAGCTGTTATTTTAGAGGCCTCAGGATGGGATGATGGGAGCTCTATGTTGCTGTTAGAGTATTTGACAACAAACTCCCCAGCGACTAAAAGCAAATACTGTGGAAACACAGAAAACCGACATGGAATGCATGTGGGCTCGCTGGTAGGCTATGAGTGCACCATGGTGCCATGAAGGTTCAGGCTAAAACAGCATGAAATTAATTTGGTCGCAGTCAATTTCGCAAATAGAAAAAAAACATATTGTGACTGAAAATCAATTCAGAACGTTGGTTTGTTTCAGGGATTTAGAACTCAGGGCCATTGTGTAAACTGAAAAAAAAAAAAAAACAACAGTTCATATGGGATTAAAAGGAAGTCAGCTATAAAATTGAAAAGACGCTAATGTGCTAATGAATCACTTTTACAACAATGTAACAAACGGGCTGACATTTGGTGGACAAACAGCAGAAAAAGAGAGCAGTTTTCCAATTATCCAATTTCTGGATCATCATGTAATTTAGGCTTCACTTAGTAATGTTAGACTCATTCAAGGCTTTGGCATCATCATTGGATGGAGGTGTGTGTGCATGTGTGTGAGTGTGCAGGCAACACACTGCAAATGCCATCTGCATCAAACTTACATTTGTAGCCTCTCTGATGAGCCTCTGCTCTGTGTAAAGGATGTGTTTGATACACCGAACCAGCTCCAGAGGACAGCGGTCATACGTGCTCTGAAAGAAAAGGAGAGCATGAACCATGTTAAGACCAATTTAGTATCGTCAGAGAAGCTTGTTAAAATCTGGAGTGAATGCTGGAGACATGCTAAAATCAATTAGCACACCTCAGTGACGGAAATCTCAACTTTCCATAAAGATAAGAGGATACTGTGGTACTTTCACGGTGACAAATAATTTGTGAAATTGCATTTTTTTAAAACTTAAAATAAACATCTAAAAGTAAACAGATTAAAATCCACTATATTAAATATGAGCCCAGCATCATGGTTAATAAGTTATTCCATCTGAATTTCCAGGCCAGATTTCAGGCTTGGGAAGAAGCTAGTCACAGGAATATTTCTGTGAGCAGGGAGTTTGATCATAAATAGCAGTGTTGGTTGGTTACCGTAACCGACTTGGGCTGTTCTCTTGTTTTCCTCCATGCGGATACAACCTGTTCTCAAAACACTCACTGTGTTGTGTGCTCTTTCTAAGAACCACTACAAGGAAGGAAACTGAGCTGAACACCTGTGCCTTCTAAACATCTATCCTGTTTCATTGTAAGCAACTCTAATATTTTGCTGAAAACATAACTTGGCACGTTGTTGGCTTCTCTTTTTTTTTTTTACTCACTGGAGATCACATGTATATTCATTAACTGAAACAATTTTAAAATTAAAATAATAAAATTATTTATTCATTAGTAGCTACTGCTTCAACTGGCTCACTTCGTACATGTTTCATGTGAATGAAAACATCCAAGTTATGATTGCAGTTAAAAAGCATTAGAAAAACACATCCATCCATCCTGCTAAATACTTGTACTCATGAAAGTCAAGATGATGATGCTGATGAGGATGAAAGTTATGCTGGAACTGTGACAAATTTGTTGTCTGATCCATTATGGTACAACAAGGCAGAATCAGCGGTCTTCAGCGTCTAAGGCTTTTGTTAACTGTCTCTGTAGAAAGTATAACTCCATTAGCACAGTTTATTTGTTGTTATGAAACCTCACTCAGCTTCCATGGCTAATATCAGCATTTATTATTATCTAAATATCTGCACAAAAGTTCTATCCAGTCTTTTTTTTGTGTGTGTGCTTTTTAAACTTGCTTCAAGGAATGTTCCTTAAATTTTTGAAAATAGTGTTTAGCAATAGCATTTCTTTGAAGAAGAGCACAAGCAGAGGAAGAACTTACAAGTCTAAAAATGTCAAAAGAAGATTATCAGAACTGAAAGACACATTTTTAAAAAATAGGGAAGAAAATTTAGCAAAGTCGTCACAGAAGATATTTAAGGCACATTATCCTTTAGCTGATTATTTGATGTCATGTCTTCAGCTCACACTTCTTGCAGAATAATGTTGATGCCAAAACACTATTTTATGTGAGTCACAATAAAACCCTACTTATACCTCTCCTTTGGTAAGTTGCATGTTAATGTGTAGACAAAAACACCGGATCATTAATTGAGTTTGAGTCTTTTTTTATGCCTAAATGGTTTACATGTCAGGGGTAATTGACTTAACAACCACAAGCAAAATGTCAAGTAGTGCAATATAAAAAACAAATGAGAACCTTTGATAAGACCTCCAGAAAACCCAGAGGATATTTCACACCAACATATATAAAAACTCTTGGTTCTTTTAAAGCATGACAAACAGGAGTGACTCAATAGATAAACAAAACTAAAAACTAAAATTACCTTGAGTTGGTTAGCGTAGTGACCCAGTTTGATTTTAA
This sequence comes from Poeciliopsis turneri, assembly GCA_922788865.1. Lineage (NCBI taxonomy): Eukaryota > Metazoa > Chordata > Actinopteri > Cyprinodontiformes > Poeciliidae > Poeciliopsis > Poeciliopsis turneri. The sequence continues at coordinate 1,092,426 of CAKLNU010000542.1, forward strand.
GAAGGAAGCCATCTTCTCCAACCTGGTGCTCAGCCTTGTTTTGCAGCTCTTGTATCAGACTGTCCAAGAGGCGTTTAGCTTTGAACTCCTCCTGTGGATTCTCCAAATCAACAGCATCCCTAACAACACACATACATGCACACAAAAGAAATGTGAAATTCATGCGCATGTACCAATGGCAGAAGGACTCCTGAAGCCTTGAACGGAAACAAACTCACCAGAGCTGGCTCTCTATCCAATGGGATAGATAATGACGGACTTCAATGGGGAAGTGCTGGCCGTACAGTGACTGCATCTGGTGAAGAGCATCTCCCTGAAGCTGCTGGGCCTGGATCCACACTGCCATCATCAACACCCTGAAGCTGCAAAGGAATCAGATAATTAGTACAGTCAATGACAAAGCTTAAAGCTGAGGTCAAACAAAGCATATTGTCTAAACACTGTCTAATTGTGTTTGACAATTAAACAGTTTGCAAAGACAACTGTGCAAATGACTCCTGAAGAAGTCGGCATAATAAGCAGCCAATGTTGGATTTCTACTTTCTTTGATACTTTTGCAATAAGGAGCAGTATGTCTGTACATTTACATGTTTTCTGAAACAAACAAACAAACAGAAATTTACAATGCTTTTGACCACAACACGAAACTTAGACAGAACTGAGTGAGGTACTAAAATAATACACCGTCAGTCTATACAGTTAGCTTTATAAGATGTCAAGTTTAAAATATAAAACTTTAAATCTTTTTGATGATGTAAGTGACACTGAATGGTCTTTTGGTCCAAATACATTTAGATTTGCCGAGGCTTTTAGGAACACTACTGATTCAGTGTTTCTAAAACCAAACTAAAAGCAGAGGCTACAATGAGTTTCCGTACTTCACTGGTTTGGAACCAAGTCCCTTAAAACATGAGATGTGCAGAAACATGACTGAAAATATTATTATTCAGTGCAACATTTCTATGAAAATTAATATTAATACAATATTTTAAAGTTCATTCTAACAATGTCTGACATAGTATGTCATTAAAATTGGTTTACATTTGTCTTAGTCTGTACAATGTTAATGTAATTGTACATCATGTCTTTTTCATAGTTTGACTGGCTCTGCAACTTATAGTCTTGAATATTCTTTTCTCTTCGTGAAGCATTTTTAGAATGATGCGCTAAAAGTTAATTCATACTGGCTGTTATTAACCAAGGTCTTCTGAAAGCTAAAGCTGGAGTAACAAGTCCACTGTGCTCCACATTCTGAAACTGCAGCTACAATTTTCATACCTTGTCTGTGATCTGTTGTCCAGATGAGACATTGTCTACCCAAACAATTTAATTTAATTCTGGAGGGACGCACAAGAGGCACCACCTGTGGAGTGCAATCTCTGGACAAAGTCACTGATTTAACTGTAAAACAATTTTTGAATGGCTTATAATTATATGTACCTATGACTTCAAGATGCAGCATAAAAAGGGCAAGCAGCAGTAAACGTCACCAACAAATTGTTTGGTGTTGATGCATGCTGTTTCTGTTCCCCGGTTCTGAGAGGAAAATAATAATTATACTTTTTGAGGTTTCACCATTCAAATCCATGGGATACATTCAGAAAAGTACAGGTTTACAGTGCATGAGGTTATTTTTCTTATTTCAAGCATGGCTGCTCCCACACTCAGTTAAGGATATTACAATTCACAACTTGGTGCATAACAGCAGACATTTTCAATAGTACGTCATAGAGGTAACTAAATCAGTCAATAAAAAAAAAAAAAATTATCTCTGACCTGGACTATTTGGGAGGTATTTGAAGTGTGTCTGTTGCAGCTAAACCTCTGTTGCAGAATTTCCTCCAGCTGAAGCAAATGCTTGCAGGACCAGGAAGCCCCTATTCAGAGAGTCTGATCACTTCAATTGGAGAAATGTCCTCTGATTTCAAAATTTAAGCTGAAGTGGTGCTTGTAATTCCAGTCTCCAGTGAGACAGCAGACTGTGGATTCATCCTCTAGAATCTAGATCAGGGGTGGGGACTCCTGGTGCTCGAGGGCCAGTCTCCTGCAACTTTTAGATGTATCTCTACTTCAACACACCTGAGTCAAATAATGAGGTCATTAGCAGGACTCTGGAATGCTAATGCAGTCAAGTTTTCCAGAGTCCTGCTAATGACCTCATTATTTGACTCAGGTGTGTTGAAGTAGAGATACATCTAAAAGCTACAGGAGACCGCTCCTTGAGGACAAGAAGTGCCCACCCCTGCACTAGCGGGTGTGCAATTCAAGTTCATGTAGACTAGGAGGAAAATTTGAGACTTAAATTTCAGGCTGCAACAAATCATTTAAAATTTAAGTGCAATCATTTGGTTTTATTATTTATATGTAGTTACTAGGGTCACATTTTAAAAATACATGACTGGGTTTTTTTTTTTTTTTTTTTTACATTTATAACAATGATGGACATGAGAAAGTCAAGCACAACTTCTTCTTTTTAGTGAAAGACTTCTTCAGAAATCAAAAGTAAGTGCCTGAAGGCATTCTTGAGATCACTGTCATGTTATTGGTCTAAATATGAGCCTTACTATGAAAAAGGAAAGCAGCTATAAAGTCTTTTCCAGTCAACTGAGAATTCTTGAACACTTACCTCTCAGAAATGGTGACATCATTTGACTACTGTATTTGTATGCCATTTCCAAGAGGTTTTGTCATCGTGCCTTTACCTTTAACCTTTTGAAGTATGATTCCAATTGTGTGTCAAACCAGTTCAGGGTCTTTGCTTTCTTTTTGTTTTTACTCCTCTTTGACACTTTGAGAATTCATTTGATTCAGCTATATTTTAAACAAGCAACAAATTACCACATGTTTAAGGTGTTCCATCTGAAGAACACCTGATGCATCTAGAGAAGCCTTTGATTGATTGCATGAAGTAGGACTGAGATGATGCCAGATTGGCAACTATGTCCAAACAAGATGGTAATTCTCTGGTTTGCACGCAAAAATGTTAAAAGAACATAGACTTAAAAATGAAGAAGAATCTCAAAAACTGTATGCATGGAGATTTGACTAAAATTGGAACACAAATGACTAAACTTCCTGAGGAGCAAAAACTTCCTCAAAGTTATTTAGTTTTTCCATCTTAAACCATAGCAGCAAGCTCCTGATATCTCTGCGAGACGCCTGCTTTCACTCTGAACAAGGCTTAAACATGTTCTTCCGTTATCCTTAGGTTAAAAGCTGTTGTGTTGGGTCAATGCCACTTGTTTCCAGTCAACACACCCACTCAGCTTTCTCAAAAGTGGCTCAGTCACTGTCAGTAAAAGGCAAAGAGAAATGAGTATGCGGGAAGTTTGTGGTGTACATTTGTCATGTTTGTGTGTGCATGAGTATATTTGTAGGTGTTTGTGGTGTCGGTGGTTCTGCTTGACATTGTGTGCATCTTTTGTGTATATGTGCATGTCTAATTCACACAAAGAGATCTACACATAGCTTCTTTACTATAACAAAACAACCAAACACAAAGGGAAGTTCTAGATCCTGTGTCTCTCGCACTTCTCTTTCACTTTTGTTTCTCAGCAGCTTATTTCCAAAATCTTAACTTCCATTTATACACGCCGTGGTAGTTTTTGTAACTTTCTGCTTCTTTTAATACAATTCCTTTTAAGGACTCAGATAAGTCAAAAATCAAGAGATTCAGTTACGAAAAACGTTGCACATGGTTGCTAATAATGCCTGAAAAAAAGCTGCTTTACTGCCGATAACAAAACAACTTTGTTCTGAAAAGAACATCTCATGACTTCAACACATGACTTTCTGTCATACGTCAAATGAGTTATTAGCCAGCTGGTAAATAAATTTATTTAATATAAAACTCAAAACTCTGTTCTTCATCTCATGTGACCTTTTGAAAGATGTGTGCTGTGTTGCAATTTACCCCTCATATGGCAGCTGGGCCTAATATAGCCTATGTGCTAATCAATTTCTACTAAGGGCAACTCAAAGCACCCTCCACAATTATTGATAACCCTGGTAAAGATGTGCACAAAAGACTTAGAATAGATGGTTGTTATGGAGATCTGGTGACCCTAAGAAGGCATGATTTGCTGCAGTTCTGTAACAGTGAGCTTTGGGGTTTGAATCTCCTCAATTTAAACTTGGCTCGTCCTCTAGCCTGGTCTCTAATATTATTTTGTTTTCATAATTGCATTAGATATGTGCAACTTTAGTTGCATTTATTTTATAGAAACTATTAAAAGGGTGTGGATGATTGTTTGAAATCAACATTTCTTAAAGATGAATAAATTATTTTAACTTTTTTTAAATAGAAGTATGACTCACTTACTGTTTTTATCTAAATTCTTCAATCTAAGCTGAATGCATTACAACAAGCACATTTATTTCAAGCCTTTTTCCCATCCTCAGCATGGGTACCATCAGGCTTAGAGGTCACTGCACATCCTTAGATGCTATCTCTAGCATTGCTCAAATCTTTGCATTTGTATCACCTTGAATATATCGATGAAAGACTTTTACTAAAGGTTAATTTCTAGAGACCAGAGATGTTTGCGCTGCTCAAGTATTCAGGATTTCTATGTGAAGCTCGCCTCTTAATATTTTTTTTGAATGAAATACATAATAGTTGGTTGGTTTATGCTTCTTCTTTTTATAAAGGCACTAATGAAGCAGAAAAGTCGAACAACATGAGTTAGGCTATAAGCTTTAAAAAAGCAACACGCGATGCACCCGATCTAAAGAAATTCAAGAACAGTTGAAATACAAAGTCACACATAAGTCCAAAAAGCTTTACTTGGCTGTTTTTAAGACTTTAGGACAGTGGGGATCCTTCCCAGAAATGTTTGATGTATCAAAATAAATCTGACACATAACTTCACTGAGATGTTTGAAAACCAATTGAGATTTTTGAAAACATTACACAGTTCCTCTATGGTGACGTAAGGAGCAATATAATTCACTTTTTTATTTCTTTAACAAGTGAAATAACTGTCAACTGTATTTTACGTTTACTCAGGTTATCTTTGCCTGATCATAAAATGTGCTTGCTAAACTGAAACCTGTCACTGTGACAACAAATCTGTAAGGGAGCAAATACGCTTTCATTTCACTAGAGTTGTTCCTGTTAAACTTAACATCTTTTATCTCTCTCAATTGTTCAAATGAATGAAAACCAAGTGAATCCCAAAAAGACAAAATAAGTGAAATTCAAATGTGCGACATAGACATTTTATCTGCCAGGGAATCAGCAGCGAGCATCAGCACATGAGCTATCAGCTGATTGGAGGAAGAAACCAACAGGAAGAGCAGAAAAACCTTTCTACCAGCTCTTTCTGTGACACCCACTGTGTGTAGCTTTGTTTCTGAACCATCCATGCATCAGACACATATGCCCACAAAGAACTGGTGGGAACTGAAGCTAAAAAGTTTTGTTGCACTGCTTTACAAATCTGCCTGACACTTTAACAGCTGTTAAAGGTGCAGGCTACTGGGACTGCTCACCACAAACACTTCCATTCTCACCTCTAACAGGAAAGTAACATCTTTCGCAGCAAAAAGCTTCACTATTTCCACGATTTCTAAATACCTTGAACTGAACACAAGACATCAAACATCCCTATTTTTTTCCTTCTCACAACAAGTACAAGACAACTTCTGCAATATGGCATGGCTCTAGAGGGGAGGAGGAGAAAAAAAAAAACTTACCTTCAGGTTTGCGCTACTATGTAACAGCAGGAAACTCTAAAGTGGAGCACCACTAACTTGTGACAGACAGAAAGTGAGAGAGTGAAAGAGACAGACAACTAGAGAAAGAAAGACAGAAGAGATAGAGAGACCAAATGGAGGAAGTGAGTCAACCTTGGGTGCTTCTGAGGAAGCTTTCTATTTCTCACAGGGAAGAGAACTTCAACAAAGGGCCTGGGGAGGTTAAGAAAAGGGTGAAAGGAAAAGTCCAGTGAATGGATTTCTCTTTATTTCAGTTCTCCATATCTTGACAATAAGCTAAAATAATTATGAAAAGCATAAATTCTTTAAAAAAAAAACTAACGCTTCATCAGGCAAATTCATCGAAGTGTTATTATACAGGAATTCAAAAGATGCAGCAATTAAGACATTTGTGGGAAAACAGCAAAAGCCACAACGATGTTAGAAATGGGGACTGGAAACTGTCTTATTTTAAAAGAATGAAACAAAGTAATTCTGAGCAATTACTAGAGAACTTTAATGTGCTTATTTGTGAAACTCAAGAATGATTACAATTACTTCAAATGTTTCTGGATTTCTGAAAACTATTTTATAACTGCTCTAAAAGGTGTAGTTTATTTGAAAAAAAAAAAAAAGAACATTTATATTCTTAGAGTAGTTTCATACAAAGTAAATGTGTGAATTGCAATACACAAAGAATACAATTTCCCATGACCTTACTAATGTTGTATTTCAAGTTAATAGTGTTTTGTATTGCATCTTGTCTCCACCCATGGAGGATTTGATGAGGTTGTGGGGTGGTCTACTCCAACAAAGGATGTCTACATCTTTAGGTGAGTTTTAATGAGCTACCAGACTTATTTATTTCCTGATTCACTCAAATTATGTCATTTCTTGTGTCCTTTACAGGCTTGTGTTAAATCACTCACTCTTACCTATGGCCTTCTCCCTTCTATATGTGACATCAATTTCATAAAACTCCTGTGTTGACTTTCAGTTTCAACGTGCAACTCCAAGATGAACAACGGCTACTGAAAACTTTCTGGAGATAACTTTGCTTACCTTAAAATAAAACCCTGCAACCCTAACCCATAGCCGTACTGAAAACAAATACTGGCAAAACCTTTTTATCAATAGCACTAATTCCTATAATATAGAAAAATGTTTAGCCCATTTAAATTCCCATTCATTAATTTCATTCCAATACAATTAAATCAGAAACCCAGATTCAAAACCAATGACATACAATCAAATTCAATGTAAGCTATATCAGTTCACTCACATTCAAACATTCAGTGGTAATTAGTGAAAAGTACTTCTAGAAAGCCAAACAGACTGTAAAAGGTTGCTGATTGAGTAATTCCTCTCCACAGCAGGCATGTGGTGACAGTAGAGATAAATCACTTCTTTGAACAGGAAGAACTTTAATATGTTGGCTTGTGGCTGAGAGGATAGGTCACGACAAAGTTATTTTCTTTACTGGAGAACTCACTGTTAATGGCTGTGACTGATAATTATGGAAGGTGTGAAGAAAAATGAAGAAAGTACGCCGAATTAATAGCAACAGTTCATCTGTGTAAGGCAGACACACAGCTAGAGGTGTGGGCAGGCATCCTGCTGGACATATTTCATTCTTCATCACAAAGCAAAATGTTTATCCAATTACATTAAAAGGTCTACTGGAATCTTCATTTTCTCTTTAGAAATGTGTTTTGACAGACCTTAAGGGATTATTATCAGGTTTAGGTTTTCTAGTTACACCGACTTGTCTGATTTTTGTTGCTACAACAACTGAACTTGTGTCACACAAAAGAAGCCATAATGATTTGAGGGAGCTGCGTTATCTAAACTACAACCAGACAGAAAGTCGAGTCTCTTATGAAAGATAAAAAAACAAGAGAATCGGACTTTGAAATTTGGGGTCGTCATGACTCAGCCAGTTCTCATTCCTGCCTGGACTCCAAAGAGACAGAACATCAGGAAACCATTTGCTGATAGAAAACCCCAGACAAATATACGAGCATCTTTATTTTTCTGTCTGGGCCTTTGGATTCGTTCTTTTAACCACATCTGTGACCCCATTTCAGTTAACTCTGTTACTGTGAAAACGGCACTTCGGAAAAAACAATATTGTTTCTTTTAAATCACACTTGCCTCAAAAATTTGTAAGGGTCAAAGTGCATCTTACGACAATAAAAAAGTAAGCCGTATTTTATGTAAGTTGAACTATTTCCAGTTTGGTAATGCGGGGTCATCAAAAAGCATTCAACCCCCTGTTTTTGCTTTTGTTTCACATTTAGATTATTCCTATTATAGGAAATTTTTTAGACATATAGTGACTCAATTTAGCAAGGGAAACATTTTCTTTTTTTTTTCCAATTACAGTTTTTTCCAATAACAGATTGGCCATCGTTGGCAGCAACAACTGCCATCAAACATTTGTGATCATGACTAACAAAACGTTTTTGCAGAAATATTTTTCTTTCACCCACATTGAAGGATTTTAATTTTTTTTTTTAACATGAACAGTTTAAAGCCATGCAAAATCTTAATAGTAAACCACACTACAACCTTCATTTTGTAGGCTCAGAAAATCAGAAGAAGAGTCTGTAGTCTGTCTTATATCATTGTCTTTTGTCATAATCTAGCAAGGTACTGGCTTAAAAGTCAGATTGAATTGATGTACTAGTAATGGCAGGCCATGCAGATCTTATAATAAAGCAGTCCCAGAAAAATACACTTTTAGGTATTTTTGCTTCTTTTGGCCCATGCTAGATGGGGCTTTGTGTTCTTTTTGGTTGTTGATTATGGCCTTGAAGTTTCACCCTAAAGATGGAATTTATGCCCAGTGTTTTAGTTAACATTCAACCAGGAACACTGACTTTGACTAAGCCAAGTTAGGTCCTCAGAGATCTTCTTTTTAGATGTTGTTCTTCTTACTTTTATAACATCCTGGAAGAGTCGTTAATGTGGTCTTGGATTAATTTTGACAGACTGAGCAACGTTCTAAACTGTTGCATGTTTTTTGTAAGTTTGTGGATAATGGCTCTCCTTGTGGTTAATTGGAGTGAACCTCTCTGAGGCTCATTCAGGAGATGTCAAGAGCTTCGTTCATCTGTTGTTGAATGTCTTCAGACGAAGTTATATTCTACAGTGTTGATGGTCGTTCAACTTTAGGTTGTCGGGCAGGTTCTGTTCATATTATTTATTAATTGCAGAAGTCTGGCAGAAGTCATGCCTTACTGTGAATTTCCAAAAAGTTAGCTTGTTGTATACCAATGGAGAATATTAGTGGTGGCCTATATCATAACCATAGATACATTAGAAGGAAAAGGGAAACAACTGCATTGAGATAAAAAAGTTTCTTTCATTACTTTACCTTGAATAATAATAGATTCATTTGAGTAAACTATAAAAGCATATTCTTCTGAGGCCATGGCACTGACAATCACTTATTTCTAGAGCTGCATCAAAAAGCAGTAGAAAAAGGTTTACTGAGGCAGCTAAAGCAATTAGTGAGCCTGAAATTGATGATTGCTAATGTGTTTTTCTTCCCGTAACCCAGCCAAAAGGACAATTAGCTCAGTTTTCAAGAGCAATGGTGCTTAATGAGTGAAAAAGCCTCTTGATCTACTGGCAAACGACAAAGTTTTTATCAGAGCAAATGATTCACTTCATTATTCCACTATCTTAGAGTAGGAGATAGGAAATGGATATGTCAAAAATGAAGACAAACGTTCTGCTTTAACCTCATTAGTGACAAGTTTAAGCTTCAGTATTTATGTTAAATAAATACTCCTTATTGCTTTGATTGGACTGTTTTTTAATCTTACATCACTCTAACATGTACATGTTATAAAAGTACTGTGTTGGTGCAATTTAGCAATGGTTCAATGAGCCACTACTTTCAGGAAATATATTTCTGAAAGTAAAAAAAAAGACCTTCAATCAAAACATGAGCAGTTCTAATCTGAAGCACTCAAATTCATCACTGCACCTTTTTCAGGCCCCCTGTAGGCGCCCACCAAGTCCGAGGCAAATCTAAAAAAGTTAAAAGCAGACATGCAAATAAGATTACCTCACCTTTTACTTTGGCCCATAAAAGAACTCCAACAAACTCTTTTATCTTTTACAGCCTTCCTTTTGTGAAAGAATGAAAATAACCTTGACAGCTACTTCAAACACATTCTCACACAGAAACATATTTCTTGTTTTCCAGTAGGAATTACCTGCACACAGTTCTGCCAGTAACTTTTTCCCTTCATTCTATCATTTTTCTCCTCGTCTCTCACACACCAACAACATATGCTGCTGCTGTACCTATCCATTATCCTCATAACACACAGAGCTCATTTCACTCACTTTATGAAATGACAATCAAAAGAAATTCGACTCGACTTCATGTTTTTTCTCCCCCTTTCTCTTGTGCAAAGTGTTATATTTATGGACTTTGAGTTCAAGCCAATATTCCTCATTCCATCCTCACAATACTGGCAATGATGCAGGGAACAACTTATTTGAATTTTCTTGGAGCCAATATGTAAAACCATGGCATATTTATGAGCAAGGGACTCACTGGATGACAAAGCAAGAGTTGAATCCCAACTTGGATTATGCAAGAGTGAAAAACAAACTAATCTAAAATCCATTCTCAAGCAGCTGTAGAGGCTGGTTGTATCGACTCAAAGACATAAAGCACATTACTGCTTACTAAATTCAGACTTCTTCTGATTCCAGATGGGTTCCTCAAGTCAGGTGACCTGTGTAGATAAGATAGCCTTCAAGTGTGAGTCATTGAAGGGTGAGACAGAGATATAACTGTAGAAAAGAGGTCAAATACCAAAAAGAATCAGGCTTTTAATGTGACAGCTGTATGATCTAATATAAAGAACTTGCTACACTAGAACCAGTCAGCTGATAGAAATTAAAGTGCATCTCAAAATCGCTGTAATATGCAGGTTTCTGTGATGCAAAAAAATTGGATAATAAATCATTAGATACTTTCTCCAGCTTTGATAGGGTTTACGTCCTACAAAAATAAAGTGAAAACAAAATGTTCTGTTTGATGAAGAAAATATTTTTTAAAGAGCTGCAATAGTCTGGCTGTATAAGTATACACTCTTTCTTTATGAATGCATTGTTAATGCACTCTTTGATTCAATTTCATGATTCAGTCTTTATTCCTAGCATGAATTATACTAAATGTGATTAACTTGACATAAAGTAAAAAGGTATTGGTGTGAAGAGGGACGCAAAAACAGTAGAACAGTGATGTTGCAGGAACTGTACTTTTATTCTAAACTGATGAAAAAATTAGACTCAATGAAGCAGTCAGGAAGCTGTCAGCAACAGATAAAGAAGCTGCAGACATTTTTGAGACAATTTCAAAATATATGTTGATCACTGCGAAACAGTGTTAGCATTTTGATCTGAGGTTGATTTTCTTCAGATGAAAAAAGGCCACCAAAGTCTTGCATTTGTAACAATGTTGGTAAAAAGTGCAGTGAGGACATATTCCAATTTTCTTCTTTCCTTTCTTTTAAATGTGTGTATCCTACTCTATGTGACCTTTAGCATTATTGGCAATGTCATTATGTCTGCTGTGAGTTTTTGTTGCCATGAGACTCTATCCTGCTGACAAAATATTGCATTAGCATGAAAAATAAAACTTTGGAACTATTAAAATATATTGGCCAACAATTATTGCAAACCAAAGAGTCTTTTGCACTTTGAGCAAACTGACAACTGAGCAATGATAATGTAAGGAGTTTGTAAGGACAGATGAAAATGTGAACAATTTTGACCAGAAACTTTCAGATATCAGACTGAAGATAAGAGGGTTTCCATTTTTATTAACCACAGTGAATCCAAGCATACATCAAAAACAACTACAGGATGCCATCAGTGGGTGAAAGTCACATTTTATAATAGCCTGCCCAAACTCCTGAACTCATGTTAGAGGAATCTGTAGTATAACCTGATGCAGACAATATATGTCATAATTTCCTGAACCTTTGCAAGGGAGAGCAGGCAAATATTTTGATCCAAAAAGAGCTCTACAAAGTAATGTGTTAAATATGTTAAAGGCTAAAAAGGTTTTAAATGTTTTACCATGGTCTCATTTTTATACATCTCAGAAACTTGAACTTTTAACAACCCAATTCAGTGGGTTGCTCTGCGACAAATACTCATAACACAGCAGGTCCCTTCCTTACTCAAGTTATATTCTGATGTACTAAAGTGCAAGCAATCACTCTACCCATTCAGGGAACATGACCAACTGTCCTTGAATTGACACTTATGTCTATGCTGTCCCTTTTTAAGCTTCCCACAATGAGAGCACAGGATTAGCGGTGTGTAACGCGTGTATTTTAAAGCCCAGCCAACAGGTTTCGGGGTCACAGAATATCTATGTGCCTTCATTTACCTGACTTTGATTTTTAAATAAACACAAACTCGTGTCACCCACTCTTTCCTCTGAGGAAAACTGCCATTCATCAGCACAAGCACTTCCTGTTAGGAAACTGAAGTGCCACCCACCCATTGAAAGCAATCTTGCCATGTGTACGAAAAAGGATGTCACATGAATCTACAAGTAGCTTACAGTATAACATTTTGATTGATTAACGACACAACTATAAGAAAAACTTCACTAAGGACTTTCAAAGAGATATGCCTTTTATGTACCCACATGTACAGCTTAAGTGTCCACTTGTAGACATTGAATTAGGTCTTATTAGATATGAAATTCATAAAGTAATGGCAATGAAGTGAGAAGACGCAGGCAACTTTCTTTGTCTTCTTGCTTACATGTTTCTGATATTTGTGCAAGATTGCCTTACCTTGTGCTCTGTAGTTTTCACCAGCCATGATTTCCTGAAAAGGCTTCCTGTTACAGAGCATTAAACACCATAACAGACAATAGGGATCAGCAATTAAGCATTGCTGAGCTCAATATCAAAATTTTTGCCACACGTTAGGCAAAGGCTAGTTCATAAGAACCTTTTTTATGTTTTCACTCTGTTCCGGTCTCACAGTTTTATGACGCAATTACAATTATCTCATCGTTACCAGTTGGTTATAGGACACCTGTCTGACAACGTCTCGACCTCTTCAATTATTCATTCTGGCTGGAGGGCTCCATCGAGGAAACTTCATCTTGAGAATGATGACATCTACCTTCCTTTCGTGCAAGTTATGGAGTTATTTGCTACACAGATCTGGACCTTTAACAATTCTTTGTCAAGGTTTCCTCGGCATTGCTAAGCCAGTTTGGGACTTATTACTGCCTGCACAATTCATGAAAAGTAATTTGTTTAATGGATTAAATAATGTCTACAATCAACGTCAGACAAGATCTCACTGCAAAGACAGGAACTATCAGTGGTGGTTAATCCATCAATTAATTGTACACATCAATTTATACTAAACCATTCAGGTCATTTTTAAAAGACCTCAGCGTCATGGTCACAAAAATCTACAACTGCTTTCGTCGTAATTAATAAATAGGAGTCGTAACTTCTTCCAGCTTGCCAAATATTATATGGACATGCAGAGTGTGAATAAATGCTACTTGAAATATAGCCCACCAAAAATTACATCAAATCGGTTCCTCCTGATGGCAACATATTTTCATTGTGCCAATAGCCTTTTCTAATGATTGACACTTTATAATGCAAACATAAATAAACAAAAAAATAATAGTACAAATGTTTCTCTTGCTAAGTTTATATTGACAATGTCATGTTTGAAATGTTATGTTACAAAGAAATATAACACTAAAGAAAATCAAAAGATACAGCCTGAAAGCATCCCTTTATCTCCCTATCAACTTTTTGAGTAGAAATTTCAATCTTGTTAAGTTTAATGAGTTTCCAACTCTTTTTAAGTAAAAGCGCCAGGCTTGAACAGAGCATGTATGCTGGAATTGATGATGTGGAATTCACAGTAATTGCAAAGTAAGTGATCAAGCTCCATCATTCCCTGAGGTTTTATATATTTACAGTGAAATATATACTGCAAAAACTATGGTGCTAGTTAGCTTTTGGTGGGTTCAATGAAATCAATAATAGCCTGTTTTATCATGACTTAAATGCCATAAATGATATGGTGTCAAATGACGATGGAGGAGTGGTATTTTTTGTGGAATTATATGTTTGGTTGATCTAAAGAGTAGAAAAAAATGTGATAAAACAACATAATGACATTTAAAACTAAGGCTATTATAAAAATGTTAACAATGTTCTACTGATGATCAAATAACTGTGACTAAAATTTCACTGGAAACACAGTGAAATCGATGTAATGGGACAAAAGGACATGGTAGACTTGGTGTCACAAAGAAACACATGACAACCATTTGTGCCAGAAGGGCTAAGGAAGGGACAGATGACTACAAGGGGATCTTTGTGCCGTCCAACCTGCCTGGAGGTTATGTTGCTATGCTCTAACCCCACATCCCATCACGCTGTCAACATGAGGAGGCTCACTCATTAGCTCAATAATGTGCGCGTGTGTACGAGTCTGCAAATGTTGCTCATTTAAATTTATGTCTATCGTCATGACACATGGCCCATGTTGTTTTTGTATTGTGGAAAAACTTTAATTAAATATGTCTCACAAGACTAAGTGAACACTAAAAACAAGGAACAGATCTAATGGCTAAATCACATTAAGAGCAAAGCATCTCTGACCTGCAGGCTCTTTCTTTCAGCCTCTGTGTCAGCTTTTGCTGGGATTTCTCCATGCATCAGGCTACACCAGAAATAGAGCTGAATACTGTCACCATCACACCGTCACATTAGCAAAATGAGGTTATTTTTGTACACTGAACAAAACACAATAACCTCGCACCGAGCTAAAAACACGGTTACTCAAATTCTTCAACCTACACCAGCCAGGTAAAAATAAACTGTCCACCTTGTCTTTAGATAGAAATCTCATTAAATACATTGTGCACTAAAGGTAATATAGCAATCTTACAGTATAAATTCTGTAAATAAAGTAATATGTCAATATATAGGGACACTTATGTGTTAAAAATAAACAATAATAGCACCTTTTAAGTAGCCTAAAAAAACAACTGCTAGAAACATGATAAACTCCCATAATTTGTCAGAACATCAACAGTGAAAAACATTTGTAGTTATTGAGAAAATGGAAAGTCAGATGGATGAAAAAACTCTCCTTTATACTTACTTCTCTGTCCCAATATGTTCCTACAGCTATGTTTTGGTGAAAAACAAAACGTTTCCAGTAATTTTTGAAGTGTATTTGTTTATTTTATGAACAATTACTTCACTTGATCAGTGGTTGTTTCTTTAAAAACAAAAATCAGTTCAGTTAACACTATTATAACAGAAATAGAAATACAACAGGACAAAATTAGAAAAAAATAGCATTCTTGTCAGTCACATAATATACATTTCTTTTTTATAAAGATGTTAAAACCTCGCACTGAGCTTTTTTTCCTTTCGTTTTCAAAGTTGGAAAAAGAAACAAAGGACTTCTAAAGTCCTTATCTCAATATGTGAGAGTTATAGAGTTGCAGTTCTATTTTGAAATAAATAGACTGCATAAACACAAAATCATTGGTTGACTAATGGATCCAGCAAGTCAGACAATAAAATACTATATGTTACTATCAAACAGAAAAAGTTATATTCTGAAGAGAGACTATGTTTGCTTTGTGTACCTCCTTCTCCTTTGCACAACGATGCACCACACTGTGTCAGACAAGATGTAATTCTTTAAGGAGAAAAATATGGCCCTAGGTAGCTTGTTTCCAGCAGTGCTAACTGGACGCCTGAGGACATTGTCGACTGGCTGTGATTGTGAGCAACAGCAAATAAAAGCAAAGAATCATGTCTGACAGATGTAATATGCCGCCCTGTCACTCAAATGATCAAAGCCCTGTGCAGATTATTGTGTACATATTGTCTGAACATGAAAAGAAAATATCAAACAGCCGGGCGAAAATAAGTTTAAGATTGCAGACATTGCTCAAAACGCTACTCAACTTCCAGCTCTACATTCAGAAGAAAAAACTGAATGTAAGAGTAACCTATTTATAAATAAAACATGTGCATAAATTTCATCTGACTTGCTTGTCATGCAGTTGAAAACTTCTAAATGGAACATTTGAAAAAGAGCCAAAAGAAAAAAAACGGCATTGCGACAGCCACTTCTTGACAAAAATACAGAAAATGTCATCTTAAAAGAAAATCTTGTAGCTTCTTAATCAAAGTATGTCATGTGAGCCTTAAGATCTTTTTCCTTGTTAGCTAAGGACTTTAAGTTGCCAAAGCATGTGTTTTCCTTGTATTGACGATATAAATTAAAAGTGTTAATGAGCACTATTATATATCAGCATAGGAGATCATTTAACTTTAGAGTCCAAAAAAAGACATGAAAGAACAATCCAGTCGATATTACCTGGTAAAAAATATATACATATGATTGTTTTTATAAATTAACAAAAAACTTACTCCATTTTTTACATTATTTGTAATTCTCAAGCAAAATGTTTCAAACTTAATGAGGTTTGCAAAGTAAATAAAACTGATTTATTCAAACTTTCCGAATCTGAACAAATCCAAAAGTAAAATCATTTTACTTTAAAAGAGTTACCTAGTAAATACGACTCAAGTCTTTGTTTTTTTGTCTGCTGATAACCATGGTTCAGATATCTGATGCCTCAAATAGTCCCGACAAATACAGTAAAGCCTAAAATAAAAAAATTTAAACTGATGAATAATAAGGTATGGATCATACATAATAAATAAACGTGAAGGATTTTGACGAGTCAAAAGTAAGTACATTTTAATGCACTAATCTGCTGCGAGATGGAACTCATGTAATTAAATTTTATTTTCAACATATATTTTAAAATTCCAGTTATACTTCATGTTTACATTTCTGGACGTTTGAAGACATTTGTTGTACTGCCAAGTGGGACAGATACCACCATGTATAGAAAATCCTGCAATCATACAGTTTTGATCCACGTGTGTCTAATATAAAGAGTCCCCATCCTGATTTGCCCTGCAGCGCAGAAGAGGCAGCAAACCAAATGTAAAAACTTTATTATATTGAGGCATTTGGATGCATCTGTCTTAACCAATTAAATCAAAATTATATAATTCATGGAAAGCCTGGAAGTAACCCAAATAGAGAAAGCCTAACTTACCAAGAGATACAGATACATTTAAAGCCACAACCAATCTAATTAAAACAAATCTTCCACCACTCCCCATGTGGGTTGGTAACCACACAATGGCTCTTTCAATGCACATCTCCAAGATTTTTAGAGCATATTTCTCCTCTTATTTTATCAATGCATAGTTTACCCAGTATGCCAGAAAGGAGTTCGTTTTCAATTGTTCCAAATGTACATATGATCCTCTCTATAGAAACCAAAAACACGCAGTCCAACAAATAAAGGATTTTTCTTCTTTCATTAGCATGAACAATTTGTGTCCTTGAAGCATCTACACTTTGATGATAAAACCCTTGCACTGACGATGAAGAATGTTAACCCCAAAGTGATTAAAAGTTTGAAAAAATGAAAATAAATATGAATCATGCCTGAGAGTTAACTATTTGTTTAGCTTTGAAGCGTATTCTGAAGAGTACTGCTGGAAAAGCATTTTTGATTTCATGATGTCACATGAGAGCAACATATTATATTATAGAAGCATCTTTCAGAAATAAAAACTGCATCATTTTCTCACTTAACTGTCTTATTTAGTTTAGACTCACTGAATCATGTAAAACTCTAAATGTCCCTCTAAATATGAGGTCTATGTTCTGCGAAAATGAATAAAAAACTTATGAAAGCAACAAGCTGTCATTCTGCATTTCACGCAAAATGAATGCCATTTAAGTTATGAGCTGATAGGTTTTTATTTATCTTTAAGTTCCTGAACCCGTCACCTAACAAGTATTTTTGAAACATCAGTGCTGTTTCGGTCTCTTAACTCACACTCATTGTACAGTATATCTGAACAGACAGATCAGATATAAAAAGTGAGAAAAAAAATCCTGGTAAAGACATAATCTCAGTAAGAATATAAAATCTCAAAATGAAAATATTCAAAAGGAATTTACCATCTGAAAATAACATGTTATTTTCAGCTAAATGTCTTGTAGTGGGTAGAATTCCTGAAATAACAGCCAATTACTGAGCTTGTTTGTGTGGATTTGTTTACTATAAAACAACAGATGGAGAGCAGGTGAAGCAAACTATCAGGAGTCAGCTGCAAGATCCAGTTTCTCAGCTACAAATCAACATTACTTAAACAAATGAAAATAACAAGTCAATAAAATTCTGAAGGTTACGCTAATAGTTTCAGGTTATGTTTTCTAGAAATTAAAATTTGAATATACCTTTAACCATTCTGCATAACTTTTATAGTCACTTAGTTTTAACTATCTAATAGTTGCTATCCCAAGAAAATTATCAGTGCAGTAGCTGACAGATAACTTGATATAAAAAGGGACATTGCACAGGTCAAACATAAATGTTAGTATTTCATTAGTTGTACCAGGTTACAGCATACGCTTATTCGCTTATGTACTTTGTGCATTTTATGATAATTTTTTCCACAAGTTTCATTCATCCATCCATCCATCCATCCATCTTCTGCCACTTATCCGGGGTCGGGTCGCGGGGGTAGCAGCTTAAGAAGGGAGGCCCAGACTTCCCTCTCCCCAGCCACTTCCTCCAACTCCTCCTAGGGTATCCTGGTGCCAAGTGCACATGTGGACACCCTTATGCCTGAACATGGTGTTCGTTATGGACAATCCGTGACGAGCACAGAAGTCCAGCAACAGAACACCACTCGAGTTCAGATCGGAGGGAGCGTTCCTCCCAACCACGCCCCTCCACGTCTCACTGTCATTGCCCACGTGAGCGTTGAAGTCTCCCAGCAGAACGAGGGAGTCCCCAGGAGGGGCACTCTCCAGTACCCCCTCTAAGGACTCCAAAAAGGGTGGGTAAGCTGAACTGTCATTTGGCCCGTAAGCACAAACAACAGTCAGAACCCGTCCCCCCCCACCCGTAGGCGGAGGGAGGCTACCCTCTCGTTCACCGGGGTGAACCCCAACGTACAGTCGCCGAGATGGGGGGCAACAAGAATGCCCACCCCTGCTCGACGCCTCTCACCGTGGGCAACTCCAGAGTGGAAGTACGTCCAGCCCCTCTCAAGGAGGCTGGTTCCAGAACCAGAGCCATGTGTCAGGTGAGACCGACTATTTCTAGCCGGAACCTCTCAGCCTCACACACCAGCTCCGGCTCCTTCCCCACCAGAGAGGTGACATTCCATGTCCCAAGAGCCAGTTTCTGCAACCGAGGATCGGACCGCCAGGACCCCCTCCCTCGGCCACCACCCATCACACAATGTACCCGACCCCTGCGGCCCTTCCCATAGGTGGTGAGCCTATTGGAAGAGGGTCCCATGTTTCCTCTTCGGGCTGAGCCCGGCCGGGCTCCATAGGTTAAAGCCCGGCCACCAGGCGCTCGCCAATGTGCCCCACCTCCAGGCTTGGCTCCAGAGTGGGGCCCCGGTGACCCGCGTCCGGGCGAGGGAACACAAGAACCAAAGTTTGTATGCATCATAGGGGTCTTCGGGCTGCACTTTGTCTGGTCCCTCCCCTAAGACCTGTCTGCCTTGGCTGACCCTACCAGGGGCATGAAGCCCCCGGCAGCATAGCTCTTAGGATCATTGGGGCACTCAAACCCCTCCACCACGATAAGGTGGCAGCCCGAGGAGAGGCCACAAGTTTCTAAAAGATGTAAATTAAGTTAGGATAAGTCATTTATAAATCTTTTCCACCTTCAATTTGATATATTTATTGCACAGTTCAACTAAAGAAATGTTGATCTAATTACAGAAATATTGAACAAATATTAATAAAGAAGTTGTAAATTCTGGTTCCTTTGAACAAATGTTGGTTAAAGTACTTTCATTTTTTCGCAGCTCCGTTAAAATGTTACAATAAGTTGAAGCGAGCTAAAGATTTCACAACATAATAAGCTATATAGAAAATGGGACGGTGAAGACGTCAAATTCTGGAAATATTGTAAAAATGGCATCCAAAAGCTGTTGGGTACACTTTTTAGATTCACTGTACATGCAACACATCAAGGATTCATGCTATGTGAATTATGCATTAACATAATTTACCTCAAGAGACCTGAACAGGTAAAAAGTAATTCTGAATTTATTCACCACAATGACAACGGATAAAGCTTCATTTGTCTTCTCCTGATGATGAGGATTATGCCTCCTGTCATATTTCTGTGTTTGTGCTTTAAAATGTATTTAGATTTCTTGCATGCATATTATGCATGCATGCTGATCTCAAACACAGAGCCAGTGGATGACATTACATAATCTCTGACCTAGAGGGAGAGATAAATGTGGACCAAGCCCCACAAATCATGTAAGGGGGCAGCAGAAAAACCAGCTTGTTGAAGGAGAGCCACTTTTGAAGAAGAACCCTGCAGCCAGAAAACAACTGAGCCAAGACAGACAGACACCACAGAGGACGAGCCAACCAATGGTCACTGTCCTGCAGTGTGATCTAATGAGCCACACTGCGAACAGTCATCTGGTAAAAACAAGCAGTTAAAAGCCCAGGCTATGACCTTCCACATAGGCAAATAGCGCAAGATGTTTATTGAAGAACTTCAGCCAACTGTCTCTTTCTGCATGTTTACCCTTAAATCATTCCCTCCAGCAATGAAGACAGGAAGGTCAGCATTGTTAGTTATGCCAACTTTTGCAGAAACAGTACAGCAGGCAATCCAATTCCTCTGATGAAGTCAACTATTTTTCTTTTTTCAACAACTATTATAAGGATTGAATAGCCAAATCTTTAGCTACGAACACACTACTTATGCAACTGATGAGAATATATATAGCAATCTGATAAATATTAATAAAAATATATATTAAACATGTACATCTCCGCTATATTTGACGGTAACTGGCATGTGCTTATATAGCGCTTTATCAAAACCGCAGAACCTCAAGAGTGCTTTACACTACACTCAGTCTTTCAAGCAAGCAAGCTACTATATAGTTGAACAGAAAGAAAAGCAATGTTAAAAAATAAAAGCCCC
Organism: Poeciliopsis turneri; assembly: GCA_922788865.1. Lineage (NCBI taxonomy): Eukaryota > Metazoa > Chordata > Actinopteri > Cyprinodontiformes > Poeciliidae > Poeciliopsis > Poeciliopsis turneri. The sequence continues at coordinate 1,113,250 of CAKLNU010000542.1, forward strand.
TGAAATAGGTAAAGCTGCTTTAGAAAAAATAAACAAAATACAACATTAAAAAAGAAAGCAAGAAAGGCAGCGAGAAACAGAGAGGGGATACTTTAAAAGATAAGAGCAGCAGATAAGCTCCTCTTTAAAAATCATTCTTCCTCTATTTATTTTGTTTTTATTTCTGGGGACATTTTTGATTTGATGGAATGTTTACCAATTATTTCTAAACAGCAGTATTTATTTATTTATGAATAAAACAACTCTTCATAACACTGATAAATGAAGTTATGTGTATTGAAGTGGAATGACACAGAGAATAAGTGTGAAACATGTGAAGAAACGGATGTGCAAAAATTATAGAAAGCAAAAAATATGTTGAGTTTTAAAAAGAGTTGCTGTGCAGAACCCAATATCAGATGATGTAACTTTAGCTGATGGCCTATAAAAATGATTTTTCATAGTACAAAGTAATATGATTGGTAAAAAGCAAAGAGACTGTCACAAAAAATCATACCAGTGCAAAATATGCTAATCACAATAGTAGCATGCAATTCTCAAATCCTGCTTCTTCCAGTATGCATCATTAGAACTATAATCCAGAAGTGAAAAGAACTACAATAATTTCATCACAAGCATGGCAAGTTGCTCCTCATAAGATTTCTGACAAATGGTTCAAAAGAGATATGAATTATGCACAATCACTGCACCAGACCCCAAAGCTGATGTATATATAAAACTTTGCTAAAGTCCTAGCTTAAGGGTGTTAATAATTTGAAATGATTGATTACAATTTCTTTTTTTAGTACCAATGAAAGCAACACTCCTAGTTTTCCCAATTTTAAACAATTTTAAATGGAAATGGGAAGCCAAAAGAAAAAAATATATATTTCAGACACGACCATATTGACTGCGACAGACTGGCGTCCTGCCCAGGGTGTACCCCGCCTCTCGCCCGGAACGCAGCTGGAGATAGGCACCAGCAACTCCCGACCCCGTTAGGGAGAAGGGTGATCAGGAAATGGATGGATGGATGGACGACCATATTGAACATATTTGAAATATGTTCATTAGTTGACTTCAAAGATATCTTGCCTGAATATCTGTCCTTCACTCACTTCTATCAATGAAAATACGAGCTCTTGACAACATATGTTGGAATTAACCAGCCCATAATCCTTTCATTTTAGCAACAAACTCTGGGATAGTAAAATCTAGAGAGCAAAATACTTAATGCTGAAAATGAAAAAGAGCTTTCCAAAATAATAAACTGGAGGCCAGAAGCTTAACCTACATACACCAGGCATTAAGCAGTAGATTCAGATAAATAAGTTCACTTGTTCATGTGTCAGCTGAGGATACTGTAAGTTCTTGTCCTAATATCACACTGCTTGGGATTAAGATACAGTTTCACATCAAATGTTGCTTGGAGAAACTACTCTTTTTTTATTGGTGTACATGCTAAAAAGGCTAAAAAGGGGTTTCTGTCAGTAGTACTATGATTCACAGAGTACTGTAAAATATTTAATTTGAACATAAATAATATTTAGTAGCTACCACTGCATTGAAAACAATGATACTGATAGATAAGTGCCAGCAGTTCATCCCAAAAGTTATCGCCGTCAGTTTCAAACCCACCATTCCTAAATCATGAATGCAGCAAACATGAGGTGCAGTGAAGAACAGCGTCATGTCCCGAGCACAGCAACCGCTGATGTCTCCACCTTGGTGTGATGTTCAAGTCAGAATCAACAGGACATCTGCAGTGTCATAAACAATATGCAGTCAACATCTTACAATTATCCTACAGTGCCCTGTTCCTCTCATGGGAATACTAATCTCCTAATACAAACTTTTAAAACCCTATTTTTTTTTCATTAAAAAAGTAACGTAATGTTCTTAGTCATATACAACCCACTTTCAAATGTCTTCATGTCTTTATATTGTATTTAGTTATCTTTTCTGGGCAAGGAAGATAAAATACATGTTAATATATGTATCCAGAAAAGAAGAACAAATAAAAAGATCCCTATAGGGCCTCTCTACCACCTGTCACTTTTCCAGTGCCCCCCTGCCAGATGGACCACAGAAACAAATTTGTGGCTGGCACATGTACAGCATTCAGCATATCTTCACCAGTTTCAACAGAATAAAAAAACAAGATGGATGGGAAGACTTATTTTCTTTGTTAAAAATGTTTCCATACACTCCTACATGATTTGTAGGAGGGGATATTTGGTCTTGATGAGATACAAGGAGATTGTAATCTCACAATGGTTCTGTTTACATATTCCTGAAGAAAGCCAAACAAAGAAGCTCCACTATATAAGCCATGAAGTTACAGCTTTGGGAGTTTAAGTAGCAATGCTTTAATCACAAGAAGCAAGACTTGGAACATAAAAACATGTCTGACAAGATGCACACACTCTGACAAATTACATACAGTATTTTTTATCTGCTATTTTCTGTCAGTGGTCAATGATTTCCTCCAGTTCTGCTGACATCCGGGTTGCCCCTTTCTGTTAATTCACTTTGTATATAGTATTGTTTTATTACTTCTATCGTTTTTCCAAAGTAGCATGAAGAAGTGTTAACTCCCTACTTTTATGGATTTTACCGGTTTATTGTTACACTTAAAAGTTTTAGTAGAAACACCAAAAAACATTGGCCTGGATTTTACATCCTACCTCAATGTAAACCTGTTTCTATATCCATAGCCATATGCCATATCCATCCATATGGTCACTATAGTTTGCTGTCACTTTAAGATAAACACATGTAACCTAAAGGAATTTGTTTAAACAGTACAAGATTGATTATGTCTATTGTCTATCTTTAGGAGTGGAGTCTTATTTTGGTCACTTTGTGCTAACTGAAGCATGAAACAGCCTGCTAGATATCCATCAAACTTTGTTTACACTAGACTTTGTGATCTCTAGCTATGTAAATTAGGTACAAAAGAAAAGTTAAACCACTTACTTTCAATATCTAAATGAATTTCAGTTTGTGAAGAAATACATTCTTCACAAACTGAGTGATAAGGTATGGACAAATAGAGGTATTTCTGTACTGTCTTTTGTCTCAGTTTTTCAATATTTTAATAAATAAGTCATCAAACACTAATTTGTTTACACAATCTACATCATCAGTTTGCAGTAGAAAAGCAATCCACACCTGAGTTTTAAAACTGCAATGTTGCATAAGCAAACACTTTTCTGCAAGCTATGTCTTTGATCCAGGGCAAGTGGTACAAGAAAAATTGTAAAGATTGGATTTTGCTTTCTGGATATTCAACCGGAAACCAGCTGAGTGTGTAATCAGTCCGTTTTCAGCTTGACAACTCTCAAAAACTGGATCTTTTTTATGTCAATGAACACACCATCTATAGGGTTATGGTAATAACAGCATTCTTTTCTTGGTGAGGATGCTCAAGCATTCATGAGAACCTTCTTGGTGTGGGAAAAGTACTCAGCTATTTTCAGAGTCGATGAGGTTTTAAAAGTATTGTGAAAGTCCACACAGAAATGTAAAAGGACATTATGGTACATAAGAAACTACGTTTGTGTGATGAATTTGCAGCTAATTTAAGCAGAAGAGAGTAGGAATTCAATAAGTAACAGGAAGGTGAACATAATATAGTCAAAGATCCTCTGTTTCATCTGTGAGCTTTCCAACAGAGTTTTAGAAACTCTGAAAAATCCAGAAAGGCAAAGATTTTGCTTTGAGTAATGGTTGCCATGTGAACTACACTAATCGCTGTAATCTTTTTGTCATTGTTTGAAAATAGTAAAACCTCATTTTACAGCAACTGCTCATTCACACACACACTATGATGTTATCTCATTTCCAATTTACATTTGACAGCTCACAGAAATGGCCTAGCAGAGTAAATGCTTTCTCATGTCTCCTGACATTACATAAGATTTTAAAATTAAATCAGAATTTGTCCAAAACTGGTATTGCCAGATAAAAGGTTTACAAAATAAAAATCATAAATTGGCCACAAAATTCTGAAGGAAAAAAATATATATATTTAATTTCTATTTCTTCTTTACTGAATCCAACTTCTGTAGAACTACCAGACAGCTCGGTCTGACTGGCTTTGAGTATCCAAAAAGTCACTGCCCTTCATGTGTAAGAGGATCTTGCTGCATACCCCTGCCTGCTTTGGACTTTGCCTTCGTATTCTGCAGGGAGATGGGAGGAGACGACAACGCACTGCATGACTCCCACAATGAGAGGTATGATCACATTCCGGTGGTCATATCAACGCTTTTCATCAAATAAAAACACTATGAAATTTTATAGGAACCATTGTAAAACACTTGTACAAAACAAACAAAAAAAAAGTTTTAATGGGTTAATTTTTTTTTTTTTTTTATTTGCACAATAATTCATCATTACATAGCCCTTTTTTAGGCTTTCTGGATTTGGTCTTGCAGACTGTCATTCTCTGTGTGAGCCGTGAGGTTTGTGTGCACTCATGAGCAGACTGTGTATGAAAGGGGGAGCATTACTGGTAAGACAAATAAAGGGTATGTATTGTTTCAACATTTTCAAACGAGCCTAACGACATCCGTGAAACATAGCTCCTGAATGAAACTCTGATCTAGCTGTATTAACATGCTAGATCAGCATGATCTAGTATGTTAATACATAATTAAAGTGCAGTACCTTTAATGCTGCACTGATTTTGATATAACCCTGCTGTTTGCTTGTTTAAGAGCCGTGTCCACCATCTGTACCAATGCACGCAGCTTGTGTGAGCTCTGACCTTTGATCTCTGTCTCTTGTGATGTGTCGGGGTCAGAGACTTATAGTTTCTCAAGTACACTGTCTAAGCCCATTAGCAGAGCTCATGGACCCATCCCCCACTGCGTGGCTGCTCCCCTCAGCATACTTCCACCCCTCACCCCCCAAAAGCTTTCATGGCAAGCTCAGTGCTGTCAGTAAAGGTCAACTGCACCTTTACCCCGCCGAGGTCTTTGCCCCCACAGCACTGGCACCATTTTGAGACAGATATGGATGTTTTTGAGAACAAACAGGGCACAGAGAACCATTGTACTGTGACATACCGTGTATTCTAATTGTTTTCTCTATATAAAGCTTCCCACAAAGTAAATATGATCAATATAAAAGTCTTTTCTAAAGAGGTATTGACAAAAAAAAGGTATCTAATATATGTGACTAATTTAAGATAATTTCATTGTTTTTAAAGCAACACTTGGGACTACTCGTGAAGTTAGAATTTAGTCTACAGTTAAGCCCAGAATTATTTATACCCCAGGCATATTTAGGTTAAACCTCTCTTTTAATGTAACCAACATGTCTCTTCTGTCTGGAAACAATATTAACATTTTAGTCGGGGCCTAGATGAAGTCCTGATTTGGACGTGAGAAATAAGTTGGAAGGATGAAAAGATTAGTGTGATGGAAGGAGGCCTTCCAATGTTAAAGGATAGAGTTTATCACCAAAGAGAAATGGTCAAAATATAAGAGGAAACATGCAGTAATAAGAGTTAAATTGTAGTACTGTAATAAACATGTTACAGTTGCTGAGATTGCTTTAAATACTTTAAGACACACCATTTAAAAATATATATTGTCATTAATTAATTATCCTTCTATATATTTGTATTATTCCCATCATTTCCAATCAGAAAAAAAAGAAACTTACTGCTTGTTTGTCCCTCTAGTGCTTTGCTCCCGATTTAACTTTTAAAGCATAAACCTCTGCTACTGAAAATCTAATCTTCAAAGTTTTTTTTGTATATTGTTTTGACATTTACCATTTACTACATGAGCCAACATCATCAGGTTAAAAGACCTGTTATTATTTTATTAAAAACACAGTAATTATTTTGTGTTTACCTTCTCAACAATAAACCCACATTTAGCAAAACAAAGTCAGATTTCTCTGAAAAGAGTGGGCTGCAAATCATTCTACATCTTAAACATAAAAAAATAGTTTGGATGTTTGCTGTATTAAAAACAAAAATATCTTACATTTTATTGAATTGAGGAAATTTCTGGGTCAAGTATTTTTTAAGTGTTGTTTCAGCAACAAACCAAGTTTCTCTGCCTGCTTTTGGATAAATAACTGTCTCTGGAAAACAATTAAATAGGTTAATAAGAGAAAAATATTTGATTCTACTTTCAGAAAAATAAATGAATCAGTTCTGAGGGTCTTGCTTAAGTGGAAATTTCCCCCTAAAAAACAGTAAAAGGTTTATTGGTATCAACTGACTGCAAATAGTCCCAGCCGCCTTTTTGACAACAATACATCTCAACACAGCTATCACTCCATTAACTTATAAATCTATGAACTTTCTGAATAATGTGCACTTGTAATTGTATTTCACCTCTAATTCAGCCACACTCTAATGCAAGGCCATCATTATGAGTCCTTCAAAAATGAATGTTCTTTAGAACTTGGATAGTAGCATTATTATATTGCTGAAAGATCTAAACCTTATGTTAAGAATTTACTCAATCACAGGAAGCTTTTTTTAATTAGCTCCACCGACAAATGTAAGAGGATAATGCTTGCAAATCCACACTCAGTGCTTGTGGTTTCACAAAATTGTGTCTGTGGATTAAGTTTGAAGCTAAGTCAGTTGCTTTCCAAGAGCACCAGATTCACTTAGAGTTCTGGCAAGGGTCATGTTTCAGAAATTCTGGAGACACATACTAAGATACTTGAGGCAAGAAATATGTTGAGTTTAGGTGTGATAGCTTTGTCTAAGTCAAACAGCATACTTCAACTTAAAGTGTTTTTCTATAAAGACACCAAAATTCTAAGTACACAATCAACAAAACACATGAAATCTGAATACATGAAAGGAGTTTGCTGGAGGAAGGTCAATGTTTTTGGTGGCTTATCTGGAGGATCCCAAGGTGGTCCTTGAAAGAGAGGTCTGAATCAGAATCCTGAGTCATCTCAGCAGTCTCCCTTTGATAAATTTTTTTAAACAACTTCCTTCGATATCTCTATATCAACATCTGTTAAGAAGCTCTAACAGGAATCATCCACCGGCTTGGATCTAAATAAATACCTGTTCTAAGACCAGCTTTGAGAAGTCGCATTTTGAGCAATTTCCTGAACATAAGCTACTGATAATTGCTAACTCCACATGCCTGCTGCCAGGAATGAGCCTGAGCACTTCAACAATAACTTCTGGAAGCAGCATATAATACAGCAGCACAAATGTAGACAGGCTATTCTTGCAGACAGCTTTCACGAGACCTGTCAGAAAAAAGTGGTGAGTGATAGATGTCAAATGCTATGTTAGTGGCCATTTTAATAGTGACAGGCTCACAGTCGCAATGTGAGAGTGAAAAGCTTGTAAGTAGAAACTGTATATTCAGAAATCAAAATAGCTTGATATAACCACAGTATCTGCATATTGAAACCTAAATAATGCATTATGTGTAGATGGTAATATACAGTGTTTGTTGGCTGTTCTCCAAATAAGGCACTTGTCAAGAGAAGAAATACAATTAAAAAGTATTACAACAATTTTGTCCATTTACACTAGATTACTTTTGAAAGACAAAGCAAGGATTTCTTTTTTTCTTTTTTAAACCAGAACAATGCTTAACTTCACCAACAGAAACCTAACACATGTCTGCCATACTGAGTGATTACAGTAGCAGAACGGGGATAATCTGGTGCAGCCAAGTGTGAAGGTATGACAGGCAGTGCTACCTTCTCAACCTAATTTCTATTTTTGTCCACAGTCACTTATTATTTGTCCTAAAACACTTCATTATTTTGTGAGTAGAGTTAGCTGTGAGTAGTGTTGGGCAATCAATCAATAATTATATTTTGATGGACATATTATGCTGGACATGTGATCATGTCCAACAGAAAATATGTCAAACAGAATGCTCAATAATTTCACAAAACTCTGATCAAGAACTGTGTGGCCTTTTGGGGGATGTAGGCAGTGGAATGGCTTTAGCCTCTCCACCTCTCAGGGTCAGCTAATAAAGGTTGGTAGCATCGATTAACTCACTCACACATTGGTAACCTAGAAACATCCCGTTGAGTAACTTGCTTAGCAGCAGTTTCACATTTCGCCACCATGCCTCAAAACTGCTCAAAAATAAATGCCATGAAGTGAAAGAAGAAAATTAATAACAAGAGCTTGAGAGGAAACTGCATAAAACAGGAAAGATCACATCACCAGTTTGGCAGTATTTCAGATATTTAAACAAGAAAAACTAATCAATAAATATTGATATTGACTGATATGATCTGTTTATCAGTCATATCATGGGGTTGACCCTAGCTGCAGGTCAACATGCCACTTCGCTCACTCATATTCCCATGTTGTACTTCATTTTATCTCGTAAGAATTCAACTTGCGAGATGAAATAAATAAATCATTGTACATTTTTTAAGTGAATTATTTGGATAGACCATATAAACACATAATCATAAAAATGTTTAAATCAGATGTATAATTTTATCCATCCATTGTCTACCTATTTGCCAATTCAGGGTGAAAGAGTTTGAGGGGCTGGAGCCCCAAAAACGTACTTTTACTCAACATTTTTTGAAGGAAACTGAATTAAAGGGATTGTAGGCTAAAAACAGTCAACAATGGATGAGATCTGAATCAAAGATGTAAAACCGATTAGAATCCTTAATAATTTGTTGTTTTTTCTGTTGCTAGAGGCTTGAAGAAAGACCTTGTGCTAATCTAATTAATATTAATCTATTTTTTTAAACTTCACCATTGTGGATGAAGGGAATTTTTTTATTGTACAGACTGAAACTAGAAGCTGAGTAAACATTTACAGACTTTTCCACGAACACACGCAAAGGGTATGAACAACTGGATAAATACCACAAGGAAAAAGGGGAAGTGAATCTATCTTTTTGCTGTTAAAATACCTGGACTTGGAGACATGATTTCAAAGAGATAATGAACAGACCTTGATGAAATTGACTTCTAAAACTGCAATCATACCAACAAGTTTCTCTTTATGAAAAGATGAATATATTTGTTTAGTTACAAAAAGAGTGTGTCTGTGGCTGCCATTGTGCACAGTTCATCTGAGAACATTGTTAGGCACCAGCTGCAATAGGCACAGATGAGCTCACAAGATCAATACTGGGCAATAGCACCACAAATCCAAACACTGACTTTCAATTATGTTGTGCAAGTGTCTCTACAAACAAAAAAAGATAGAAAGAACATGTACTTCCCTAATTCTCCGGTGTATAAAACAAATTTGCTGAGAATGCTGCTGCATTCACATGCATTCGTAAAATAATAACACGGGGAGAGAGAGAGCGAGCAAGAGAGGATTAGTTTGACAAAGCCAGTATTTATATCATTCAGCCTTAATCCGTCAGATTTAATCTGTCGTACAACAAAGACAAATAAATCAAAGTACCATAAGTGGAAATATACTTTTTGTTTCTTTTTAAAATGTAATCTAAATTGCATGCTATCAAAAGATGTTTCAAAAATCTACTCAGATTTGAACTTTTTTTGACCCTCCAAACCATCATATAGCACAAGCAAAAATCAACAAAAGAACACTAAGAAAAGGGCTAAAACTCAATTTTTATATTATTTGAGGAGCATTTGATTTTATTTTCAGTTTAGTTCATTCTCCTATTTGACACAAAACACATGCATATATGTTTGCAGGAGATCTGTTCATTGGTTCTATCTCATTTGGTGTAAGCCTGTAATAGGCTTCCCTGCAGCAGAGGCAGCAGGAAGAGATGACACTCATCCTGATCAATTAAAACACCAGAAACTCTATGGTGATCTCACTGAAAACTATTTTACATTCAACTGTCTTGTACAAACAATAAAGACATTGTGCTTCTAAAAAAAATAAAGTGTTTTCCTGCTTTTTACTATTTGCAACTAACATATAAAATAACTACAACAACAAGGTTAAAAAAAAAAAAGATCTGGGACCTGGCTGTTTGGTTAAAACTCCCGTGCTGATGGCTGCTTCATTTGTGTTTTCCCTTGAGCTGTGCTATTACCACCATCAATTCTCTTGATGCTCTTTAGACAGTGCAGACAATAAGTGTGCATTTCACGACCTACATGATAACATTCGGCACGATGACCCCTCTGTATGACAAGCAGTCAAACAGCAATAGGAAAGATAACCAACCATTAGCATCTTTTGCCGTTTTCTTTGCTGCCTGCTTCCTCTCTACCTGAGCTGGCAGATGAAGTGACATCGCCTCAGGTTACATTACGCTATCAGGGTAGAAACCTCACTGAACAAGTGCTGGGTGTGAAAATGCATGAAGGTGGGGATGGCAAGACTGGATTACAAATTGGCTTCAAAATTTCACCACATATACCTCTTTAAAAATAGACAAGGCCAGTTGATTTTCTTCACGCTACAGTTAACCTGCAATATTAGACATGGAGAGTCTTGTAAAAGTAGTTATATTCCTTAAAACCCCTTCATATTGTGTAACATTAACCCTACAACTACAAACTTTGATATATTTCTAGTCTAGACGTAGACTCAAATGGACTAGGTCATTTTATACATGAATATGCTTAAATATAAACCAGTCCAATGAAGTTCTGGCTGTACGTTTAAGTCTGACAGTTCCAACTTTCCATCAACTCCCAAAGCTTCATGTCCCTGTTTATTTATATATATATAAACATCCCCATACCATCATGCTGCCGTCTTCATGGCTCCCTGTATGGAGTACAACAAATGAAAATGTCTTATTTTTCCTTACACTGCCACTTTGTGCTTGTTCATCACATAAAATACAAATAAAATGAACTGAAGTGTGTAGTTTCACAGATAAAAATGTGTAGAAGTTACTAGCTAGCTAACTAAGGCATAGCAACACAGCATACCCACCTGCGGTAATTATTATTTTTTCAACAAAGAATGAAGTTACAGAAGGCAATTCATTGCAACTAACTAATGCTTGTATTTTTCTTTAAACTGGAAATATCATACCCTGCATAAGCCCTGTACATGCTGGCAAAACACAGACACTGGTGTTTACAGTATACTTCATCAAGGGAAATTTGAGTTTTTATTTATTTCATATTCACATTAGAAGTGGATACTAATATAAATCTTTTTAAAAAAAACTCTTTTCAACACAGTTAAATGTAATTTGAAGATAAATGAGAATCTGCTAGAATTGATGTCAGCACCAAAGGCTTGAATCGCCTACAAATCTCTGATTAATGCACATTTACTAAAATTATTTAAAGTTTTATAGTAGAGCAAAAGCAGTTGGTGCTATATCAAACCAAATAATAAAAATATCAATTTACTTTCTGGTGCGTCTTTGCATGATAAACACACTGACTCAAAACTAGGCTAGTGGGTCACCTATACCAAGTCATGACCTGCAGTGTCATTGTATCTTGAGAGCAAAAGACAATGCAACTGCACGCACTCACCACCTTTTGATACTGAAATGTGAATATTTCAAGTATCACGATGTGAATTTGTCCTTTTCACTGTAAGAGAGTCTTTACAAGCACTGCAACCGTAATTGCACCACTTGTCAACAACACTGACAGCTGAGTATTTTTTGTGCTTTTTCAAGTCTCACTCCTTTTTCTTGCTTTTATTAAACCGTCCACATTATTTCTTTCAGGGCACAGATGAAGCTACTCATTCACACAATTAATGCAGGGAGATGACTCACAGGCTTAGGTTTTAATAAAATAGTCACTAAGTTGTTCAGTGTTGCTCTCATAATACGTTTAGAATAGTTATTATGTTGCGAATCAACTTTAAATTGACGGAACATATTATTTTTATAAGGTCAAAGATTTAAATAAAAATATCTGAGGCCTTCCAGAGTAAAACATCGCCTGTATCATAGCTCCTTGTGAATTTTCTGACAATTTCTAATAAGTTTGATTCTTCAGCTGTGCATGTGAAGATATACCACAAGCCGGACCATTAGAAATACAAATATGAAGAACCACCACTCTTAAGTGTTGTTGGGGGAAAAAATGACTGCATGAAGATTCCATAAAATTACAGAGGAGATGTGTGTAAATATGAAACATTACAAGTTCAGATGCTATCTACTTTGAGTCTAATGAGAGCAGACTTTTATTTAGCATCCCCTTACACAGGAGTAAATCAAAGCAAGGTAGAAGAAATTGTAGCAATAGTCATTTTAACAACAGCATCTGAGGGATGACAACTTCCCTACTCATCAACCCGCACCTGTGCTCAGTTCACAGCAGGGAATTCGGTGAAAATTAGGCAAAGGTAGAAACAGAAGGCAAACATCGAATTAAAGAGGAGACACTGAGACAGGTGGGGGCGGGGGGTGCTAAACTTATAGACAAGGTGACAATACTATGGAGAATTATTTAACTAGTGGAAATCAAAGTGGAGTTTCATGCGGAGCCGGGCAGGGGTCACTGGACAGCAGTTTACACTGTGAATGCCAACAATCAGCAACCTTATTTGACAGATGGATCAGAGCACTCCTGGCCTAGACCAGATTGAAAGCTCTTGGTCACATGACTAGTGGATTAGTATTAACCCAACTGAAAGGGGGAGGAGGTTAGTGTGCATTGCACCACATGCTTCCTGATCACTTCCCCTTAAGTATGTTTCCCTTTCTGTTTCAGTCCACAAAGGTCTTATTCTTGTTGATCTTATATTCTCTGGTACCAGTGAGTTTTTTTAATATCCTTTGAACTTCCCACAGGAGACCTTTAGGGAGTGAGAATGTATATCCTCTTATATAGCAGGTTGGAGGGCCAGGAAGCAGCAGATCCTGTCATTAATGGTTCTGACACATGACTCATCGTTCAGTCAGATCAAGAGCTCTGCTTTAATATACTAACTTCAAGTTACACGTAATCTCAAGGAAAAAGAAGTGTATTTGTGATGTGATTCAAACAGCGCAAAAATAAACATATTTAGTAATGTTCAGTAGGAAAATATTCAAATGTATGACCCAAACGGAAGCATCACAAAATATTCAATGAATAAACAGCCATGTTACAGTGAACATGGGTACATAATGTGACAAAAATTTTCAACCTTTTCCAGTGGGACTTGTTCCAACATTTGTCTGGCAGAGAGAAGTTGAAAAAGTGAGAAGCACTTAGAAACTAAAAGACATCCCATGCTGTGAATACATGTAACAACCAGCTTGTCCTTTTTTTGCTGCTATTCCTTCTTCATCTGGATCTTGCTGTCAGGGACAAAATGTGCCAGTCAACTCAGGTCAGTCAGGCAAGCTATGTTCCCATATCAACCTTTTTTTTTTTTGAGCGGAGACCAATGAAAACCCTACATCCCATTGCACTATGTACTGCAGCAAAAGGGGAAAACAGCGCTTGCCAACAGGGTTAAATGCTACTGAAGGCAGAGAACATCCTTTCCTAGAGAATGCAGTTAGTGAAATTGTCCATTAAGTGCAAGAGTAAGTTAAAACAACTATAAAGACAAAAGCGCAATTTTTTAAAAATAAATCTATATGCCTGCTGTGATTTGTCCAGATCATTATGAAATCAAACAGGTAGCAGCCAAATTGTACATAATGAAAAAATTCTGTGCTTGATGCTAATTTTTTTTAGCAAAATCAAATGAACCAAAACATATTCTCCCTGTGTTTTCTAGTGTAATCAGAGGAACCCCATTATTAAAAAGGCAATAATTGAAAAGTGGGTTGAAAGAATGAAATCAATATTTTTAATGACTTTTTACTACCTGAATGTGCAAAGCAATGCCATCCTGTCTGTAGCAATGCAGTAAAATATATTCATAGAGCCACAAAAAATATGTAAAAATCTGGGAGAGGTTTTCTCAAATAAAACAAGCGCACATGCTTTCTCACAGAACACAAGTTTTTTTTTTGTTGTTTTTTTTGTTTTGTTTTTTTTTTGCAAATGACGGTGAACCTCAAAGCCAGTGTGACATTTAAAATTATGTCTGTGAGCTGGCACCAGTGCCAAGGTCTGCATTCACCAGTTGCACTAAACAGCTTTGACAACCTGTTCTGTTTTGACTTTTACAAGAAATCCTTTCATACTTTTACACACACCACATTTTCAATTAAAAAGTGCAAACAGACAAGGAGGAGTTTGTGTCGCAATATCATGTTACTGGCAGTTAGAGTTGAAATGATTTACGCAGTGACAAAGGCACCAAGAGCTGTTGTTGGATCTGTCTTACACATTTCAATAATTGTCATTATATTAATATTGTATGATAAAATTGGGTCAAAACGTTACATTTTTTAAAATAACAGTATTTATAAAAATTGATTACTACTGATGGTTACTGTTATTGTTAAGGTGACTCAGAACTGATGTTATGAGGTCAGTTGTCTTGCAGTTGAAAGACTGTGGGTTTAATTCCAGCCACCCCTCCCCCTGCCCATCAAAGAGTCAGCAAGACAAACATATTTATATGTCTCTGTGTGAATATTTGACGGTGCTCAGTTGCACTTTGAGTGGTCAATATAACTGAAAACATAAGCAAATGTGTTCATTACACAATACAATATATATTTTCCAGCTCTGCTCTTTAAAGATTCACACACGTTACTGAGTCAGGCTATCATTTAGGTGCTAGCCTGCATTCTGCTGCTCAACAGACAAATTGCTCACAGCTCACATGTAACTGAAGCATACCTTTAAAACACATTTCACAGTTCAGAGGTCTATTTGATTGCATGACATGACCAACTATGTTTTTGCAAATTTAAATATTTCTAATGATGTGGAGTAACCCTCTTTCAATTAGCTTGGCAGTGACACAGCAACATGTGGAGGAGGGGAAGAACCAAATGATTCTGGAGAGAACTGTATCACAGGCATGTAATTGAAAGAAAATTAAACTTTAGGAAATGAAGCTGTTTTGAAACACTAACTTCCCAAACATTGGCATGCAATAGTAAATATTAGCTAATTGATGTTCATACATAAAGTGATATAAGATTGAAACTTTATCTTCAGTTTGGATGAATTAACCTGAAATATCACTTTAAAAAACAATCTATTAATACAACAGGGTGGTACAAATAAAGTTACTTTTGAAGCATGCAGTGTGACGGGCACTTTTTTTGCCCGTTACACATGGAGGAGCTTTATGTTCATATTTCATTTTCAGACCTGACGTCCCCTATAATGGAAGCTGAGCTGTTGGAGCTGTGAGGCTGGGGGGAAAGGCTTGTCCGTTAATGAAAACTTTTGGATAAATATTAGAAAAATGAAGTACAAACACATAATACAGCGACATCGGCAAGTCAAGATAGTCCCAAAAAAAGCTTCGTATTGTTTCTCCAAAAGATTACAGAGTCGTCAATGTGATAGAAAATGTGTCAGCTCTGATAGAGTGATAGTAAACTCACTGGCTGCGCAGCCACACGGTCAGCCTGCGAGAATATTAGTGGGATTCGGCTCTCAGGAGAACCTGCCTGTTGATTCAGCAAGCACAGAGAAGCAAAAGTACTCCGTAAACAAACCCAAACACAGTCTGTACCACACGCACGGAGGCTGTTTCGCAGCGTCTCCAGATGGAGAAGCGCTGTCGCAGCCGCAGTTTGTTTACAAAGCGCTGTCAGAATATCATTTCGCAACGAAGAGCGTCAAAAAAATAAAAAAAATAAAAATGAGGGGCACGAAGCGAGGACGTCTATCTCCTCCTCAAATAAAGCATAGAAAACGCGTTTAAATGCGACTGGAAGAACAGCAACACTCACCTCTGTGGAGCGACGAAAGTTGTTTTTCTTTTTCATAAAATGAGGGGAAGAGTCTACAGCGAAGTGATCAGCCTCCGGCAGGAATTTCTCCGTTAGTCAGTTCCCAACAGTTCGCCGTACAGTTCACGGCTCTCTGTTTCTCTCTCTGTCAGACACACCGCCCACTTCCGGCGGTTCCTCTACGTCTGACGGTTTCTACGGATCGCTGACGACTGACTCTCGAGAAGTGGTGGCCTGATGTTAGTTATTAACCTCGGGTCAGCACATAATAAAATGGTCACTTATTATAAGATGGCTGATTTTTTAAAATGCCGCAAAATAAAACTAGGACGTGCTGAGGCGTTTTATCTGAGAATAGTTTTTTGAGCTCAGTCTTATGCAACACATTAGAAAATATTAAACTCAATAAATAAATTGTAAAACTTATGTTGTTATGAAACGGCGTCCACCAAATAAGTAAAATATTAATGAGTAATTATTTTATTATTAACAGTAATAATAAAATAAGAATTGTTATAATTATAACTTTTGTAATGGACTGAACAAAAAGACACAAATGATAAATATATTCAGTAGCCTACTTTCAAAACTTTCATCCCTGCAAGATAGTGTACGGCGGCGCCCCCTGGTGTTATCCTGCAGCTTATCACAATTGTGGCAACTGTCACTTTTATAATTGTGTTTCCTGCTTTTCTACGTATTAATATGTAATTATGTTGTTTTTAATTAGTTTTCTATTTTAGGAAATACCCAGAGGGACCAATTAATGTCCTGTTGCAAGAGTAATTAACTGGGGCTGTGTTTGTTTTTTTAAATCAATATTGTTGCTGTTTTGGGTTTTTTTTTCGCAAATTAGAGACAGGCATAGCAGAAGAGAAAATCTAAAAACAGAGGATACAAAATACATTTTTTGAACAAAATTAATTGAACTACAATACTCGGAAAACAGAAGGCCACCATTAATATTTGTTAAGAGATAAACAAGTCTGTTTAATTTACGTAGTAGCATGACTTTCTTCTTCTATCCTTCATTCTGCTTTCATTGTGTGCAAGAAACCTGAAAATAAGTAGACTGAATCAGGCAGATCTTCATTAGTTGGCCATTTTTAACTCATTAACTTTTTGGAAGCTCCTTCATTTATTTATTTACTTTTTTATTTGTAATAAACTGCCTGATCATTAGTCATATTTAAAGAACTATCAAAAGAAATAGCAACAAATTGTTTTCATGACTATTGGTAACCCAAGCAACAGAGCAAAATTTTCAGCTTTATTTGAAGCTGCCACCTTTTATGCAGCTAAAAAATAATTTACTGAGCAAAACCCTCAACAAAGGAATCAAAAGAAAGCCTAAATTAAAAAGTACCTTTGGCAGAAATCCACTAAAATACCAAAAGTTGAAGAAACTTAAAAATAAAAGACCTTTTAAATTGAGATAATAAAAATGTATAACTATTTAAATGCAATCCTAATATACAATATGCATTTCTGTCAACATTAGAGAGAAAATTTAGGTGGTTGATTTTGGCATATTATTGACCTTAACTACTTTGGATTTAGCTTGCATATGACAACAACATATGGTACAGAGATAGTTTAAGATTTTCCAAACCTGGCCTTAAAAAAAGCCCAAAGTTTGTTTCTGTTGACAAAAGTAATCACAATTACATCATCTTCTGAGTTAAAAGTGATCTTGTTCAGTAGCAGTCAGGCTCTCGCTGTCAGACACATAAGCCCTTAGCACAGCTGCAGTCTCATTCTCCACTTTGATTGGCTGCGGACCAAAAATTGAAAGGTGACAGTTGCTTCCCAAGGCAGCTGAGTCAGCAGCTGCTGACGGTAATAGCTGTGCATCTCAACACCCCCTCGCGTCCTCACAGCAGTCCCTTTTAACTTCCTATATCCAAAACAAGACGTGCATTAGCCGAAGCGAGGTGGTGCTGCAGAGAAAGGCAGAGAATCCGTGACACAGAAGCTGACTGCTTCCTGTTTGTTTACCAGTTTCACCTCAGTGCTCTTGTTTTCATAATGGGACTCATGGGTATACAAGAAGGCCCGAAGCTGCTGATCGCATAATTTCTGTGCTAAAGATGCAGATAAAGAGGTGGTGCATTTACACACACACACACACACACAAACTGGGTGTTTCCAGTGAGGGAAGTCCACCGAAAGAATGAGATTTATCATCAAAGCTTCAGAGAAACTCTTAAGGGGAAAGCTGGAAGCACAGTGACAGCTCATTTCAAAGGTGATTGAATTCCTAAAGCACCATTAATATGGGTTACTGTGTGTTTGATCTTCAGAGGCCATAGCCTGAAGCAAGAGTTTCAAGGAGTAAAGCAGTTTCAGCACAATGAATATGCAGCTTATTCCAAACTGAAGGTCAGTCTAAAATATTTATATACATTAATTATAACTATTTATGCAGCTGCAAACATCAATACGCTTAGAGAACTTTTGCCCATGCAGAACCAAAAAAGATCAAACAAACACTTTTACAGTTTGGCAGTAAATCCGTAGTTGTTTCAAAACGTTCTGCTACAGTTACCATCTCTATATATAAAGACTTTCAAGAACAACATACTAACATACAGTTGGACAGTAACTTGGGGGAAAGGCATAGGTGTATCATTTTGACTGTGATTTGAATTCACACTTGGACAAAAGTGCTCCTCTCCTTCAGCTGAAGGTTTAGAGTTAACTGGTACTTGGAAAAAGTTCAGAATTTATTTAACATTGACAAGACCATTAATTTCATTGAAAGAACAGCAAGACCAGAGGATGATGCTGCCAACCGCATGCTTTACTCTGGGTATAACGTTCTTTTGCTGATGCACAGTACAATCGACGGTACTGTGCATCAGCAAAAGAACGCCTGCACTGCAAGTAGAAACAGTCGGACATTCTGCACATTTTAAATATCTGGTTTTCTTGATTCAAACTGGCAAATATCTGTCCTATTTTTAACATTTTAATACTAAAAAGCTCTGTAGTTATTGGAATTCATATTTGTAAATATCAAACTACACAAAAAGCTTGGAAGACAAAAACTGATACAAGTTACTAAAATGTTTACTGATTAGGTTTGATGTGGCAAATGAACAAAATCCGACTTTGTCGTAAAACTGTTCAAACATACATGTTTGTGAGTTTTATTCTTTAAATAAAGCTTGGAAGATAGTAAAAGTATATTGTACACGTTTACATAATGTGTAAGAACCCAGCACTAAGCATGATCATCGAAACAGCAGAAAAATAAAGGGCCTTATTTTAGCAACACGAAAGCAAACAAAGAAACAATCCAAAAAAACTGAGTCAATGTTTCTTTTATAATAATAACTTATTTAACATATATGAGGAAAGAAAATGATCACGCAGCTCACAATATGCATTGTGTGAAACATATTTAATTGGTAATAAATGATACATTTCATGATTGATCAGTACAACAAAAATAAAATGTTGATTTTAAAATGCCAGCCCAATTAACATGATCACATCTTACAGTATTTTAGTGGAAAAGCTGTGCCCTACTTAAAATACACATTTTACACAACAATATCAGCAAAAAAAGCTTACAGAAATAACCTCTAATTGGCAGACATTTTTTTGTCTTTCTTTCTTTTTCACCATTATAAAAATCTGAGATCACCCTAAAAATAACAGAAATAAATCCTTTTGTTGGAAAAAACAAACTAAAAAAAAACTGGTGTAGCCAAGGAGAAGCCAATTTGCCATAACTCACTGTAAGGTCATGCTAAAAACGTAAGAAAAAAAGCGTTTTTCAGCACAACTAAGAAGCATCATATAGCTTATATCAAAACTTATGTCGTACATCTATCAATCCACAAAACCATAAAACCGTTAAAATGTCAATAAACAGACAGTATTCTCAAAAAACTACATTTCCCTATATTTGCATGTTTTTAGATAGTTTAACAAAAACAAGGAAGGAAAATTGTTGCCTAAAAACAATAGGTTCACAAAGAATGACCCAACTGTATAAGGAGTTTTTTTTTTTTTTAAAACCATAGTTTAAAAAAATGAAAACATATCTTTGAAATTGATGGCGAGTAATTTTACACAAGAAACGAAAATATCTATACAGGCAGACTGTGTTTACAGAGAGAGAGATAATTCATTCTTTGAGCCTCACACAAGGTCAAATCCCAACAAGAGAAAAAATAAAAGACTGATATTTTCTTTCACATAGGAGATGCTACATCCATGTTCAGAGTAATTGAATCTAGAAAAAAAGAGAAAAACAACAAGCAATTAATGCTGCTGTAAAAGTATTTATTAAATAAAGCTGGCCTTAAGTTGCAATAGTAAAACCAGAGGAGAACCCAGTCAGAACAAAACAGATGTGTGAAGAGGGCATTTGCAACTCACCCAAATGCCCTTGGTTCGCTTCAGCTTCGCCGGGCATTAGGGAGTCCAGGGAGTCCAGGGTGTGCGGCGACATGAGGAACAGGTCACTGGTGTTTCCAGAGTTTGTGCTGTAAAAACACACACACACAAATAGGAAAAAAAAAGAGACTGCATAACAGTGCAAAGTAAAACTTATTCTTATCAAACATGCTAATGCCATTTTCAGATTAATTATAGATAATCATTGTCATCATCCCACTTTACCACAAGTAGCTTACGACAACTGAGCAGTTTTAATGAGTAAATTAGTCATCTTACATCACCGGCCTGTTATTAATATAGTAAATAACCTGATTTTTGGGTCAGTAAGCAGCTCAGTGTACAAAATTCCTGTGTTCAGCTGCTGATAAATAGGCAGACATGCCAATTCTGGTAGAAGCTGGGCCCGGAGTATCCTGAGAATAATTTGGAATGATACAAATTTCAGCTGGAAGAACAGGCTGGAGATGCCCCTTTTGTTGTTTTTTTATGGCAAGATTTTCACCTACAGTTGAAAATTTGCATAAAATGGAAAACATTAGGCTCAATATAAAGTACTTGTTGTTTATTAACTTTTTTTTTTTAATTAAAAAGCAAAATCTAGGCACAGCCATTCAAAAACATAAATAAATTTTGCTCCTTCCTTTGACAAAAAAAAAAGGTAACTGTATACTCGCAACTGTTGAAGAGATTTTTTTCTAGAGCAAAAGAGTAGAAAATAATTCATCATAAAAATGTAGACTTGTATGTTTTCCTTTTGATGCGAGACGTTACAGAGCTATGAGTTACAGATTCCTTTCCTGCACAAATCGGACAACTTTGATTCAATAAAGTATTGCGTCATTAGCGTTTTGTTGAGCAGGCTATATATATGTATATATAAATAATACAATTTTTCATTTCAATTAAAGAAAAAAAAAACATTTTGTAGCCATTTTGTATGTTCAACATTTTGTAGTTGAACAAATCAAGTATGTTCAACTTGTTTTGGACTCCACTTGCTTGTTGTATTAAGAATCGTAAAGCAAAATGCAAAAGTAAAAACACAACAAAAAAATTAAAACTAAAGAAAAACACTGAATGGATGAATTCATTTAAACATTTCTTTAGTAAAAGGCAGCCGTGTGTATTCAGTAATTTCAATCAATCTTTTTTCAAACTAAGCTAAAGGCAGTTTATTTCCTCAGTTCCTTCTTTTGCCTCCCCTTCTCACTTGATTAAAAAGAAATGATTGTGGAATAATCTTTAAACATAGTACAACTATCTGGAATTGGTATGTCTTTCTATCCAACAATTACACTCACCGGTGACTGGCTTTAAATGGAGGGCAATGATAATGTAGCTGAGAATGAACAAAAGCACTGACGAATGTAAGGACATGCTGTTCTATAATCAATTGCATTAGTGCAAAACGAGGACTGTGACGTCTGTGAGATGGACATAAAAACGGAAGTTATGCAGATGTGATCAATGGTACTGATATCTGAAGCACATCTGTCAAACAAATAAAAAGGTCATGTACACACATCTCTACATGCGACCTCCCCCCCATGAGGCCTACCCTGGGAATCCGTTCCCAAGCAGCTCACTGTCTTGCAAGTCCATGAACACGGAGGGGCACCTACGGAGACAGGTCAGGATCTGACTGAGAAAACCTCAAAACCCACGGGCAAGCTATCAAACCTACAACATGGCTTAGGGCCTTTATCGCCATCAGCTTTTGTCCTCGTTATTTGCCATGCTCACTTATTTTTCCTCTGAAGTGTATAATTTCCAATAGTGATCAGATCTAAACAACTACTATTCAAAATGTGCAGCTCCATTAAATTTGTTTGCTTTAAGAATGTATGATCTTTGCTTTTATTTTTAATGTTAGAATAATACTTTGTTATTACAGCTGTAAGTTTTAAGTGTAGCACCTTCCTGCTCAAATAGTTAAGTGACTTCATAAGAAATCAGAAAACAAAGTCACAGATGCTGCAGTACAGGCAGGCATTCTTTGACGGTTTCTAATCTGAATCTGTAAATATTTACAACACCTTGCTAATGTATTTATGCTCCTAGAACTTTAACACAATATGTCACGTTTCCAATACAAACTTCAATATACGTTATTGAGATTTTGTGTGACAAACACAAAGTAGCACATAACTGAAACAGTACATGATTTTAAACGTTTTTTAATCTAAAAATACAAAAAGCAGGATATGAGTTTCTGTTCTTACTCTTTAAATGAATGAGTCCTTGACAAAAATCCATTGCAACCAATAGCCTAAAATGAACTAATATATTTAATATATAAAATCCACCTGTGTGTAACAGTGACGTTTGTTAAAGAACATTAGAGATCAAATATCATTATGAAGACCAAAAAAATACAGCAGACCAGCCAGGAAGAAAGTTGAGATGTTGAAAAAGAAAAATCCCAAACCTTGAACATTTTATGGAAAATTCATTACATCGTTCAAACTAGGGAAGAGTGTTGCATAACAGCAACCCTAAC
Source organism: Poeciliopsis turneri (assembly GCA_922788865.1). Taxonomy (NCBI): domain Eukaryota; kingdom Metazoa; phylum Chordata; class Actinopteri; order Cyprinodontiformes; family Poeciliidae; genus Poeciliopsis; species Poeciliopsis turneri. The sequence goes on from CAKLNU010000542.1 coordinate 1,135,853, forward strand.
AAGACATTGCCGCCCGCCTGAACTGGCTGACTGGGGAAAGGAGAGCGGTAAACATGTGGAAGAAGGTTGTCTGAAGACTGTGCACATAACAATAAAAACACCATCTCTAACATCTTCAGCAGGGAACCTGGTCAGAGTTGATGGGAAAGTAGAGAGAGCTAAATATAGACCAATTACGGAACAAAACCTGTTTGAGCCTCTAAAAGACCAGGGCAGAGGTTCAGCTTCCAGCTGGAAACATTGTGACTGTAAAAACACAACCAGAGCTACAACAGAATGATTCAAAACATTGCAAATTTGCAAAAATGGCCTACTCAAAGTCCATACCTATATCTCCTAGTCAGTCTGGCTGATGAGTTATTTTGCAGAGATAAATTAAGAAAAATTTCATTCCTAGTTTAGCAAAGCTGGTCGAGTCGTACAACAAAACACCTGCAGTGGGGAGTCAATAAACAAAGTATTGCCTCAGGCAGACTGGAATACTGTTTTTTTCCCCTCATCTGACAATTATGTGCTACTTGTGTGGGTCTGAGGTTTGTGGCTGTGACAAAATGTGAAAAGATTCAACAGGTATCAATACTTTTGACATAGAAGAAAACCTCCACATTGAGTATTGACACTTCTCGGTGGGAGGCACTGAATATTAGAGCCTAAAGACAGGGATGAATACTTACGGGGTCACACAGATGAACTTCGTCTTCAAATAAGGCTGGATAGCTGGAAGAGAAAGCATACATTATGGACAATATTGAGCACATAAGCTCCAAACCAAACGGACAGCATTAAAAGCACGTAATGAACATGGGGGTGACTTACTGCTTGTCGAGTCTCCTGCTGGCTCGGGCTCATGCGCTGCCTCTGGCCTGCAGTATTTCCCAAAAGCCTCCTCTTTGGGGATATCAGGATAGAGATAAACAAGCGGTGACACCAGGATATTGGTGGCATCCATGATTTTATAACTCATGATGATGTCTGCAAACGACATGCTGCTGAGCTGCTGCTTGGTGTATGGCTCTACAGACTGGATCTGGGTCTTTCCTATGAAGAACAATAAACAGTATGACAACAAAATATGATTGTCCTAAAGACATTATATAAACAGCAGGCTTTAAAATGACTCACCTCCAATATCTTTCTCTACCCATGTAAATGTAATGCCGCCCTCTTTGCTGCTCTCGCTGAAGCGCAGAAGAAATGTGCCAGGAGGCTTCGGACTCAGAATGGCTCTCTCCCGCTCCTTGCTGATAAAACCCATGATGTATCTGCAAACAGAGAAACAATATGTCAAACTAATAACTAGTTAAATCTACGGTAAGACAATATTGCATGTCTAAATGGGTTCTACACCAGAACAGGAAGCGAACAAGCAGTTCCAGACACAGCCAGGAGATTCGAGTCTAAACAAAGGGTGACTTCTCACCCTTCGTTCCACAGAGCGAGGATGTACTTCTTCACCAGGTCAATGATATTGTCCAGCCACACCCAGAAGGAGAAGCCCTTGCCAGCCATGTTTTCCTGTACAAGAGGAAGGAAAAAAATTATTCATACAAAGCGAGACAATGTGAAGAAGGCAGACTGATCTTTTTATAGTGGTCAAGTGTTGTACCTTGCAGAACTTGGCCCATGTTATTTGGCATCCAGAATAGTTTACACAAGGTCCTGTATTAAAAAAAATAGAAACAGATAGCGTAAGTATTAAGGCACACTGAAGATTCTCAGAGACTTTTTAGGCTTATTGTTTTACCAAGTAATTTCTCAGCCAGCGTGGTCAGCTGCTCGATGGTGAGGCCTCTCTTAGTGGTCGAAGAGAACTGCCAGCTCAACACCTCAGCCACCTGGTCCCAGGTTCCCACTGGAGGCTTGGTGAAGAAGTTCACATTCTGTGGAAGAACAAAGGAGGCAACAGCTTTACAAATGTCTGCTGTCTGCAGAGATCAGACCCTTTCCACAAGAGGGTGCTGTCTCACCTTTGGGTGATTTGTGAGCATGTTGTACCACAGGATGGAAGCCCAGGCATTGGGCATCTGGCAGATGTTTGAAATGACAACCACTGGCAGAGAATGAGTCTGCAAATATAAGCAGCTTTATGATCAGTTTTATTTTGGAAACAAAAAACAATCATTTAAATTGCCCTCTTGTCAAAGCTTATACCCCTATAATATTTACAGAAATAAGTGCCTTCCTTCACACAAACATATTTCCCCCTTCAGAGACTTCCTGTATGTGCACCTCTCATTCACAGGCAAACTGAAAAACAGATTTTATAACAAAGGCTTTTCTCATATTATCACTACACAATAAACATGCAAAACAACAAACTCTGTTATGAATCACTCTGACCTTTCGCATCAAGCAAGTCGATCCCCTGAGATCACAGGGTGTGTGTCGTTAAAGAATTCAACTGGGATTGTCGAACAAAAGTGGACTGGATTAAAACCTGCAAGAGTCACCTGAGTAATAAGATATACAATATCTCTGTCGCAATCTTCCTGCAGTCCTAATGCATTCAATAAGCAGCATCTTCAATATGTTATTTTCTGTATTAGTTTCTACTGGCGACAGACTGGCGACCTGTCCAGGGTGTACCCCGCCTCTCGCCCGGAACGCAGCTGGAGATAGGCACCAGCAACTCCCGACCCCGTTAGGGAGAAGGGTGACGGAAAATGGATGGATGGATGGATGGATGGATGGGATAGTTTCTACTGACCAACCTATTTTAAGATGAGACTGATACTAGAAAATCTAGTGTCTCTGCTCTGCAATGCGTCTGTGGACCACACAGCTGATGTTGTCTTTGCACTGAATCCAGTTTTATCCCTTTTAGTTCATAATAGTCACAGATTATAATATTGGTACCAGTCCATGTCATTTTATCTTGAGGTAGAAAGAGCATAATAAAAGGAGTAATGTATGAACTAAACTGGAGCAAGTAGTTTCAAAAGTGAAGATGTTTTTATGTAGACAGCATATTTGGATTTTAGCAGGATTCCCTATGAAACTTCCCAATGAACTTCAGATCAGGCATTCAATTTTCTTGATAGCTCAAGCTTTTGAAACAAAGTAGATTTACCCACCTCCAGATCTATCTTTAGGCCCTGGTGATAGACTTCTGTCTCAAAAGTGATAAGATGGAGTTCCTCTGTTACAATGAGGGATGCCTAGAAAAAAAAAATGATTTAAATCTGTCAATATGTGAAAAAATAAAAATGCTAACAAAATTTTAACTATTTTAACTAAATACAGAAAACACAGAGAATACTTTTGATAAATGAGTCTTACATCGCTGTTAGTCCGGCCACCGTTGCCACACCTTTGTTCTCGTAGGGTCTGCAAAACGCAGCATGTCAGCTCTCCACAGCAGATAATTTTACAATATATTCATTACATTTAAGAGAAGTTGGCCTTCTCAACTTACCAAGTGTTTAAATTCTGCTGAAAGGCTGCCATTGTTGGATTCCTCCATGTTCATGACTTTTGTGTTGGTACCGAGGATGTTAAACTTTCGTGATCTAATGGGAACAAGCCAAAAAAGGTAACTAAGCATCTTCTGTACCAGAGTGAACACTCAGATCTCAACTGCTCAGGTTTAAAGTGGTGTTCTTAAAAGCTTACCCTCTAATTGCAGCAACATCCCCAGATTCTCTGAAAAATAAAATGGAACAAATTTTATTTTTGCAATGGTCCTTCAATAAAATTGTGGCATGCAATAAAGGCAGATGCAATATTTTCAATGAATAACCAAAAGAACTCACTTGTCAATGCAAACTTTAATCTTGAGCTGGTAATTGAGTTCAGGAAATTTTACAAGCAACCTTGAAAAATCAAAGCAAAAAAGAGATGAGAAGAGTGCCATTACGTTGAGCGGTGAATGACTTTCTTTATAAGCAATCTATTACGGTAAATGGCAACACACATAATGGATCAGAAATGGGGTTTTGTTTTTGATGGAGAACAGAATCTTACCGGACTTTTGTTGTGAACTGCACTCCAGTTTTGATGACCAGTGGTCTGTCTGGATGCATGGGCATACAAGGCTGTCTTTCAACCACAAAGGCGCTAAAAAGCAAAGAAAGTTTCAGAAAAGCCATCCAACACCATTTATCCAACAAACACACAAGAACTAAGAAAAGAAAAATAACTACCTCTTCATGAGGTTTCTGAACAGATCCACTATCTTCTCCTCCAATGCTGGCCGATGCTGAATGATGGGGTCTCCTTTGTAGGACACTTTCTGTTGAAGTTCCTCGAGTTTCTTAATCTGCTGACGGATCTGGAGCTGGGACTCAGCCAAGGATGTGATCCTGAGTAGGAAATTTGTTGACGTCAAACGTTTTGTGGGGCAAATACGGATGGATGCATTGTACATCACTTAACATTTTTAAGATAAAGAGGTTGAGGCTGCAATCTAAACATAATTAGCTTGACTGATTTATTTTACTTATGTCTGAGGACTTTTCTAGGAATAACACTGCAAGTCTTTTTAAAATTGGGTACCATGTCTCAAGGCGGTCGAGGCAAATGTTGGGTGGGCCTCCAATGCAGGCAATTTGCTGTCTTCTCTTCCAGTCTGCCAGTTCCTCATCAGTCAGATTCTTCTGCACATAATCCATGGCTGTCAAAAGGCCTCCCATCTCTGTCACGATTTGCTATAAAATCCACAGAGCACACATTAAACAAGGATGTAAACAGATACTAACAACAATCTGTAATCCAGATTAGTAACTGCTGAATTAGACAACCCCTGCAAACATTCATGATTTAAATTCTGCTTACCCTCCTGAGCTGGTCAAGGGCACTAAGCATTTGCTCAAGCTGAGCCATCTTTTGCCTTGTGGCAGCTGCCTGGCTATTTCCATTGAGGTCCTGGGACAACTCTAAAGACACATCGAACGCATGGTCCATCAGATAACGGCTAGATATATGCATACCAATCAACAACTCTATTAAAACTGAAAATGACATTCAAAAACATTTTATTTTATACCTCCTTGGCTTTTCAAGGTTTTGTAGTTAAAGTCAAAATCATCTTGCAGGTTTTCAAGCATCTTCATCTTCTGTTCCATGTCCTGTAGAAAAGCAGAATATAGTTTTCTAGTTTTCTAATAGTCAGATAATAAAAAGGTAAAGACAGCTTTATTGATGACTATTTAAAAAAGAAATAAATAACAGTGTTTTTATGCCACAATAGTCTGGGCCACTCTGTTCCAATGGGCGGTGAAAGTTGAAAAACTTCACACTTCATTAGTTTGGCTCATTTTCAAAAATGAAATGTAATAGTGAACCAAACAAGTAAGCCGTGACGCAGAGTTGCTCATTTGGTTCTTCAACAAGAACCTCCCATGTGTGAGCAGCAAGTGAAAATGGCAGCAAACCATTTTAACATTTAATCATAAAGAACACTTTTTACCATTTCTCATTCAACTTATAGAATGAGAAATGTGGGAATGAGATGTCTGAAGTTAGATTTTAATCCTTTAAAAGGTCAATTTCAACTATCCACAATAGTCACACAAAGTAGAAAGAATGACTGTTGACGGGTTCAGCTGCAAACCTGATACACACAGACAGAAAATGTGTCTTCATCGTCTGAGCAAATATGATGTTAGAGATAGCAGAAATGTTTCTGTGGTTAGAAAAAATGTCATTTAGCACATCTGAAATGTCAACCTTTAATGAAAGTAATTATTTGTAGACATTTTGTTCAACAATCTTCCTTGGAAAATAAAGTGTTACATTTGCTTGCCATAACCAAGGGAGAGTACTATTGAGAAATGATTTAAAACTCCTCTGTTCACATATATGCCCATAAATCATGTGCACAAGCGTCATCACTTCTTCCCTTTGAAAGCATGTTTGCTTTCTCCACGATTCAATTCCAAGTAAAAAAAGGCTCGCATGTTCCAGCAAACAAGTTTGCTTAGTTTGAGCTAAAGAAAACAATCTAAGACAATATCTAGTGTGAAAGCTCCCTCACCTGCACACGCTTTCTGATGTCTTGAAGATTATGCTCCAGGATTTGCTGCTTCTCTGTCACGACTGTTCCAGTGGGATGAGCTGCTTGGCCATCCTGTCAGACATTAGAATTTGCTATAATTTCCTTTTAATATAAAAACATCACATCTAAAGTTGGGTAAAGAATTGCATACCTGTGTAGTCGAGGTGGCAGTCTGCAACAGTCTTTGTTCCTCCCACAAACAGCGGGCAACAATCCGAGCAATTTCCATTGGCTTCTCCAGGTATTTACTTTGCAGATGCTGCTTAATCCTGCGCAAGTTATGCTGGTAGAGTACGTTATTCTCCTGCAGGAAGCGGCTGTATTGCTGGTCTATTTCTCCTAGCAGGTTATGGAACACCAGCGTGGCATGGGATTCCTTGTTGGCAGCGTAAGCCCTTGTTGGGAAAAAATATGTAATAATAAAAAATAAGGACATGGAGATGCTTCCTAAAAAGGATCACATCTCAACCACTTCCAATGAAATATGAACAGGTTTTATAGACATAATTAGCATTAAAACACAAAGATTTCCTATATTTTTTTTTTTAAATGACATAAAAGGCTACAATGACATAATAATTCACAACTAGTAAAAGGTGACATAATTATAAAAGCACTTTACTGTAATGTGTTTAATCAGTAAAACCAAAAATAAAAGTAAACCCAAACATTTGAGAAATTTCTCACCAGTCCTGACTCTCAATCCATGGAGCCAGGAATTGCCGCAGCTCCATTGGGAAGCTGTCGCTGTAAAGGTGGTAGAGTTGCTCCAGATACCTGGTCTCCAGCTGCTGTAACTGGTTCCACTGGGCCATCCTGTCACACGCTGCTTCTGGTTCACACACACAAAAAGGAGCAGTAATGATAAAACAGGACAGGCAAAGACATTCACTTCCCTGACGAGAAACAAGAACATAATTCGAAACAAAACCTGCCACACAGCTTCAACGGAACACCTCTCCAATTTATCGACAGGAAATGGCTAAATACCGCGTTTGCTCTGAAAATGTAGATAGGCCGACGTGGGGCCTTCTTTTCAGCACAGTCACTTCCTGTGCTCTGAAAAGCAGAGCTTCCAAGAAGAAATATAGGCCATCTTAATCAGCTGTTCACTCTCCAGGCACAGAAGAGTTAAAGACCTTATACCAAGGATTTGCCCCAATGCTGCTTTCTGGAAACAGCGTAAAACCGCACTTCCTTTTCTCAGCTGTCTGAAAACATCACATCGTATGGACTTGAAACAAAAAAAAACCAGCTTTCTTTTCCCTGATAAAGAGTCATATTAAATAACTGGTTTCATTTCTTTTTATTGGAGAAAGTGCAACTTAAGCCAAGTTGTGTCATTAATTGTCTGCAGACAAAGACAAGTGTAACACATGTGATCTATTTAGCAGGTTCAGCGGGGATTCTTGTTTCAACAGAAACAGGCAACACTTTTCCCTGGGGAAACACCAGAGATTCAAAAGAGACAACAAAAAGGTGTCTCTTATAGCACACAAAAGAAATATAAGAGTAAAAACGTTTGATTGGTGCTTAATGTTACGAACTGATTTAGCAGGGTAATCCTTAGGGAAATCAAGATTACTGAAGCTGTGATCCTTAGTCACCGACGACACTGTCGTAATGTTAGTGCAATAATTCTAAATAATGAGTAGTTCACAGTGATATCAGTATCATTTAGGTGTGATTGTACCATGACATTATCTCTATAAGGAATAGAGTTAGAACCATCATTACCTGAACCTTTAGAGAAATAAAATTTAATTAGATTCTACAGGTCTTTGGGCTTTAATCTAGTTTGTCATATTGTGTCTGAATAACCAATGAAAGCATAACTTGCAGGTTTCTCATTAGTTTTCCTGGAATCAAGGGACCTCTAAGAACAGATGTTCTCAAATATGCATGGGTTTTTTTTCTCGCTCTCTCCTCCAAGCAAACTGCTTGGCTCCCAATCGTGACCTCTGTTCCTCTTTCACCCACCAACTAAAAATATGCTTCAGAACACATGATTTGACATTTTGGGCAAGTGAAACCCCTGGCAGCATCACTTCAAAGAACCTTTATTTTGTTACAAAATCAATTAAAGTTCCTGAACCCTCAGAAATTACAAACAGAATCCCCACTGAGTATGATTTTTATTTCTTACTCCAGATTAACCTCTTTGCAGTAGAAGATCCACACACTGTGTTGTTTTCTTCTTTTTTTTCTTGTTTTCATTATTGTTATTGTTTCTTTAAACTCTCTTAGAAATCTACAGACATATGTGAAGGGTCGACTAATAAATAACTCAGCATACAGTCAACAGCGAGAAAGAAAACTGTCACCGTTTCATTATAACCAAGTGTTTTTAAGATATGAACAGTCTGGGTCAAAAGGTGAAAGCACAAAATTCTATGGTAAAAGAATGCATGAATGGAAACCCCATGAGTCTGAACATGGGTCAAACATATTACCAATGGCAGACAACTCTAAAATTAGATTTTCATTAATCAACATGAATCAGCAAAACTAAAGTCAGCTGTTTTTGTGTAGCTACCCAATACCAGTTAACACCCTGCCTCTTACCGGTAAAAGCACAATGTGATTCCTTAAACCATTATCAGTGATATTCCAGGAAGTACTTCCTTGAACAAAAGACAGCAGTAACCTTGCCAAGTTTTCTTTTTTCACACAAACACCTGGAAGACGGAAGGGGTTCTACTTTTTAGACATCCATTCCTTATATATTTGAATTATTTTTGAGAGAAAAAAAACATTCCCCTTTGACTTTAGTCTGTGTGAAGGTATAGAGATTAAGAATGACTAAATGATATTTGATATTATGGCCTATAGATGGGACGTAAATGGGCGTGGAAAATCAAAGCAAACAGCATAGTGAGCTGAGCTTAACTGGGTCCCAATATCATTCTTGGTGAGGACTTAATTTTTCGGCCTAACCATGAAAGGATAGATGTTGACAAATAGGCAATCCAAAAGACGTGTGAAAAGATCGAACATAAAATAACACCAGTAAAGCTGGGTGTTTTGATTTTAAGAGTGATGGGTTTAAAACGCCAAGTTGTGACTCAGGAATGATTGGGGCAACACATTAATAACTTATGTAATACTGCGGATACAGAGGTTTCTCCACACCGAATGCCTGATGACCTAGTTGCTCTGCAGTAGTTTAGCAGGCTTGTAACAGAACTAAATAAACAATCGAGCATTAATTATCTGCGCTTTAAGCACTAGAAAGAAGATTTTGCTTTCCAAAACGAATTACTTTTGTTAAGAAAAAGGCAAATGCAGAAGTCGAATTACGGTCTCTTACCTCAGTCGTTGTCACTTCTATGGAAAGTTTTCCCGACGAAAACCGTTAACTTTCAACTAAGTAAACTGACAAAGCGGTCAGTTGAATATCTTTGTAAAAAAAAAAAAAAACAACTGGCATAAGCGAGAGTTGGAGCTTACAAAAAGATTACAACCATCGCTTCTCTCTCCCCAACACGAGAAACTCTTCTCCGACGCAACTCCTAAGAGCCCTACCCATCGAGCAGGTTGCAATCGCTCCAGCCAAACATATTACAGTTTCGTCACTATTGACAGCGAGAACCACCAATAGTGGTAAGCAACTGCTGTTAAAACCAATAGGAATTCCGTTTTTGCGGGAAAAGAGGCGGGACTTAAGAGCGGTTAGGTTGCTATGTTTACTGCTGTCGCAATTGAGCTCTTCTGTCAAAGTCAACCTCCCGGCTTGAAGACCATATTTAGGGCGAAACATTCTGCTGTTCCGGAGGGAGGTTGAGTTACTAAACGGAACAGCCAGTCTGGAAGTCATCTGAGTTACTGGCAATGCTGTCGTCATCGAGGTTAATAACAAAAGTGCTTTTCTCTACTGACCTCAGAAAGCAAAAATTAATTAAGAAAATTGATAAAACGTCTTAACAGTTCGCTGATTGAATAAACAATTAAACTGATACACAATTTGAAAATTTGACAGCTTAAATGGTGGCGAGAAAAAAAAGGAGCGGACTTGTAATTATCAAGGTCTTTTTTCCATCCATCCATCCATCCATTTTCCGTCACCCTTCTCCCTAACGGGGTCGGGAGTTGCTGGTGCCTATCTCCAGCTGCGTTCCGGGCGAGAGGCGGGGTTCACCCTGGACAGGTCGCCAGTCTGTCGCAGGGCAACACAGAGAGTCTTTTTTATGTTGGTGGGTTTTTTTTAATTTTTTTAATGCATTTAAAAACAGCAGCTAGCAAGCTTGAATCAAAAACACATTATTGTATCTATAAATGTCCGCATTATCAGTTGTGGCGAAAGCATGCTAGCTTCACAATCCCAATGTCAAGTCACTTAAGACCTGTTTAGTCAAATATCTAGTATAAAACTAAAATAAATAAATAAATAATAATAATAAAAAAACAAATTTCACTCAACTCTGTGTGATTATTTTTCTAATTTACAACAATATCACTTTTGAGCGCTTAGTTTGCTCATATACATTATCACAAATATGCACCCATTGTGTGCACTCTCTCTGTTTTCTTCTCTGGTCAGTGGTTAGAGAGCACTCTCCTTAATTGCATTTCCCCATCCATTGATTATTTCAATGATGCTTCTTGCCACATGGGCATGTGCATCTACAACAGACCAAGGTCAGACAAGTCTGGAGGGAGGGAAAATAGAAACACTCCTCATGTTACTGTCTGGTGCCTTGTGTGATTTCCTTTCATGATCTAATATGGCAGTTGTTGAACACTGTCATTGTCCATTGGCATCAAGTCATGAGCATATTGCAATTACAGCAGCACCCTTTCATCCTACTCTGCCCTTTTTTTCCTGTCAAAAGATGACAGCTATATTTTAAGATTTATGAGCAGATAGCTTTTTCCATCTGAGCAGACATTCTTTTCATTATTCAGTGGATCTGCACATTATTACAGTTGGTGTCTGAAATTTTTTTTAGCAGAATATCTTTGCAATGTTCTGACATTAACTGCAATCGCACATCTTATATAAGTCTTAATGATGTGCTGATTTTATTCAGCTTAATTTAGAACTGTAATTTTAACATCCATAGTTAATCAATCATTGTTTCTTTAGACTATTTTCTTTTTGTCTGCAATTTCAGAAAGAGGACATTCAAATGTACTGAGATAAGCTAGGACCATGGTGACAGCTGTTTTCCCCTTCTGTGTGAAAACGTGGGCTCCGAGAACCTTTGTGAGTTCATATCTAAATGCATCTTAAATGCACGATAAACACCACACAAATGGATGAAACCATAAATGTTTGACCACATAGGTTTTACAAAACATTGTAAACTTCACTTTAAGTGTTTTACTTTCATAGAGGAAGCAAGGACACACAATAGAGCTTGTAATTCAGTACAAGTTACAATTCTTTTCTATTGCTTCAGACAAACTCACAGAATAATCATGATTATACATACTGCTGAGTTCTGAACAGTCCATCAACAAAGTGCGGCATAAAATCAAATACAGCACATAGGTCAGTGGCTGGATACAATAACAGTTTTGCTTACAGTTTAGTGATACATTAAATTAATATTTTTTTAAAAAAATGTCCCATTGTTCCAAAATTTTTATAATTTATTGCAAAGCTACTGGCTGTCATTTTAAACATTTTTCACAGTTCAGTTTTAATAACACTGTTTGAGAAACTAGAGACGTATATCATATTTTTCTATTTGATGAACAATCCATGGTATTTATTATTAAAGTGTTAGCAAATAGTCTGCTTCTGCACTCTGACCCAGTTAATTTACTTCTTCTAAAAGAACACATTCTTTGCTCCTCGCATTCTCATTACATTATTTTATGTGAAGAAGTATCTCATCAGTCATAATATTATGTCACAACTACAGCAAGTCTCAATATCAATAAGTTATTACATTCAACATAATAAACAATAACAAAAACTGTGCAGCCCTTTTCATTTACCTTTTAACGCTTTTGACACTGCAGATCATGTACTGTTAAAGCAAAATATATATATATATATATATATATATATATATATATATATATATATATATATATATATATATATATATATATATATACTGGGGTTGGGTCTAACAGAACAGGTGGGAGGGTGGTTCAAAAATGATCTTTCCAAAACTACTCAGTGTGTGAAAGCTAAAGATATTGCTTCTCACTTCTTTGTTGTGGACTCGCACTTAGTGGAGGAAAAAATCATTTGCATACTTTTTTTTCCTTTGAGTGATTTTGATGTAATAATAATAATAATAATAATAATAATAATAATAATAATAATAATAATAATAATAATAATAATAATAATAATAAATTTTTCCAAAAATTGTCAAAAATTGTTGGACAAGATTTTATTTTCGGCAAATTTGTGATGATTCTTTGTGTCCTTGTAAGCAGTGATTTTGACCTTGAACCTCTCTCATGGGCAGCATTTTTGCCAAGTTTTTCTTATTGTGGAATCTTGAACCTTAACTAAGGCACTCGGAACAACTGAGCTCTTGCAGCCCACTTTATGGAGCCACACAGGTTAAGTTTAAGTGTATTTCGAATATATAGGTCCTGCAGTAATCAGACTTTAGTGCAGGTAGTGAAATCAAACTCCATTTTACAAAAATCTGTTTAGTGAGTCAATATTTAATTTGCGATTTCACTCGGGTGGCAATTTCATTTTGATACAGAGCCAGTTTGATTTAGACCGCTTTGTTACTTCAATAAATGAAATGGTTGTTTGAAACATTTTTAGTTACTCAAGTTATCTTTGATAGTAGTAAATTAGTAATATTTGTTTCAAAATCTAAAATTGTGTTGGGTCCTTGGGTCATATCATGTTGTTTATTTGTTGTCTGTGTTACTATCGTAGTTACTATTTATTATTATCAGTTCAGTCTTGTTTCTCTTACATGTTAGTTGAATCTGTTCATAGTTATTATAATTAGACTATGTTTATTATTATTTATTTCGTATGCTTATGTTTTTGTCGTGGTCAAGTTGCCAGTTGCTTGTGGCAACTGGGAAATTAAATCCCAGTTTGATTTGATTAAGCCACTCTCTCTCTCTTTTTCTCTGTCTCTCTCCTCAGCATCCCTTCTGCTCGCTCCCCTCACACCTGCAGCCTGCTAGTTGATCAGTCTCAGCTTGTTACTCCAATAGTCACTCTCTCAGTATTTATATACCTTTTTTGCACTTTCTTTGCTTCTTTGTCAAACAAGACCCCAAGATACTTAAATACCTCTTCTGGAGCAGGACCTTTTGCGTAACACAAAGAGGACACTCTACCCTTTTCTGGTTCAAGACTGAAGTCTTGCACTCATTGATTCTCCCAGCCATTTCACCCTTGGCTACAAACCAATCCAGTGAAAGCTGTAGATCAGGGTTTGGCAAAGCCAATAGTATGGAGATGTTGATCTTAGGATTCATTTAGGATCTTAACACCTCAACACTTTGGCTGTGCCCAGAAATTCTGTCCATAGATGTTATAAACTGAACCGAAGAAAAGAGCAACTTTAATAGGTTCTCTCTGATTTACCTCCTGCAAAGTGAATCAAGATCTGACACCAGCCATATGTGGACAATATGTTTCGAAAAAGTAAGAGACCCTAATTTAATCTCTATGTTTTTTTACTAATAAACTAAATGTTTTACAAATCAAAAACTTTAATGATCTGTAATAGTGCAGAATGATTCAGTTCAGAATTAACCAGTCTGCGCATTGTTGTGCTGATCTTTACATAGAATGGTTCTACTGCCAAGAAAAACTTTTGTCTTTTCACAAATAGACTGATAAATATGTCATTTTTAACTGGAGATGGTAAAATGCAATCCAGAGTCCATTAAAAACACATCAATATCACTTTTATTTAGTGCCAAATCAGAATAATCTCAGCATTAGCAAACCCCCAAAATGTATTTTTCCACACCTCAGAGAAACTATCACTCCTGCTGACATAGAATACAAATATACAATAGAAAGCAGTGTTCAGGGTGCAAATATCAAATTATTTATTTATTTGTTTGGCCTCAGGTTACCCCCAGGCTGTTCGGCACCTGGGTACAAAGTCACATCATCCATATTAAAACCACCGCTGGTCATTCATAACAACTTGCATGCCAAACAGGTGAAAGGCTTAACTTAATTTGTTTATTATGAGGTATTAAAACTTTTTTTTTTACTGTGTCTTTGCTTCAGACAGGCAGTTAGTCAAACCAAAAACAGAAAAAAAAAAGAAAATCAAACACTTGAAACACTTGATACACATATGTCTAGCATAACAATCTATTTCAAAAGCTAGCATTATTTTATATATATATACATATCTATTATTTGCATAACAGATATGAGCAAACATGGAAATCATTGTTGCCGCTGAGTACAATAAAATGACAAAAGAGCAAATGAGGTGTCAGACTGTAGTCACCTCAATAAAGTCTCTAGGATCATTACAGTGTCCTTTCGATTAGACTCATTCTTCGACATTGTTTCCTTCTCATTCTTTACTTGTCCTCTGGACGTCTTTATTCACTTCCAACCTTCTTTAGATGCTCTGGTTCCACCCTGACCAGCTGAGAGTCCTCAGTTATCTCTACCAGACCCCGCATCTCTGGGCCATCTAGATTCACAAGCTCTCCTTCCTCCACCTCCACATGCATACCCAGCCCATTCTCTCCATCTGACTGTGCCTCTCCTTCTGTCACCTCAACCATCTCTGTGTTTTGCACCACCTCCTCTTCCCCTTCCCGGATCTTCTTCACATGGAAAGTAAAGGGGGGAACACGGTACACGGTTGTCTTGGAGCGAGCATACTCTGTGTGTTCAGGAGTGAGGGATTTCTTGAACTTATCTTTGGAGCTTTTCATCTTTGCCCTCCGCTCCTGGTTGGGGGTCATGCGGGTTCCAAGTTTGTTGATCTTTTTCTCGAGGTTGTGCTTCGTCTTCTCAAGATTGTCACGGGTTTTCTGCCTCGTCTTCTCCAGGTTCTCCCGGGTCCTTTGCTTGGTCTTTTCCAAGTTTTCCTTGGTCTTTAGTTTGGTTTTCTCCATTTTTTCTTTGGAGAAGGCCTTCTTTATGTTGTCTACTTGCTGCTTGGTGGTGCGTTGGAGACGCTTTGTACGAGACTCTTCGATAATTTCTTCAACCTCAATTTCTTCATCAGAATTTAGATTTTCTTTAACTCCTTCTTGTCCATCCTCAGGTATTTGCTCGAGGCCGTCCACTGCTTTGCTTTCAGCTGTCTCTGCTGTCCTGGGCTTGGATTCCTTTGGTGTCTTCACTTGGTCCTGACAGTAAAAAAGGAAGAAGAAGAAAAAAAGGAACTATTAAATTGTTGAACCTGAGTGTGAATTTAACCAGATTGCAACATGATAACTACTTTTTTTGAAACAATACAACAATGTTATTTGATTTATTCTGCAATGAAAGCTATCTGCTTCAGAAAAACAAACAAACAAACCCCCCTTCCCCCCCTCCATGTCCCCGATGAACCAAAACTGAGATGGAAAATGTGAGCATGACAGTTTGCAGAGTGACGCATTATCTTAATATGCAACGCAAAGCTGCAGCTGGTGCAGAATGCCACCTAGTGGTGTAAAATGAACATCTCTAATAAAATTTGCATAGATTTCAACCCAATAAATATAATTTGTACTGTGTGACCTATATATTAAATATGACTTAACTTTTGATTTAAGTAAAATTTAACTCTAGAGCATATTTTCTGCTACTGTAATCAACCTGAAATGAAAGTCAAGAGTGTCTTGCATCAAACCACATTACTTCCTGTCATTTGGTATCATTTTTGTTTCAAACCCTAAACCAAGTCTTTTGATAGACACATTTTAGGAGAGGTGAATGACAGAAATCCTAAATAAATTTTACAGCCAAAAGAAAAAAACAAAAAATAAACTCCTTGAACCATTTGCATTTACATGCAAACTATTAATGTTTTGTAATTCAAAGGCTATTGTGATTTCATCACTTCTGCTTATGATGTATGGAGTTTCACTTATAACCCGCAGCACAAAAGCACAGCAGATTCACACTTGGTTGAATAAGTCTTCATATGCAAATGACAGAAAAACTAACAGGGACTGCTTTGTGTTAAGTGTAGAAAGTAAGCATTTAGTGAAGAGAGATGAACAGATTCAGAAACTCCCACCTTGTTTTTCTTTTAACCACGACAACGAGAGAGGAAAAGAAAGCTTATCTTTTATTCATAAACTGTTATGCCAGTAGCCTTGAGGACACAAGGAAATAAACAAGTGCTGAATAGTTGACAGGTGGACTTTGACCTTTTTGTTTCATTTTCATGTTACTGTCCATAAGTTTCTAAGTAAGTATCTTACAGTGTTATTTGATCTTAATTTAAAAAAAACCTCAATATTAACTTGCGGTGAATAGTAAAAGCTCAACTACAACCAGTGTGCCACTCAAAGGAGTATGGTCATATTTTGGCATAATGTATCCTGTAACATGTTGCCAAAGACAGACAACTATTTTTACTTGTCACCCGTACAGTTGAAACAGAAGTAAAGCACTAATTGGTGGCAAATTAGTTTATGTTTGTTTATGTTCTTTGCTGTAATGTTACTTCCTTAGCAATTCTCTTAAAATATACAGTTCATGACAGCGCTGATGTCTTATTAACCATTATCATAAAAGTAAACAGACTAAATGTCTTCTGATGAAAAAGATGTTTATTTCTGAAGGTCCCCTATACGCTCAAAATATCTTTCAAGTCATTATTTTGATAGCAGGAATAAATAAGCACACAGAGAAGAGAACAACTGACAAATATAAGATATGGATGATCAGCAACTCATTAATGATGTTGTTTCTATTGATAGAGAAAGATAATATGCCTTATGTTAGAGAAGCACCTGTCAGAATGTTCTACACTGTTTAAATGTGCAGAACCAGAAAACATACATTGCCTCTGTATCTGGTGGCGTATATATGGTGGCACTGGCCGACCTGCTGTGTGTGCGTTTATTTTGAGCTGCCCTTTTCTGCTTTCTGGATTCCATCTACCCTCCTCTGGCCATCAGCCACTGCATAGCTCGGCCCTACAGACAGCCCACCCCTCGCCCAACTGAACAACACCATCCCCTGCAGTACAGCAACAGATAAACACAGCATGCTACAACCATAGTAACCACCTCATCATGTAGGCCATGCTGGCTCCTGAAGATTGAGCGGAGCTGCATATATATATATATTAATTTCAAATTAGGCATCAAGTCAATGATTAATGCACAATTCATAATGCCATAAACAAAAAAGCTGCTTATACACTGCCTGGCCAAAAAAAAAGTCGCCACCAAAAAATGGTTACACTCTCTGATATTTTGTTGGACCGCCTTTAGCTTTGATTACAGCCCGCATTCGCTGTGGCATTGTTTCAATAAGCTTCTGAAGTGTCACAAGATTTATTTCCATCCAGTGTTGCATTAAGTTTTCACCAAGATCTTGATGTATTGATGATGGGAGAGTCTGACCACTGCGCAAAGCCTTCTCCAGCACATCCCAAAGATTCTCAATGGGGTTAAGGTCTGGACTCTGTGGTGGCCAATCCCTGTGTGAAAGAGATGCCTCATGCTCCCTGAACCACTCTTTCACAATTTGAGCCTGATGAATCCTGGCATTGTCATCTTGGAATATGCCCGATCCATTTGGGAAGAAAAAATCCATTGATGGAATAACCTGGTCATTCAGTATATTCAGGTAGTCAGCTGACCTCATTCTTTGGGCACACAATGTTGCTGAACCTAGACCTGACCAACTGCAGCAACCCCAGATCATAATACTGCCCCCACAGGCTTGTACAGTAGGCACTAGGCATGATGGGTGCATCACTTCACCTGCCTCTCTTCTTACCCTGATGCGCCCATCACACTGGAACAGGGTAAATCTGGACTCATCAGACCACATGACCCTCTTCCATTCCTCCAGAGTCCAATCTTTATGCTCCCTAGCAAACTGAAGCCTTTTTTTCTGGTTAGCCTTACTGATTAGAGGTTTTCTTACGACTACACAGCTGTTCAATCCCAACCCCTTGAGTTCCCTTTGCATTGTGTGTGTGGAAATGCTTTTGCATTCTAAATTAAACATACTCCTGAGTTCTGCTGTTGTTTTTCTTCGATTTGATTTGACCAAACGTTTAAGTAATCGCCGATCACGGTCATTCAGGATTTTTTTCTGACCACATTTCTTCCTGGAAGACGATGGTTCCCCACCATCCTTCCAGTTTTTTATGATGTGTTGGACAGTTCTTAACCCAATTCCAGTAGTTTCTGCAATTTCCTTCGATGTTTTCTCTGCTTGATGCATGCCATTGATTTGACCCTTCTTGAACAGACTAACATCTTTTCCACGACCACAGGATGTGTCTTTTGCCAGGGTTGTTTGAAAAATGAGGAGTTACTCATTGCATCAGCTGGGGTTAAATAACTTGTAGCCAGCTGAAAGATAATCGCCTATGCAGTAATTATCCAATAGGAGGCTGGTACCTATTTGCTTAGTTAAATCCAGGTGGCGACTTTTATTTTGGCCAGGCACTGTATTTATATACTCCTGTCATGTTAGCAAATTTGCTGGATGTTAAATATTCCCACTAATCATTTCAATAAACAATCATTTCATTGCTTTGAGAGCATTTTATTGATAATGACATAGTAGTGCAAGTTTGCCCTCTCATAGACCAGTAAATTTGGGATGCAACACTGGAACAGAAATCATAAATAATATGGATATATTATGGATGTATTTGGGAACAACACTGAGTAACAATGGTGCTGAAATGAGACAGGCATCTCTCAAAAGTGACTAAAACATATTTAATTACAGATAGATATAAAATAAATATGTAAGAAGTCTGAGGCTCAAAGGAATGTGGGTAGAAAACGTTCCTGTTTACAGTCCATTGAACTCTAAGGAAATTGTGATGACAGCAGTGAACTCTGTTTGGGTTTCCAGCCCTGATAACAAAACACAGGACTGAGAGCCTCTGTTTGAATATGTTAAATCCATTAGCGTCCCCATGTTACCTTCCACACGCCACAGATTTACTACTTCACAGCAGCGGAAAAGTTTGCCCGCTGTGTGAATGTCTTCACTGACAGGTGCCAAGGGAGCGGGGACTAAGAATCTTCTGTTAAATAACATAAACCTCCCTTGTTGATGGCTCTTTCCAAGAAGAGTGACTAAGTGGTCCACATGGAAAAGTTTCTCTTAAGCACCCTGTTTTTGAATGTTTATATACACTTGGGTATCTGTGAAGAGTAAAACAGGTAGGCTTTAAAACAAAATTAAAGGATTCAGGAATAGAAAATAGGTTTGGAGACATAAAAAGATGCTTTTCAAAGCAGACTGGCCACCACTCTGAGATGAGATCTCTCCTTTTGCGGGAAATGTTAATTTTGTAAATATTTAAGGAAAGCTCTTACAAGCAAAACATTATCATACCTTCTCATGACAACCAAAGGCTGTTTTATTTTCTGTGCCAGATGGGTAAAATTCTGTCAGCTAAAGGCTTAATATGATACATTGTCACCATGGACAACAATGAAGATGGTACCATAAACTGCTGGCTTCTTTCTGACTCCATTACCAAGATTATTTATCAAGATGTTGTTGTGAATACCTACACTAATCTGAGAAATATTTAAACAAGTTAACTAACTTGTTTAACTGAGGCTTAATTGACATAAGCCTCATTCAAACAACTTCTAAAAGAAAATTATAGTGAAATATCTTAAAACTGTTATATTAGTGGTAATTATAGTTAGATTCAGCTCTCACTCCCTGCCAATGTCAACCTTTTAATACTTTCCAGTTTGCATCATAAATAAATAGAAAAAAAATATCAAGCTAAATTAAAACTGCGTCGGAAAATGTCAGACTCACTCTTTAGATAAGTCCGCACACTGTTAACAGATGCTCTTAATCCACCTACATCCATGCAACCATTTAACAGGCTGGAAGATAAACAGACACACACACTATTCCTTTAGAGGCAGTGTGATGAAAGGCCTCTTCAATGAGTCACAGGAGCAGCTGTCTTACCCTGTTCACTCCTTGCAGCTGTGCTGCTAGCATTCACAGTGAGTGATGTCTCGGACCAATATGTCGCTTTAGAGTGGGAGAAGGCCAAGGGAAAGATTGACATGGGTTGGAGGTTTGCGTGTTACATCTCTGCATGAACCTGCATCAGGATGCTTAGATGTCCTGAGACTGCTTGCAGGCTATAATAAAACCACTAATGTACTCTGGTCATCAATTCTAAAGCTTCCTACATTGTCCAAAATAAACCTTAGACAATTCCTAGGGGACTGGCTACCTGCCTACTACTGCTTTAGGTATTTCGAAGGTGAGTCAGATGACTTACGGGAAAATGCAAATTCTAGGGCATGAAGTTTTTGAGATATAATTAGAATCCCCAGTGCCTCTGGCGCTGGACGAAACCACAGCTTATATACAGATTCATTCAAAGTGAGAGGTTTTATATACCAGAAATCAAATGGAGTTCTTTGATTTCTATAGCTCAGGCTTTCCACAGCTCTTGACTCTGAAACCACTGAAATCTCAGCATGGTTATTCACACTTGATGGTGTAAAATTGAGTTTTCCATTCCTGTGTTGATGTGAGCTGCCAAGAACTCTGGAAACAGTATGTGAAGGTATTATATAATGACTTCATTCTCTTCAATAGTACAATCTGTACTGACAAAGTGGTACATTAAGTAGACTTTTTAATTATATTTTTTTCAGTCTTACTTCAACTTAGTTTATATGTTTGTATTCCCTATAGACTAGCTCACCTAAGATTAAAAAAGAGTTGTGATAAATATGCATATTCTGGAAATATCTAATTTAAATCATTTTCATTTACATAAAAAGGATGTAAAATATTATTCATGTGGCTGTATCATTTTCTCTTTTTATGCATAACTTAATAAAGAGGGAGTGTAAATGTTTTCTGTGGTCTTAAGCCAAAGCCCTACTTCAGAAAGTTATTTTCACCCATTGAAAATCTTGCCTTCAAGGCTCTGAATCAAGTCATTGTTAATATGTGTGAAGGAGCTGGGGCATTTTCAGTGGAAAAGCTGAAATATCTACTATGACTCATAGATTTCCACTGTCAGCAAAAAAATCTGTGTTGAAATTGAATGAAGTTGAGAGCATTTCGCTTACAACAGAGTCCTGTTTCGTAATTTTTGAAAGCAACAGTTCAGTTTTAACCTGTGTAAATGCATGAGTACATGTGCTTACTGGCATACATATAAGTGTTTGTGTGGAGGGAAAACATTTCTCTAACTTCATATTGTAGGTTTGTAACATAGTAACTTATTTGATTTGTTTTACTTGGAACATAAAAGTCACTGTTGCTAAATAGTTTAAAGGCTAATACTAACCCAGCTTACAAAATGTTGCTCCCACCTAACATGGCTATTATTTATAATAGTAATAGATTAATCTTCCAAAAATATTTGAGAGCATGCATGCAAAACCTAATGCCAAGGCTACTATAAATCCCCTGGTGTACTCACAAGCACAGAGCAAAAGACTCACATGTCACACAAGCATTGGAATGAACCACATAGATGAATCTGACTGTGAATGCTCACCAAAAACATAATGCTTTCATTTCCAAATTGTTAATTTAAAGCAATTAAACAGCTATTTATTAGAAAAGTTGTTGCTAGGTCATCTAAAGTTTTGCTTTTGCTGAAGTTTTTTCTGGTTCTGTTTTACTTATTACACTTATGAAGACGAAAAAAATAATCTACAGCTCTAAGAAAATTTCAGTATAACAGGAACAAAATTACTGACATCTATATGTCTAGAAATTTGTTAGAAAGCAATTTCAAAATCACTGCAAGAACATTTCAACAACTCTTTAAGGTCCAGACTACAAATCTGCCAGAGACTCTTTGTCCATTACTGCTCAAAAATACTTCACTTAGTTTTAGGGATTAATTTTTTTCTTTTTAATTATTATTACTATTTATTTTATTTATTTATTTTTTTTTACAAAAAGTGAGGCTGATTTTGGTGGTACTTACATTAAATTTGTGTGGCATTTTTACTTTACGCAGGTCATCTGTGATATTAAAATTAGTTTGATAATCTGAAACATTTCAGCACTACAAAAAGAGCAAAATTTGAAACAAGACTTTTTGTTAACACACTGAATGTATAATATATTTTTTCAAAGAACATATCCACTATCAATCTTTTTTGTCTTTTTTTTCGCTTCAAATCAATATCCAGAACCATTATCTTGGGCAATGATCATTGTAAATCAATTTATTTATTGACCAAGATTGCTTTTTTCATCTTCCTCTGTTAGCTAACATAATCAATGGTAAAATCAATATATATGGTGTCAGTTTAGATGTTATTCAACTCAAAGGTTGGATTAAATAATAAACATAACTTGGGAATAACTTTTATTGAGAAACAAATATTCAAAATTGGTACAAAGTCAAAACATTTAGCTCGTGTCATACTCTGATTATGTTCTCATTCATATAGGGACAATGTGCCGAATAAGCTTGGAGAGTATCAGGAGCATTGCCCAGAGTTGGAAAGTGGTATGAGGACACATATTTGTTTGCTGGCCAAGTAGCTGGATGACAGCTACAACTGTTCAAACTAGATGTTGACCTGATCCGTCTTCCAGTTGGTACATCCTGTTTGCTGCCACGAGATGTGGGATGGGCATGTGTGGAGAAATAAGAAGGAATTTAAATTTACCAGGAATAACTTAAGACCTCCTTCTGGCATTGTTTAAGACAATGTTAATTATTTTTGGCTGGTATATTTTGCTGATGAAATGAATATGTTACATCAGTAAAATTGAAGACGCAATTTGGGATGGAGCCATGTCATAAAGCAGAATTTTTTGTTATTTTTTGTATTATTTTCATTGTACAATTTATCACAGTGCAATACACAAATGCTGTGTTACAGATTTGGTTTGTGTGGTAATAGTGTTGGTCAGTTGGTTGCGACTTCCAATGAGGAGAAGGATCCAGAAACCCATCAAATACATTTCAGGGCGGATAAAGTAAGATAACATAAAACTTTAGGAATTGTTTTCTCAAAATCAAGACTTCAGCCACATTTGTGGAATATGGTTAAAAGTTAGGTTTATTTCTCTCTGTATGTTCTACAACTAAATGAATTGAATAGGATGAAATAACATTACCAGTAAATCCATTTGCACATCCACTTTTACAGAGGCAAACAACAACTCAAAAGACCTTACAGGCAGCACTTTGAGCTAGTTTATCAAATTACACTTGTTTTGTTTGCCTGTATGGTCAATAGACCTGACTGACAGGTAAGTGTTTGACATGTTCCACATCTCTGCTTACTCAGATTTGTTATTTTCGCTTTGGAAAAGGAAAGAGAAAAGAAAAACAATGCAGTGGCAAATGAGGTTTGCTTCAGGGGGTTATTGATGGAACAGCTTTTAGAGAAAAAAAGCAATGGTCTGCATTTTTTAAAATATGAAAGAATTCCAAACAAAAGGAGGGGAAAGGGCTGTTTTTGCTTCATGGTGACTCATTTCCTCTTTGTTATCAACAAAATATACATGTGGTAAAAGAAAAAAGGGAATGCCCCCCCAAACAGTGACCTGCATTTAAATGAGCCAAAAGAAACAAAACTCGGGCTCCATGATGGCGCTCTCTGCTCTCTGCTAAAATAAGAGATAATGCTGGAACACAAACATAACAGATATTATCTTCATAGTATTAGGATAGTGCTACATTTTGAAAAACACTTATATTTCTTACTTAAAATTAAATAAAAGGATTAAGACATAATTTAAGTATAAATTATACACTTATTTTTAAGTTATTCTGTATACAGACGGCATTATTTAGAATTACGATAAACAACCAGAGGACTCAAGGAAGTAGTCGAGGTCAGATAAAGTACTGATGACAGAAACTATTGTTTCCATGGTCAGAAATGCAATGTTGGAGAGAATGGCTCTTTAAACAATTTTCCTAAAATTAATTTTTTGAATGCTGCATATGTTGTACAAATCAACTGAAAATTTTTTGAAAACTTAACGCCATCTTTATCTAAAGTTCTCCAAATCTGTTCAATTGTGATGTGATTTCTTTTTCTATTGGCCATAACTGATATGTGTTCCAACAAGATCAAATCTTTATCAAAAAGTTTATAAAATTAAGTATTTTTATTTCATTGTATATACTTTTTTCTTGTTTTACATTTTACCTTTAAATAGACTTGATTGTCTTTCAGTTTAACTGTGCAAAGCAAATGTTAAAAAAAAAAAGAAAGAAAAACAACAGGTGAAGTTCTGAAATAATCATCTGCTCTACATCACTAAAACTGGGTAACTTGAGGTGTTTACATTTTGGGTATTTATCGTACAACTTTGAGTACAACTTAAAAATGAATGAACATGGGAAACAATTGTTATTTAATCTTAGTGCAATTTCTCTATAGACAGAAAATAGAGACAGGGAGTGTGTGCAAAGGGCTGTGGGTAATACTGGAAGAGCTATGCTGTTAGTTCTGGATTAGACGTCTGATTGGAATTAAAATAGGCCATCTCGATTGTGGGAGCGATAAGGGGGAGTGGCGTCTGAAATGGGGGTGCAGAGATGCCAACAGAATGAATCAGAGCTCTATCTTTGTGCTGCTTGTTGACTTCCTTTCACTGAAGTTACTTGGTTTTACTTGCTATGACCTGATAGGTAATTGAAAACACTTCATTGTAGAGGTGCTGACATGCAGACTATGCAGGGAAACAACAATTCAGTAAAGAGGCCAAAGGGCTTCTCATGGTTGGAATTCTACGTCTGGAGTAAGAGAAACTATGCTGTTACAGAGATGGGCACGTTGAAAATCTATTACAGAGAAGTGAGCAGTGGTCTACAGGGAGCACTCTCTGGCTGTGATTGGAGCTCTGCATAGAGTTGATAGAGTAGTCTGTAACTGAGAAGTCCTCTAACCCCCTGATAGAATGACCACATAGCTAACGCTGTTTTTGAGGAGGATCCAAACACACCCTGATTCCAGACGCAGGAATATCATATCACCATGTCACAGACTGGTAGATCATATTTCATAAACTAGATGAAGACACATGTAGCTTTTCGTAAAATTGATTCATACAAATTTTTGATCAAACTCAGTGAGTCATTAAAGTTTAAATTGCACAAATTTTGAAAATCATCACTTTTTTCTGTGCATGAGACCAAATATTTGTGTCTTGCCAAATATTTGTGTCATGCCATGCCAGACTCTAAATACTGCCAATACACATCTTTCTCACTTTAGAACTAATGAGACTCAATTCAGCCCAATTCAGGTACAAACACTTTAACAATACTAAAGAAAACCCAAATGTCAAAAAGTAAAAACTCAAATGTTTTTAAAAAACAAGACTTTACAACTTCTGTAATAATCTGTTCTCCTTTTGAAAAACTGCAAAAGTTTTTCAGACTTTTGCAGTGAGTCTGAAAAACAGTCTTATAAAGTATATGCTCTGGATTGTCTACAGCAGGCAACATCAGAAGAGATTAAACTCTCAACAACAAACTTAGAGACGACAAAGCATCTTGCTGTAACCACCAAAAGATCTAATGTCCCACAAGAAGCAAAGATTGCTCTGCTCTTTTTATTTATGCCACCACCTTAACTTCTTCACCCATAATAGAAATCTTTGTTTTGTTCATATTCTGTATGAAATGAATCACTTCCACAAAGTGATTCTATGGTTCATCATTATAATCTGCAAACTGCAAAGTCATTCAAATATTTCTGGAGTTGATACGTCTTAAATTTGTACTGGAAGTCTAAGATTTATAGTGTTAAAGCAAATGATGTGAGTATAGTTTCCTGTGGTACTCCTGTGCTACTGACCTCCTAATCAGATGGACACACCCTTCAGGGTCACAAACTATGGTCTGTTTGCTACAGTTCACATCTAAAAATAAGTGATTAACACTATAGATTAGCAGCAAGAAGGTCTCAGACTCAAATCTTAGCCTGGAGCTTTTTCTGGTTGAAGTTCTCCTTTTGTAAATATGGGTCTTCGGCTGTTATTATTATCCTTTGATATTAGACTAACTTTTTCATATTTAATGATCACTTTATATGGTGGTCAAATAAGTACAAGACAAATGAATGAGTGGGTCTCTCTTGGCATATCAGCCACTCCAAGCATTTGGCATGCCAAAATGACTACATCTTTATCACTAAAGACAAGGATAGATTAGAACAACATTAATTACATTTATTTTTTGAAGTCCTTGCTTCAAAATTTGAGCATTGCTTACAAAATTATTATGGCAGATGAATATCATATATATATTTGATATTTCTGAGCTGCAACATTCAGGACACTGACATTTTTTTTAAAAAAATGAACATTTTGAAACAGCCAGATCAAATCCCATGCAACAACTTTCAAAGCAATGTTATTTTTGCTCCAGAAATTCATCATTCACCAACAATTTCACACTAAACAAGTATCTACATGCAGATAATTGCCATAAGTGCAATTTTAAATGAAGAGAAAACATGACTTTATAAATAACACTGTGAAGAATATCTATGTTATGTCCAGTCTAAATATTTAAAAGCCTGTTTTCTGTTCTGGGTTTAAATGTTGACAGTGACTAATCCTGGGTGGTTGAATGTCAGTTGTAATATTTGTGGCAAGAATGCTGGGACTACATTAATAACCTCAGTCAAAAAGCAGAAGCAGCTTCTGCTGTTGCCTGGGCAGATTTCATCCACAGACAACTTAAGCTGGGTGACAGATCAAAGGTTTTAGACATTTTAGCTGATTTGAAGGACAGGCTCACTGCAAGGATCCCTTCCAGTTCTTCTTTCTAACCGATTCTCTAATTTTGATCAGCTGCAATGAGTTCATGTTTAAATTCCTAATTCACTGTCAACCAAAAGACTTGCACATGAATTCTTATTGTAAACTTTGCCCACATAATTACAGTATCCTATTTATTTGAGTTTCTTTTTTGCCTCTCATGAAATAGAAACTTGGTCTTACAAATGAGATACATGGAAATGAGGGGAAAAAATAAATCATTTTAAATGACATACACTTTAACACGATTCACAGGCTTGTCATTAATAAAATGGTCATAGGGAAAATATGCAAGAAGAATATGAAGTAAAGACTCCATTGACTCACTGTGTTGGCTGCTACCAGCAGTGCCCTGATGACGGTGTAAATGTGATTCATGCTGAGGGGAAAACCTTGCACTGCAATGCAGTGAGGACACCCACAATGCGAAGAATATTTAAAATCCTCTTCTGTATAGTGATATGCAATTTTCATGAGGCAATTATGTCTTTATTTCTAAGCCCTGCTGTTGCCTGGCAATGCTGCAGCACATCGAGTTTAAATATAAATCTTCCATCCCAGGTTTCCCAACCCGGAAACTCTCAACTGTGCAGCTATTCTCGGAGAGCACATCCAGCAGTGTGACACAACATAAGAATACAGCACCTGCACTCAGCTGAACAAAGAAAAGCATAACATCTTGTAGCACACAGCAACATATTTCACTTATTTTACTGAAATCTGAGCAAGAACGACTTTGACATTGTAGGTGAAACCCAACACACACAAGTGGATAGTGGCAAAGCAATTCCACGGAGTCTTGCCTTAACCTCTACACGCTGTACTTCAACCCTTACATTAGTCTAACCGTATTTCTAATTCTAAACCGCTCTAAAACATCAACACGCAAACAGAGAAAGTGGAAAGTGGTGAAAACTGGCTGAGAGCCAGTGCTGATTTGCATTGCTGCCAAAATGTGACCTATCTATCACTTGGTCATATAAACTGGACACAGTACAGTCATCCTTTTGATTAAAAAAAGTAGGCCGGAAGCCAGGGGCAACCACTGCAACATAACTGAAAGGCTTACAGTGGCTTCTCCAAAACAGCAGGAGGCACCTGCTTTACTGAGTAATTTATTGGGGTGAAGTGCCTATGATTGGATTTCTGCTGGATGCCAACAGTGTAACATGCTCTTGCGGTGCAAAGAGTCTGTGCCTGCCAATATAGATCCCCAAGTAAGCTCCACACATGTGAGACTCGTCACTATAAGATCCCTCGCTGCAGATGTATTCGAGATTAACTCATAGTTTTTCCAGCAAGTGAAGGATCTGAGTTTATATAGGAAATTACTGCTGTTTATTCAAGTTAATTTTTAATTTTTATTTTTTTACAGAGTAGCTTCAACATGTTTTAGACATGACAGCATGTCGAACTAAAAAAAGAACTGCTCACTGAGGTAGCTATAGTCCTTTGACTAGTGCAACTGACACTTCTTATTTTCTTGCGTTGATTTTTTTTTTCTGGTCCACATGTTCAAGGTATTTCTAGTTTGAAGCTATTCTTCTTCTGTTTTGTACCTTTAAAACTGAGCCTGCCTGTGCTTACATTGGTCCGACCATTAACTCAAGTACAGTATTATCTGCCATAAATTTTAGCTTTGTCTTAAGTCATCATCAAGATAAAAAAAATGAAACATATTTTCACCTTTCATTTCTCCAAACACCACTCTGTCCTCAGTAGTGGGGCGTTGGTTCCGTCTCAAATAGCTCTACATGCCAGTATTTATAGGGCTTATATTTTCATTTACAACCAGGAGTCTTTATATAGATTTTATTGGGCGATCACGTATGCCTGTGGAATGGAAGAAATTGCTACCTGCCCCAAGTTTTCCATGAAAGTCACAGGTTCTAGTCTGAACAGAAGCTTCACAGAAGCTTTTGAGGACAGGAGAGCTTTTGTTGAATACTTTGTAAACATCACAGCCTTGCTGAAGTTTTAGGAATGAGTGATTCTGAGATATATGTCAATTTGACTTTTCTCTCTGCAGAGATGAGGTTAGTAGATTGCTGCAACAGCCTTTCAGGTGAATTTCACACATCTTTACCAAACCTCCCTTCAGGATGTGGGGAATGCAACATACCAAGTAGTAGATTAACACATTACTGTTTAGCTTTACTTATGTCAATAGCAATTTCAAGATATATTCATTTGAATCTGTTATGACTAAAGGTATGCTATAAACTTATAAAAAAACATCTCTTCCACATTTCACCTGGTAAATGAGGACTTTGAAGTTCCGTCTCTTGAGCAGCTCGTGCTCGTTGCTCTCCAGCTTCTTGATCTGGCCCGCCTGCTTTTCCAGGTTACTGCGCACCGTCTTGACGTTGACGCTAACTTTGCGCACCTTGTCCAACATTTTATTGACTGTGTTGGCAGTGTCGACGTGGTTCTTGGACAGCTTCGCCAGCTCCCCTTGGATGGTTGATACAGACTTCTCCATGGCCTCCTGCCGAGCCTCGAGTCCATTCTGGGTCTGCTGGATCTTGTCTACCACCCCTATGATCTTGTCTAGCAGAGACAGAACCATGACCCCATTCATCTGAGCTTCACTCTTGCCTCCAGCATCCAGCACCAGGTCCACTTCTTCAGCTGGGTCATCGTCATCTACTGCTGGCTCTGTAGCAGCACCAACAAGAGCAACCTCTTCATCATCATAGGGTACATCAGGATGGGGTACATGTTCCTTTTTGACTCCTGTGTCTGCCATACCTATCAACTAAATATACTACCTCTTTACCAAAATAAGCTATTCAGATAAGGCCTAGTCTGTTTTTCTTTCTTTTAGACAACTTCCGAACCTACTTTTTTACCTCTTTAGATTCCTTTTCAGTCAATCCTCTCTACCTCTCTCTGCCTTTGCTCTGGGATGCCAGCCAGCCAAGGGGAGTGGGGCCTCTCACAGCTGAAGCATGTGTGCCCTGACTCAAATGCCTCTGCTTACTGCAAAACCACCCAGCCAAACATTTCCCTTCATGCACCCAGCCTCCACCCAGTACCAGCCTACTGCTGCAGCTCCACCCCATTCTGTGTCGAAGCAGAACGTCTGCAGACCCCCTCCTCTTAGTGGCATAACACTCCCAAATAAAATGGCAAGGTGAGGCTCTCTAATGGAAACATCACAGAAAATATCTAGAACATGAAAAGAAGCTTGATGAAGCTCCAAAAGCAACAGCTGTTTATCTGTCTATATGTCTGTCTGTCTATCATTTTAAACAGGCTTCAGTTTACTTCAGTGTTTGTGTACTCTTTAAATAAAATAGTGTGTTTGGTGTTATTAAAATCATGGTTTTGTCATATTATTTTGAGATCAAGAGCTGGATAAAACACATCTGCAAATAAATATCTCATATAAAATGGCTTGTTGTGAGCTTACAGTAACATTTAGTGCATTCACAGTTTTTCTCAGTTGTCTTTGTACATTTCTCAAATCATTTTTGACATTTTCCAAACAATAATTGCATTTCTCAAAACAGTTCATACAAACAGCAAAACACTGTTGATTACCTTCAAAACTCAGTTTCTTTCTCCAAATCCTTAGTTCATCTCTCAAAATTAAATACCTCGTCAGTGCCTCAGAATGACAAATTCTTGTTTCATTGTGTATGAATGAGACAGTCAGGTTTGATTGTTAAGTGTTTTGAATGCTGTGGAGGGTGCAGCAATTCAACAGACACTTATATAATACATTTTGATCAACATAAAATAAGCAATTAAAAATGTAGAAAAAAGCAGACAAGTGTATATAATCACTTGATGTGCAAAAGAATAAGAAATTGCTTTTTAGAAGAGCACAAGAGACAGAACGGTTTGACGATTGAACATGTAGTTTTGAGAATTTCAAGTTTGAGAAATGCCCCAAAGCATCTGAGAGCAACTGCATTGACATATTGTTTTGTGATGATGAATCATACAAGTAAAAAACATCTGCAAATATGTCTCAGACAGAATAACTGATGAGCTTGATACAGTAACAAGTGTAGCTTTAAACAACAATAGTCATACATTATTTTTACAAACAAGAATGTCAATTGCTTAGTGTATTTAATAAAAATGATTACATTTTCTCTATAAGTATGGGCTCTTCTATGCCAGATAGGGGTCAAAATATACTTCGGTAATAGTTGATCAAATGTAAGTTAGTGACCAAGAAGAACATTGTGAATTCCGGAAAATATTTTCAAAATAAGATAAACTAACTTAAACAACTGACAATTATTTGTAAATTAAATTCGCCGTCAGTGACATTAAATGTTAGCAATAAATCCAATACAGCATTTAAGCTTTTCAACTTGTGGATATGAGAAAGAAGTTTAAAGATGCTGAGTTTGAAGTTTTAAGACAGTTTTGGAGGTCACAGTCATATAGTAGGGAAATCGGTATGGTAGTCAAGACCTCCCAATTTATAGCTGAAACATTCAAAATACGTAAATATTTAAATATAAGGTAGAAAATATAAAGCATGAATGTAGTTACACAATCTGTTCACTAGAGAGTAGTACAGAGAGATTTTAAAGCCCTTGAGGTTTTTTGTTTTGTTTTGTTTTTCATATTTTTGCAGCACCTCAACTGTAGATATTTGTATTGTTATTGGCCAAAGAAAATACTGCGATTATAACGCAGAAATTGCTCCATGTTTTTTTTTTTTTTTTGACTCAACAGATGTCTTTGTGATAAACTACGCAAAACAAAATGTGCTACACTGTAATTTTCCGTAAGGTTTTTCAAAATAAAAGCTAATCTAAGAGATGTCTAGAGGCACTACTTTTGAACCAATGGAGCCTACAGTTCGTGGTCACGTGACTTGTGAACGCATCAATCGATACTCGTTACCAGGAGGATCCTTCCGCCTTGGTGAGCTGCGTTTACTTTCCTCGGAGCACTCCTCTACAAACAACCGAGAGGAAAGTGAACGGGGAAGCAAGGAGGAGAAAGGATACAGTCCATATTTTAATAGTAAGAATACCGACCAATATGACTATAAGCGGTTTGAACCTACTCTAATGTAGTGTTGACGTGCTACGGTGGCAAAAGTTGCTAAATGTTGCTCAACAGGTGTGCTAAATAGTCCATAGCTTTTATCAGAGTTAGCTAGTTTCAATTGATATTTAAAGCGTTGTAGGTACTTAAGTGAAGTACACGACAAAGTTAACATTAGCTTGAGTGAAACTGATGTTTACTTTTCGTTTTAGCAAAGACGGATAAGGCTAGTGAAGCCGAGCTGTCAATTTTAGCTGTGGCTAATTGGCTAATAAAATTAGCTTTAGGTTTACTCTGTTGACGTTAGTTAAATAGCTTTCTTTGTGGAAGTCGCTGTAAAAAAAAAAAGTCAGTTTAGTTTGTTGGGTAGTACCTGTTGGGTCACGGCTTTTCGGAGGGTTGAGAAATTGGGACAACGTCCTAATATTTTTCAGTATTTACTGAGTAAATAAAAAAAAGAGGCATTATTCAGGTATCTATATAAAAAAGAAAGCGTTGACGGGTTTATATCGCGTTGATGGGGCTGCTGTTGAGTCTCGAACAAGTCAGGTGACTCATTGTAATCCCCGGATTAGCACTGTGTGGTCTTTATGCATTTTAGCTTCAAGGTATTCAAATAATCCTGACATTTAAAGTGGATTTTGTGTAAGAAGCTGCTGCATGCTAGTAGTATTAATATCTACTAAGTTAATTTTAACAATAAATTTAACAAGAGCCAATCAGTAAGTGCTAACACATTTCACTTCAACTGGATTCTTTGAGCTTTTTTTGTTTTATCACATGTCCACTAACAGTGTTATTATGGGTATATGATTTGGGTGCAGCACAACAGTGTAAAAGTGACACTCGGCTGTTTACGGACCTCTGCCATTAGAGATGGAGTGTAGAAATGCTATGAATGGCTGATCTGTTAAATTATTTCAGTTAATATCCACAGTCATTAATGAATGCTCTCTTTCCATAGATCTTGATTGAGTTTAGAGTTCTGGGCACTCCCAGCCATCAACACCATGGGGGAACTCTTTAGAAGTGAAGAGATGACCCTGGCCCAGCTCTTCCTCCAATCAGAAGCTGCCTACTGCTGTGTCAGTGAACTGGGAGAGATTGGGATGGTGCAGTTCCGTGATGTAAGTACACAATACTTTTTGTCTTTGGATTTTTCTATCTGAAAGTGCAGTTTTCAATGTTGCAGAAAAACTATTCATCTTTGTTTTGGTGAAAATTTGGCTACATTAGTAGTGCTGTTTAGATGATGGATGACCTTTGGGTCATGTGCTCACAGCTGACTATTCGTTCCAGGCATGAGAAAACCCTTTTCTCACTAGTTCTGTTGTCTGTGAATATAGGATGAGTGTAACAGAAAAATCCTCTGCAATAGCTTGAGACCTTATCGGGCTTTAACACCCTGCAGCAGTTATAAGAAATTATCAGTTGAGCAAGTATGTTTTGTCACTGAACTCTGTTCTTCTTCTTTTTTTGTTTTGAAGCTCAATCCTGATGTAAACGTCTTCCAGAGAAAGTTCGTTAATGAAGTGCGGCGATGTGAGGAGATGGATCGCAAACTGAGTGAGCTTTTCTTCTTGTACAATAAACTTTTTAGAAATTCAGGAGCGATTGATTCTGTCAGTTTTAACATTAAAAACAGTTTGACATGCTTTAAAGCTTCTGCTTTGGGTGAGATTCCATTGTTTTTAAGTTTACTTATTCGGCTTTAACGATTGTTTGACAGGATTTGTTGAAAAAGAAATTAAGAAGGCCAACATTCCGATAATGGACACAGGAGAAAACCCTGAAGTTCCTTTTCCAAGGGACATGATTGATCTGGAGGTAATTGTTTTCTTCTGTTTTTAGAAGCCTTCACACAGCAAGAGTTTATTTTTTACGTTTATTTTTCAGTTAATCATGTGATAAAAGTTGGAGTCCAATGAATTTCATTAGCTGAAGTCATAAAACAATAAAGATGGCTATTGGAACACAATAAGTGGAGGAGGAGTTTCATAAGTTTATAGCAAGATTTATAAAAAATACCAAAATCATGCTTTGAATACAGAGTAAGCATACGATACAGGTTGAGTCAGTTAACAAAATAATTGAGCTTTTGATTACTAGTACTAGTTTCTTAATTTTTTTCATATTTAAAAATTGCCTTTAAAATATAGTTATGGACTTGAAAGTTCTTACAAATGGAAGTCTGGATCCTTACGCTCTCTTTTCATATTGTCCCTCACAGGCTACATTTGAGAAGCTCGAGAATGAGCTGAAGGAAATAAACACCAACCAGGAGGCCCTGAAGAAGAACTTCCTGGAATTGACTGAACTCAAGCACATTTTGCACCGTACTCAGCAGTTTTTCAATGAGGTCGGTTTTATTTCTGTTGCAGACCTTTGCAGTGTTGTTTTATGCTTCTTGGTTTTCAACATTACGTTTTTATTAAGAAACAGATGATTGTGAATTTGGTAGTTGTTTCTGTTGAATATTGCAACATCTTAAATTAAATCTACATGTAGCTTCAATTGCTCATGTTTTATTTATATAGCACCTCAAATACTCAAAAACTAAGATATGATATCATCAGTATTTTAACTACATCAATATATTAATAAGTTGTGTTCCCCAATTGACTTATTTTCTGTTTTTTGTCTGTACCACATTTCACAGCTGTCAGCACTGCTCTCATAAAAAAATCACTTATTTCTACTCGATATTAACAAAAGGTGTTTTCAGTCATAAGCTTTCATAGTTGTTCACATGACTGCAGCATCTAGCCTAGTCAGTCATTATAGTAAATGCACTGTTTAGTGTGTCAACCCAGTGGTATTAAATGCCAGATCCTGCATGTGCTTAAGCAACCTTTGGCCAACGTTATTTCCACTTCACTGCCTGGATAAGCAAAATTGTGTCAACTGACAGAGCAGAGGAATCTTTTACAACTTCTTTAGATGAATCATTCACCTAAATCAGAGCTCATAACAAGTAGATGGTCAACTGCTAAATGAATAGAAACTCCTCTGACGAAGTTTCTTTAAATAAGGTTTTTTTTTATAAAAGTGGGATCTAATAAATGTGTGCACATTAAATCAGATCTGGGAGTAAGTATGATGACTTAATGTGTAATGTGGTTTGTTTTTCTGTTTGACAGATGGAAGATCCCAGTTTGCTTGAAGAGTCCTCCATTCTCCTGGATCCCAATGAGCCAGCCAGAGTAGCTCCTCTCAGACTTGGGTGAGTCAGAGTTCTACACTTGTGTAATTTAAAAGGATTAAGATGTCTTCTCCGTCTCATTTGGAGGATTTCCAGCTTGTGCTTTTTGGGTCGCAAATGCCCCCCACACATTACATTTTTAAGCTCTTTTCCAGACAGGAGGGATGATCCTCTAAAGCAAAAAAATCACTAAATAGCAAATTCCACTCATTTATATCTGTTTAAGCATAAGCAAAGAAGTAAATAAAAACCAAATGGAGAAAAATGAAACAGAACATTGTTTTTCAATGTGTGTGCTGCAGATTTGTTGCTGGAGTCATAGGCAGAGAACGTATCCCCACATTTGAGAGGATGTTGTGGAGAGTTTGCAGAGGAAACGTGTTCCTGCGGCAGGCAGATATAGAAGATCCCCTAGAGGATCCCACCTCAGTCAGTGCTGTTCATAAACAATTTTATCAGATGTTTAGAGTTTTTACTCTGATTTCTAACCTAGCAATGTTTTCTCAGGGTGACCAGGTCCACAAGTCCGTCTTCATCATATTTTTTCAGGGAGACCAGCTCAAGAATAGAGTTAAGAAAATCTGTGAAGGGTAAGTGACTCAGCATCGCAACAATGTGAGGGATGACCTTTTCATAACTAATAGATTTCTTTTGCTTTTTAATTCGTTCTTAGATTCAGAGCAACATTATACCCATGTCCAGAAACCCCCCAGGAGAGGAAAGAGATGCTTGCAGGAGTGAATGCTCGCATTGATGACCTGCAAATGGTGAATAAACCTTCAGAAAAACAGACTTTTTTGCTGTAGTGGTCTGTTTTTGTTTCTATTTCTGTTCAGATTTTAAACTTGTTTGTATTCTAGCTATCTAGAATAGCTATCTATGGTATTACTAAATCTTCTTTCTTTGCACTAAATGATAACTTCTAAATTTGTCCACTGGAAGCACATTTTGTTGTATAGGTTGCTCCTCCTAAGTAAAGTAGCCTGGGACAATCTATCATTTTTCTTTACTGAATAAAGATTAATCACTTTTTTTTTTTACATTCATTACACTTTTTTTTGACATTAGTCTTAGCAGATAGTCTGATAATTTACTTTAAGAATAATATGATCACAATATGGAATAACACAGAATTCCAGCATGACATAAAATATCGGGCAAAACTCAACACCTGCTGGGAAACTTTGTGGATGGTCTGATATTCTTCTTAGTACATGTGAGCAGAAGTTATTTAGAGTGCTGTCTGCAGAATGAGACATTGCCTCGACAACAGGTGTGCGCACAGTGCTTAAATGTCCTGCTATTTGCTGATCAGGGCGTAGTGTTGAATGTGATTCATACGGCAACACACGAGGGTATTTTTGCTATCTACTATGGAAACATCCAGTGGATGAGACGGCTGGTTAATTGTAAACACAACTCGATGTTAATGTTTTATCCTGTGTGGAGCAAAATACAAGTTTTTCAGGGCAAAAGGGGAAATCTTCCCTAGGGAGGGACTAAGGATGCATCTTGATCTTAGCCATCTCACCTCACCACTGATATGAAAAAAACTTAATAATTAGTTTTTTGTTCATTTTGTTTTGCAATGGACATATGCTTTGCAGAAATGAGCTAGGTGAATTTACGAAGTCACTTCATGCAAATGGATGTTTACTAACATAACAAGTTTGTTTTAAATTCAGTAGATGCAGAAAGTTGTAATGAAAACTTTTTATGATAAAATACTCAATATTCATTTGTGGGTTCCAACAAAGCAAGCTGTTGTATACCTTTACATGTCTTTTAAGCTTCCTGTAGCTCATATGTCTAAGTATTAGAGTTGATTCACTCATGTGGGGAATGTCTGCTTCTGCTCATAAAGGTTCTGAACCAGACTGAAGATCACAGGCAGAGGGTCCTGCAGGCTGCGGCCAAGACCGTCAGAGTGTGGTTCATTAAGGTGAGGAAGATGAAGGCCATCTACCACACCCTCAACCTCTGCAACATTGACGTCACGCAGAAGTGTCTGATTGCCGAGGTGTGGTGTCCTGTGTCTGACATGGACTCCATCCAGTTTGCACTTCGAAGAGGGACAGTGAGTAAACTTGAGGGTTGGGGGTATTTCTGGATTCTGGTGTATATTTTTAAACTTGAGTGAAAGCGTTTGTCTTGGGTTTTGTTTTCCTTAGGAGAAGAGTGGCTCCACCGTGCCTTCCATTCTCAATCGAATGCAAACCAAACAGACCCCACCCACATATAACAAGACAAACAAGTTCACCTCTGGATTCCAGAACATTGTGGATGCTTATGGGATTGGCAGCTACCGTGAAATAAACCCAGGTTCTGATGGTTTCTTACACTTTCTGTCCTCATTCATTTTTGGTTATCCATACTCACCTTGTTGGCACATGCTCATTGACATGTTTCACTCGTTTCATGTACAACCACATCCGTCACCCCCGTCCTCTTCGTTTGATGCCTGCCTTCATGTCTTCAGCGCCATACACCATTATTACCTTCCCCTTCCTATTTGCTGTCATGTTTGGTGACTTGGGCCATGGGACACTCATGACCTGCGCTGCTCTCTACCTTGTGATAAGAGAAAGCAGGCTGATGGCCCAGAAGAATGATAATGAGGTATTGTTCGTTTCGCCGTCACCTCATCAATCCCAGTCTGCTGAGCCACAGAGAATCTGCAATATTTTACTAAACCTGATCACTTGAGTCAACATGCTTGTTTTAAATCCTCTTTTACATGTTTTTTTTTTCCTCGAATTGATTTCTCATTGACACTTTTTTGTTGCAGATATTCAACATGGTGTTTGCAGGACGCTATATCATACTGCTGATGGGAATATTCTCAATGTACACTGGTGTTATTTACAACGACTGCTTCTCAAAGTCCCTCAATCTCTTTGGCTCTGGATGGAGTGTGAGACCCATGTTTAAAGGAGGCAACTGGACGTAAGTATCACATATAGAAATGTACTCAGCATTGCATTAAAAGTAACATCATTGATGTGCATTTACTGTTTTCCAGCTGATGCTAGGAGCCAAAACTGTAATTCTTTAGAACAACAAAGAAAATATTTATTAGACTGCTGTTGTCACTTTTTTTTTTTTTTTGCTCCACTTGAAGTAAACTAAACATATCTGTGTTTCTTGTCTTTTCTTTAGAACTGACACACTTGAAGGCAACACAGCCTTGCAGTTGGATCCTGCAGTGGAGGGAGTTTTTAAAGGGCCATACCCCGTTGGAATTGATCCAGTAAATTTTTAGGATTTATTTAACAGTTTCTTTTATTTGTTTGTTTTCTTTTGATCTTTCTTAATGCTGCTTCTTTAAAATGAACAAAATACTATTAATATTAAGTAATGAGAATTATTTTCATGATTCCTATGACGTAAATGCACAATTCTCTGAAGCAATGTGGGACATTTTCTAAAATCACAATACATTGCTGGTTCAAAATAATTTGCATTACTGTTTTAGAGTGGAAATAGGTTTCAGCACAAGCATAAAGTAATGCAAATCAGGTTTACGATACAGTAAAAATGCTTAATTAGCTGTTTCTGCACATACTGCCTGATAAGCCACATGCAATGTCAAACTTATTTAATTTTATACCTTTTATAATTTTTGATGTCATTTTCTGGTCCTCAAGAATATAAATATAATGTGATTGTTTTTTTTTTTTTATGTTTTATTGGTCTGTCAAATCTGCAACTCATTTTGTCACCTGATTGGTGGATCAATAATCATTACGAAATTTAATCTGCTACACTTGGTTCTATAACAATTTTTTTGAATTTTTCTCAGATATGGAGTATTTCTATCAACAAGTTGACATTTTTGAACTCCTTCAAGATGAAGATGTCCGTTATCCTAGGAGTCATCCACATGCTATTTGGAGTCACTCTAAGTCTCTTCAATCATCTGTGAGTTGAAGTCTTTGTTTGGTTTCTGTTTCGTCAGATTATAGAACAAATTGATGGAATGATGTGCATTTTTGCAGGTATTTCAAAAAGCCACTGAACATCTACTTGGGATTCATCCCAGAGATTGTCTTCATGTCCAGTCTGTTTGGCTACTTGGTCATTCTGATTTTCTATAAATGGGTGTCTTATGACGCCCGCACCTCCAGAGATGCTCCCAGTCTCCTCATTGCCTTCATTAACATGTTTCTCTTCAACTACAATGACCCCAGTAACAAACCTCTTTACAGGGGACAGGTTAGACCTACTATGAAAAATTATGACTTTTAGATTAGGGATATGCATAGGAAGCTGATTTTTTTTTTTTT
Source organism: Poeciliopsis turneri (assembly GCA_922788865.1). Lineage (NCBI taxonomy): Eukaryota > Metazoa > Chordata > Actinopteri > Cyprinodontiformes > Poeciliidae > Poeciliopsis > Poeciliopsis turneri. The sequence continues at coordinate 1,175,227 of CAKLNU010000542.1, forward strand.
TTTTTTTTTCTGGTTTTCTCTGTTGTCTCTGCAGATGGGGCTGCAAACATTCTTGGTCATAATTGCCTTAGCATGTGTTCCATGCATGTTGGTCGTGAAAACTCTGGTTTTACGGAGACAGTATTTGTGGCAAAAACATCTGGTAAGTTCAAACTGTCTTGGAGTTGAGGATCATCTATTCTTGGGCTAAAATGATTAATTGTGGTAATTGTTAATTTGAATGAACAGACTCAAAAAGACCATTTGTTGAAAGAACAATACACTTGGAGAAAAACTGTACAAATGTACATCTGTAGTTTTAGCTTTACCCGGTTCAAATTCTTAAAAAAATATATATTATGCAACCTTGGCTATACAGATATTGATACCCAGACTTGAATGAAAAATCTGCTGTATGTGCCCATTTTTTTTTATGTGATTAATCTTTAATAATAATTAGTTACAGCCCTAATTTATCCCATTTTAACTCCTTGTTCTTCAGGGCACACAGAACTTTGGAGGAGTCCGAGTGGGCAACGGTCCCACCGAGGACGAGGCGGAAATCATCCAGCATGACCAGCTCGCACAGCAGTCTGAGGATGAACCAGAGGTAAGTTAAATGTCGTTCCAACGACAATTCATATTTATATTTGAAATGATTTCATATGGATTTCTTACTATGCAGAAGGAACAGCAGTTCAGCAGTTTGTTGAGAGAGCAGATGGCAGTAAAATGATCCCCTCACATGTTTGAATAATTCAGCCACTCAGCCATAGCTGGAACCTAATCTCATGTTTCCACTTCCACTGTGGTAAAACTAAACATCAATTATGGATAAGGGTGGATTGTTGTTCCTTCTTTTCATATTTTTCTTAATGCTTATGTGATTTTTATCTATGCGTGCAACTTTCTGTGACATGCTGTTCAGTCATCCTGCTGCTCTTATAGCCTAGTTATCTATTTAAATTTAAACAGATAACCTCGTTTTGCGTGTTTGTGTGTGGGCAGGATGCTGAAATGCCCAAATGTGTAACAGTTTTCTTCTACTTTTCTTGATGTTTCTTTCTTGATTTGTTTTCAATAACCAAGAGTTCCCTTTTGTTACCTGCTTTCAAGGCCCCTGAGGAGGAAGAGGTAGGACCGGAGTTAATGCTGCACCTCTTTCTCTTCCTGTAAAACATGCATGTCTCGGTTTTCTTTTCTCACTGCAACTCGCCTCGTCGGCTTTTGCCCTTAGGTTTGTTGGTTGTGGGTATGTTTGAGTATGCCGGTGCGTTGTAGGTGTTTCATCAGATGTGGGGCATCAGTAGATCAATGCTTCCCTGAGGTCTCGGTGACGTGCATGACGCATCAGTAGAGCAGCTGATACTTTGGGTTCACAGGGTCCAAAGAGGACAATTCCTCTACTAATTCGGAGGTTGCTTCATTTATAACAGCTCCCCTGTTAGTTACTCTAACGATCATGCACGTACAGTGGGCCAGATTCTTTCTTTTGTGGGCCTCAGGACTTATAGACATTCTGCTTTAACTGTCTTGCTGACGTGTTTGTCTGTGTTTCCACAGTTTAACTTTGCAGATATGGCTGTGCATCAGGCCATTCACACCATTGAATACTGCCTTGGTTGCATCTCTAACACCGCTTCCTATCTGCGGCTCTGGGCCCTCAGTCTCGCTCATGCCCGTAAGTAACAACACAAGTATCACACATACACATTTTTAGAAACATGTTATTAAACCCATAAACAGGCATTTTTGATTTTTTAATTTTTTAAAATGTCTTGCATGTTTTTATGAACAGAGCTGTCAGAGGTGCTTTGGTCCATGGTGATGCGCCTCGGCCTTTCATCTCGAAACTTTGGCGGTTTCATCCTTCTAGCCATCATCTTTTACTTCTTTGCTGTTCTCTCAGTTGCCATTCTGCTCATTATGGAAGGACTCTCTGCCTTTCTGCATGCACTTCGACTGCACTGGTAAGTTTTCTATCCATCGATGTTTTGTTTAACGATTTACCTAATACTGCTAATGCTTTGACGTTCATGAATACTACAATATTTATATTCTCTGTTTCATTGTGGCATCAGTCACTTATTAAATAAATGAATACATCATTTATTTTTTGACTCCTTCATTTTCAAGTTGAGTGTAAATTAATTTCAGAGCGATGGCTCCACCTGGTGGCTATTGAGTTCCTTCTGCAGAAATAAATTCATAATGTGTCGAGCTAAATTATTTCATAAGTAAAGCTGTGTTCCATTTCTGTCGGAAGATTGAACTCGAAGAAAAAACCCGAGTCAACAACTTTTAAATGAACAGGATTCCAATACGGCAGCACCCACTTTTTATTGATTTTGTTTATAAATGCAGATGTTCCATGTAACACTGAGTTTTAGATTCACTTTTACAAGTGTGTTGTAAAATAAAACTGTTTTCACTACATCTTAATATTGTTGATGCGAGAAGCTGCCATAGTGGATCTCTGGCTCTCGCTGGAAGTCCAAACTCAGAGCGGCATTCCAGATGATTTTTTCCAACTCAGAAGTCATAATTTCCAAGTTGGAACACAGAAAGAAAAATTTGTTGGTTCATAGCATTAGGCAGAAAATCTGAATAGTTATTATTGGAACTACTGCAGTAAAAGATATTGTTTTGTGAAGGTACATCATTTCTTGGAATCCCATCACTGTTTCAGGATTGATTTCCTTTGTTGGGAATTTGTTTGGGTTATCTTACCAGACAATGTGGTCAAAGCAGAAAAATAACATTTTGTTCCTTAGAAAAAGCCTGAATCTATTTAGATTTTAGATATGTAGTCAAAGAGTGTATGTTGTCTCCCCAGAAAATCTGACCCTTATTTTTAAAATGTTTTAAATGTTCATCTACTTTTTTTTTAATTTTTTTTTTTTTTTTTTTTTTACAACAGTCAGACTGAGGAATGATGGGTATTCCTGACTCCTTAGCTAAAAGGTCATCCAGCTGTCGTTTCAGACTGGACGTTTAAAAATAGCTCCTGATCATTTTCCTGAAGCGAGGAGTATTGGGTGTCTCTGGCTCCAGAGCCAGATTCATGATATAAACAAGAGTGACTGCAGGTTGGAATCAGGAGCAGGGGTCACGGGCTTTGACTGCTCCATTCAGTTTTACCCCAGCCTGCTATCCATCACCACTGTATTCCTGACAAGGTTATTATCTGAAACACTTCTTGCTTAATGGTTTTTCACTGTATCTCCTATTTCCTCCCACAGGGTTGAGTTCCAGAACAAATTCTACGCAGGTCAGGGCTTCAAATTTCTCCCCTTCACCTTTGAAAGCATCTTAGAGGGAAGATTTGAAGAATGAAATGGCTTTTTTACGCCTGGTTCTCTCATAACTTGAGTCTGTGTGTTGTCCAAAAGTGTTTTTCTTTGTACTTTTTTGTGCGCGTGTGATTAAATCTCCAGGTTACTAGAATAACTCTGGTAATGACTCATGACTAGGTGATCCTATAGTAGCTCTATTTAATCTATTTCCTTTAATATTATTTATATTGTCTTTTTCTTTGTAAAACCTGCACTGCTGTTCTTTGTTGGAGGAATTCTCAACATAATATCCCCTCTGCTGAAGTTTAGACAGCGATAGAAATGTTTGTCCTTGTGTCGTCTCCTGTGTTTGTATTTGAAGTTTTTGTTATTGCAGAGAAAACTCACACAGAATTGCAAAACTCTGAATATGAGGGCAAATGCATATAACACAGTACTTAGTGTTTTCCGGTTGGTATACATGAAAGAGATGAATAATCTGCACACAGCTCATTTGTAGTAATCTGCAGTATTTCATTACACATTTCTGTAGCCTTAGAAGGGATTTAAAGCAGCAAGCAGACATGTTAAAGTCATTTGTTAGAAATGGTTGACCTTGTCCATAACTATGTCAATAAACTGGGAAGAACTGGTTTAAGTTGTTTTTGTCATCACTACTCAAGACGTCCGTATCCTGTTGCAACTGAATGTCTGCTTGCCAGACCACTTCCTGCTTTCAAAACCTTTTGAAATTGTGAAAGGCTGTGAAATAATAACACCACAAGTATAAGACTTTTTAAACTCGACTTATTTGACTGATTTGTTCCTTAAAATCATAAATGTTAGTTTTGTTAGTACTGTTCGTTGAAGCAGGCGCTTTGATAGTGACGGCAGCTTGGAAGTTCTGAATTCTTCCAAATACGACTCAGACTGAAAATCAAGCGTTTCCATTCTACTGTTCCCTCTGTCTGCTGACTGTTCCCTCTGTCAGCAGACGGAACAGTGGAATGTACTAAACAGACCTGTGCTTTCCTCACAGTTGACCAGCAGATGGCACTGCAACTCAGATCATTGACTGAAGCAGTTTGGATTCTTTCTCTCTGTTTTTCCTTCACACTGTTTGATCTTGAATTTTAAATCTAGGGCAAAATATACTTTTATTTAAAAAGATGAATTTAAGCCTGTGTTGGACAGTCGAGATATTTTTATTCTGAAGACACTTGAGATTTCGTATCTAGGCCAAAAGTGGCTTAATACAAGTAAATGATACAGTTGGAGCTTTACTCCACACTTTGTAAATCACCTTCAGACTCCTGAATGGGCTCTATTTCATTATCACCTAAAGGCTATGGTTTTACTTAATTTGTTTTGGTGCCAAGCGTTTTTCCTTCCGCTCAACTTGCCATGAATGTGCTTGGATGCTTCACTGTGAATAGGTAGCTCGTTTAGCAATGGTCATTTGAAGCTTACCTTCCTTGTGTATGGTGTCAGTGACTTTATGTTGGACACTTTTTCTAGTGACTGTGAAGGTTATACATTTATTTATTGTTTTTATGTAATATTTCAATTTTGTGAACAACTACATTTGGAGTTTTCATGAGATGTATGTCATAATAATCAAATATGAGCAGAAATAAATGCATTAAGAGTTTCATTATTTAATTTAACCACCAAATTAAAGTCACTTTACAAAGTTAGAAGTTTATATAAATAAACAAGATGTAGTTTTGAATGTCAATAAAAACTTGCTTTAGGTCTTGCTGTGTTGTTGTTCCTCTTGGGGGCGCTGTTCAACATTTTCTGCTCTGCCAAAAATGTATCATCTTTGTCCCAGTGTTTTGGTTGTAATAAAAAAAAATATACCTTATATATGTAGTTTGAGTTTAAACCAGAGGTCCTCCTATTTAAGTTACTTAAAGGTCGTACCTATAGAGCAGGAAATAAATGTATAATTATGTTTTGCTTTATGACTTTGACTCAATTTTACAGGAAACATTCAATTTAGCATCAAAACAATTCGAGAAACTGAAATCCAGTGTGTTACTATGCATTTCCTGCACAAAGCAGAAAATGCATTGTGCAGAACGGTTCACTCAATGCCCCAGCTGACAAATTCACCTGTGCACAGATTCAGTGTTAGAAATAAATAGGCTGATAGGGATCTTGTTTATCTTACTCCTTTACCACAAAGGATAATTTTATTGTCATTTGTAACATAAAAGCAAAGTGGAAGTATTGGCCTTAAAAAAGGGAAACAATTCAACCCTCTAAAAGGTGAAAGTGGAGCAATCAGAAAGTCTAAAAAAAGGACTTCTTCCTCCTGGCATCTTGGGAGGCCTGACTATTAAAATCTTCAGCCACTCTGGAATGAGGAACATCATGTTCTCCAGTCACATGTCTCCAGAGGGGGGCTTCTACTTTACAATAGCCCAAGGTAATAATAGACCTCTGTATTTATCTTTTAGTTTTTTTCTTAGAAAAGCTCATTTAATTTGATAATTCCCAGTGTGTCATGTATAACTAGGGCTGGGAGCAGGCTTGCATAAGAGTTCCAGATATTCTGCCATGTTTATGCTTTCCGACACCTTAAATCTGCTTTTTCAAAGGAAAAATCCCATTAACAGCAAGCTTTATTATTGTGCCCCTTTATCTGACTGAGTGCACTTTAACTTGGCAGGACAAAGTTCAGGAATGTCCAGTTTTTCTAAGTTTATAGTAGATTTTTCTTTGGGATAATGGATGCTTTTGCAGCTGTTCTGTGGCTTCGAGCTTTGGTGCTTTCTTGATCTAGGCACAGAAGATAGAGGAGTCTGTGCTTTTCAATAAGCCAGAAGCAGCTACACCAACATACTGAGTCTCTCCAGCCAGGAAAGTCCAAAAATACTGAATGTCCCATGAAACGGCTTTATTTTTGCTGGCATGATTTGAACATCTTGCACTTCATTGTGCGATGACAGATTGTCTTTCTATGGTAAACTGAAGTTGTGAAATAATATTCCTCATTCTTCATAGTTTTACCCACAATTATTTCTCTCTCTTTATGGTCAGATTTCTAAGCAAAGGAACTAACAGCACATATATATAGTTTCTGCCTCTGTTGTTATGGAAGTAAATGTGTCTCAAATGTAAAACATGCAATTTACAGGAATCACTACTTCTAAATATGATGCATTTATCTAAATTTTACATAAGAGGCCACCTGAATTTGAACTGCATTATTCTTTCAAGGCTTAATTCCTTGGCAGATTTTTTGCTTAGTTTTAAAAGGTTGTAGTGGATTTTCATTGGTTGGAAAATGGAAACTAGAATATATAAAAACATTTATTTTCACTTTCCAATTACCCATTTTCCACAAAATAGTAGTCTAACTTTCTCAAATGAAGCTGCTTGTTTGGATTATCCAACAAAGTTTAGAGCTTATCACATTAAGTCAACAGTACTGTGATGTAAAGGCACAAACTAAGCATATTATCTTAGACAATTTAACTGAATACCAGATAGTTACCATGAAAAAAATACAACAGGTGCATGTTGTGATGAAGTACTTCTGCTAAAACACTTTCTGCCTCTTACAGAGTAATTATTTTTGTTGACTTGAATGTATGCTTGCTTTTACAGTGAGGGTGGAAATACAGTCTTAAGCTTTTTGACAGACACTTGAAGGTGTTGTGCAAAAACGGATTGATTTTTAGACGAATTCATAACTTAATCCACCTCCATCTGGAGAAAGCACGATGCTGCCATCACCTTTCATCGGGGTATGATGTTCTTTCTGTGAAAATATTTTTTCTTCCAACCTTACTTTTAAGTCTAGAGAATACATGATGAATACAGAACACTTTTGTACTTATTTATCACTTTTCTTTTTGTTCTTTTTTTGTTATACCTTTTAATGAATTTAGATCCCAATAAAAGTTAAAACAGTATAAACACATGACGGTTCTGTTTAAAGGACAGCATTAACTCAAAAAATTAACAATATTAGCTAAACAAACACAAACTTCATTTTGTGTTTCATTTCATTTCTGTGTAAAAGATTTGCTTAACTTAAAAAGAAAAGAGAGAAGAAGCCAAAAAATGAAAATGGTAATTGCATAAAAATGATGTGACAGCAGACTGATCTGCTCAATTGCTCCTGACTTCAACAAAAAAAAAAAAAATTGAGATATTCCTGTGAGCTTGTTCCACTGAAGTGACAATGTCTGACAGTCATGTTTGCATTTTTTCTTCATTTAAAATATTTTTCTACTCCTTGCAAAATTATTTATACCTTTTAAACATTTCCTCATATTCCAGATCTGCAACGACAGATGTCAATAAATTTGAGATTTTATGTGAATGTACGAGAATCTGTTGAGAAGGAAACTGCTAGTTGTGCAGTCCACACATCTGTCCTTTATGTAAAGTGGCAAGAAAAAATATGCATATGCATTCCAGTTTGCAGACATAACTTTTTTATCTACATTCAACTTCCTATGCCTGATAGAAACAAGCCATGCTTTGCTTTAACAGGGACACAAAAATCCTATGTTTAGTTGGAAATTTGTGGTAATATAAAAACCTGACCTGGAGAAGGTTTCAGTGGACATTTCAGTGTCTGAAATGCACACCACATATTTCAGCTATTAATTCAAATATTAATTTTGAAACAATTTATGTGGGAGCACAATTGTGCGCTGCATTGTGTCCATCTACCACATAAAATCATAATGAGCGCAACTAAATAAGAGAAAGTGCAAGGAGAATTTGAAACCTTTGCCACGGATAAAGGTTGCTCATAATGAAGCAGCTGTTCAGTTGCTGGAAAATGATTTGAGACAGTTATGACTCTGGATCTCACACACCCTGCAGATGGGTTGTTTGAACTTCTGCCCTCTGGAAAAGCGCATTGCAGAACAATCAGATTTAGCTGGAGCTTCTTCCTCCAGGCCATCAGGATACCAAACTCTTACATAACTGTATGTTCTGTACACACGTTTCATATGCAGACTGTTTAATCACATTGATTTAAATGTCTCAACCTCACATGGATTGTTAACTATTTTGATAATGCTACTATTTTCTGCTAAGTCTTTGCTCTCTTATATGCTTAATTTATTCACTGGTTTTACATCTACAGTAGTTTGCATCATTTGTAATGTGGGCAATGCCTGCATGTTGTTTTTGCATGCGCTGTTTTTGCATGCGCTGCATTTTACACTGAGCATGGAGAAAATTTTGTTCAGCTACGTGTATCGCACAAATGACAGTAAAGTTCATATATCTTATCTCATTTAGCAGTTAAATATTTTGTGTCATCCGAGCAACCGGGTGTGGTGTTCTCTCAGGACAGTAAATTGACTCATGAGCAGTAAAATACTTTACATGATCAAAATTTGCCAGTAAATACTAAATTTTTTATCTGATAAAGTCTCGGTAGCAGAGACTATGGAGAAGGTCTAGTTTGTGTGATATTTGTTATGTTCTAAGGGAAGTAACTGATTATCCGGTTTCAACAAAAAAAAAAAATATTGTTGTTTGACGTTTAAGCTTCATGTGTAATGGCAATAAGGTCCGATGTCTCACAAGGAGGTACTTGAGTTTGTGTGTTTTCACTCCAAATTCCCTAATCCACAATAGTAGTAAACACAGAGAGTGCTGTGGGTTGGGAAAGATCCCCAGAGATCTAAACCGCTAGACTTCGATTCCTGTCAGCCTGAAACCTGGACCACCTCCCAGGTTTGTTACCACTTCAGGTTCACCATGGGTCCTTGGTCAAGTGTGTTTATAGCTAGAGTTTAAGCAAATATGAGTGGGCATGCATGTGGACTGGAATCAGCGGGTCCAAACAGTGGAACTGGCAATGGTATTATTCCTTTCTCTTAGCTGAAAACGAGCCTCCAGTGGAATAACTTAGCGGCATCTCTTGTTATGGTCTGGTTTCTTTCCCAGCTTTTGAGTTGAAAAGTTCTCCTGGAGCTGAGCGGGCCAGTTGTGTGGTTTTCTGAATGTCTTGTGTGCGAGAAGTGCCCCCATGCTGAGGGAGCACTGCCACCGCAGATGGGAGGGAAAACAGGCAGTAGCATCAGGTTGAGCTACTCTTTGTTTAGAATGCTTTTATTGTTCTTCATCCGTTTCCAAGGAGGGAATAAATAGCTCTGCCTAACCAAAGGATTCTGCTTCCCTCGCTGCCATAAGAAAGGCATTACCAGCGGTTAGGGGTGTTCAGGCCCGGCTGGAAAGTTTCTCCTTCCCCGTCTGTTTTTCTTTTGCAAGCACTTCTGGGACACGTGAAAGAAATGTTCTCTCTTCTTTGTCCTGGTCAACTTCCTCAAATTAAACATGAAGAATTTCAAGCGGGGTCTGATTCGTCACAGTCGGCCTCGTTTCTGTGAAATACTTGAAGAAGTTGAGTCCAGCACACAATGTCAGGTGACGTTCGGATTGTTTTTCTATGTTTTGATCCCAAGATTCTGCTGGCAACCATATCAACTCATACCCCTTAACCCTAACAGCACACAATCACTGGACTTTCTCTAAACTTCAAGAGTATTTATGTGAGAAATCTCGTGAATTCTGAAATTCTGAACAGAAATAACTCAAAACCTGCCTTGTTGCTTTTTGAAGCAGCAACAAGGCTGCTTCAAACAACTAGAGCTTTTGGAAGAAGATGTTTCCTAAACCATATATCTAGTACTGATTCGGACAGAGCATGCCGGCTTTGACTTGCCATCTATTATGACAGAAATTCAAATATTTGCCTAGTTATGTAGTCTCTTCTTTCAGTGATGAAGAATGGAGACAGCTTATTTAGCCTGGGGAAAGATATGCAGGTAAGATAGGTTGTAAAAATGAAGGGAACACCCTTTTAATGCTCCAACATTTTTGTTCTGTTCTTCACATTTCTTGCCTCTTTAAGGAAATAACTTTTTATTTGCAATATGAAATCTTTCTCCTTTCTATATCCAATAAACATTTTTCCTACATATCAGTTTATAGCAACCATTTGCAGTCAAAAATAACTATAGTGATGTCAGGCTTTTTTTAGCTGCACTGAGTTTATCAAAAAAGGAACATTTTGAAGTTCAAAACTTGTGAAAGTACTTATGCCACTGCTGATTTGAATGTATCTGAGAACAAGACTGCCAATGCCTCATGTGAAAATGATAAATAATTATGTGTTTGGCTTGATCCGTCTCCTCAGCCGGGTTTGTTCCCGACACACCCTTCGCATGTTTGAATTGCTGATCCGTAACATTAAGCTACGCCCTATTGTTCAACATTTGTTTTGGCTTTTTTCTTCTTGATTACATAACCCTTAATTTGAGCTGGAGACTTGTCATCATCACTTTAGTTATGACATTGCTGCAGTAATACCAATTATTTTTAGTGCTTCAAAAGTTTGAGTCGAAGCCTTTAGATCAACAATAGTGAAATGTGGCCCAGGACTTGTTTAACAGTTTAAATATGTTTTCTTGGCTGACTAATATTTATAAAAAACTGGCAACTTCTTCATAGAAATACCATTTTACATCCCGAATTGTAGTAGTGAATAAATAAGTTAGTAGAAATCACACAATCTTTTAAATTCAAATTTGTGATTTAACAATGTATTTATTAGGCAGATGATAAAAAAGAAAATGAGGAGCGATCTTGTTTTCTTAATACTGTGTTATTAAAATCCTCCTTACAGTGACAATGTCCCAATGCAGGAACACAGGTGTTAAGGAATTTTCCATCATGCAAGATGCAAGGGAAGTTACCAAGAAAACCGGTGCACAGAAAATGATGTAGAGATAATGTGACTAAGCTTGAGAGATAGCAAGTAGGGCAGATGTTAGGTGAAAACCTGAATCAAGTCTTAGGGGAAAATAACGCCTACATGGATCTGGGCTCACAATTTTCACGGTAATGAAAAATAAAATCGGCTCTAATCGGATTTCTGAGAAAACTGACTTCCATTTGAAATGTAGTCAGAGCTGATAGCGTCGCATATTTTTAATAAAACCAAATTGACATTCCAGAACGTATTTTGTCCTTATGTGTACATAGAGGAAGTTACAAAGAATATTAGACGAGGCAGAGGTATAACAACAGATAACAACAGACGTGCATAGCCATTCCTAACACTTAGTAAAAAAAATTTAAGTCATATCTTATTTTCTTCTTTGTGACAGTGCATTTAAAAATAAAATTTTAGCAATGCTCTTTCTTTATAGCCTTTTAAAATGACTCCTCCTTCTTATCGTCCATCCAAAAGTGTTTTATTATTTGACTGTGACGAAGGAAAGTGATTTACATAAACAAATGTTTGATTACAGTTATGATGACACCTGACCTGAAACTGTTATGTAAGAGCTTCACCCAGATCAACCCTTGTAGGTGCAGTAGGTGTGAAATAAAACTTTACTTTTAATACTTTATACAATAAGGGAATAATCTTTACATATTAATGTTAACTTCACCCAATACAAACTACTGGACTTTTTAGTATCTCACATCAACATCACTTTAAAAAACACCAATACTATTAATTTTATTCCAAAGAATCTGACTAAAGCAGCATTTCTGGTTGAAATGCATAGCGGGATTTGTTGAATCTGCATGAGCCAAGTTTTTTATATCACAAACTTTGCTGCACATGCAAGTATCAGACAAACTGTGGCTACATCTGTTATAAATCATTTTCTATTGGTCACCTCATATCCGAGTTTTCTAAGAAAGAGCGGCTAAATGAGTCTCTTCTATAACCGCATCTGTTTGTGTGTGGATGCAGAATGGAAACAATACCATCTGGTGCTGAGAAAACAAACCTCACATGGAAGAGATGCGGGGGGAAGGAAGGCATAAAGGACACAGTTTAAAAAAAAATAGAAGAAGAAGAAAGGAGGCCAGTTATGAACATTTCTGGCATTCCTCAGCTCCATGCAGCAGCAGGATTTTCTTCAGGGGAAGCAGCTCATCCAGCAAAGAGCCACCAGATTAGGACCCTGCAGGAAGTTCAGCTTTCTCCTCATTGGCTGCAGCACCGCTGAAGCAGCTCAGAGCCAAAAACAGGAGGAAGAGCACATTAAAGCAAGAATTCAGGCTCTGATATTGTTTAACCTGACACAAGTAAACATGAAAGAGAAAGAAACTTTGCTACCTAAGTATTACTGCTGCTTCCTCTTTAAAGGATGCTGGCATTTCCTGTTCAGAGAAACTGTTGGATATTTATGGAAGTCTGGCCCAAGAGAGCACATTTTTTTTCCCTCTGTGATACTCAGATTCTGTAAATAGGTATGTTGACTCGAAAAACAGATGCTTTACGAGCAGAGCCGACCAGAGCTGTGTGTTCGGGGTTGAGATCTCCCTTGTCTTTCAGTAGTTAGAGTTAAACACACACAGGAAGGCAAACTGAGACACAGAAAAGATTAGAACATCGTTATCCCTTTAAAATAAAGTCTATACTAGAACAATGACTAGTTCATGTAGCATGCAGCATATTATTGCTGTTTTTGTATTTTTGGGGCTTCCTGTGTTTAAGATCAAAATAAGGTTGAATTCCTGCTTGTTGATGCAAATCTCTTGGGATATTTATGACCTTAAGGTGCTATTTTAGTTTCTGCTTAGATGCTCTAAGTACAGAATGAGGAGAAGCTTCTTTAAGAACACCAAGGATAATTTCAAACTTCTGTCCAGAAGACTTTTTTGACTCAGTTAAAGCAGTCAAAGGGTTAAACATTAGACCAAAATCTACAGCATCCTCCCCATTGGTGAAGATGTGTATAAAATCTTTACTGAAATTCTTTAAGAAAATTTTCTCCACCAGAAAAATCAGATGCAGCTTCTAGAGTCCTAGATTAATCTCTCTCCTCTTTTTACCTTTCCTTTCAGTCTATGAGGTGGCAAGATTAACTCTCTGCTTGGACTTGAAGATCACAGTTCCAGTTGTTTTGACTTGTTCTTTAAATTTTTTAACCGTAGACTGAGTTTTAGTGAGATAATGTTTTCTTGCAGCCTTATCTTGAGTTACTGCAACATGCATCTACCTTGCTAGAGGGGATGTTCTCTTGCTTTTACTGTTTTGATGAGAGTCTGAGAAATGCCGGAAACTAGAATGTTTAGATCATTCTTTAAAAGAAAGCAGAACCTGAAGCTGGTTCAGTGACGTTTATTTACCGGTTGTGTTGTATTTTTAGAGTGAACATTTCTTCTTCTTGTCATAATAGCCCTCAAGTTAAAGGTGCTGCTTCTCTAAAATGCTGAGTGTAAGATTGCGCTACTGAAATGAAAATGTTTTGGATAGTTTTGAACACACCTTTGCCAGAGGTACCAATAAATGTGAAGGTGCTTTCAGCTTACAATTAAGTGTTCTATAAAAGTGCATTCCAGTAGGAAGATTTTCTCTTGTTGCCTTGTATGATCATGTCAAGATTGTTAAAAACTTCATAAATATATGTGTTGGGAGCCTCCTCCAGACATTTTTCCTTTGCAATTAAATAGAAGCAACAGATGGAAACAATAAATTTAGATGCTAGGTGTTAGCTAAAACGTCTGAGGATTTGAGTTTTTCTTTTTCCTTTTCAAAGAATTTATCATCATTTTGTTTCTGATAGCACAAGCAGTGATGCAAAAGTGGCAAGGAAAAATTTAGCTCATCTTAGTCCAAACCTCACAGTTATGTTTGTTGGAAAATGTATGAAATGCAGTACACACTTTCTGATTAAGTTTTTAAAGGATGTTTACTTATTTATTTATCTCAATTTTTATTCATTTTCAAAGGAGGGCAAACTGCGGTATTTTATAGCATGTCTCTGGTGCTTGTGTGCTCGAACATAAAACCCCCTCAGTTATAATGAGTGATGTAGTGAAATGTGTAATGGCATGTTTTCCTGCACACGTGCAGATCTCTGCTTGTATTTTCGTGTTTCATCCAAATTCCCAGACTTAGTACTAAGACTTTACCCGACTATAGATCCCTGGAGCTACCAGTTGTCTGCCTGTCTCTAGTGGTAACTGGGCGAGAGTCAAGGTGCACCCTAGCCAGGCCACTAAATTATGAAAAGGCGACACAGGATCCGTAACCAGGCATCCACACACTCATAAGTAACTAAGGACTTGTTTGGTTAACCGATTAATTTAACAGTGATGATTTTGAACTGTGGAGGAAGTTAGAGAACCCAGAAACAAGAAATGTGACTTTTTATAAGAGATCTGTTCTGATCAGGTTGCAGACATTTACACTTCTATTTTTTCTTCTCTATGATGACATCGATGCCGCACTTATTTTGGCTCTATAGAAAATGTCCTATGCTGTCTAACAGGTCTGTGACCTCAAGCTGTCGATGTGCACGAGTCTCTTTAGTCTCTGCAGAGTGGTTCCCAATACGTTGGGCTAATTAATACAGAGTAAACCGAGCATTATTTTGAAAGTAATAAAAGGTCTAATAGCAAGTTTTCTATTACATTAGACATTTTAGAGTTATCCTAGCCTGGCCATTGCCTCTCTATACAATTCTGCTCTATTCTCACTGCAAAGAGTTATTTTAATGTTGTAATGTTTTGACATCAAGACCGCATGCTAGTTGTTTCGAATGTCTAGTTCAAGGAAATGTATCTGCAAAAGTTCACTGTTCCAAGACAATTAAATGTTATATTGCATGTATAAACTTGATAAGCTACGTTTAATCAAAGGGGGTCAAGTAGTTTTTACGACTCAAGATAAATGTAATGTAGCAGAAGCAAGAGAAAAACTTGGCTCTGAATTGTAAAGGTTGATGACCTCCTCTGTCCTATACAAATAAGGTGCTTCAATTCTTTAGTTAATTTAAAATTAAATGTAGATCTATTTCAATAAATATATGACAACAGTGTTTGATACAAAAACACATGTATTTTCTTTTTTTCTTAGTACATTTTGCAATGCATGCCATATCAAACATGTATTTATATTAACATGATGTCCACAAGGACAAGTGCAAACCTTTCTGAAATTCAAAAAGGAAAACAGGAATGAATCTAAGTTACTGTAGAAAAAGGAATATCATATTGATGCTAAACGTTGACAACTGGTAGAAAATTGTTTGTCTTTTTTTCAGATTAATTCTTACAGCTCACAATATACAGTTTAGTACTTTCATAGTTTTGAGAAATGCTTTCTGATTCTGATCTGCTCCTGGAAAATCTGAAGGCAGGAATCACGTATTTTTGTACAAATACAGATTGTGTTAAGTTTATAATATATATACTATATATATATATATATATATATATATATATATATATATATATATAGATAAAATAATGGGATGCTCTCAGACTTCTATGGTTTCTTGGACAAAAAGCATGAATCTAGAAGCAACCTTGCATGATGGTACAAAACATCTTGTGCAACCTGTGCAAAAGCCCAAAATATAAGGTTGAACTGAATTTAACAAGAGTGACTGAAAAACACGCCCCCCCCCCCAAAAAAAAACATGGCACATTATATTCAGGTCATGTGGCAAAAACATAGGGATGAAAAACTGTTTATTTGTACAGTACACTGTGCAACAGTGGATTATGCTTCATGAGCCTTTAATTCAACAAACAAAATAAAAAAGTGCTCAAGATTGTCTTAAAAAATAAGAATGCTACTATATCAGCCTTAATCTCAGGCATTTATGTGGCTTGAATATTAAGGGGTTGAGGCAAGATGAGTGAAACATAAATAAACATAAAAAAACAACATTTAATGTCTGGCTTCAGCATAGGTGCTGCCCTCTGTTGCATTTCCTTTTTTTTTTTTTTAAATAGAACCAAGTTTCAGTTCTTTACCGTCTTCAAAGGATTGCAGAGAAAGTATTTACAAGTCAACAGAGGGATAAATTATTCTGATGCGCAAAGAACGAAAGTACTGCAACCCAGTCCAATAGGCTGGATAGGTAAAAAGAAACCAGTGCAGGGGACAGTGTGCAGCCGAGTTCAGTTCTGTCACTCTTAAGGCAGCAGTGCAGTCGTGCAACAAGGTCCTCGTGTGTCATCTCCCACATTTTTTCTGTTTCGTCCGTCCTCAAATGCTTCTCCTGCTGTGCAGTTTTTCCAAATCCGTTCAAAAGCACAGTCACACAAAAACAGGCAGAGGTATGAAGCCACAAATAGCTCAAAGACATCACAGCAGTAAAGGCAGCCAGGCGTAAAGCAGCCGCAGAGCACGGCCTTGCAGCTGCAGGCTCACTGGCTCCTCAGCCTCTGCTCCGTTCAGTTTGGATCCATCTTGTCTCTCACCGCAAGTGAAACTTGGGTCAGCATATTAGCTCCTGCTTTATTTCGGACCGCGTGCGGAAAGGCGGCTCGCTGAAGGAGAAGGCGTGGCGGCCCGTCTTCAGCTCGCCCTGAACCGGGCATATGAGGAACGATTCAAAGGCCAGCTCCGGAGAGGGAGCCGGGCTTTCGGGCTCCGACTCCGACTGGCTCATCTCGGGCTCGTCGAGCGAGGAGGCCGACATCGCGTGGAGGTGCGGGTGGGAGGGGGAGTGGGGGTTCAGCCAGGGGTGATTGAGACATTCTTCTGCCGTGGCTCTCTTCCTGTACACACAAACACAATAACACTGTGGATGAGTGGAAATTCCCAAACAGTTTGTATAATCATTGGATGGCCTGGGTCTTCCGAATTCAATCAATTCTCTCAGACGTCGGGTATGTTCCTTTTCATCACCGGTTTTGCAAAACCACATAAACAGTACTTTCAGCTCTAAAAAATGTTGTTCCCTTTGTCTCATTAAGACCCAAAATCATAAGAAAAACTTGCATTTCCCCCCTATTGCAACCGCTAATCTGTTGCAATTAAATGATACTGACTCGAAATTGTGGCTTTGGCCGTGAGACAGACAAATTATAGCTGCAAATGAAGGCCTCTTTGCTGGAGCAGTCTAATTAGGGTAGAAGTGAGGTTAATCAGAACTTCTTTTCTTTCAACAGACCTGCAAGGCTGTTAATTTTGTGTCCAAATCAATAAAATGAATTTTTCTTTTGTAAATGATGCAAGTTTGCAGTTAGAATTTGCAGAAAGAGGAAATGACTTTGTCCCACAGTAACGTGAATCACATAACCTCACGCATGTAGTTCCGCTTGTTGCGAACGTGACTCACTTCCTTGGTGTGAAAATCCATTTAAGGTGATGCAGATAGAAGCAGATTATTGATTTAGCTCAAAGTATCCGATTAACTTCGTCTTTAAGTCAATTGCACAACCAAGGAATATTTTCAATTCTTATTTTGCTGTAGAGCAAATCGACAGCAAAATAAGTTTTTGTTTGAATTGAGCAAACTCTCAATTCAAGGAAGCCAGACCAACAGTACTAGACGCTTAAAGGGAAGGAATAAAATGCTTTCATACGTATAAAAAATAATTGTTTCCAATAAAATCCTCACCTGGGGTTTTTCACCAATAAGGACTTAATGAAGTCAACTGCCAGGGAGGAGATCCCTTCAAACGTGTCCTGCGAATAATCTACATTGACTTGGGAAATGTTGAGGAATGTCTCCTGCTTGTCATCACCCAGAAATGGAGACTCGTGCGTCAGCATGACGTAGATCAGGACCCCAATACTCCTGGAGAAGAAAGAGGAAGGAGGATGTTATGGGGCAAAGGTGTCTTCTTACATGGTTTCACACAATTCACAATGACTAATCTGCCTGACTTCCTTTGAGCCATGATCCTAACCATGATCCAAGTTGATAAACACAGAAGAATTTGCAAAATGTTGTCTAAACTAAATACTACTGGAAATACCAACTTATTTCCCCACATTTTGAAACATCAAAACAGAAAACTGCTAAAAGTGCAAATAAAACTGTTTTGTGGCAATTTTTACAAAGTTTTACGTACAAGGCAGCTGTATTGAATAATTTTATAATTATTCAAAGGATTTTTCCAACTTTAAGTTTGAACATTTAGCCTTCTAAGAAAAGAAAAATCATAATTAAATTCTATTCTTCAACCAATTATCTAATAGATATTTCATTTTGTATCCGAATCCAGTTGTTGTATAGCAGGGGTTTCGAACCTTCAGTCTTCGAAGGCTAATAGCCTACTACGCCATTAAACAATAAACTCTAATCGAATGACTGCATTACCTCTTTGACTTGCAAGCCTGACAATGTTCTAATTATTTTATTCATGCTGAATCAGTGATGTCTGTATTCTATTGTTTTAAATAAATAGAAAAGTAGCACCCTTACCACATGTCTGTAGCAGTGCTGATGGGCTCATAGTTCAGGATTTCTGGTGCTGAAAATGAGAAGCACAAACCCAATTAGTCATGAATTATGAGCCCTCAAATGTGAACAAATACATGCAAATCTGAGAACTTGAAAGCTGACACCAGAACTCACCCACATATTCTGGGGTACCCAGAATCTCCCTGACCTCTGTGATCTTGTCCATCCTTCTGGACAAGCCAAAGTCCACAATACGAATATCCCCCAGGGGTTTGGCACTGGTCAACAAGATGTTCTGGGGCTGGAGAAAAAACACACAAAGATTAGGCAAAGTTCTGTTACATAATGACTATATATACACACTTGAAGTGACCTGAGCTCTTATAGCCAGCGTCATCAGCTGTCCGTGTGAATGATTTCAAGGTATTCTGGCTAGACACTTCTGACAAGATTAGGGTGTAGTTCATTAGCTTACAGGCTGCTGTTCTGATCTTAGATCATTCACTGAGCCTGTTGGGTTCCTCTTGGCGACACCACTAGGTTTGTTTAGCGGTTGGAAAAAAACACAGTGTGAATACAACTTAGTCTACTTCTGGGGATGGGTAAGTGGTAAAGTTAAAAAAATGTGTGGTTTTGTAAGAAACCAAAAAAAGGTTGAATGCATTGAACTAAACAATAGCTATGTTAAGACCACTGAACTCATTCTTCAAAGGAACACAGTCACTACACACCGAATGAGCTCTGGTTGCATAACAGAAAAACCCTCTTTCTCACTGTGTGCCTCAAGGGCATAATTTGTCCTCCCATGTCCTAGAAATTGTGTCCTTACTTTCAGATCCAGATGGACAACATTGTTTCGATGCAGGAAGGCGACTCCATTCAGGATCTGCTTGGCTAGTCGTATCACATCTTTCTCTGTGAAGCCGTCGTCGTTATCAGCCACGCACTGGTCAAAGATCTCCCCACCTGCAGCGCTGCAGCGACAGCACAAGATAGAAACATTGGAATAAATTAATTACATTAGTTACCAGCAACATATAGGAACCTACATTTCTGCAAAAGTTATATTCATTACTGTACTTTGGTTTTAAAGGTCAAAGTTCGTCCACATCTACACATATAGGACGGCTGAACATAAATCAATAACATTTTAGGCATCCTGCCTGTGAGTGTACCTTCCTACTCTGAGAAAAAAATGATTAAGATAAGAATGTTACATGAGGTAAGAGGCTGAGATAAGATCTATTACAGCCTGATATATAGCTATTGAGTTTAGTAAAATAGGAGGAAGAAGCAGAGGCCAACAATGCAAAACTAATCAAAGCCTAGAACATTGGTGAATACAAAAGGAAATTATGTTAAACCTGTATGAAGTCATAAAGAGGGGGTAGGGTAACCTCAGTCTGCAAAATTGCTGACTTGTTTGCTAAATAAATAATTTTGGACTCTTAAGTTTTCAAGGCAGAAATTGTCCGATTCCTGACAGTTCTTGTGCAACACAGTTAAGTAGAGTGGAGACATAGTGGATTTATGTTAGATGCCCAAGATCAGTCAAATCAGAGCCTCAAGCTGAAAGGTCTCCCCTCCCAAAAAAAAGAAAGAAACTACAACCATGTGCTGGGGATTTAGAAGGCACACATACTTTTCATCCTCAGAGGGAAAGCTTTAGGAGCAAGCTCTGGGCACGATGTTACATAACCATTATTTTCTTGTCTCTTTCTTGGCCTCTACTTTTAACAAATTTGGTAAAATAACATGTCATGACCATTCATAAACTGTTTATTGATTTTAACTGTATCAACAAGCATCCAACCTCCATAAATAATGAAGGTTCTCAAAGCAGCTAAACTGTTTACACTGACATTTGTTTCATTTCTACACCAACTGGATGCAATTCCAGTCTTCATGCTTCAATTTCACTGAATATTTTTGACTTCAGTGGCAAGAAGAAAACCTTTTTTCTTCCTGAGTCACAGTTTCCAAACCTAAACTTAAATCTGTCAACGTTAATTTCTAGTGCAAGTTCTTTCAAAGTCCAACAGCTAAGCACCTGAAAGAACAAAGTGCTTCACTGCCTTCATAAAGCTGTCAGCAGAGAACCATCTAGGAATTTCCTATCTTGATAAAGTCTGTTTTGCTTAAATTCAATAGAGACAACATGTTTTAACCAAGAACGCTTTGTTTTCCTTCTTTCCAAGAAAGCTATTAAATGCATTTGATGTTGTTTTGGGAGCAAAAGTGACTAACTCAGAGGGAAAATGTGTAAAAGCCTGAAGTCAGTTTCAATGATAAGGAAAAGAGACAGAGGAAAATAAGTCATTGACTTTGTTAAGAAAAAACAAACTCTGCTATAATCTGCAGCAGAAGCCATTTCATCAAAGCCAATATTGGCGGACCACCGAGCTTAGGCACTCATTTACATCAGCACCCTGCCAACCAGTGTCACCAAGGATAACCTTACAGTTGGATGACTTTCCTGGACAATACTTTGTGCCGGTAATGGTTCAGTTGAAGTCCAGTGAGGTCGGTGTTATGTCATATACTGATATTTAAGAAAAAAAAAAAAAAAACAGGAGACCTTTTAAAGGAAACATGAAAGGATTTACTTTTTAAGAAATAAGAGGCTGAAGCAATGCATATTTTACATCCTTAATTTACTATGATTAGTTTAAGTTTGTGTGATTTGAAAAAAGTTCAAGTAAAAAAAGTTTTAGGTATGTACACAAGTAAAGGAAATGAAAAGCTACGTCACTATGACTGGGAGATCTAGTGGCTAAAAGTAACTTTGAGAACTCATTTGTCATCAAAGTGACAATCTGTAAAATGTGTCATCATCTTGCTGCAGGTTTCTTTGGAACTGACACAGCTTGCACTTTCAGGTTATCAGAAATCAGCCCTTGCCATTTCTTTGTCATTGGCACGGATGTGGTTGAGGCTGTGACGTGTGCATGAGTGCATGCACGACATCTTAAACAAGCATGGGGCTGTGCAACTTTTGGTAGCCTCGCTTGACGCTTACATTTAAAGCCACAGGAAATGGAAAATGGTTTGCAATTCTTGAAAATGAGGTTAGACACTTCAGAAATGCAGCTTCGAACTGGTTTATGGGTTTCACCTTTAGTGTTACAGCAAGTTTGACACCTCGTGTGCAAGGAAGGCGATGGTATCTGACATTTAAAAGCCCTGCTGCTGAGTATTATGATATTGTTCGTGTGCAGTAAGGGTAACTGAGGACCTATGCTGACTGACCTACTGTTATGTTTTCTCTGCAGGCAGGGGGAGTTGAACTGTGGTGTTACTTCCCCTTTCAGACTTGATTCAAGTAGTGAAATGCTGCCACAGAGCAGCTTTTGTTCTGCAGAAGCATTTCAAGTCTGGGATGGGAATGACCAGTGAGAGCTTCAGTTTGGTCACTGAGCAGTACTGTAAAAAGGTACATTAGCCATGTATAACGAGTCAAATGAGGTAATCCGTCCACTAAGCAGCCTTTCCGAATTCTAATTGCACAATGTCATCGTAGCAGCCAAGGGACAGTCACATCTTACATCATTCAATCAAAACAGTCAGCAACCAGACAGCCAATAGGATTCATCTGTTTTAGTGTCAATGTCTGGCTAGTTCCCATGTGTAGTTGAGGCCGGAACACTGCCTTAAGCACTGATCAGCAAATTTTCAATGAGTAATCTGTGGTTCAACAAGTCATTTACTCACAGAATACTACATGCACTTTTGCAACATTAGCGTTTAAAGTGACAGTTTCTGTCATCTGCCTCAGCAAGAACCTGATATGGTAAAGCAGGAAGAGCGAATAACCACAGAGAATTTCCATATGAGGGAGACTATATGCAACAGTAACTCAAGGCTGCATATTAGACACATGTCTCTTTTCACAAACAAACCCAGAAGCTATCCTCATGCAAAGCACAGATGTTGCATGCAAAATGTGCTCTGACGTAAAGATCAATTAAATAAAGAACATTTTTCACATCAACTAGAAACTGGATGAGCAACCAGACAAAGGATGCTTTTGTCGGCCGACGATTAAGAGATTTTCTGAT
This sequence comes from Poeciliopsis turneri, assembly GCA_922788865.1. Classification (NCBI taxonomy): domain Eukaryota; kingdom Metazoa; phylum Chordata; class Actinopteri; order Cyprinodontiformes; family Poeciliidae; genus Poeciliopsis; species Poeciliopsis turneri. The sequence continues at coordinate 1,197,700 of CAKLNU010000542.1, forward strand.
CTTAAGTGATGAAAAGCCGCATCATTAGATTGCAGCTTTTCCAAAATGATAAATTATTGAGAAAAGGACTATAGCATCCATCTCATCAACAGTAGAACAAGGAGGGCCAACTTTGTTTGCAAACAGAAACACTTAGGTAGTGTTTCTGCATTTTTCAGACAGTTTGAAAGTGCTGACTTACCATTCCAGAACGAGGATAATTTCGGAGTTGGTTTCGTAGACCTCGTGCAGTCCCACCACATATGGGTTGGCCTTGGCCAGCTCCAGCACTGCTATCTCGTTGAAGATGTCCATGCAGCAGTCTGCTCCCTTTCTTCTCTTTCGCAGAAACTTGGCAGCATACTGCTTTCCTGTTGCCTTCTCAGTGCATTTCTTTACCACAGCAAATTTTCCCCTGTGAACCAAAAAGGGGAGATATGAAGGGAGTGATTAGCGACGAGACAGACAAATGACAATGAGTGATTGTTTCTAATGAAGCAGGTTATGAATTTATGCATGACAAAAGGAAGTGTTATGGACTGACACAAAGATAAGGCTGTTCAGAAGCATCATTTGAACGCACAGACTGTCACTGACTGCTGTTATGCTCTGCTAAGAGGGTGGAATCAGATGTTCAGTTGAATTTTCTTATTCTCCTCCCTTGCCTTTAGTCTTCAGAAGGGTCTGACAAGAGGCAGATAAGCCTAAAACTTTGAGCAAGTGCTGCTGAAAGTGGGCAAGGACCTGATAAGTGTATAAGTACAACAAAATGCAACAATTGAGTTGCTGGAAATCCAAATAATAAAAATAGAAAACGCCCAACTGAATGATAATAAAATAAATTCTGAGATAACTTTTTCAGCACATGAAGTCAAAGAAGGTACTAAGGGTCACCCAGGGCTGCGGCAGGATGTCCGATGTGTGCAAAATTGCCACCAAGAGTCAAACTGACACAATTACCCACCGTCCCCTCCCATGCTGATAATAAGGCCTTGTCCACTTCCCTTTCTTCCCAGCTGACAGCAGCAGAGACAAATGGATTAGTGTTGATGCCTCCGCCCAGACCCTTAGCAAGACACTGATTCTCCTTTGACAAGTCATACAAAAGCTGACCAGTCAGCTAAAAACAGCAGCCTCCAGACCAGGACCACCCACCAGACCCTGGTCAGACGGTGGGTAATTTGCTCTAGGTCTGTTGGAGTGTTATAAGCATGCAAAAAAGTGGACACTACACTGTAAACATCTATGTCCAAGGAATAACTCTGAGTCTCTGGGAAAACAGAGTTGAATGTGAACAGTTGAAGAGCAGGAATGAATATAAATGAAAACACCAGTCAGCATGGTTTCAGACAAATTCCCACACAGTTTTAACCCAAGACCACTATGCGCCTGACCAAAAACAGCAACTCTTCTGGCTTAGCTCTGTTTTGGCTCTTATCCGGGCTGCTGGGAGGCCCAGACTCTTCATCCCTTGTGTAGTTAACCAGGCACACAGAATGGTGATGTGTCACTGTTCGGCGTGAAAAAGACGAAAGCCGTCACAGCCTTTTTACACTTAATTAGCCAAGTTCAGATCTGTGGGCTGGGAACTACATATGGAGTGAAAAGAAGTGACAAGTGGGAACATAAAAGAGCAACAGGAGGCCTTTTCAAAGGTTGACAGCAGGTCAGAGGTCACCAAACAAGGCCATCTTCCAGCTGGCTATGTTCACATTCATGTTTCAGAAGCACAGAACATTTAGGTAATACTTCAGCGAGAAGTTTTGCTTCACTCATTGTATTTTAATTTTTTTTCCAAATGTATGAGGAATTTTTAAACCCTGACATTTAAAGTTGCCATTATGTAGAGGAAACTATTTTAGATTTATCTTCCAACAGAATTGTTAGAACAATCGTTATCCATCATCAGCTTTACAGTGACACAAAACTAATTCCCCTTCTTCCACTTGAGAGATTTAGGTAATTTGACTAAGAAATCAGCTCTCTGTTGCGTCTGTGCTTTGTCTCCCTCAACAGGTCACTGACTCATGTCAGATGTGAAATGACAGCTCTTGCAGCTTGTAGATTCCTGTTTCTCATGCAGACGAGCAGTTCCTGTTCCTGGTTTTGACTCAGTCTCATAATCTAAAGCAGGATGATGAAGCTTGAAAGAAAAGCCACTGAGCCTCATGGTTTCTTTAACTGGACATGGTTAAAGGAAGGCAAGTGTGGAGATATTGAAACAGACACTACCTGTCTCTAATGTGGTGAACAAATTAATGTACAGACTTTACACTTGATTTCCTGCTGTGTGTCTGCATACATTCCTTCACCTAATGCGAT